>OZ029917.1:40256222-40856222 GCA_964023275.1 Norana najaformis
GAAAGCCAAGACGTGGGAACCAGCTTATTCACAGGCGCTCAGTCAAAACAAAATCGACAGGCAGGTGAGGTCGGATTCAGTTCCATGTCAAAATTCAGGGGTCAGACAGGCAGTCAGACGGCTGCGGTAGATGGTGTTTGGAATTAGAGCGAAGAGAGAAGAGGAAAAGAGAAGGAATCTGGATTGGATTTGTGAAAGAGGAGTGCTTTCAATTTTGAGCGAAAGACCTGCGGTTAGATTAGAACAGATTAGATTAGATTAGACTACATTATATTAGTTTAGATATGATGATGATGATGACGACGACGACAACCATAACTATGATGACGTCATCATCGTCGTCGTCGTCATCATCATCGTCATCATCAGCATCATCATCATCAGAATCTAATCAAATTTTAACTAATCTAATCTAATCTTACTACTGTTACCGATGACGACAAATACCTAGGCCTACGACATTTGATTAAATAATCAATTGTGTGTAAAAACACAGAATATATGAAAATATTCTCAACTCTGTTCTCACCGACATCTCGACAGTGGAATCAGGGCGACCTCAACTCTCGCTCTCCTAACCCTTAAAAACGGAGGATTCTCCCTGACTGAGAACCAGCCACACCGACAATGAATCCCTACCGTCTGTTACCAGCTTCTTATAGTCGTCTCAGTGGACTTTGAACCTCACAAGACGCGAAGACGAGTCCAACCCTCCGTGGGTCTCGGCCGACATGGCTAGTGCGTACATATGCTTCGTATAACCCTAAGATAATATCGCTATGTAGGCCTCTAAGGGGTTATCAATGTTACAAAAATATCCCTAGGCCAAACGCTTGCCCTGTAAGCTTGTTCGGACTGGTGCAAACCAGTTCTACAACTGTATGGGCCTATGACATCTGCAACAAAAGCGTATGCTAATAAACCAAATGTCTGTGACAAATTTGAACTTTTTTGGGGAGCATGCCATAAAGTTAGTCCTCAAACTGGGTACAGGGAGGGTCGCCTAGTGAGCTATTGAAGTAAGCATTGTCATAAATAAACAGAGAAACTAAAATAATAGTCGTCAACTCTTGTTTACCCACCGTAGCCTCGCTTCTGGTTTCTCTGACCTATCGGAATTCGATCCGGCTTCTCCAAATGATTATGATTTTCGATTCGATTTTGACTTGAAGCGACCATCGACTGATGAATGCCCTGGGCATTATGATAACGGCGATATAGAAGTCATTACAATAGATGATAGAAAGAAGATCATCGGTCATTAATAATGATGATGATGACGACGTTGATGATGTGATGATGGTGGTGGTGGTGATGATGATGATGTTAACAATAATGCCAACGACGACGACGATGCAGCTGATGCTGCTGATGACGCTGTTGTAGCTAGCAAATCGAAGGCGAGGGTGATGGTTATCATAGCAGAAGAAACTTTCTTTAAAAAGGTGTCTAAGTGGAGCTTTGTATCCTGTATAGTACACTGTTGTTTACCACATATTTAACGCGAGACCTTCGATAATATCGACGGAGATATTAACTATTATAGTCGACAAAAACGTCTTATTAAAGGTGTCTAAAGGACCTTTGAATATTCTGTAGTGGCAGCATAGCGTACGACATCTTACATCCACGAAGACCTTGAGTCGAGACAAATAAACTACCGATTGAGCGTGATTGACGGTTATGATAGTCGAATAAAGCGTCTTATTAGAGGTGTCCAAATTGGGCTTTAATATTTCGTGTAGCACAACATAGTCTATCACCTTTGATTAAAAAGCAACAAGGGTCAGTAGTTTCTGTTTAACGACGCTGCGTCATAACAAAGATGATTAGCGTCGGCTTCCACTAGACTTAATTAAGGCGGTGGTGATTTTTGTGCTCGTAGTATCCAGTGTTTAGCGACATCTTATGGCTGCGATTGACATCGACCTTACGCTGCCTTACAGCGAAATCTACGGAATTAATTCATATCGATCCATTTTCTTGTGTTTAACGACATCTTGTGCCTCCCAAAGTCGTTGACTTCGATCGTTACTTTACTTCTTGAGCAAAAGCATCGTTTTGGCTAAATCGACAACTATATAACGTCGTTGGCGAGCGTTTTAAAGGTGTCTAATGATAGCATTGCATTATTTGGTAAAAAACGACATCCTGTGGCTACCAGAGCCTTTGACATCGCCCGCGCCTTACCTTACAAAGGGCATTAAAACTACTTTAACTAGGCCTAAATAGCATGAGGTTTTCGGTTAAGAAAGTTACCAAAGCTTCGAAGCATCACTAAATGAATTATCTGCTTAAATGCGGTTTTGTATAGAATTAAATTGAATTATATTGTATTTAGGCTTATCGGTCATATCTGTCGTAGTAACAGATGTTACTAGGTGTTATTTTGAGACGCAAAATATGCTATTGCCATCCAGCGAACTCATCTGTAAAACTGCGCAGTATCAAAGTTATCAGTGTCTTGCTGGAGAAGCTGGATAACTTGTAAATGGAAAAATCCGATTCAAGGAGGCCTACTATTAGCAGCAGCAGCAGCAGGTGTACTAGTATTAGTAGTATTAGGGTGAGTTGGGGCATAAGGATGGATGGATGGATGGATCGATGGATGGATCGATGGATGGATGGATGGATAGAGGGAGGGAGGGAGGGTGATGCGCATGGATGTATGTATCTGATCATTTATGTAGCGTATTTTATGGAGCGACTGAATGACCTGCTAGACGACGACGCTGGCCTTGGACGAGATCATTCTCAACACGGATCCAATCAGTTGTAAGAATTATTCCGGATGCAGATGAAATACATTTGACTCAAGACATTTCATTTGCATAAAGAAGGATCTTCGTACAGGTCAGACACTCGGTAATCGCGGCCCCACCAATGTCAGAATTCGTTTAGCAAAGAGAGAGAGTGAGACAGACAGACAGATACACAGACACACACAGACACACAGACACATACAGACACACAGACAGACACACACACAGACACACAGACAGACACACAGGCAGACACACAGGCAGACACACAGACAGACACACACACAGACACACAGACACACACAGACAGAGGTGGCCTGTCCTAAACGGAGTACCACACAGAAGATCTGTCAGAACAAGCCCCTTCTTAAAGTAGAACCAGACGCCTCGCCTTTTAACCCGGCCATCGTCCGCATCGGTAGAACGCCCATCCCATCGCCTCGTCCATCATCGCCCATAAATAAATATCACGCATTTTATCAGTTAATTTGCCTCGTCTGCTGCTGATGCTGAAGGAAAAACTGGAACCGGATGCTTTGAGAAGGGATGCTGCGTTCTCCGATGAAGATGCTAAGAGGGGGTAATAACCCTTAAATGTAGATTGGGGTATTCGCCACTGATGGCTAATAAATATTCCATCGGGCAGAATGGGGTATTAGCCATCTTGTAGAGTTGAGATAGTAGCCTTCTTGCGAAGTGGGGTATCGTAATTGTAATCGTAACCTCGAGATTTCTACAGCGCCCAACGAAAGCTAAGTCGTGGGAAGCAGCTTATTCACAAGCGCTCAGTCAAAACAAAGTCGATAGGCAGGAAGGGTTCGGTTACAGATCAAAATTCAGGAGTCCAATCCAAGGGTACTAGCCATCCTGTAGAGTTGGGGTATTAGCCATTCTGCATGCAAAGTGGGGTACTGTAGAATTGGGGTGAGTGTCAAAGTGAAGGTATTAGCTGCAGACGGCTAATAGTTCATACTGTACAGTGGGGTATTAGCCATACTGCAGTGAAACTGATATTAGCCATTGGCTAATGGCTAATATCAGTTTCTCTGCAGTATGGCTAATACCCCATGGTACAGAGTGGGGTATTAGCCAAAAGTAGAGTAGACTATAAGCCACCTTGCAAGGTGGGGTATTAGCCATCCTTTGGAGCGACATATTAGCCATTGAGCATAATGGTGTGTCTGTAGATATTCCGTAGAGTGGGGATATTAGCCATGTGTCGTTCCACCCCTTCCCTTTCTCTCTGTGTGTTTATTACCTCATTGCCCCAACACGGTTGATGTTGCCCCTATTTATATGGCGCCCAGTTACACCACCCGTCCGAGCATCGGGCGATCGGATGATGGATGATGGAGCGACAGCCAAATGGGGTGAAAGGCTGTTGCGATAGTCGCGGTGCTGGACAGTGCCCTATGCACGGCGCATTTCGACGGATAATTTACAAGCGCAGGTTGCGTGTATCTGATGCGACGGTTAAAAACTGAGGGAGACCTCAATTTGGGTGGCTAAGGGTGGTCAGCCTCCCCACTGATTGCATTTCCCTACCCATCCTCATGCTAATCTGCCCTCTACTTCGTTCGTCCTTCCATCTATCTATACCGTTCACAGCAACTCAGTTCTTAAGGAAAGGCCTATGTTTCTAAGCCCTGGAGGCAGCCATGTGTATGAATTGCTAGCGACTTCATTTACTTAGCCTCGGCATATGAGGAATTATGCAAAGAAGAAGTGCAATCCCTTACGCCAACTCCAAGAGGCATAAAAGGCATGAAGTGTTAGAGACTTCGTTTATTTTTTAGATAAAATTAGGCCTATTAATTTTAATAAATATTGCAAATGAATGAAAGCCGCAGAGTTCTCTGTGTATATTATTGAGAAAGGGTACAATTGAGTAGCGGCCCCATTAGGGCTACGAACAAAGAACATAGGCCTAGGTTCAAATAATTCAAATGTAGGCCCTTCATCTGACGATTCTAAATTGCTTTTGAGAATTGGACCCTCCTCTTAAATCAAGGGTACTAACTAGTTCCCTTGGCTCAGGGGCAGTTCCATTCCACTTGGCATATAATTTCGGCATATTCCTTTGGATCATAGATCCAATAGCAGACCCTATCAGAGGGGTCTAGCAGGGCCATTTGGCCAGGGCCTCACAAGGTAAGGGACCTCAGATTTAAAAAAAATTGTTTGTGATAATTATCAATATTTATTTTTACACTTTTTAAAATATAATTCACAACTGCGATTTAATAGGTTTATGATGTGAATGCTTCGAGACTGGGACTTCTTATTTGCAGTGGCCCGGGCCTCCCTGAATCTCTGGAAGGCCCTGAGTATGAGCAGTGCCATGAGCTAAGCCAAAGAGGCAGCCATGGGTATGAATTGCTAGCGAATTCATTTTCTTAGCCTCGGCATATGAGGAATTAAACAAAGAAGGCTAACTCCAAGAGGCATGAAAGATATAAAGTGTTAGAGACTTCATTTTTCTTGACCTCGGCATATGAGACTCTGTAGTCTGTCCACTCCCACCTGATCTTCTCACCGGCAGTGTAATGTCGATGTATTCATTCTAAAGCTAAGTTCGCCGTGTGAGAGACAAATCTCAAAACATCTCTGCTCTGTAGGGAATTTTAACCTCGGGCCTTAGGGTTGATAGTCCAGCATGAAAACCACTAAACTATCATAAAAGTGCAATCATTGTTTGATCTACTTGGCTTCCTGGAAAAATTATTTATGATCCTCGCGGAGGGAAAGGTTCACGCTCCTGGTATGCATTTTGCGGGAAAAAACTAAAGTGCCACTGTGGGGTAAACATTACAGAGCAGGAGAAGGAGGAGAAGGAGGAGGAGAAGGAGAAGAAGAAGAAGAGGAGGAGGAGGAGGAGGAGGAGGAAGAAGAAGAGGAGGAGGAGGAAGAAGAAGAAGAAAGGAGGAGGAAGAAGAAAAGGAGGAGGAGGAAGAAGAAGAAGACCAGTTCTCTAAGCAAACCGCAAGACACAACTAATCTAACATAGAGTAAGCTACAGTAAAACACGGACGATAGATTTGTTTTCTAGCAGGAGTCCCGGCTCAACCGACAGGTGGCGTTCCACGTCACGTGACCGTCATCGAACCACGTGACCGTCGTCCATCGAACCACGTGAACGGCGTCCTAGCCGAGGTCGCTGCGGAACATGCGCCGCTTTCCAAGGTCGGCCCGAAAGACCCTTCTCGACGCCTCGTACCTGGTCCTCTTCCCCAGGTCGGCCCTGAACTTGGGCCTCTTCTCGGGGAAGAGATTCAGGGGGATGGATCCCAGCTCGTCCCCTTCTGCGTTGCCCTCCGGTTCGTCCAGCCTCCTTGGGGTCGAGTTCCCTTCGAGCCGCTTGCCCAGGTCGCTGCGAAACCGGCTGTACCGCTTGCCAAGGTCGGCCTTGAAGCTTCGATAGCGCTTTAAAATGACTCCCAGATTGCCGTCGATTTCCGGTTCGTAGTAGACGTGACTGCGCTTTCCGAGGTCGCTGCGAAAGGCGTACTTCCTCTTGACCTCCTGTCCCTGGCCTCCAGTGAACTTTGACCCGCCGCCACCTGCAGTGGTAAAAGGTAAGTCATGATGCAAAGAAACAGACAAGTAAAATGAGAAGGGAAAAGCAGGTAAAAGAAGGTAAAATATGAAAAGAAAAATAGATTAAAATGCAAAGAAAACACTGGTAAGCTGTAAAGAAAAACATATAGAATGCAAAGAAAAACAGGAAGAATGCACAGAAAAACAGATGGAATGCACAGAAAAACAGATGGAATGCACAGAAAAATCAGGTAAAAATTCAATTAAAATTTCGGAAAAGCCTCTTATATTCTGTTCAAAGCGAACTGTAGAATCGTAAACCTGTTGTCTTCTTTGTCATTTTTTGACTAATATTTGCTAAAGATTTTAAAAATATTTTCCTTGGTTTCTGGATTTCTTATGGCTATTTTTTCCAAAGTGTATTGAAGTTTTCTTTGTAATTTTTCGAACTCTGGTGGCTAATTTTTCAAAAGTTTTTTTGTATTTTCTATTTCCTATATTACTGCTTTTGCTTCTCCTACCTCCCTTATTTATGGGGTTATGTATACCCAGGGGGTGGTAATCAAGCACTCCAGATAGGGTACCTCCACCCTCACGATGACTTATGCATTATGCACCGGCGCTATAGAACTTGCTAATTAATTAATGATTGTTAATTAACCAGTGGCATCTTCTTCGACGTCGTCCTCATCATCGCTGTCGTCTGGCTCCCCATCCTCCGCAGCTGAGAGGAGATGCTCCTTGAACTTCAGGGCGTTGTAGAGGTCGCCCATATTGCTGAGCTCGGCTTCGTCCAATCCGTTGAGCGCCATATTGGAATCGTCGGTCAGGGCGCCACCTTGTGTTGAGCCCAAGCAAACGAGGAGCATTAGAAACAAGACCGCCTCTTTGACACCAACCATCTTCCGGGTCCTGCAGCAAGAAAACATTCGAGAACTTCATAAATGCGCTATATTAAGATTCAGATGCAGAAATACATACGCAATTATTATTAGATCGGTTGCATTGCCAAGTGAGAGATACTTTAAATGCGCTTCATATATATCTGTACATACATACATACATATATGTATGCATACATATATACATACTGTCTGTCTGTCTGTCTGTCTGTCTGTCTGTCTGTCTGTCTGTCTGTCTGTCTGTCTGTCTGTCTGTCTGTCTGTCTGTCTGTCTGTCTGTCTGTCGGTTGTACTTGTATCAGCAGCACCAGACAAAAGAGGACCATGGAGGGATCAACGAGAAATACGGTTCCAGAGCACAAAGCCATCCAACCCCGTTAACTTCAACCACGAGATTTGTTTGCAGAACGTGAGTGGAGCGATTTGAGAAAACGCAGCGATATGAAATTTTCAATTTCTCGTTTCTGTTTGTCAGCGATCAAAAAGTATTAAGTGAATCGGATATCAAAGCGAATCTGGTCCTAGGTCGGATATGAGAGATGTTCGGATACAAACGGAGTCGGATATTAAAGGCAATCGGACGTGACGGAGGACTTGATAACACATCGGATGTTAAGGGCATTTTGGTATCAAGAGAGTCGGATATTAAGGATAATCGAATATCAGGGTACAAATTAAAGTCAACAGAACCTACGACTTAGGGCTAAACCACGAGTGGAAATTACAATTTTACAAGAACGTTAATATAAAATGTAAATTTACACGGATTTCTATAGCGACCGTATGGCCTCGACCCTGCTCATTTTTCAAATAAATTAA
Source organism: Norana najaformis (assembly GCA_964023275.1). Classification (NCBI taxonomy): domain Eukaryota; kingdom Metazoa; phylum Annelida; class Clitellata; order Crassiclitellata; family Hormogastridae; genus Norana; species Norana najaformis. The sequence goes on from OZ029917.1 coordinate 40,264,243, forward strand.
TCGGGTGAGATCCTTCACCACTGCTGCCCGTTTGAATGGGCGCTAGACCGAGATTAAAATCTCTGAAATACAGCCGCTATCTGTATGCGAACCGGCATCCTCACGCACAGAGGCGCCTTGACGTACGCTTTAAACAAAGCAGCTATCTAGAGCAGAAATATTTCAATGTAAATATATTTACTAACAGAACAAATTTTGAGGCAACATAAGGCGAGCAAACATCAGATATGCTTAGATAAGAATTTGGGATAAGATTGGCTTAAATAAGATAAAATACACCCTTAAAATCGGAGGTTAGATAACCGGATTTATAAGACAAGCTTAGATAAGCTTATATAAGCTTAGACAAGCTTAGATATGCTTATCTAAGCTTAGATAAGCTTAGATAAGTTTAGATAAGCTTAGACAAGCTTAGATAAGCTTAGATAAGCTTAGATAAGCTTAGATAAGCTTATATAAGCTTAGACAAGCTTAGATAAGCTTAGATATGATAAGCGAAGTAGTAAATGCCCCTAGGATTAATGGCGCTAGAACATTGGCGAATGAATGTAAGACGAGTACGGTTAATTATTCAAAATTACAACGTGCCTGGACAGGCGTTTTTAAAATGCTTCCTGGGTGACGCGTAACCAAAGACGATGCATATGCGGTAGAGCGGGTAAAAATGTAGATGTCCTACTCGCACTACTCGGTCTAGAACGGGAAAAGCGGCTGGCACATTCAGTCGATACAGTGAGCATTAAGACGCCTCCACTTTCTCCTGCTTTACCTGCGATCCTCTTACACTTCTTCCTCTTCTTCTTTCTCTCCGTCGTCTTCCTCTTCTTATCCTCTTCCTCATCCTCTTATTCGCCTCCTTCTTTAGCTTCCTCCTCCTCCTTCTCGTCTTTCTCTTCTCTTCTTCCTCCTATTTCGCTTTATCCTCTAGCTCTTCTTCCTCTTCTTTTCCTCCTCTGAGAAAACCTGATACTGATTAAACCTGTATTAACGATCGATCCTCTCAAGCTGCCAACGTATCGAGTCTCAAAGCGTTACATTTACATATCGTAATTGTAATCTCGAGATTTCTACAGCGCCCAACGAAAGCTAAGTCGCGGGAACCAGCTTATTCACGGGCGCTCATACATACATACATACATACACACATGCACACATACGAACATACACACTTAGGTAAATACAATCATACATACATTAATACATACATACATACATAACCACATACATGCATACATATATACATACACACAAACAAACATACATACATACATGCATTCACATAGAAAAATATGCACGTATTTATGTCTGGATATATGCGAGCATAAATATCCCTATGTACATTCATACGTATGTATGCAAGCATTCATCTAAGCACTTCATAAAGCGTCTTTTTAAAGTACCTCACAAAAGTGATGTAAACATATGTAATATATACAAAGACGAATGAACAGTACTGTATTTGTGTGTATGTGTGTGCATGTGTGTATGTGTGTGTATGTGTGTGTATGTGTGTGTATGTGTGTGTGGTGTTGGCTTGGTGGTGACCACTAAATGACAGTCATGTAGTCTCCACCCACATGTAACTTAGCAAAGTCTCCTCCGTAATTTCGTCCTGCGACATCTGCCGAATAAAACAGAGACACACAGACACACAGACAGACGGACAGACAGACGGACAGACAGATACAAAGATATAGGTAGAAGGACAAAGGCAGACAGATACAGAGAGATAGAGACAGACAAAGAGACAAGCAGAGTCAGAGACCGAGACGCAGAGACATAAGCAGACGGAAATAGATAGAAAGATGCACAAAGACAGAGAGAGAAAACGGCAAAGAGATGCAAATAGACACAAAGCGACAAAGAGATACAGAGAGGCAGATATAGAGAGACAGAGACAGAGGCGAAAGGAGACAGAGAGACAGATTAAGTCAAAGAGATAGTGAAACAGACAGAGACGCAGACAAAAAGACACCAGAGCAACAAAGAGCGAATCGAAGTCATACACGAAGATTTCTTCAACATCTAAGAGCGCATCACTCGCCAGCTACTTGAATTCTTCTACTTCACATCTCAGCGGCTTTCTTCGGCTCTCTTCGGCTTTCTTCGGTTTCCTTCGGCTTTCTTCGGTTTCTTTCGGCTTTTCCCGGCTTTTCACTATGCTCGCCAATCAAACAGAATCTCCGAAATTGCACAGGAATTGTTGCCGTCATGCACTGGCAACAGAAGAGGCTCAGACTGAGGCTAAGCCTCATTGACCAATCTATCAACGGTACTCGAGTCGTAATCGTAATCGTAATCATGCATTTATAAAGCGCCCAAATAAGAATGAAACTCCTCCGAGACGATCTCATGATTGCTTTAAGAATAAATAGTCTCTCCCGACGGACACGTCGCAGGATGAAGTGACGTCTTAATACCCAATGAAGTGTTTTCCTTCGATCTCCGGCCATAGGTCATGATTTCCTCCTCGTTCTCGTTCCTATTCGCTTCGCCAGGCGGCGTGATCTGCACCGGAAACTCCCAGGGTGCTGCGCGCCGATGTGCGAAAGAGAGATACCGGAAGTTCACGCTTGAGCAGCCAAGCGTTTAAGGCGGACTGAGTAATTTCCGGTTTTCAAGTTCGTAGTGGTGTTTAATAAATCGTTTCGTATTGATACTAGCATAAGAGTGCTAGCAAGCGTAATCGTAAACTCGAGATTTCTACAGCGCCCAACGAAAGCTAAATGGCGGGAACCAGCTTATTCACAGGCACTCAGTCAAAACAAAATCTTTAGGCAAGAATGGTTCGGTTCCAGGTCAAGATTCAAGAGGCAGGCAGGCAGGCAGGCAGGCAGGCAGGCGGGCGGGCGGGCAGGCAGGCAGGCAGGCAGGCAGGCAGGCAGAGGGCTACGGTGGCTGGTGTTTGGAATTGGACGGCTGCCAGTAGGCCATTGACGTCCTATATCCAGGCGTCAGACTGGCACAACCCGAGTTTGGCAGTGGGGGAATGCTTATAGTAAATTTCCCGAATTTCGCAAATTCTCCGTTCCTCTATCCATTCTGTCGTCCAACCACCATCATCTGTCTCAACCCCTCAATCTATTACTCCTCGTGTTTTCCATTCAAAACTAAAGCCCCACCTTTTCAAGAAATCTTCCCTAATCCAGTCCACCTCCTTCCCATTTCTATCGACCCAAACGCAACCCACCGCAAAACTCCTCTGTCCCCTTCTCTCGAGGGTCTTCTGGCAACCATATTTTGTTCTTCATATAGCATTTTTGGACAATACCTCTCACTTGACGCAGCGCTCGTGAATAAGCAGGTTTTATGAACTTCTGAAAAAGATTTAAATTAAAAACTTTTTTATGGTTCTCCAATTTATTGAGCAAATGACAAGCTTAAAAGAGGTGTGGTAAAAAATCTGCAATTCTTCCTTAATATAAAGCACTCAGCAGACCAAAAAAAAGGTGTGTAAGCGACGGCGAGTCTCTACCACACAAGACCTGTTTACAAACCTTTCAACTCGGGGCAGTCCTTTCAAATTCTCAGATGATCAAAGTGACAAGCGTCGTCAGCCGACAATAACAAGACCAGTATAGCATTTCTGTCCGTGAGCGATTTTTCTGACAAATCATACATTCATACATACATACATATATACATATATACATATTGACTGACAGACAGACAGACAGATTTATGATGGATGGATGGATGGATGGATGGGTGGATGGTTGGATGGATGGATGGATGGATGGATGGACGGACGGACGAAAGGACGGAAGGACGGACAGACAGACAGATGGACATACATACATACATACATGCATACAGACACACAGGCAGGCAGACAGATAGACAGATAGATAGACAGACAGACAGAAATAATGTCACAAATCTAGTTTTGTGTGCGTTCTGGGTGTTGTTGGCTGTTGACCAAGAAAGTTCAGCGCTCGTAGATGAATAATTGCCCCAAAAGGTCAACGGGAAACGGCGACGAGAACCCTTTTGATATATTGTAAAGTAAATCGACTGTAAACCGTTACGTCGTTCTTCCCCATGGTGTAACCAACGTATATTACACATGGCATTTATGGTCTAAAGGCAGCGGAATGACTTGTCGACCAGATAAATGACTGGCGTTTGGGTAGAGGTGTTTACAAGCGCAGACGTAAGGAGAGGTAGAGAGGTTAGAAGACAAAAAGGATGGAAGGAAGAAGGAAGAAAGCAAGGGAAAATACTTGGGTGTTTATTTAGCGCCTTTAGAGATCTTTGGATATACGGGTTCAAATAGAAGTGAATGATGTCGTCCGTAATTCATAATTCATTATTTCAGTTTAATTCATTAATTCACTCGTTCAGTTTACTTAACTAATTCACTCGTTCTGTTTAATTCTTTAACTCACTCGTTCGGTTTAATTAGTTAATTCGCTCGTTCAGCTTCATTCATTAATTCAGTGTAATTCATTACGTCATTAATTCATTCGTTTGTTAACTCACTCATTCGTTCAATCATTTGTTCATTAATTTGTGTGTTGAATTTCTCCTTCATTCAGTCGTTCATTCATTCTGGCATTCAGTGAATTTGTACTGCGACCTCCGTAGATATAAACTAAGAATCGTCCCCATCCATCCTCGGTGAAAGACACCAGTTCCGAATGAGTTAATCAATGAATAAAACTGAACGAGTGAGTTAATGAATTACACTGAATGAGTGAATTAATGAATTAAACGAAACGAGCGAATGAAAAAGTGCATTGGAAGCGCCCTTCTGACAAGATGCATCTCTACAAAAATGTCCGTAAAACTGCTCAGTGAACCTATGATGTAAATTATTATTATTAAATACCATAAATCTTTATTTTCATCCATTCGATTTTCCTTTCAGTAAAGTTGACGGCTATTATTTCTGCTTCATTCATGCAGCCATCTGTAAATTCGATTAGCAATCAAGCGTGCAGCTATCAGAATTCTGTTTTTTGACAGTCACGCTTCGATGGATGATTGGTTAAATAATGTCGTCTCTCACCTTTGGGCTGCGGGGTCGAATCCCGGGTAACTATATACACATTCACACACGTGCATGTATGAATGTATATATATATGCATTGGTGGATGCTGGAAAACGATCAGGCTCGTAGGGGTATAGGCCGAACCAGCATACAACGTTCGTTGGTTTAAAATCTGTATTCTCGAACACTCGACTCCAAAACGGCAACAGTGTCAACTCAACGAAACTCCTCCAACACGCCAACATCAGACAAAGAACTTTTTTCAACAGTTTAAGCTATCTCTTTTAGACCTTCTTCTCAACCAACGAGACAACCACTCTTTTAACCACTCCCTCAAACAGTCTTTCCAACACAGGTGCATGCGCACGTGTTCCTAACAGAATATTGCATGGGCACGTGTCACCTTCTGACCTAACCTCACCTGCCTTCCACACGTGACCTCGCAACAGCATGTATGTATGTATGCATGTATGTATGTATGCTTGCATGTAGATATGTATGAATGTATGCATGTATGCATGCAAGTATGTATGCATGCATGTATGCATGTCTGTCTGTCTGTATGTATGTATGCATGCATGCATGTATTTATGTCTGTCTGTCTGTATGTATGTATGTATGTATGCATGTATGTATGCATGTATGTATGTATGTATGTATGTATGTATGTATGTATGTATGTATGTATGTATGTATGTATGTATGTGTGCATGTGTGTATATTGAAACTTTTCTGTGCAAAATATTTTCTTTATTAGGCCTACAGTATGTGCATTTGTGCAGACAAAAAAGAAATGGACTGAACAGAATTAAACAGAAAAGAACATAAACGCCATCTTGTTTTTGTGTTTAGCCACTGATTTACATAATAACACAGATCAGCATTTTTCACACTAGCGCCATCTTGCTTTGTGCCCAACATTAGCGCCATCTTGTTTCTATTTTCACAGGAACCTTAAACACAGGGTGTCTAACTCCGCTGAAAACAGAGGGACTGTTTGTTTACATTGCGCAATGTACAGCTGTTTAATGGGGGAAGATGGGTTAAATGGGCCAACTGGATTGTTTGTCCCGCTGTAGAAGGCCGTTCACTGCATGAAAAAGGTCAAATTTCTTCGTTTTTCGATCGTTTTTAAGGCGAGAAAAAATTGCTTCGGAATGCGCAGGGTCAACATTTGCACAAACTTCAGCTTCAGGATTTTCTGGGCAAGCTGTGAACCCACACGTGTCCCTGTCGCATACCAACATTTAGCAAGAGATACACGACTGTTACAATGAATTGCGATATGATAGGTCGTAATACGATAGGCTACGATATCACCATTTTGTACTCAATATTCACATATATGTATATATAGCATATATATTCATATGCATGTGTATATATGATTATGACTGGTGCAACATTGTCACTTCGGATACGTTGTGTCTGCAATCGACCATTACAACATTTGTCTTTGTGAAAAATTTTCCCGCCAATATAAATGTCATCTGCGCAATATGTATATTATAACCAATATATTTACACACATGTATGTACAGTATGTATGTATGTATGTATGTGTACATATGTGATCGACGTTTTAAATCGTCCTTCGGATATTAACTGCTTTTGCCAGCGGGGTAATCACAATCTTAAAGTATAATTCCCACAACAATTTACTTCCTATGCAAAATCATGTAGCTCATGGTAGCAGAAGTTGATGTAGTGGTAGCAGTAGAAGAAGTTGTAGTAATAGACGTAGTAGTACCAGTAATAGTAATAGTAATAGTAGCAGTAATAGTAAAAGCAGTAGCAGCAGTAGTATTAGTAATGGTAATAAAATAGTAAATAAAGTAGTAGTAATAAAAGTAGTAGCAGTAGAACTAGTATTAGTAATAGTAGTAGCTATATTAAGTTGCAGTAATAGTAATAGTAGTAGTAGTAGTAGTTGCAGTAGATGTTGTTGCTGTTATTATCGTCTACATAATTATTTATGTGTTATGTAGCTCCAGTATATAATGACGAACAATCAATCGATGGCGCTTCTAATGTTAGGCTTTGTATCGAAGCATCCTATGAGCGTCAGCTGAAGGAGATGCAATTCCAATATTCGCATGCAAACGACGTGGTTTTTCACTCACATGTTTCCGAGAATTTCTATAGCGCCTGTTCCAAACCACTGTATGTCTACACGTTGACACTATTTATTTGCAAATTTATGCTTGGAGATGAACAGTTATATTTATCGGAAAATCTTCATAAATCATAATACTCTTTCCTATCTAATTGAACAAGGCATATATTTTGCTCAGCTGACGTGAACTGTTCCTGAAAGAATACTTGCAAATAATCACATACCCAGTGGTATATTCTTTCCCTATTTCTTATTTTGTATAAACTTTATGTGCTCTATCATTACGGTCAGAGTGTGGACTGCTTCATGAAATCAACTAAAATGGTGGCGTGAAGGTATGTATTATTGTTGGAGCCCGTTCGAAACGTATCTTCAACACGGTGTCTATAATTTACATTGAAAAGACGGTATGGCGTGAGTGGTTGCGAATTGTAAAAGTCCTCTTGTTGATATTTCTAAAGCTATCAATTTCTTGTAGCGTGTTGCGACGCGAATTCCATATGCGACGCCATGTTTTTTTCTGTGCAAAACGATAATGATGGTCAATGCATCTGCATTGTTGCTTGCTTTCTAGTCCTGTCATGGCGAACCGTGAAACAATCGATATGCCACTTAGGAGTCGATTGCGCTATTCTTGCTAACCTTTTCCCGGAGCTACATCTTCGCTTGTCGTTTGCAAGACCCGCGTGCACCCGTGAAATCATTAATTCATGAATTCGTCGATTCATGTTTTCTGCGTCTTTACTTTGTGTTGCTACGATTCAATTTTGACGCAAACTTGACAGTGTGATTGTCAGGAAGTGTGCATGCATCCAGCTACTGCAATTTCAAAATGATTACAGTTCTGCACCCTCGTTCGGCCACCCATGATCTCTTGTTTGTCCCTCGTATGCGAACGGCTACTGCCCAGTCCAGAAACTGTGCGCATGCCGGTCCCAACTGCTGGAACCGTCTCTCTCGAGATCTGCGACTCGAGCTCCTCTCTCTTCCCCTCTCAGGGTTTCACTGGCGCCTGAAAACTGCGCTGTTTAACAGTGATTTTACTTGTTCGCTTCGGGAGCGCTGCTGTTGAGTTTATTCTTTAAGAGGCGCTTCATAAATCTTACAATTACAAGTACAATTCTGCACGTTGCACAGACCCGGTGCTTCTGCGAAATTCTGTCGGTCTATAACCAGCTCAACACTTGTCTGCTTTGTCACTGACGTATACTATATTGATATTTTTTATTGATAAAGAAGGAGTCTTCAGGATGATAATATGGCAACGTATCTAAGTAAGGTTACGCGCAGTACGTAGCAATTTCTATTGTTTTGTCCATTTGTTATTTGTTATCGTAATCTCGAGATTTCTACAGCGCCCAATGAAAGCTAAGTCGCGGAAACTAGCTTATTCACAGGCCAGGCGCTCAGTCAATATAAAATCCATAGGCAGGAAGGGTTACTTGTTTTAAGGATAATGTATGTATGTATGTAATAAATGTATATATGTATGTAAGTGATGTATGTTTGCATGTATGTTCAGTTTCCTGAGACAGTCATGTTCACAGCGTTTTTGAAAGGTCCTTAAAGGCTCTATATAAAAAAATCAGATGCATACATATAAACATACATACATGCATGCATGCATACATAGATACGTATATGCATACATACAATCACACATACAGACATATATACATACATCCATCCATACATACATATATATGCATACATACATATCGACAGACATACATGTATGCATACATACATAAATTCATACATACAGACATATATGTACATACATAAATGAAAACATACAAATGCCCCAGGTTCTTCTCAACCAAACGCAAACCTTCTCTTCAATTTCCATCGATCCCACTCTTCCGTCACGGTACATTGTCAAAACATTTCTGTATCTCAATATTTGTTAGGCGCCCTTAAAAATCTCTTGTGAAATCGAATTACGCCTATAATCGGATTTACACGTCTTATTTCCGGTCCGAATGAGGTCGAATGTGCAAAGAAGAAGCAACCGTTGCATCGAAAGAAGATATAACGGACTGAACTGGACGAAACAGCAACCGGAAATTGCTCACCGGAACTGTCTGTCGGCCAGATTCCTTTAGCGCATTTCTCTGTCTCGTGCGGCTCGCAAGAATGCTGTCTTTTTTCTTACTTTCTAGGGCATGACCTAGCGTTGATTGTTTGCGTTTGTGGTTAGAAGATTTGAGTTGGTTCCTGGGGGAAAATTGGGGTAGGTGGAAGGACGCTTAATCCCACCGGGACAAACTTAAAATCGGCCTCCTTTGGCCATTTTTTGTTCCAACTTATCAAAAAAGACGTATGGTTTCCGTTCCTTTACACATGCTGGTCCACACCTATGGAATTAACTACCACCAGCTTTGAAGGACCCTTCTGTTTCTCATTTCATTTGGCTAACAATTGAATACTTATCTGTTTTCCAGCTACCCGCGCTTTTGAGGTAAATTCATAAATTAGCACGATATCTGATTAATTATATCTGATAATAATAATAATAATAATAATAATAATAATAATAATAATAATAATAATAATAATAATAATAATAATAATAATAATAATATTAATAAAGGGGTAAAATTAGAACTTGTCCGATGCATTATTCGCTCTCAACCGCTGAAGAACATTTATAAGGAGTCTTGGATTTACAGCCTTTTTTACACCTTCATTCCATGTTGTGTCATTGAAATAAGTAAGAAAATATTGAACTTTCAACTTTAAAATAATGCGAAACTTGCAAATAATGGACCCAGCTAACTTAGCTACCATTTATCAGCTTAATAGTCACGTAAAGTATTATTTGCAAGCCACGCTAAGGTGAGGTTTTTAAAGGAAAAAAACTAGTTCACATATCATGCACTTGCGCAGTTGATGAAAACTGATGTAACTGTTAAAATTCTGTCTTGAAATCTGTTAAAAGAAATTAGCTGACTCTGTTAACGGGATTTCTCTTCCTTTTCGTCTCACCTTTGGATGCCTAGAAATATTTTGCTTGATTCAACTTTCTACCGGCTGCTACAGAAGGCTTCAGTTTAAGTCGGGTATTTTGCTTTGAAACAGCAACTAAATAAAAGTGAAACCGATGTAAGAATGGTAACGCCGTTAAAATAATGCATAAGCTTCAAACAATGACGCATCAAAGCCGATCCACAATCCGGCCATATTGTCCTATAGTTTAGTGTCGTTTTGTATCCTATGACATCGTATCGTGTAGTCTAGTGTCTTTTTTGTATCCTATGACATCGTATCATATAGTCTAGTGTCGTTTCATGTATCCTATGACATCGTATCGTATAGTATAGTGTCGTTTTGTATTGTATTATCATATAGCCTAATCTAATCTAATATGTCTAAGGAGCATCTAAGATAAGATAAGCATTGAAACATAAGGTTAGGTTCCTGTAACTAACCAGATGTGATGAAATCCGCCAGTGATCGGAGCAGTTGAACTCCTTCTCTTCGAGTCGCTTCGGAAGCAAAGCCAGATGCTCTAGCTGTCTCCTCTGCTGCTGAAGCCGGGTCTGCCCGTCTGTTTGTCCGTCCGTCCGTCCGTCTGTCGGGTGCTCGTTTGTCTAATGAACTGCATACGTTCTGCCTGGATGCTGCGCCTGCTGAGGAGCTGAACGACAAGGATGCTTCAACTGGCGGAAAGCATAGCATTTAACGAGTACATAGAATGCATACCGATCAATTCAAACACCACTTTCTTCATATATACATATATAAATGCATATATTTGTATATATTTATATATGTATATATATGTTGATAGACATGCACGTACATAATCATTAATGATATTTATATGTCTTTTTCAAGATGACTAGGGTTATTCTTTGTCAAATTCTTTCTTCTCTAAACAGACTGACCGACCAAATAAATGGAGGAAGGAAGAAATGAAAGAACGAAGGAACGAAGAAAGGAACGAATGAAGGAAGGAATGAACGAACGAAGAAGGGATAGAAGAAAGGAAAATTGAAGGGAGGAGGTAAGGAAGGAACATACAAACGAACGAACGACGAACTAATGAATGGCTGAATGGCTGAATGAATGAATGAATGAATGAATGAATGGATAACTGATTGACTGAATGGAAGTTTTGCTGCCCAACTGACTTATTTACTGGTTGACCGGCTTATTAGCTCACCTGCTCGCTTACTACAAGATTGGTATCTACATGCTTGACTGGTGGCCTACTCAAAACGGTCATTTATCTATCTACCTGCCGTCTTGTCTGTCTGTCTGCCTGTCTGTCTGTCTGTGTCTGTCTGACGGCTTATTGTTGTAGGTCTTTGTAGGTCGTAGTCACAGAGTAACAGAGAGGTGTTGAGAAGAGGTTGAAAGCTGACGATGGAGAAGATGGACGATAACTCGATGGAAACCGAGGGCAAGAGAGCGCGAAAATTTCTGCCGATGGTTTTCTGAATGCGCTTCGATTGCCCAAGTTCGAAGAAAGAACTGAATGTCGAGTCCACTTAGTTTGAAAGAACTCTGTCTGTCTGGCTGTCTGTCTGGCTGTATGTCTGTCTGTCTCTCTGACTCTCTCTACCTCTCTCTCTCTCTCTCTCTTTCTCTCTCAAACACACACACACACAAGGCAGCATTCTTAAAAACCGGACGGAGCTGCATAATAAAATCAGCCAAAGAGGTAATTAACAACAATTCAACTCAAGCATAACCAGATCCAAAACCCGAATGCATAACCAGATCCATAACCACATCCATAACCCGAATGCATAACCAGATCCATAACCAGATCCAAAACCCGAATGCATAACCAGATCCATAACCAGATCCATAACCCGAATGCATAACCAGATCCATAACCAGATCCATAACCCGAATGCATAAGCAGATCCATAACCAGATCCAAAACCCGAATGCATAACCAGATCCAAAACCCGAATGTATAGCCAGATCCATAACCCAAATGCATAACCAGATCCATAACCCGAATGCATAACCAGATCCATAACCCGAATGCATAACCAGATCCATAACCCGAATGCATAACCACAGACGAACATCAGCACAGATAGACATCCAGTGTTACACAAGGAAAATACTTTCGTTAGCGCTATAGGTGTTTGTTCTCTACACTTACATAACACATTTATGAACGCTTCATAGGCGATTAGAGATATATACGAAAGATCTTTATATATGTTTCAAAGGCCATTTCATATATATATGTAAATATATGTATATATATAACTTCTACTGGAGTTAAGTATGCTATACATACATATATTTGTGTTATATATATATATATATATATATATATATATATATATATATATATATATATATATATATATATATATATATATATATATATATATATATATATATATATATATATATATATATATATATATATATATATATATATATATATATATATATATATATATATATATATATATATATATATATATATATATATATATGTGTGTGTGTGTGTGTGTGTGTATTTAGATGTATGAAGCTGGACTGAACAGAAAGGCTGCAAAAGAATCTACATGGGGTTGAAGCAATCTTCCTTTATTCGCGCTATATAAATTCACGGAATCAATTGATGTCAATTTCTGGCGCCGATCGAGATGCCAGCCTCACGCAGCTTCCCATTGTGCTGCTCTTCATCCTCATCCTCCTATGGCACCATGGCTACAGCCGTCGTCAGCTTCAGCAACTGCGGCGTCGGGTGATTAAGGTAACCACATTATGAACTCAACGAGATCGCTTTCATCGAGGTCTGGAACGTGACTGTGAAGACCAAAACGGGCTGAGCATAAATGCGAATAGCAGCTGCTATTGCAAAGAGCTATAATAATAATAAGACGATTTATGGAGCGCCGTAGTAATCGTAATTGTAATCGTAAGCTAGAGATTTCTACAGTGCCCAACGAAAGCTAAGTCGCTGCAGCTAATTCACAGGTACTCTGTCAAAACAAAATCGATAGGCAGGAGGGGTTCGGTTCCAGGTCAAAATCTAAGAGTCAGGCAGGCAGTCAGACGGCTATAGTTGATGGCGTTTGGAATTGAACCGGAAAGTGAGATAATGGGAAGAGGAAAAGAGGGCCAGGATTTGTGGAAGAGGAGTGTTTTCAGTTTTGAGTGAAAGATCTGCGCAGAAATTGCAAGAGGTGAAGTGTATGCCGAGGCAGAAAAAAGGCGCTGTACATGTACCCCCGTTATCATAATTCCCAAGGCATCAATCGATGGTCGAATTAAGAATGTATTTATGTGTGATTCGTTGTAAGCAGATGGGATTCTAGTAACTAGACCGCACTTGTCTCTATCCACACGAGTCCCTGCTCCCACCAGACATGACTTTTAGACCGGATAATGGAAATTCTTTTGTACGAAACGGAAAATGAACGAGCAATCGGTTATGTCGGCTGACGATTTGAATTCCACGCGGGATTCGAGTAAATTCAAAGACAGTTTCCTTGCGATTCTTCCTGCGTAAGGATGATACGAATGGCGTCAAGAAATATCTATTAGGCTAAAGACTGAACAATCTGAGAATGTTAAGTGCCTGCCATAGGAGTAATTTTCTTTGGTACGAAGTACGCGTACCCCTACATGTGTTCGGGGTTCCGTACACCCGTTCGGTGCCCCACTTCCTGGTCAGCAAAGGATTTCCTTCAAATTGGGGGATATAGTTGAGAAAACACTGAACTCAGGCCAACCACAATACTTGAAATCAGACCTCATTCTCCAAACTTCTCATTTTTCAATCAGACCATCTGACTGTCTTTCTCTGGTCATACCTAAGACTAAAACTGTTTTGGTGAACGGGTTTTTCGGTTCATGGACCTAGATTTTGGAACTCTCTTCCTGCAAACCTTTCGTTGTGCTCAGTCGCTTGTGTCATTTCGCTCTCAACTTAAGATTTTCCGATTTCAAATTGCTTATCCACCATAGGCTGCCTCTCTGTCTTAGCGGTCTGATCGTCTGGATATTGACCTGATTAGTGTCGTGGGCCATCGGTTGATGCCTTGTGCACAAGACACCAGTAAAAAATTATTTAACTGAATGAATGATTGATTAGTAAATAAATAAATTAAAACGTTAATTAAGCAATTAATAAAAATAGTAAAATAACAACAGTCCCTCTTTGAATATTGTGAGTAAACAATGCCTATTACGTTTGGTACCTTATTAGTTTACATTTCATACTAGCAACCAAACATTAAACCATGCGCAAAATGGGATATGAGGTGTAAAATTCGGTTTGTATCCCTATTTTCCAGAACAAAGACACACCCTGTACCTGGCCACGGATGCTGCTACCACTGAACTGTTTGTATGGTCGAGGTTCGTTCTGTAAGGAGTTAAGAACTGATTATCTGAGAGCGACATCTAACTAAACATGGCAACATATTTAAAACTTTTCCGACTTCTGAAATGTGAAGACTTATAAATAGGGTGTGCACCATTTCCACTCCCTGTACGCTCCTAGTATAATAAATATATGCAGGCCTACAGTGGAAACACTGTGGAGCATTGGTCGAGTTTATTTACACTAAGAGTACACTTCAGGTGTAATCAGAGCGGACGTACGACTCCCCAACTGCCATTCCTTTATGCGTGCCAGGCAACTCTGCGTCGGTAGGAATTCGTTCGTGTGAGCAGTCGACGGATAAGTTTCGGGTTGTCACTACAATCTAGATATTACTACTTTCATGATCGGTACATCTGCGTTTCCATTTGTCAATTCGTTTGTCCTCTCGGGTGCAGTCAATACCCCCAGGGGTGTTGGTTTTAGACACGGCTCAGTGGGTTCTTCCTGTTTCCCGTTCGTTTCGGCTCGAATTTCAACCTGTTCAGTAAAGATCAGAGGTTCTAAAAACATTGGCCCATCAACCCAAAGACACATAGGGCAGTAGAATTTTCTTAGGATAACCCTCGGTGAAAAATCCAGTCGATATATCGATGCCATTTGAATACATGTGGGTTCACCGTTATCCAAGAAAAGCCAAATTGTATATCACACTATAAGAAACATATTTACATTCGTATGCCTAATGACTTAAGTATATAACAGCATTATTATTAACGTTAATATTATCTACTATTTGCACTTGGTACAAACGCATTTTTCGGGCGTTGATTTGGACTTTGAGTGAGTTCTGCATTTCCTAAAATTAATCAGTAGTGTCTCGTCCACATTCTCTTCCAGCGATTTGTCTCCTGTAAAGAAGAAAACCCGAAAATCAATTTCATTTATCTATTACGTTTCTTCGTTTGTTCTGCCATTTATTACCAAAGTCCTCCCGAATAAATTCTCACAGATCAAAGCGTCTGAAGCAACTGTCAGATCAGGCAAATCACATTTATGTAACAGAAAGCTTTTATATCTCGCCAAAACAGAAGGTTATTCTAATTGTAGTTGTAATTGTACTCACGACACTTTATACAGCATCATCAGTACCAATGTCAAATGTCGGCGCGGACAAGTGTCCAATAATAAATGATAAAATGGATGATGTACAAAATCAAATGCTGATACTAGAGTTAGACAGTAAACAGAAAATGTTAACCGTAGTTAACTGTAGATAATAGATGTGATCTCAAAAGTCTCTTTTAAAAAGCATTCTCGGCTTCGTGGATGGCAACAGGCGCGCGGGCCAGCGACTTCAGAGTCTTATTACACCAAAATAATTATTCAGTGTATCTATAAGTATATCTAAGCTCAGTCAATAATAAAACAAAACAAATGTTGACAAATTTCTCTAAATTCATGCTCCAAATGATTACCAACTTCAGTAAAGAAAAACTTCTTTGATATCATACTTAGCAGAAAAGATGCTACGGATCCGATGAACACTGTAACAAGTGACCACAGGATGCTGTACCACACGTACGAAATGGAGTAGAACTTTTCTAATCCCTGAAGAGGAACCTAACGACATAATATATCAGTTAATTCCACTCTACATTCAAGCAAAGCATGGTGGATGTGGAAATAAGACCAACAATTGTTAAAGTTCATACATTCTCTCGTCCGGGTTTTGAATTTGGTGCAACGTTCTTGGTACAAAATGAAAAGTCGTTTAACAATATTACGGTCTAATGACGTTACCTCAATTGTTTCGTTTATCTGTAGACGGAAGTACGTCATCGTTGCGTTAATCGGAGATTCAGTGGAGCTGGAGTTAGAGTCGTCATAATTTGGAAAGGTGAGATTATTGGGCGCCATGCATCCATCGATGCTGAGCGGAGGAAGAGTCGGATATTTTCGTTTGAGCATGAAGGATCCAATGGTCAACCAAAAGCTACCGATGAGGCTTGTAATTCCGCCAATTAGTGCTCCCTGAAACAAGTACAAGTTACCGACGCTATGGCTCTAATGCGATGTGCATTAAAGGATGATGCAACCCACAACGAGTGGATGTTACATACGATGTAACGATAACTTGGTTTAGCGATACAAAGAGTGATATACCATGACAGGTGATGTGATGAAAAGAAGAAGGGCCTACAGATAATTGTGACGCAAACAAGTTTCACTCTTCTCTCGATTTCACAGACTGCACACATGAGGCCTCTAATTCAACCATACACTTTTTATTTTTTAATAACTGTAATAACGACAATTTATACAGCTGTGGAAATAGCAAGCAATTTCTGGGATCCTTTATAACGAGTGATTAATTTTGTCAGAGCTAAGAGTCAAATAATCTGTGGAAGTTCAAATGTAGGTGAGAGGGCAAAATGATGCTCTTCACAGCATACCGAAACATCGTGAGTAGTATGTCATCCATTTTTATCCCAGGTCCTCCTGATCATACCCGACCCTGTAACTGCTACCGTCAGCCACATTTACACAACCGTTGTCTTTGGATTGGTATGAGCACTAGCTTTGCTACATTCCAGTTTGAGCCTCAGGTGAAAGATGATTTTTTGATTTGATGTGTACATTAATCTCTATTTTATAGCTAACATAAATAAACATCACTAGTTCTCTGTGGAGTTACTTATGCCTACCTTCCAGTTGGCATATCGGTTCAAGCCTCCTAGCATGAAAAGGCCAAGCACAGGACCCATGAAGGCTCCAACAATAGATATACATATCTAAACGTGCACAAGTAAAATCAAACTTATCGACAAGCTCACCTTAGACTTAGAGCTTTACAATCATGTCTCGCTTCTACGTTCTGTATAAGCCATTGAAAACCAAATTAACGAAGTTTATAGTAAATCGACCTCAGAGATGCATGCCTCATTTGGACAAATAATATAAACTGACGTTTTCACATGGGTTAACAATTTCTATTTTAACAAAATTTTACGTCTATTTGTAAGCACATGTCTCTTGGTAATGTTAATTCATTATTGCCACTGAGAGGAACCGGTGGAAGACTGATTGATGAGAGAAGAGACGAGAGAGATGAGGAAGAGGAGCAATATAGGGTCTGTAATTTACAGAGGGATTTTCAGATATGATAGACACAAATACAATAAACATCGGTTCAAGCCTTCTATCATGAACAGACTACACGCATGACTAGTGGATACATACAAATTACATAACAACAAATATCTGTAATTTATTACCGATATGATGCATATCTGTAAAAACAAATGCTTGCTATGCATATATGGGGAAGAACAATAATAGGAAAAAATATGCTGATACATCCTACCTGAGAAATTGGACCCGGAACAACAGTTGCAACGAAGGCCAGTCCAGTAGCAGCAATGCCAAATATAACCACTGTAATTATTCAATCAAACTTCATGAGGTAAGATACGGCAAGTTTAGTAAAGCTAAATTAAGGTAAGTTAAGATGAGGTAAAGAATATTATCTTGAATCTATTATAAACATCAGCAAACAGTCCTCTAAGGCGACGTTTCGGAAAATACCGATTTTACTGGCGGAGATCGGGAGAGATGAGTACAGATGGGATCGAAGGACAGACAGCGACAATTGAGGTCAGAGAAGGACAGATGGCGGTATAGTACAGACGAGAGCAGAGGGTTACAGCTTTGGCGATCGACGATAAATGAATGCGGGGCTCAAAGGAAAGCATGCGTTTAATGTATCCGATTGACGACGAGAGGCATGATTTATGAAAGAGGTCGAATAACCTAGAAATCTGTTGAGCAGAGCTTTGCGTGACTCCGTCCAGTGCATCAGTTTCCATTGGAGAATATCTTCCCAACAGTTTGCAGCTAATCCACTCAACGATGAAGAAATTGAACTAGCAATATAAACAAAGAAAAAGTAAGAAATTAAACAGTTATACTTGCTTAATATAAAACTAGAACCAAAGTGTATAACTTGAAGTTACGTTACTGAATAAAACAATACTCATTGACATCCGAACAGGAAAGTTGATCAACGAGCTCAGACAAAAATTACGACCACTGCAAAGATAACTGTGAAGACTACTATCACAAAAAACAGCATGACGACGATTCAGTGAGGTTTCGCATAATACACATATAAGCAATGATAATAAAAAGATTGGAGTTAACGATGATAGGGGTGTTGACTTACCTCAAAGCCCCTCCGTAAAGTGTAGCCAGAAATAGCCCCGTAAAACCAGGAGTGTCGGCAAACATTTGTAAGACGAACCAAGGCAACAACTGCAAAATATACATTGTGCGAATGAATAATCAATCAAACAATCATTAAACAAACAAATGAATCAAATAGACAAAAGTACCTTAAATGTTGCATGCGTTTGTTTATTGGCTATGTTGCCAGGTGGAATTCTTGGCCATCATTTGATACCTAACTAATCTGCAAGAATAACCAACAGTCCTTTTGGCAAGTTATGGCTTTATTATTATTATTAATATTTACATATATAATAAAACACATCCACATATATACAGCCTACATGTGTGAATTGTAATATGAATCTATGAAAGATATTACGTATTAATAAACCTGGTTGGCGTTGCTGATTTCGTGATTGGCCAGAGGATCACAACCAGTTGAAGTGTAGTAGGAAACAACGACGAGCCCAATGAAGCATACGAGTAAGTTAATTAAGCAACAGGCAGGCATGTTCAGGCCTACGCTTCTACAGCACACAAGAAGTAATGCTGTATTCCATTAAAACGATTACAACAGTCATATGTCCATAGATTTTGTATATAAGATCAAGTATGACTGTGTTGCTTACAGTTTGGCTTGTGATAAAGTCTTTGTGGCCGAGTATCGTTGAACAGCGGCCTGCGAGAAGCCGTAGAGCCCGAACCAATGAATCGAAAAGCCGGTCAGAAATCCCCAGAAGGTGTGTCGAACTGTTGGATCTGGACTCCAGCTAAAGGCACAGATATAATCATCGATGACTATCGATTGTATATACACAGATCTTCTTTATTTAAGTATAAGAATATGGATAAGTAAGTAATACGTGGGTGCGATGTAATTTTATTACGATTTTAATATGAATGTGTATACAGCCCTTTCATGAGAAAATCTTCAAATGCGTTTTCGAACTGACGACACAAAACCACGGTCTTTATAAAAACTTGAATATTTTCCAAGAGCCTCTCTAAGATACTACACAACAGTTTAAACAATACTGGAAACAAGAACATGAACAAGAAGTTTATAGGTCAGCTAATGATGTTCGATTAATCACCTCTAACCGGCCTTCGCACACACGTAATATCCAACTAAACCGAGTTTCATCCAGAACCAACTAATCGAGTTCCACCCGGGGTGGGCATTTGATGCGATTTTTAGAGTTTATGTTCCCTGCGGTACTGAAGGTATAGAATTACATACAACGTGCCATGATCTTTACCAAAAAATATAATAAAAAATGCACAATGACGCAGCGCCCGTAAATAGGCCGATGGACTTTACAGTAGAAATGTTCGAAATTACGATTACGATAACGATTACAAACATTTGTAATGATAACGATTACAAACATTGGTAATGATAAGCATACAAGTTACAACTCTTGAATAGGCCTATTTTCTTGGACTTGAATGTACGGTCATTGATTTGAGTAAACAAAGTCCAGCAACAGACTAAAAGGCTGTCAGAGGTTGATAAATAACAGATGTCGTGTGTGAAACTTCGATCCTTGGAAGATATCATGCTGCTCTCTGCCAAGCAGCCGATAGCAACAGCTCATCACCTACGATGCCCTATAAAACGATTTCATTCAATTGATACTTTACTTTTCAATACATCAAATTACATAATACATCAGCTATCCCCCGAAAAACATTCCTAGGCTTAACTATTCATTAGGAATAATTATTGTAGAAATTACTAGGCTGATAGAAGATTAGATATAACGTACTCAACCCAGTTCATTCGACCCGATTGTGAGCATAACCTGAAGACGTTACCGATCCCTCCAACAACGACGAGACCCTGATATCATTAACAATAAAAAGCGAAGCACACAGGTAACCCATATTGATGTAATCATAAAACTCGTTTTCAAAAACTCTCCATACTTACAGAGTGTGAAATCCGTCTTTGTTAGATATTGGACTGAATTATATTCGATGGGATGATGTTAGAATAAATTAGCTCAAATTAGATTGAAAGCTGTATGGTCGAAGTGTAATACAAACTACTGTAGGTCATGTGACAGGAGTGGTGTAATAGGGTACACCTAAAAGCCCACAGAATCGATATAGTTCAGAATATAAAGCCACATCACGATAATGTTCCGATGTGTGTACAGAAGAAAATCTGTGGATAATATTTGATTCCTCGGCACCGTCAACTGATGCGGCAAAATAAAATTTCTGTGACTAGGTACTTTACCTTAATGAGAATCGCAAGCAGTCCACCGATCATAATGAAGCATTGGAACACATCTGTCCAGATTACTGCTCTCATTCCACCCTATAATATTTGCAATCTCTTTGTTGAGGAATATAAATGTCTAGGCATTTCATACCTGAGGTAAAAGCCTTCAAAGGCAGAAAAGCAGGAAGTGTCCTTAATGTTTCTTGGTAACGCTTTCAAAAAGTGACGCATCAACCACATCCAAGCGCCTGCTCCGCAGAGAGGAAGTTCGAAACCGGAGAACAAACACTATTTTGGATGTCAGAAAACATGATTGTAAACTGCCTAAGCTACACTATTGCATACATAATCACACACTTTCTCTTGATGATCAGATTCTTGTTCTCAAACTTTCTATAATTATGGAGCAGTGAAATTTGCCCTGCACATATCCAAACCTCGAAATTGAATACTCTTTGAATACTTACTGAACAGCCACATTCAGAATGGACTGGAACAACTGTTAATTCGAAAACGAGTAAAGCCAGCAAATGTGGCATTGCAACACTCGTCATATCAATGGAGCACGTCATGTCACGTGTGATTGGAGATGTTGTTGATAATTATTTAACGTTTGTTGTCTGAAAAATATACTTCATTTGATGGAAGTAACTCTTTGAATACTCACCAGAGCTGTGTATGCAATTGTAACGACAGCCATGACTGGAATCGAGACCACAATTGGAAGTCCAGTTGCTGAAGCAGAGATAAAAAGGCAAACGTGTTTTTAAATCTAGCATCACCCCTCGTAGCCTTTAGATAGCAAAGTTAATAAAGAATGCCTCATATGACCAACAGTTGCAAAATAAAGTTACAATCTCTGACTACTCGTACACCCAACTCATGCATGAGATAGCTGTACCATTTACAGAATAAGATGATATTATGAAATTACCAAAATACCTGATTCTAAAGCTGCTGAAGGGGCGTACATCGCCGTTCCCATGTACAGAATCTATTCAAAATCGACCAACAAGTGTTTTTATAGTTTAGATGGTGAACCCAGAAACATCTTCTCACAAAAGTAAGGACTCATTTTTTACACAGAGCATTGAACGCCCTTAAGCTGTCCTAAGAAAACGTTTCGTGCTCAACATCTATAAACTGTTGGAAGAAGTTTCGAAATTATCAATAATGATTATCCAGTTTTATGCTTAAAGTCGTGTTACTATAGCGTGCATAGTAAAAATGGGTAGTATGGGGCCAACTACTGATTGTACTAATATTAAGGACACCATAATTGAAGATTCGAGTTGTACGGCTAATAAATTTTTTGAATTTGTTTCACAGGCGCTGGCCAATTTATCATTAGCTGCTGAGAATTTTCCGCGCATAAGCTTCTTTTTGAAACGTTTCTCAACAAAACAACCCTAAATTCTTTTGCTATCTGGCGTACGTCACCAGAAGAAATATAAATATGGTACACTCTTTCCGCATTAGACAGATTAAAAGACCCGTTAGCTAATTCAGCTTTATCTATCGTATCAGAACCTTTGTAAAGAAAATAGGGAGCTTCACCTTCTCTACTGGCATCGTTCCTTCATCTGAAGAGATGCCAGTATTTAAGAAAAGTGAGGCTGTTACTAATAATAGGCATATTTATACATTGCTTTTTTCTCTAAGGTTTTCGAAAAATTGATGTTTTTAAGGTTATGTAGTTCCGCGACAAAAATGAATCTTATATCCTGACCAGTAAGAAAATATATTATATTATGGTGTCAACAACATTAATACAATCAGAGTAGATCCTAGATCCTGTATTATCAGTTTTTACTAGTGATCTGGTATACTATTGATCCGAGTTTTATATTATGTGTATCTTTGCAACTTCGGGAGCATAATAATTTTGTTCAGTTTTAATTCGTATATATAAATATCGATAATAGAAAAAATCTTACGCCTGAGATGATTGAGGTGACGGTTGCAAACATTCTTACAGATTTCGACTGGAAGCGACGTTCGAGGTACTAGATTCAACCATTCAATCAATCAATCAATCAATCAATCAATCAGTCAGTCAGTCAGTCAATTAATTAATTCGTTCATTCTTTCCGACAAATATTCAACAAAATAACTACCCATCGAACCAAATAGGAATACAGATGAAACAATCAAGAAGTGAACCGAATAAACAAGCAAAACATATGGAAGATTGTACCGTACAAGACATCACTGACTTGTTCTCACTTCAACCCGAATGCATACAAATTCCTGGTATGCAACTGCAAGGGATTTGGCAACACAAAAACTGGACATTGTGAATTTGCCAAGGATTGTACAATTTTAAGTATATTGCAAAGTCGACAATTTAAGGGAGACAATGCTATTCACTTAACCTCGTTGACGCTGACTAATTTCAGACGATACATCCACGGAACGGCCACCTGCATCGAAAGTATGATGGCCACAGTAAACCCAATCATGGCAGTGATTATATACTGCGATCCGTAGCTATACATCTCTGCTGTCAATCCGAGTATCATGATCGCTGATTGGTAGGAGACGAACAGAGACACTGCGGTTGGAAGGACTTTGAGCGAACGGTTGGCCATGATGAACTCGGATGTTGTCTTCTGTCGACCACCTGTTAATGAGTGGTAGACTCCGATCCCAAGTGAGATGACGAGGAATGCCACCAGGACCAGGTAGTCCGGCCAAACCAAAAGATCCATCGAGAATTAGCTGTAACAGCGAATGAGATCGAAGATTAAAATTTTGCAATATAAATCCATGAATCTAATTTAATCTGAGTGATATGTTAGGCTTCCTCTGCAGTGGTTTAAATCTATTATAAGTACAAGCTATGAGACAACGATATATGTTATCAATTTAGAGTGCGAACAGAAGTTATATGGCCATGGTGACAATTGCCACTGGTTTCCCAAGAGCGTTTTCTCAACTCTGTAATCATAGACTCGAGATTTCAAAAGCACCAAAAGAAAACTAAGTCTCGGGAACCAACTCATTCACAGGCGCTCAGTCGAGATTAAATCGAGAGGCAGGTTAGGCCATATTCGGTTCCAGGTCAAGATCCAGGAATCAGGCAGGCAGTCAGAAGGACAACTATGGTGGATGGTGTTTAGGATTGGAGACATAAAAGAAAGTTGAGAGTTGAAGGTTGCTGGTGAAGTCATAGTAGGTAGGTCAATAGTCGAAGTATATAACAAGCAAAATATTATATTTGTATTTAAATAAAGGGATAAAATTCTAAGATTTGCAACAAAGGCACCTTAGTCTGTGCAACCTCACCCCAGTTTACACATTGAATCTCAAATAGACGAAATAGGTCTGGATTAGGCCTACATCATGGTTTAAGCTACACTATCATCTCTGACCTAGAATATAATATGTAGGTCTAACTAGAAAAATATATAATCCGTTAGATTGAAGCAGCTGTATCTAATCTAATGATCTAATCTAATGACTTCTATAGCGCCTTTATCATAATACTGAATGCATCAATCAATGGTCGTTTCAAGTCAAAATCGCAGTCAAAAATCATATACCGTTGGAGAAGCAGAGTCGAATTCCGATGGGTCAGAGAAACCAGAAGCCAGGTTACGGTGGGTAAGCGAGTTGGAAGAGATATGTCTTTAGCTTTGACCTGTAAATGTTGCAAAGTTTATATTAGGAGTCCATTTAAGTTGTGAATTTGATCGTCGAAATCCTGCCCAGATTTTCAGCCGTACTGTAGTGAGATAGCAAAGATGTTTATGTTAAATGTTTTCTCTCAATTTCTCAAGTTTATAAGAGTCAACAAAACGGTCGCTTACATATTCGGTGGAACTGTGAATCTTCAATAAATAAATGATGGTATCAGCTCATTCAGTTCATCGTATGGCGGGCCCATTCGATGTGAACAACTGCATGCGCTGTCTCAGATAAACATTACTAATAATTAACATCAGCGACAAACATTGCAACAGATTTCAAGCTATTTCCATTTCTGGTTCTTCTCTTCTTATTTTCTTGGAAGCTTATTTGCTCCAAAGACAAGGGTAGGCCCCTACCACTTACGTAGGCAATTACTTACCGCTCGTTCAATCAGCTCATTATTAAAAGAACAGTTTTACTAGATAGGCCTACCAGTTTCAGAAAATCAATGTGGCAAATCTGTCATGGCCTATCCATTCGTCGACGAGTCACAGCATAACACTTTTAACAGACAGCAGACAATGCTACTTACGACAATAGCAAAGTTCAGCAGGAACTGCGTTACTTTGAAACTAAACAAGTTTCGTCGACTTCAGCATCCTACGATTCCAAGTGTCTATCGCACTAGGCAAGAAATCATCGCGCACATGACTCGCCTGTAGCAGATCACAACGCTATTGTATGGCAAATGGTGCCAATTGTGTAAGCTGTAGTTGGAAAGGTTTTTGCGATTGACTATAAGTCATATATCTTTGTATTCATGACCGTTATGGCTCGTTTCAGCCTTTGACGCCTACCGTATCCTATATTTCTTTATTAGTTTCGGTGTAGGCAATCTATTGGCGTGTTGGCTTGAGACGGAGCACCACCAGTTCCTCCATTTTCCCGTCCATTTCAGTTCGAACTTAACCTGCTCAGTAAGATCAGTAGCTCTAGCCTATATATCCAGTTTTTGCTTTAATATTTTGCTGATGTTATTGTTTCTGATGTAGAAATACTGACTCAAAATAGCAAATGAAAAAGGTCAGATATAGAAATATTGGAAAATGATACATATTGTTATTGTACATTTTATTTCTAGCTTACTCGAGAAGTGGGCCCCGAATTGAAAATGAACTTGTGAATAGTTCAACCCTGTCTACGAATTAGCACAAAAGGAAATTGATTGCTCACAACTATTGGGCGGGAAACGGTGTCCAACAAAACCAAAAACACACGAGTCGGCCTATAATTTTAATCTTGCTCACGGCGTCAAAAGCAATTTATTTTTTGCGTAAAGACGATAAGAATGGCATCAAGAAATATCTATAACAGACAGGACAATCTGAGAATGATGTCTGACCATGGGGTAATTTTATTGTTTACGGGGGTACGCGTACTCTTACTTTGGAGCCGGGTTCCTTACACGCCTGTTTGGTTCCCCGCTTCCTGATCAGCAAAGTATTTAGTCAATTAATTAATTAAAATAACAATAACCAACACCTGTTTACATCTTGAGTAAAAAATGCATTTCAAGTTAAGTAATCTATGGCTTTTCATAGAAGTAGCCAAATATTAATTATTACGAAATAGGGAAAAGAAAGGGAAGAACTGGGTACCTATAATGTACAGAGCAGTCACGCCCTCTGCCTGGCCATGGGTGCTGTTATCCCTGAACGATTTGTAGGGTCGGGGTTCGCTCTGTAAACAACTTAAGGACTGGTGCACCATTTCCATTTCGTGTACGTCCGGAGAATAATATTTTATGTATACCCCAAAACACAGTGAAGCACAGGGCTTGTGTATCTATACACAGAGTACATTTCATGTGTAACTAGAACGGACGTACAACTCCTCAACTGCCATTCATTTATATGTGCCAGGCAACGCTGCATAGCTGCATCGATAGGAATTTGCGCCAATTATGTGAGGGCTCGTCGGAAAAATTTCCGGTTGTGACTACAATCCAGATGTTTCTACATTATTGACGAGTACGTCTACGTTTCCTTTTGTCAGTCCGTTTGTAGGTTTGGGTGCAGGCAGTGTCTCTATGGGTGTTGTCTTGAGACACGGCTCGATGAGCTCTTCTAGTTTCCCGTTCGTTTCAGCTTGAATTTCAACCTGGTCCACAAAGATCACTGATTCTAATAATCATGTCGTATAATCTGGACGCAGAAATAATGACTCTAAACCACAAAATATAATCGTTGAAAAATCTGTGGGAAAATCATATCAGTTATAATTGTAATCCATATTACTATTTTAAGACGACAAAAATTGAAGCATGGATCTAAAATGGATTTATGAATACTTTATCGTCGTCAAAACAAGGACAAGCGGCTCGCCCATATACCGTAGGAATCAGTGGTCCATCAATTTCAACATTCTCGCCTCATTTGGGACATTCACAGGTACGGTCATATCTCGTCCTATATTCGAGACACTCTTCAATGGCTTCCCATCAAGCAGCGTGTCCATTTTAAGATTCTCACTCTTGTGAGCAATTGTGTTGCTGGCTCAGCTCCTCTTTACCTCGTGGATTTTTGCACTTAGGTCTCCTCGAAACCGATCCATAGCACCCTAGCTCGGCCACCCGTGATATCTTGTTTCTCCCTCGCACGGGAACTGCTACTGCCCAGTCCAGAAGCTCTGCGTATGTCGATCCCACCAGCTGGAACCGCCTCTCTCGAGATCTGCGACTCGCGCTCCTCTCTCTTCTTCTTTCATAATTTCGCAGGCACCTGAAGACTGTACTGTTTAACAGTGCCTTTACTTGTTCGGGATGGGAGCGCCACTGTTGAGTTTATTCCCTAAGAGGCGCTTTATAAATTTTAAATCACACAATTACAAATACAAGCAAACCGATGAGAAAAGAGCAGAACAATTGAGTAACCACATTGTTCACTGTTACCCAAACAAATTACCAAAAAATTATACAGTATATGATGATATAAGCAACATATTGGATTTGTAGGCCTAATGACCGAAGTATAAACTACAATATTATTATTACAATCTTATATTAGCGTTATTATTGTTTAGCATATCTACCATGTTGGTGGTACGAAGATATTTTTCTGACGTTGATTCTGGCTTAGAGTCACCTCTCCACTGGAAAAATTGCCTAAAATGAATCAGTAGTTTCTCGTCCACTTTCTCTTCCAGCGATTTGTCTCCTGTAAAGAAGAAGACACAAGAATCAATCTGATTTATCTATTACGTTTCTTCATTGGGTTTGCCACTTCTTTCCAAAGTCCTCTCGAATAAACTCCTACAGAACAAAGCGTTTGGAAGAATTGTCAGATCAGGAAGTTCACATTCGTGTTACAAAAAGCTTTTGCACTTGATCAACACAAAAGATTTTCGAAACAACTACGCCCAATAATTTTGATGATATGATATCTCGACCATTTTACGACCTACAGCTTATCCTTTTTGCTAAAATGCTACTGATCTTTTCTTTATAAATACAGTGAAACTTTTCGAAGTACAAAGCCCTATTGCAGCAAAATAAATACTCAATGTAATTATAAGTAGATAAAAAGCACAATTAACACTAAGATAAAATAAATGTTGAAAAATTTCCCTAATTTCGTGCTCCAAATGATCACCAACTTCGGTAAAGAAAGTCTTCTTTGATATCTTACTTAGCAGAAAAGATGCTATGGATCCGATGAAAACCGTAACCAGCGACCACAGAGCGAAGTACCAGATGTATGAAATGGAGTAGAATTTTTCTAATCCTTGAAGAGGAACCTAACGACATAACATATCATAGTTAATTCCACCCTACAGCCAAGCAAAGCATGGTGCATGTGGAAGTAAGACCAACAATTGTCAAAGTTGATACATTCTGTCGTCCGGGTTTTGAATTTGGTGCAACGTCCTTGGTACAAAATGAAAAGTCGTTTAACAATATTGCGGTCTAATGACGTTACCTCAATTGTTTCGTTTATCTGTAGACGGAAGTACGTCATCGTTGCGTTAATCGGAGATTCATTGAGGAAATGGAAGATGGAGCTGGAGTTCGTGTCGTCATTGTTCGGATAGGTGAGATTATTGGGCATAATGCATCCATCGATGCTGAGCGGAGGAAGAGTCGGATGTTTTCGTTTGAGCATGAAAAAAGATCCAATGGTCAACCAAAAGCTACCGATGAGGCTTGTAATTCCGCCAATTAGGGCTCCCTGAAACAAGTAAAACTTAAAGACGCTATGGCTTTAATTCGAGATGCGTCTTAATATGATTCAACTCACAACGTGTGGATGTTACATACGATGCAATGATAGCTCCGTTGAGTGATACAATGTGCGATATACGATGACAGGTGATGTGATGAAATGAGGTAATCCAATTTCCTGGAAAGTGATGTAAACAAGTTTCATTGTCCTTTCGATTTCACAGACTGCACACATGAGGCCTCTGATTCAACCATACACTTTCCGATTTGTAATAACTGTAATATCGACAATTTATATAGCTGTAGAAATAGCAAGCAACTGTTGGGATCCTTTATATAAAGTTAATAGTTTTGTCAACGCTAAGAGTTAAATAATAATCGATCGAATTTCAATTGTCAGCGAGGGGCAAATCTATGCTGTTCCAAACATATCAAAACATCGAGTGTAGTATGTCTTCCATTTTTACCCTAGGTCTTCCTATTCTGATCACACCCGTCCCTGTGACTCCTACCATCAACCAAAGGTACAAATTCATCGTCTTTGGATTAGAATGTGCACTAGTTTGCCAAAATCAAATATGAACCTCAGGTGAAAGGTGATTTTTGGTTGAATTTGAACAGTGACTTGTGTTTCATGCCTAACTATTACAATTAGAGATATTTAGTTCCGTATGCATTCACTAATATAAAGCCTACCTTCCAGTTGGCATATCGGTTCAAGCCTCCTAGCATAAAAAGGCCAAACACGGGACCCTTGGAGGCTCCAAATAGAGAAATGCCGAACTAAAGGTGCACAGGCAAAATCAAACTCATCGACAAGTTTATCTTACAGCTTTACAAACATATATCTCTTGTATGTTCCATAAAAGCCACTGAAACCAGATGAACGGAGTTTACTGTAAATAGGCCTCAAACAAATAATATAAACAGATGTTTTCGTATGGGTTAACAATTTCTATTCTAAAAGAATTTTATGTCTGTTTAGAAGCTTATGTCTGGTGGTAACTCTAATTCAGTACTGCCACTTAGGGAAGTGGAAGAATACTGAACGAGGATGGAAGAGGGGAGGGAAGAGAGGAATACGTTAAGGTAGGATCTGTAATTTACACACGTTTTTTCAGATATCACAGATACGCATACAATAACTATCGGTTCAAGCCTACAAGCATGAACAGGTTTAACACTGGACGAATGGATGCATAGATAGATTACAGAAAAATACCTTTAACTTAGCTTATGATTCATATCTGTAAGAGACATATGTTCGCCATACATAAACAAGGTAAACAAATAAAAGTGAAAAGATGACACATCCTACCTGACTAATTGGACCCGGAACAGCAGATACGATGAAGGCCAGTCCAGTAGCAACAATGCCAAATATAACCACTGCAATTATTCAATCAAAATATAGAAGAAGCGTCATACAATTTATTAATAAACAGTCCACTATTGTGGCGTTCTGGAACTTTCCGATTTTAATAAAACAAAGAGCTGTGTGGTGGAGGAGAAAGTTGACAAGGCAGAGGAGGACAGACGAAAGGAGATGGGGAGAGATGGGATCGAAGGAAGCCAGAGGGCAACATGTGATGTCAGAGACGGATAGATGACGGCACAGGAGGCCGAACGATAACATACGAGAGCAGAGGGTTACAGCTTTGGTGTTGGAAGACATCTGAAAAGAGTGGACAAAGGAGAGCATAGGCTACAAGCAGAGGCGTTATGTTCAATGTAACCGAATGACGACGAGAGGCATTATTTATGAAAGAGATTAAATAACCCAGGAATCTGTTGAGGAGAGCTTTGCGTGACTCAGTCCAGTGCATCAGTTTCCACTGGAGAATGTCTTCCCAACAGTTTGCTGCTGATCCACTCAACGATGAAGAAATTGAACTACCAATAAAGACGATAAATGTTGCGATGTTTAGTCAACAAATTTCAACCAGTCATCAGGTTATTGGTTTTTAAGCCACGCAATAAATACATGGTGGGGTAGTGTGATTGGTTGCAACAGCTTTGCAGGCGAGTGGTCTGTTAAATGCAGCAATCATTGCTGACACGTACTTTATCACGTGGACGTTCGGGGGGCCTCTTTTGTGATGAGTCTGGGTCTTTTTTGAAAAAGTAACCAAGATTGTGCAGTATCGATCCTGGGATATGAAATTTGAAGTTTTTTTGTTTTTGTTAAGCAGTGTTCATTGGTATCCAAAAGCCAACAGCTTTATTCATTACAAGACACACACGCACATAAGAAAACAACCGATTATAGAGAGACATATTGCAACCAAAGTGTATGATGTATCCTGGAGTTTGAAGCTGCGTTACTTAATAAAGGAATGCTTCATGATATCCGAACAGAAAAGCTCTTCAACGAGCTTTGACAATTACGACGACTGCAAAGATGTTTATGAAGACGATTATCACAAAAAGCAGTATGACAATGATTC
Source organism: Norana najaformis (assembly GCA_964023275.1). Lineage (NCBI taxonomy): Eukaryota > Metazoa > Annelida > Clitellata > Crassiclitellata > Hormogastridae > Norana > Norana najaformis. The sequence continues at coordinate 40,295,421 of OZ029917.1, forward strand.
AACTTGATTTCGCATAATTTGAATTTCAGTGATGATGATAAAATTACTGTGGTTAGCGATGATACGGATGTTGACTTATATCATATTGCGCGTAACTTTGATACGGATGTTCACTTACCTCAGAGCTCCTCCATAAAGTGTAGCCAGAAATAACCCCGCAAAACCAGGATTATCAGCAAAAATTTGTAAGACAAAATGAGGTAATAACTGCAAAACATAAATTTTGCGAATTATTAATCAGTCAATTTATCAATCAAGCAATTAGACAAAGTCGTTCAAGAGTTGCATGTGTATATTATTTGCTTTGTTCCCAGCTGGAATTCTTGGCTATCAGTTGATAGTAAGTTGGCCGTAAACATAATAAAAGTGTCCTTTTTTCCAAGTTGTGGTTTTTTGTTATTAGTATTATTATTATTATTATTATTATTACTATTATTATTATTATCATCATCATCATCATCATCATCATTATTATTTATATAATAAAACACAAATGCACCCACATACAGCTCATATATATTTATGTGAATTGTGACATTATTCTGTGAAAAATTTTAAGTATGAATGAACCTGGTTGGTGTTGCTGATTTCGTGATTGGCCAGAGGATCGCAGCCAGTTGAAGTGTAGTAGGAAACAACGACGAGTCCAGTGAGGCATACGAGTAACATAGTGAAGCAACAAGCAGGCAGGTTCAGGACAACGGTTCTACAGCACACAAGAAGTAGTGCAGTATTTCATTACAACGATTACGACAATAACGAAAAAGACAGTGTTGGTTAGTTTTTGTAGTGTTGGTTGTGGTTGTTAGGGGGTGGTCTAGGTGGTGGCCGTGGTCGTGGTGGTAATAGTCATGATGGTGGTGGTGGTGGCGGCGGTGGTGTTGAAGTGATGGTGAGAGTGCTGGTGATGTTGATGCTGATTGATGAACATCTATGCATGCATAAATACGGGCGAAAGCAGTTTTGTTTTTGCAAATTTAAATCGATCGCAAGGCTGAATGTTCAACAATTTACAAGTGATATAGTTGTTGTTTACAGTTAGCCTATGTAATGGTCATGGTAGTGTAGGCAAGTTGTAGTAGTGATAATTATCTTAATGACGATGTCCACTTAACTCTGGAGTGGTTAATTACAATCGCGGCATTTTCATTAGGGGTCCATGAAGGAGGCCCTCATAATTCCTTATTTTGCCCATTCCCACCCTCCGCATTTATCCGCATCCATCATTACCCGCCCTATCGCTTTTGCGAACTTTCGCCCTGCAACCGGGTACTACTGCCTAGATTAGGCTACCTTTTGATCTGTCGCGCCAGTAAAGGGACTCTAATTAGATTCAAGTCAATACACAAACAGACTGTTGTCTTACCGAAGTCACTTAGTCAGTGTTTACGGCGCAGAATGTAATAAAATAACTGTTTGTACTAATTTAGGTGCCGACCTCCGCATTGGCCATAACCCCGTTCCCCAATGTCCGCATTCGGATGACCCTCCCTCCCCTATCTTTAAGGGACGACCCAATGGCTATTATAATGTTATGTGTAACTTTATCCAAGTATTTCGTGTATGTCCATACATTTTGTATTATATTTCAAATATGTATGTGTTGCTTACAGTTTGGCTTGTGATAAAGTCTTTGTGGCCGCGTATCTTTGAACAGTGGCCTGGGCACAGCTATATATTCCGAACCACTGCATCGAGAAGCCGATCAGAAATCCCCAGACGGTGTGTCGAACTGTGGGATCGGGACTCCAACTAAGAGCACAGACATGATCAGCGATGCTTATTGATAGTCTATACCCAAGTCCTCTCTGTTTCATCGGGATAATTAAATAAGTAGACAAATGAAAGCAGCGAAGCTCATCAATTGTGTGTACTCGGGTCTCTTTTATTTTGTCTCGATAATTAAACATTACATGGTTGCAATGTAATTTCACTGCAATTTAAATTGTGAATGTGTATAAAACCACTTCAAGAGAAATTCTTCAAATGCGTTCCCGACCGGACAGCATAAAACCACGAAAATTATCAAAACTTGAACATTTCTAAGACACTCCACGGTAACGTAAATTATGTTGGAAGTCATTATGAACAAGAACTTTATTTGTCAGCAAATGATGTTCGATTAGCTGGAATAGTTATCACGTGGAATCCAACCAACACGGTTCCTTCCAGGTTTTGACACGGTGTTTAGAATTCATGTTCCGTGCTCTATCGATGGTGTAAAATAACTCAAAACTACGATAGTCTTTAAACAGTCTTTATGCATTGCACGATGATTTTAGGCAGCGCTAATGAATAAGCTTGTTTCTTGAGCTTAGCTTCTCATTAGGACTTTACAAATCTTCGAATTCACGATAACGATTACAAACATTGATAATCGTAAGCATACAACTCGGAGCCTTAGCAGCTTTTGTATATTTCTTGGATTAGAACATAGTGGCCATTGGCTGCAGTAAACAAAGTGTTGCTCAGTCAGTTTTATTTAGCCGTTTTCAAAGTCAGACTAATAGTCAACAAATGTTCTATAAAATGCTTTCATTAAATCGTTAGTATACTCTACATTTCAGTACATCAACTTACAGAATACATAGGCCTAGACACGACTGAACGTCACTGGGCTTAACTATGCCATATTAGAAATTATTATTTCTATTAGGCTAATAGAATATTAGATATAACGTACTCAAGCCAGTTCAGTCGACCCGATTGCATGCACAACCTGAAGACGTTACCGAATCCTCCGACAACGACGAGACCCTGATATCATTAACAATAAAACACGAATTACATAACTAACTCATTTTGGTGCAACTATAAAACGCGTCTTCAAAAACCCTTCGTACCTACAGACTATAAACTAGGTCTTTGTAAGATATTGGATGAGATTATATTAGATAGCCTTCAATTTGATTGTGTAAGAACAAATTAGCTCAGATTAGATAGACAGCTAACCCTACTCTCTCGGGTCTCCTGGCAACCGGACCTGTTTCTTGGCAGGGCATCTTTGGACAATCCCACTGACTTGACGCAGCGCTTGTGAATAAGCTGGTGTCCTACGCTTAGCTTTAAGTAGCGCTTCAGAACTTTCGAGTTTAACATTGCGATTACGATTGTTTGGTCGGACCGTAATTCAATCTAGCTCATGTGACAAAAGTCAAGTGAGGTTGACCTAAAGCCAATGGCACATGTTACACAAGTGTCATCCCATCGACATGTTGCAGCATATGAACCGAAATGGTGTAAGTGGCGAGAAGTTTGCAACACATGACATATTGTATGTACTGACTGATGACGTTAATATTATATCTTCTTATTCGGAAAAGAGAACTGGTCAGCTGCGCATTTTTAGAACGGCGGAATAGAATTTCTGCGACTAGGAACCTTACCTTAACGAGAATCGCAAGCAGCCCACCGATCATAATGACGCATTGGAACACATCTGTCCAGATTACAGCTCTCATTCCACCCTGTAAAGTAACACAACGCAATATATACAATCTCTTTGTTGAAGAATGTCAAAATCAAGGATTCTGAAAGCTGAGGGAAATGCCTTTGAAGGCACAAAAGCAGGAAGAGTCCTCAATGTATCTTGGTAACGCTGTCTAAAGTGGCATATCACCTACTTCAAAGCTCCTGTGCTGCAGAGTGGAAGTTCTAAAGCGGAGAATAAGTACCCTATTTTGGATATCAGAAAACATGATTGTAAACTGCCCAACTACATAATTGCATATAAAATTTCCCAGCTTCGCATGATAAACAAAAACTTGCCCTCATATTTTCTTTGAATATGAAGACAGTTCTATTTGTCCCGTCTGGAGATTACACCCATTTAGCGAAGAACAGCATTCCGAATGGACTGAATTGTTAAATCGAAAACGAGCAAAGCCAGCAAATATGGCATTGCAATACTCGTCATATCAATGGATCACGTCAGGCAAAGTCTGGTTGGAGATAATGTGGACTACAAACTTCCATTTCATATAAGAAATTCTCTGAATACTCACCAGAGCTGTATAAGCGATTGTAACGGCAGTCATGACTGGAATCGAGACCACAATTGGAAGTCCAGTTGCTGAGACAGAGATAAACAGGTAAACGTGATTTTTTATCCAGCATCACTCACCGTAACCATTAGATTGCAAAGCTAATAAAGGCTGCCTCGTGTTGTTAACAGTGACAGCATAAAATTGCAATCATTCACTAATTGAAAACAGGTCTTATGCATATGACAGCTGCATCGGTAACAGAATGAGATGATATTATGAAAATGGCCAACCTACCTGATTCTAAAGCTGCTGAAGGGGCGTACAACGCAGTGCCCATGAACATGATCTATTCAAAATCGACAAACATATCTCTTAAATAGGCCCTATTTCTATATTGAATTCAGAAACATCTTTTTATGAAAGTAATGACTCATTGTTTACATAGAGCGTTGAACAATGAACACCCTTTAACAGTCTTATGAATTAAGCACTAAATAGGTCTATGCTAACCTTATAATTCGCATCTTCAATTATTATTCCATAAATCAGCAGTTGGTCCTATATTATCTACTTTCACTTTTCATCTGATTAAAACTGTGTGCTTTTGAGATTATATTTATGTTTTACAAATTCGGTAGCATAATAATTTGTTCAGCTTAAATTCGCATTTATTTAAATTAATTCCAATATGTAATAAATTTAGTTTTATTTACAGCAGAGCGATCTTTTAAATATTTTAAATATTAAAGAAGGATAGAAAGCCAAAGTAATGACAGTAACTATGCTAAATGATGACTAAATGATGGATAACTGAAGCAGATGGGGCTACGAAGAAGTTAAGGAAATGGCACAGAACAGAGAAGAATAGTGTCATTGGAATCCGGGATCTACCTCAGGGCAGAACACTGAAGAAGAAGAAGAAGAAGAAGAAGAAGAAGAAGAAGAAGAAGAAGAAGAAGAAGAAGAAGAAGAAGAAGAAGAAGAAGAAGAAGAAGAAGAAGAAGAAGAAGAAGAGGAAGAAGAAGAAGGGGAAGAAGAAAAAGAAGAAGAAGAAGAAGAGGAGGAGGAGGAAAAACAACAACAACAACAGCAACAATATACTAGTAAAAATATTAATAATAAAAATTGACCACAATTAAATGCATATAAAATACTCTTACACAGTATATCATAGCATAAAAAGCACAATAGAGCAAAAGTAACATAGTACGTGGCCAATAATGAGGATAGTAAAAATAAAAGTGGATGCAGTAGTAAAAGTTGTGGAGGTGGAATAGGTGTAAAAGTAGAAACAGATAATAACATGAAAATTATTTTGAGACCCTCACTTGTGCGATGATTGAGACTACGGCTGCAAGCATTCTTATACACTTCGACTTGAAGCGACGTTCGAGGTACTAAAATAAGTCAAACAATCAATCGATCGATCGATCAATCGATTATTCATTCATTCATTCATTCATTCAGATAAATAAAAAAGAAAATAACTACCCGTACAACCAAAGTAGGAATACAGATGAAGCAAACAAGAAGTGAACCGAATAAACAATCAAATATGTGGAAGATTGTAGAGCACAGGACATCACTGACTTGTTCTCACTTCAACCCGATGCATACAAATTCCTGGTTTTCAACTGCAAGGAATTTAGTAATACAAGAATCAGACATTGTTCTCATTTCATCCCGAAAGCATACAAATTCCTGGTTTTCAACTGCAAGGAATTTAGTAATACAAGAATCAGACATTGTTCTCATTTCAACCCTAATGCATACAAATTCCTGGATTCATCTGCAAGGAATTTAGTTATACAAGAATCAGACATTGTTCTCACTTCAACCCAAATACATACAAATTCCTGGTTTTCAACTGCAACGAATTTAATATTACAAGAATCAGACATTGGATTGTAGTAAAGCCGCTTGCAAACTGGAAAACTTCACGAGAAGCAATGCTATTTAACTAACCTCGTTGACGCTGACTAATTTCAGACGATACATCCACGGAACGGCCACCTGCATCGAAAGGATGATGGCCACAGTAAACCCAACAATGGACATAACCATAATCTGTGGCCCGTAGCTATACATCTCTGCTGTCATTCCGAGTATCATGATGGCCGATTGGTAGGAGACAAACAGAGATATTGCGGTTGGAAGGACTTTGAGCGAACGGTTGGCCATGATGAACTCGGATGTTGTCTTCTGTCGACCACCTGTTAAGGAGTGGTAGACTCCGATCCCAAGTGAGATGACGATGAATGCCACCAGGACCAGGTAGTCCGGCCAAACCAAGTAATTCATCGATGCGATTTGCTGGCTTCACAGAATAAGTTGTAACTGCGAATAATATCTAAGATTTAAGAAATTTACTTTACGAAAAACCTGTGTTCTATTTTATTATATAACCAGTAGGCCTACAAGCAGCGAGACAACGCTGTATGTCATCGACTTCGAGTCATACTTAAATTCATAATTGTCATGCCGTTCGTGGTGAGGCTAGGCGGTTAGTGCTAGCTGTGCATGCAGTCGTCGATAGTTTTGCATATTACGGGTTAACAGGCTACAACTGGCCTGGTTAGCTATATTAGTTAACGCGTACGTCAAGATCCCTCTGACGGTGAGTACGACTGTTTGCGTAACGTTCGAGGCTTAATTTCAGAGATTTGAACCTCGACCTAGTACGGTCCGTAGACGAGAACCTTAAATGGCGTGGCACCCATTCAAACGGACAGCAGTGGCGAAGGATCTTACCTGATAACTTCGTTAAGGACAGCAGAGCGATCTTTTAAATATTTTCAATATTAAAGAAGGATAGAAAGCCAAAGCAGACAGTAACTATGCTAAATGATGACTAAATGATGGATAACTGAAGCAGATGGGGCTACAAAGAAGTTAAGGAAATGGCACAGAACAGAGAAGAATAGTGTCATTGGAATCCGGGATCTACCTCAGGGCAGAACACTGAAGAAGAAGAAGAAGAAGAAGATGATGATGATGAAGAAAGAAGAGGAAGAAGAAGGAGGAGAAGAAGAAGAAGAAGAAGAAGAAGAAAAAAACAACTACAACAATATACTAGTAAAAATATTAATAATAAAAATTGACCACAATTAAATGCATATAAAATACTCTTACACAGTATATCATAGCACAAAAAGCACAATAGAGCAAAAGTAGCATAGTTTAACACAGTACGTGGCCAATAATGGGAATAGTAAAAATAAAAGTGGATGCAGTAGTAAAAGTTGTGGAGGTGATATAGGTGTAAAAGTAGAAACAGATAATAACATGAAAATTATTTTGAGACCCTTACTCCTGCGATGATTGGGACTACGGCTGCAAGCATTCTTATACACTTCGACTTGAAGCGACGTTCGAGGTACTAGATTAAGTCAAACAATCAGTCAATCAATCAATCGATCGATTGATTGATTGATTCATCGACTTGGAGTCATACTTAAATTCATAATTGTCATGACTTTCGTGGTGAGAACTGCGATTGACTTCTCAACTGGCTCTTTCGCGATCAGCATCAAGATTATATATAAACAAAATTACCCTAAACTTCGTGTCTAATTATGCTTAGTCCAAGAAACTAAGAACTTCCTTTATTGCTGTATATTATGGGTAAAATTGAACTTCGGCGCTATGGAATGAAGAAACTGAACACTCACTGAATTAGCCAAAACCTATGACAACTGGAGATTATAGGACACGCAAACTCTGATTATATACAGTTAGGGTATAGGCTCGAAAGGCAAGATAACTGCAAATTTAGTCTAAATGTACATGGTTTTCTATATCGGCCGTATACTTCAACCCTGCTCAGGTGAGATCCTTCACCACTGTTGCCCTCTGCAGTTTGAATGGACAAGGTGTTAAAATGGTTCATTTCTGTGATAGCATAAGACAAAGATAATTGTCATTACGAAACCTGACAAGTCCCGTCATAAAGCGGTTACTTACTGTCCAGATTCCTTGCTCTCAAGCTGTTTGAACTGCCAGGTCTTAGAAAGTAGTGTAGAAGTGTTTCCATGGAAAGGAATCTCTTAAAGCCTGATTCGAGTTATCGGAGTAGGTTGTTTACAAGGAGGTAAGACAGTAGCTTAATCTATTGTCCAGATTCCTTGCTCTCAAGCTTTTTGAACTGCTAATATTCAGTATTGAGTGTGAACAACTTTTTCTATCATCTTGATCTAATCACAATCGTGAACTCGAGATTTCTAAAGCACCCAACGAAGTCGCGGGGTCAAGCTTATTCACAGGAGATCAGTAGAACAAAACTTATCGGCGGGATAGGTCAGATTTGGAGCCAACAAAATGGTCTCTTACTCTAATCCTCAATAAATAATTGATGGGTAGCAGCTGATGCAGTCCATCTTACGGCGCTTTAATTGGCGTGAATACTGCGTTCGCCGTCTGAGTTAACCATAATTGATAAAGAACTGATAATTACCGAAAAAAATTGCAACAGATATCGAGTAGTTGCGATGTTGTGGCTCTTTTCTTCTGGATGGTTTTTCTCCAAAGATAAGGAAATAGGCCTACTTACCGACGAAGCCAATTGCTTACTCCTTTATTTGCGTCAATTATTAAGAAAACAGTTTTATCAGATAGGCTATCATCGCCAGAAAATCAATGTGGTAATTTTATCATGTGTATACATTCGTCGACAGGTTACTGAAGAACACGTTTAACAGACAGCAGACCGTGTACAAATGATACATACGGCTATTACAAAAAGTTCAGTCAGAAAGAACGTTACTGAAGTATATGGCAAGCCCGTTGACTCGCTTTGATCCTTTTGCATGGGCATATATCCTGCGCTGTCACTTGGTCAACTCGAGCCCGCTATGATGCGACCCCCTTTGGCCTAACTCAGGGCTCAGGTCTGGGCTCACTGTCCTAAATCTTGTGCATTGACGATGTGACAGCTGTCCAGGCCTGCAAAGTTGTTTCGGGGAAATATAGTTATGATATTCAGGCCTCTATGAATTGCTCAGCATCTGATGTCCTTGTCGTAGTAGCAACACTCCAGCTGGCCGTGAAGGCTAGGCGGTTAGTGCTAGCTGTGCATGCAGTCGTCGATAGTTTTGCATATTACGGGTTAACAGGCTACAACTGGCCTGGTTAGCTATAAAAGTTAACGCGTACGTCAAGATCCCTCTGACGGTGAGTACGACTGTTTGCGTAACGTTCAAGGCTTAATTTCAGAGATTTGAACCTCGAGCTAGTACGGTCCGTAGACGAGAACCTTAAATGGCGTGGCACCCATTCAAACGGACAGCAGTGGCGAAGGATCTTACCTGATAACTTCATTAAGGTCACGGGTTCAAATTCCCTGCAGGGCAGAAATTTTTTTCGAGAATTCAGCTCAGTTCGTGCCTCTACCTGTAATAAGTACATTGACCCTAGAAGTAGCCAATATTAACTATTGCGCAATAGAGAAAAGGAGGGGAATAACTCGGTACCCTTGCGTTCCAGATCATACGTCCTGTGCCTGGCCACGGATGTTGTTACCACTACCCGATTTGCATGGTCGGGTTTCGCTCTAAGGAGTTAAGTTCTGGTAGTCTGATAGCGAGATCTAACTGAGCAGTTGCGCTAAACATTGCAACGGATTTCAAACTGTTTTGAATTCTGCTATGTGAAGACTTATAAATATGGTGTGCACCATTTGCATTTTGTGTTCGCAAAGATAATTGTAACTTATTTATACCCTGGAAACACTATGGAGCAGGGGCCCGTGTAATTATACTCAAAAAAATCATGTGTAATGAGAGCGGACGTGAAACTCCCCAACTGCAATTCATTTATGCATAGTTGGCCTTGGGCAAAGCTGCTTAGCTAAACTGGTAAGAATTCGTGCCAGTTGTGTGAGCAGTCGTCGGATAAGTTTCAGGTTGTGACTATAATCCAGATATTTGTAAAATCCTATCCTGTACGTCTGCGTCTCCTTTGTCAGTCCCTATGTCAGTTTGGGTGCGGACAATGTCTCTGTAGGTGCTGTCTTCAGACACGGCTCGACGAATTCTTCTTGTTTCCCTTTCGTCTCTGCTCGAATTTCAACCTGTTCAGTAAAGATCACAGGTTCTAATTATCAGGTCGAATAACCTGGATGCAGAAATAATGATTCTAACAACAAAACAAAATCGTTGAAAAGTCTGTGGAAAATCATATCAATTATAACTGCAATTCGTATTACCATTGTAACACAAGAGAAAAATTGAGCCACGGATCTAAAATGGATCTATGAATACTTAATCCTCGTCAGCAACAAGGGCAAGGGGTTCAAGCATATAGCGTAGGAATCAGTGGCCCATCAAACCAATGAGAAACAGGGCAGCAAAGTTTCTTAGGCTAGTCCAGCTGATATCTCGATGTCACTTAGACTAAGAGTTACCATATTGTTCACTTTTAACCAAGCAAAATCAAAGAATACTGTCTATGATAATACAAGCAACGTATTACATGTGTAGGCCTAAAGGCCTAAGTATTATTACAAACTTATATTAGCGTTTTTATTGTCGAAGTTAAGGAAATGGCAGACAGCAGAGAAGAATGCTGTCATTAGATTCCGGGACCTACCTGAGAGCAGAACACTGATGAAGGAGAAGAAGATGATGATGAAGAAGAAGAAATAGAAGAAGAAGAAGCAGAAGAAGATGATGATGAAGAAGAAGAAGAAGAAGAACAACAAGAACAACAATATACAAACAAAAATAGTAATAATAAAAATAAACCACAATATAATGCAATAAATTACTCTGCATAACATCAGATAGCACAACATAACACAATATAGCAAAAGACGACATAGTCTAACACTATACGTAGTAAAAAATAAAAGTGGATGCAGTAATAACAGTTGAGTGAGTTGAATAGGTGTATAAAACTAGTAGAAACAGAAAATAGCAAAAAAATTATTTTTAAAACCCTTACTCCTGTGGTGATTGAGAAGACGGTTGCAAACATTCTTATACACTTCGACTGGAAGCGACGTTCGAGGTACTAGATTAAGTCAATCAATCAAACAATCAATCGATCAACTAACCAATCAATCAGTCGATCATTGATTGATTGAATCATTCATTCATTCGGCTAAATAAGCAACAAAACAACTACCCGTACAACCTAATAGGAATAGAGATCAAACAATCAAGAAGTGAACCGATCAAACAAGCAAATGTGTGGAAGATTGTACTGCACAGGACATCACTGACTTGTTTTCAGATGAACCCGAAAGCATACAAATTCCTGGTTTGCAACGGCAAAGGATTTAGGAATATACGTATTAGACATTGTGAGTTTGCGATGATTGTACTTAAGTCACCTGCACAGTGGATAAATTCACGAGAAGCAATTCTCTTACTTAACCTCGTGGACGCTGACTAATTTCAGACGATACATCAACGGAACGGCCACCTGCATCGAAAGGATGATGCCCACAGTATACCCAACCATAGCCATGACCATAAACTGTGGCCCGTTGCTATACATCTCTGCTGTCAATCCGAGTATCATGATGACGATTTGAAAGAGACGAACAGAGATATTGCGGTTGGAAGGACTTTGAGCGAACGGTTGGCCATGATGAACTCGGCTGTTGTCTTCTGTCGACCACCTGTTAAGGAGTGGTAGACTCCGATCCCAAGTGAGATGACGAAGAATGCCACCAGAACCAGGTAGTCCGGCCAAACCAAGTACTCCATCGATACGATTTGCTGGCTTGAGAAAATAAGCTGTAACTGAGAATTATATATAGGAGTTTAAAAAATTTTACTTTAGGAAAGCCTCTGATATGTTTTACTCTACTATCAATATAATCTGCGAGACAACGATGTAGATTATCAGCTTAGAGTCACTCTTAGATTCCGAATAGTCATGTGTCTACGAGTTTATGGTGACTACTGCGACTAACTTCTCAAATGGCTCCCTCGACGCCAGTATCATAGATTATTTATAAACAAAATAATTCTAAAGTTCATATGTAATTATGCTTAGTCCATGAAACTGAGAAATTCCATAATAGCCTTATATTATAGGTGAAAATGCGCTGTGGCGCTATGGGATGAAGAAACTAAATACTCGCTTAAATAGCGACAGCCTGTGACAACTAGAGATTATAGGACATGCAAACTCAGATTATAAACAGTTAATGTATACGCCAGGTAAGATAACTGTAAATGTAAATGTGCTCAGTATTTTATAGCAACGTACCGTATGGCCTCGACCCAGTTCGACGTGAGATCCTTCACCACCGCTGCTCGCTGCGGTTTCAATGGGCAAGATGTTGAAATGGAGTGCATTTCTGTGATAGCATCAGATAAAGATCATTGCCATCCCGAAACTAGGCAGGTACAGAATAAGGCGGTTGTTTGTTGTCAGAACTGCTTGATCTCGAGCTTTTTGAATTGATAATATTCAGATGGATCAGCCAGGCCTTAGAATGTGGTGTAGAAGTGTATCCATGGAATGGAATCAGTGAAAGTCTGACTCGAGTTATCTGAGTAGGTCGTTTACAACGAGGCTAGAGTAGAGCCCAGTGTGCAAAACTTTTTCCATCATCTTGATTGTAATCACAATCGTAAAATCGAGATTACTAGTGCACCAAAAGAAGTCGTAATCGTAATCCCGAGATTTATACAGCGCCCAACGAGAGCCACGACACGGGGACCAGCTAATTCACAGAAGCTCAGGCGAAACAAAACTGATAGGCTGGTTAGGTGAAATTAGGAGCCTACAAAATGGTCGCTTACGTAATCCGTGGAACTGAGAATCCTCAATAAATGATTGGTAGCAGCAGACGCAGTCTATTTTACGGCGCTTTCATTAGGCGTGAATAACTGTATTTGCCGTCTTAGATAACCATAACTAATAATAAACTTACAATTAGCGATAAACAATGGAGCAGATTTTAATTTACTGCTGTGTTGTGGCTCTTCTCTTCTCTGGCCCTTTTCTCGAAGCTTAACCTCTCCAAAGATAAGGAAATGGGCCTATAGCGGACGAAGGCAATTGCTTACTTTGTTATTTAGGCCCATTATTAAGAAAATAGTTTTACCAGATACCATTTTCAGGAAATCCATGTGGTAATTTTATCATGTCCTGTACATTCGTCGACAAGTTACAGAAAAACATATTTAACAGACACAAGACCGTGTAAAAATGCTACTTACGACTATTACAAAAAGTTCAGGTCAGAAGCAACTTTGCTGACATATCTGGCAAGCTGCTCGACTCCCCTTGATCCTTTTTGAATGGGCGTATATCCCTGCGCTGTCGTTTGGTTTACTCGATCCCGCTGGGATGCCACTCCATTTGGCAGGGATCTGTTCTTGCCCACTGTCCTGCATCTTGTGCACTGACGATGTTGCAACTGTCCTGACCTCCACGGGTGTTAAGAGCCAACTGCTGATGATATTCGGGCTTATAGGCATTGTTCAGTCACGACTGGGACGCATCTAGTGCCTTTGCTGCAGTGGCCACAATTCAGCGGGGTTACAGAGTCGTAGCAATCGTGCCAGCATGAAGTCTTTGATAGATTTGCAATTTATTATAATTTATAGGCTGTAACTGACCTGGTTAGCTACATAGGTTAACGCGTACGTCAAGATCCCTCTGACGGTGAGGATGACGGTTCGCGTCCCGGTCGTGGCTTATTTCAGAGATATGAATCTCGGGCGTTGAATCTCATGTGCCACCGCTCCCCGTTAGAAAAAGCGCCACCCATTTAAGGTCCACGTCTTTGGACCGTGCTAGGTCCACAGATGTGGACCTTCAATGGGGTGACGCTTTTTCTAACGGGCAGCGGTGGTGAAGGATCTCACCAGATAAATTCATTGAGAAATGAGCAGGGTCGAAGATATACGGTCGATAAGGAAAAACGTCTACATTTACCGCCCTGGTATGAGGTACCAGGCAGATTATACACGGATAAATTGCAATATATGGTGTTAAACTTCAGTGCACTCATATGCCCATCTGAGCTTCGGGTTGTCTTTGAACCAAGCCTGATCGATTCTGCCTGAGAAAAATGTTTCTGATTAAGCGCCTGTGTAAAAGCTTGTTATTATGACTATAAACGAAGAATAAATGTGGTTATCCCTACACAGACACCACAGAATTATAAATATTGTTTGCACCATTTCCATTTCGTGTACACCCGTAGAATAATATTTCATGTATACCCCGAAAACACAGTGGAGCACGGGGCGTGTGTATTTATACCCAGAGTAGACACTTCATATGCAATCAAAGCGGACGTACAACTCCCAAACTGCCATTCATTTATGTGTACCAGGCAACGCTGCATAGCTGCATCGATAGGAATTTGCGCCAATTATGTGAGGGCTCGTCGGATAAATTTCCGGTTGTGACTACAATCCAGATATTTCTACATTATTGACGAGCACGCCTGCGTTTCCTTTTGTCAGTCCGTGTGTAGGTTTGGGTGCAGGCAATGTCTCTATGGGTGTTGTCTTGAGACACGGCTCGATGAGCTCTTCTAGTTTCCCGTTCGTTTCAGCTTGAATTTCAACCTGGTCCACAAAGATCACTGATTCTAATAATCATGTCGTATAATCTGGACGCAGAAATAATGACTCTAAACCACAAAATATAATCGTTGAAAAATCTGTGGGAAAATCATATCAGTTACAATTGTAATCCATATTACTATTTTAAGACGACAAAAATTGAAGCATGGATCTAAAATGGATTTATGAATACTTTATCTACGTCGACAACAAGGACAAGCGGCTCGCCCATATACCGTAGGAATCAGTGGCCCATCAATTTCAACATTCTCGCCTCATTTGGGACATTCACAGGTACGGTCATATCTCGTCCTATGTTCGAGACACTCTTCATTGGCTTCCCATCAAGCAGCGTGTCCATTTTAAGATTCTCACTCTTATGCGCAATTGCGTTGCTGGCTCAGCTCCTCTTTACCTCGTGGATTTTTGCACTTAGGTCTCCTCGAAACCGATCCATAGCACCCTAGCTCGGCCACCCGTGATATCTTGTTTCTCCCTCGCACGGGAACTGCTACCGCCCAGTCCAGAAGCTCTGCGTATGTCGATCCCACCAGCTGGAACCGCCTCTCTCGAGATCTGCGACTCGCGCTCCTCTCTCTTCTTCTTTCATAATTTCGCAGGCACCTGAAGACTGTACTGTTTAACAGTGCCTTTACTTGTTCGGGATGGGAGCGCCACCACATTGTTCACTGTTACCCAAACAAATTACCAAAAAATTATACAGTATATGATGATATAAGCAACATATTGGATTTGTAGGCCTGATGACCGAAGTATAAACTACTATATTATTATTACAATCTTATATTAGCGTTATTATTGTCTAGCATATCTACCATGTTGGTGGTACGAAGATATTTTTCTGAAGTTGATTCTGGCTTAGAGTCACCTCTGCATCGGAAAAATTTCCTAAAATTAATCAGTAGTTTCTCGTCCACTTTCTCTTCCAGCGATTTGTCTCCTGTAAAGAAGAAGACACAAGTGTTACAAAAAGCTTTTGCACTTGACCAATACAAAAGATTTTCGAAACAACTGCGCGCTATAATTCTGATGATATGATATCTCGACCATTCTACGACCTACAGCTTATCCTTTTTGCTAAAATGCTATTGACCTTTTCTTTATAAATAGAGTGAGAGAAACTTTTCTAAGTACAAAGCCCTATTGCAGCAAAATAAATACTCAATGTAATTATAAGTAGATAAAAAGCACAATTAACACTAAGATAAAACAAATGTTAAAAAATTTCCCTAATTTCGTGCTCCAAATTATCACCAACTTCGGTAAAGAAAGTCTTCTTTGATATCTTACTTAGCAGAAAAGATGCTATGGATCCGATGAAAACCGTAACCAGCGACCACAGAGCGAAGTACCAGATGTATGAAATGGAGTAGAATTTTTCTAATCCCTGAAGAGGAACCTAACGACATAACATAACATAGTTAATTCCACCCTACAACCAAGCAAAGCATGGTGCATGTGGAAATAAGACCAACAATTGTCAAAGTTGATACATTCTGTCGTCCGGGTTTTGAATTTGGTGCAACGTCCTTGGTACAAAATGAAAAGTCGTTTAACAATATTGCGGTCTAATGACGTTACCCCAATTGTTTCGTTTATCTGTAGACGGAAGTACGTCATCGTTGCGTTAATCGGAGATTCATTGAGGAAATGGAAGATGGAGCTGGAGTTCGTGTCAACATTGTTCGGATAGGTGAGATTATTGGGCATCATGCATCCCTCGATGCTGAGCGGAGGAAGAGTCGGATATTTTCGTTTGAGCATGAAAAAAGATCCAATGGTCAACCAAAAACTACCGACGAGGCTTGTAATTCCGCCAATTAGGGCTCCCTGAAATAAATACCAAGTTACCGACGCTATGTCTTTAACGCGTTGTGCTTTAAACCCATAACAAGTAGTGGATGTTACATACGATGCAATGATAATTTGGTTTAGCGACACAGAGTGATATACGATGACAGGTGATGTGATCAAAGGAGGTCATGCAATATCCTGGGAAGTGATGTAAATAAGTTTCACTGTCCTGTGTATTTCACAGACTGCACACACGATGCCCCTAATTCAACCACACACTTTCCAATTGGAAAAAAATGTAAACTCGACAATTTATATAGATGTGGAAATAGCAAGCAACTGTTGGGATCCTTTGTACGAAGGTATTAGTTTTGTCAACGTTACGAGGCAAAATAATAATCTATCGATTTTCAATTGTCGATGAGGGGCAAATCAATGCTGTTTGAAAAATATCGAAACAGTGAGTAGTATGTCTTCCATTTTACCCTGGATCTTTCTATTCTGATCGCACACGCCGCTGTAACTCCTACCATCAAGCACACTTAAACAATCGTCGTCTTTGGATTAGAATGTACACTAGCTTTGATAAAATCAAGTATGAACCACAAGTGAAAGATGATTTTTGGTTGGATATGAAACGTGACTACTGTTGTGTATCTCATTATTACAAATAGATATGTTTACTTTTGCATGCATTCACTTATGCCTACCTTCCAGTTGGCATATCGATTCAAGCCTCCTAGCATGAAAAGGCCAAACACGGGACCCATGGAGGCTCCACCCAGAGAAACGGTGATCTAAAGGTATCAATGAAAAAACAAACCCATCGACAAGTTCATCAAACCTCTATATCTCTTCTATGTTCCATAAAAGCCAGTGAAACCAACTTAACGGAGTTTACTGTAAATAGGCCTCAAACAAATAATATAAACAGTCGTTTTTGTATGGGTTAACAATTTCTATTCTAAAAGAATTTTATGTCTGTTTATAATCTTATGTCTGGTGGTAACTGTAATTCATTATTGTCAATGATGGAAAGCGGGAGAAGACTGAACGATGAGGGTAGAGGGGAGAGAAGGGAGGAATAGGGCAATACAGGGTCTGTAATTTACAGAGGGATTTTTAAGATATCACAGATACGCAAACAATAACTATCTGTTGAAGCCTACAAGCATGAACAGGCTTAACACTGGACGAATGGATGCATAGGTAGATTACAGACAAACATCTTTAACTTAGTTTAAGATTCATATCTGTAAGAGACGTATGTTCGCTATATATAAACAAGGAAAACCAAAAAAAGGGAAAAGATGAAACATCCAACCTGAGTAATTGGGCCCGGAACAGCAGATACGATGAAGGCCAGTCCAGTAGCAGCAATGCCAAATAAAACCACTGCAATTATTTAATCAAAATACAGAAGTAGCGTAATTCAAGTTCACTCAAATTAAATTAAGGTAAATCAAGACGAGGTGAAGTTTGTACTCTTGAATTTATTGGGAACTTAATGAACAGGCCTCTGATGTGGCGTTCTGGAATTTTCCAATTTTAATAAAACAAAGAGCTGTGTGATCGAGCAGAAAATTGACAAGGCAGAGGAGGACAGACGAAAGGAGTTGGGGACAGACGGGAACGAAGAATGCCATAGGGCGACAGTTGAGGACAGGGAAGGACAGATGACGGCACAGGATGCCGAACGATAACAGACGAGAGCAGATGGTTACAGCTTTGGCGGTGGAAAACATATGAAAAAAGTTGACAAAGGAGAGCATAGGCTACAAGCAGAGGCGTTATGTTCAATGTAACCGAATGACGACGAGAGGCATGATTAACGGAAATGATCAAATAACCTAGAAATCGGTTGAGCAGAGCTTTGCGAGACTCAGTCCAGTGCATCAGTTTCCACTGGAGAATGTCTTCCCAACAATTTGCTGCTGAACCACTCAGCGATGAAGAAATTGAACTACCAGTATAAACAATAAAGGCTGTGCAATTTAGTCAACAAGTTTTGAGTAGGCGTTGGCATAGAAAATGTCCACGAGTCATCAGGTTATTGATTTTTTAAAACACGCAACAAATACATGGTGGGGGTAGTGTGATTGGTTGCAACAGCTTTGCAGGCGAATAAGTTGATATCGGCATCAATCACTGCTGATGCGTAGTTTGTCATGCAAGCGTTCGGGAGGCCTATGTTGTAATGAGTCTGAGGGTTTTTGAAAAAAAAAAACATGGCCACGCAGTATCGATCCTGGAATATGAAATTTGAAATTTTTGTTATTGTTATGCGATGTTCATTGGTATCCGAAGCCACCAGCTTTATTCATTACAAGACAGATCCAAACATGGTAAAGCAACCGATTATAGAGAGAAATATTGCAACCAAAGTGTATGATGTATACTGTAGTTTGAAGCTATATTACTGAATTAAACTGTACTTCTTAAAATCCGAGCAGAAAAATTGTTCCACGAGCTTTGGCAATTACGACGACTGCAAAGATGATTATGTTTTGACTGAGCGCCTGTGAATAAGCTGGTTCCCCCGACGTAGCTTTTGTTGAGCGCTGTAGAAATCTCGAGATTACGATTACGATGAAGACGATTATCACTGAAGGCAAATGAGAATGATTCAAGGTGATTTCGCATAAATTGAATTACAGCGATGATGATAAAATTACTGTGGTTAGCGATGATACGGATGCTGACTTATTTTGTGTGCAACTTTGATACGGATGCTGGCTTACCTCAGAGCTCCACCATAAAGTGTTGCCAGAAATAACCCCGCAAAACCGGGAGCGCCGGCAAACATTTGTAAGACAAAATGAGGTAACAACTGCAAAACATACATTTTCCAAATTATTAATCAATCAATATATCAATCAAGCAATTAGACAAAGTAGTTCAACAGTTGCATGCGTATATTATTTGCTGTTTAAGCAGCTGGAATTCTTGGCTATCAGTTCATACTAACTTATCCGTTAGCATAGTCACCGTGTTCTTCTTTCCAAGTTGTGGTTTTATATTACTATTATTATTTTTATTATTATTATTATTATTATTATTATTATTATGACATTTCTAAGTTATTTGTATTATTTTTATCCTAGATGTTCATAGTAGAGTTCCGGAGAAGCAGATGGCGTTCCCACGCTGGACAGCCACTGAGAGATTTTGAGCAGGTAGCTGGTCTTCCAGTAGATCGTGGTTTGCCATTGTCATCCTTCGTCCTAACTCCGACACAAAATCCAATCCTTCCGTACTCCATGCGCCGCTGGAGTACGGAAGGATTGGTATATAATAATAATAATAATAATAATAATAATAATAATAATAATAATAATAATAATAATAATAATAATAATAATAATAACACAACAACAACAACAACAACAACAACAACAACAACAACAACAACAACAACAATAACAATAATAATAATAATGGCCTACTGGGAAGTGATGCTGGCCCGCTGAGAGTCGATGATGGAATACTGCGAGTCGATGCTGGCAGGCCGTGAGTCGATGCTGGCCTGCTGGGAGGCGATGCTGGCCCGCTGAGAGTCGATGCTGGCAGGCTGTGTCAGCATCGACTTGCAGCGGGCTAGCATCGAATCACAGCCTGCTAGCATCGACTCGCATCGGGCCAGCATCGACTCGCACCAGGCCAGCATCGACTCGCAGCGGGCCAGCATCGACTCACAGCAGGCCAGCATCGCCTCGCACCAGGCCAGCATCGACTCGCAGCAGGCCAGCATCGACTCGCAGCGGGCCAGCATCGCCTCCCATCGGGCCAGCATCGACTCACAGCAGGCCAGCATCGCCTCGCACCAGGCCAGCATCGACTCGCAGCAGGCCAGCATCGACTCGCAGCGGGCCAGCATCGCCTCCCAGCAGGCCAGCATCGCCTCGCACCAGGCCAGCATCGACTCGCAGCGGGCCAGCATCGCCTCCCAGCGGGCCAGCATCGACTCACAGGAGGCCAGCATCGACTCGCACCAGGCCAGCATCGACTCGCACCAGGCCAGCATCGACTCGCAGCAGGCCAGCATCGCCTCCCAGCGGGCCAGCATCGACTCGCAGCGGGCCAGCATCGCCTCCCAGCGGGCCAGCATCGACTCGCAGCCTGCCAGCATCGCCTCCATGCAGGCCAGCATCGACTCGCAGCGGGCCAGCATCGACTCGCAGCGGGCCAGCATCGCCTCCCAGCGGGCCAGCATCGACTCGCACCAGGCCAGCATCGACTCACAGCAGGCCAGCATCGACTCGCAGCGGGCCAGCATCGCCTCCCATCGGGCCAGCATCGACTCACAGCAGGCCAGCATCGCCTCGCACCAGGCCAGCATCGACTCGCAGCAGGCCAGCATCGACTCGCAGCGGGCCAGCATCGCCTCCCAGCGGGCCAGCATCGCCTCGCACCAGGCCAGCATCGACTCGCAGCGGGCCAACATCGCCTCCCAGCGGGCCAGCATCGACTCACAGGAGGCCAGCATCGACTCGCACCAGGCCAGCATCGACTCGCACCAGGCCAGCATCGACTCGCAGCGGGCCAGCATCGCCTCGCAGCGGGCCAGCATCGACTCGCAGCGGGCCAGCATCGCCTCCCAGCGGGCCAGCATCGACTCGCAGCGGGCCAGCATCGCCTCCATGCAGGCCAGCATCGACTCGCAGCAGGCCAGCATCGACTCGCAGCGGGCCAGCATCGACTCGCAGCGGGCCAGCATCGCCTCCCAGCAGGCCAGCATCGACTCGCAGCGGGCCAGCATCGCCTCCTAGCAGGCCAGCATCGACTCGCAGCCTGCCAGCATCGCCTCCATGCAGGCCAGCATCGACTCGCAGCCTGCCAGCATCGACTCGCAGCCTGCCAGCATCGACTCGCAGCGGGCCAGCATCGCCTCCCAGCGGGCCAGCATCGACTCACAGCAGACCAGCATCGACTCGTAGCGGGCCAGCATCGCCTCCCAGCGGGCCAGCATCGCCTCGCACCAGGCCAGCATCGACTCGCACCAGGCCAGCATCGACTCGCGGCGGGCCAGCATCGACTCACAGCGGGCCAGCATCGACTCGCACCAGGCCAGCATCGCCTCCAAGTGGGCCAGCATCGACTCGCACCAGGCCAGCATCGACTCGCACCAGGCCAGCATCGACTCCCAGCGGGCCAGCATCGACTCACAGCAGGCCAGCATCGACTCGCAGCCTGCCAGCATCGCCTCCCAGCGGGCCAGCATCGCCTCGCACCAGGCCAGCATCGACTCGCAGCGGGCCAGCATCGACTCGCAGCGGGCCAGCATCGCCTCCCAGCAGGCCAGCATCGCCTCGCAGCAGGCCAGCATCGACTCGCAGCGGGCCAGCATCGCCTCCCAGCAGGCCAGCATCGACTCGCAGCGGGCCAGCATCGCCTCCTAGCAGGCCAGCATCGACTCGCAGCCTGCCAGCATCGCCTCCATGCAGGCCAGCATCGACTCGCAGCCTGCCAGCATCGACTCGCAGCCTGCCAGCATCGACTCGCAGCGGGCCAGCATCGCCTCCCAGCGGGCCAGCATCGACTCACAGCAGACCAGCATCGACTCGTAGCGGGCCAGCATCGCCTCCCAGCGGGCCAGCATCGCCTCGCACCAGGCCAGCATCGACTCGCACCAGGCCAGCATCGACTCGCGGCGGGCCAGCATCGACTCACAGCGGGCCAGCATCGACTCGCACCAGGCCAGCATCGCCTCCAAGTGGGCCAGCATCGACTCGCACCAGGCCAGCATCGACTCGCAGCAGGCCAGCATCGCCTCCCAGCGGGCCAGCATCGACTCACAGCAGGCCAGCATCGACTCGCAGCCTGCCAGCATCGCCTCCCAGCGGGCCAGCATCGCCTCGCACCAGGCCAGCATCGACTCGCAGCGGGCCAGCATCGACTCGCAGCGGGCCAGCATCGCCTCCCAGCAGGCCAGCATCGCCTCGCAGCAGGCCAGCATCGACTCGCAGCAGGCCAGCATCGACTCGCAGCGGGCCAGCATCGCCTCCCAGCGGGCCAGCATCGACTCGCACCAGGCCAGCATCGACTCGCAGCAGGCCAGCATCGACTCGCAGCGGGCCAGCATCGCCTCCCAGCGGGCCAGCATCGACTCACACCAGGCCAGCATCGACTCGCAGCAGGCCAGCATCGACTCGCAGCGGGCCAGCATCGACTCACAGCCGGCCAGCATCGCCTCCCAGCAGGCCAGCATCGCATCCCAGCAGGCCAGCAATGCCTCCCAGCGGGTCAGCATCGACACATAGGCGGCCAGCATCGGCTCACAGCCTGCCAGCATCGACTCGCAGCGGGCCAGCATCGACTCACAGCGGGCCAGCATCGACTCACAGCCTGCCAGCATCGACTCACAGCGGGCCAGCATCTACTCACAGCCTGCCAGCATCGACTCGCAGCAGGCCATCATCGACTCGCAGCATGCGAGCATCGCCTCCCAGCAGGCCAGCATCGCCTCCCAGCGGGCCAACTGATCTAATCATATCCGTTGACTTCTATAGCGCCGTTGTAAAATGCTTAAGAGGCTTCCCAACTAACCAATCAAAGCGAAGAGGTCGGAGTGATAGACGGACGTTTCCTTCTCCTCAGCCCTAAGGACGTCGTCCGTGTTAAGAACACGAGCGACCGTCAGTCCGAAGTAGGCTCCGAACGTGTGCACGACCATCGAGTCTCCAATATCAGACGCCTATGCAAACCGTAATCGTAACCGTAGTAATTGTAATAATAATGACGACAATTTGTGTAGCGCCGTGAGTATCGTGGGGCAAGGTAGCCTAGTGTTTAGAGCGCTTGGTTTGGCTTATAACGCGGAGGGTAAGGGATTATAATATTTATATTATAATATAATAATAATATTATTATTATTATTGTTGTTGTTTTTGTTGTTGTTGTTATTGTCATTGTTATTGTTGTTCTTGTTGTTGTTATTATTATTATTAATATTATTATTATTGTTATTTATATAATAAAACATACATTAATCCACACACATACAGCCTACATATATTTATATGAATTGTAATGTTAATCTGTGAAAGATATCAAGTATGGATGAACCTGGTTGGTGTTGCTGATTTCGTGATTGGCCAGAGGATCACAACCAGTTGAAGTGTAGTAGGAAACAACGACGAGTCCAGTGAGGCATACGAGTAACATAATGAAGCAACAAGCAGGCAGGTTCAGGACAACGGTTCTACAGCACAAAAGAAGTAATGCAGTATTTCATTACAACGATTACTACAATAACGAAAAAGACAATGTTGTTTATTTTTCTGGTGTTGGTGATGGTTGTCGTGGGAGTTGTCGTGGTGGGACTCTAAAATAACTGTTTGTACCCATTTAGGTGCGGACCTTCGCAATGGGCATAATCCCGATCCCCGATGTGCGCACTTGGTGACCCATTCCTCCCCTATCTTTGCGGATGTCTTTTTGGGAAGATCCAAAGGCTCTAATAATATTATATGTAACTTTATCCAAATATTTCGTGGTGATATGTATGTCCATACATGTTGTCTTATATTTCTAATATGCATGTGTTGCTTACAGTTTGGCTTGTGATAAAGTCTTTGTGGCCGCGTATCGTTGAACAGCAGCCTGGGAAAGGCCGTAGTTTCCGAACCACTGAATCGAGAAGCCGATCAGAAATCCCCAGACGGTGTGTCGAACTGTTGGATCGGGACTCCAACTAAGCAGACAGATAAAAGCAGCGATGCTTATTGGTAGTCCATACCCAGGTCTTCTCTAGTTCTTCGGGATAATTAAATAATATGGCTGCAATGTAATTTCACTGCAATTTTAATTGTGTATTCGTATACTACCTCTTCAAGAAAAATTCTTCAAATGCCTTCCCGACCGGACAGCACAAAACCATGGTTATTATGAAAACTTTTCATTCCTTTGGACATCTCTAAGATACCCCACGATGGCATAACTTAAATTGGAAGTCAATATGTACAAGAACTTTATGGGTCAGCAAATGATGTTCGATTAGCTGGAATAGTTACCACGTGGATGCAACCAATATTGCTTCATCCAGGATTTTGACACTGTTTTTAGAATTCATGTTCTATGGTGCATCGCTGATGTGAAATACCTCAAAACTACGATGGTCTTTAAATGGTCTTTAAGAATGCACGATGACTTTACGCAGCGCTGATGAATAAGCTTGTTTTCAGAGTTGGCGTCTCAGCAGGACTTAAGAAATGTTCCAGTTTACGATTACGCCAACAAACATTGATAATCGTAAGCATATATTTCGGAGACTTAGCAGCTGTTGTTTATTTCTTGGATTAGAACGCAACGGGCATTGACTCCAGTAAACAAAGCTCTGCTCACTCAGTTTTATTTAGCGCTTTTCAACCTCAGACTGTCAGAGGGTTGTTGAGTAACAGATGTCGTGTCTGAAACTTCAACCCTTATAGGTTATCGTGCCGCTACTATGGGAAGCACTCAACAGAAACAACTCATTATCTACGATGCTCTATAAAATGCTTTCACTGAATTGTTATATACTCTACATTTCAGTACATCAACTCACAGAATACATTGGCCTAGACCCGACTGAACTTTACTAGGCTTAACTAAGCCATATTAGAAATTACTATTATTGTAGAAATTACTGAGTTAACAGAAGATTAGATAAAACTACCCAATCCAGTTCAATCGACCCGATTGCGAGCACAACCTGAAGACGTTACCGAATCCTCCGACAACGACGAGACCCTGCAATCATTAGCAATAAAACACGAAGTACATAATCAACTCATTTTGGTGCAACTATAAAAAAACTCTTCATACCTAAAGACTGTAAAATAGGTCTTTGTGAGATATTTGATAAGATTATATTAGGTAAGCTTCAATTTCATTGGACTGAGTTAGAATAAATTATTTCAGATTGGATCGACAGCTAAGACTCCTCTCTCGGGTCTCCTGGCAATCGGACTTGGTTCTTGACATGACATTTTTGGGCAATCCCACGGATTTGATGCAGCGCTCGTGAACAAGCTGGTGCCCTACGTTTAGCTTACAATTACGAGTACGATTGTTTGGTCAGAGCGTAATTCAATCTAGCTGAGGTGACAGGAATCAAGTGAGGTTGACCTCAACGCCAATGGTACATAGTATTCGTGTGTCATCCCATATACATGATGCAGAATATGAAGCAAAATGGCGCAAATGATCCGAAGTCTCCAATATATGAAATATTGTGTGTAATAACTAACGACGATATTATATCGGCTGATTCCGAACCGTCATCTGATGTGCTGCACATCGATAGAACGGCGGAATAGAATTTTTGCGAGTATATGTTTTACCTTAACGAGAATCGCAAGCAGTCCGCCGAGCATAATGACGCATTGGAACACATCTGTCCAGATTACAGCTCTCATTCCACCCTGTAAAGTCACATAATGCAATATTTACAATCTCTTTGTTGAAGAATGTCAAAGTCTAGGATTCCGATAATTGATGGAAATGCCCCTGAAGGCTTAAAAGCAAGAAAAGTCTTTAATGTTTTGTGGTAACGCTTTCGAAAGCGACAAATCAACCACATCAAAGCTCCTGTTCTGCAGAGTGGAAGTTCGAAACCGGAGAACAAGCACTCTATTTTAGATATCAGAAAACATGGTTGCAAACTACCCAGGCTACATTATTGCATACAAAATTTACCATTTTTGGCATTACTATCAAAATTTTACCCTGAAATTTAATTTTCTTTGAATACCAAGCGAGTTATATTTGTCCTACATAAAATCAGGCACTTATCCAAACTTGGAAATTGCACCCATTAACTGAAGAACAGGTTTCCGAATGGACTTGATTTGTCGAATAATAAACCATCAAAGCCAGCAAATGTGGCATTGAAAAATTCGCCATATCAGTGGAACACGTCAGGCCAAATCTGGTTGAATATCATGTTGATTAATTCCATCCATTTGATGGAAGCAACTCTTTGAATACTCACCAGAGCTGTATATGCGATTGTAACGACAGCCATGACTGGAATCGAGACCACAATTGGAAGTCCAGTTGCTGAGAAAGAGTTAAACAGGTAAACGTGTTTTTTTTTAAATCCAGCATCATCCCTCGTATCCTTTAGATACCAAACTTAATAAAAATTGCCTCATATTACTAACAGTTGCAGCAAAAAGTTGCAATCGCTGACTACTTGTAAATATGTTTTATGCATATGACCGTCGTATCCGTAACAGAATGAGATGATATTATGAATTTGCCAACCTACCTGATTCTAAAGCTGCTGAAGGGGCGTACATCGCCGTCCCCATGTACATAATCTATTAAAAATGACAAACAAGTCTCTTAAATAGGCCTTATTTGTATATTGTATTCAGGAACATCTTTTTACAAATGTAAGGACTCGTTGTTTACATAGAGCGTTGAACATCACTCAGTAGTTGCTCCTATATTATCCATTTTCTGTTTAAAACTCTGCTATTGAGATTATATTTGTGTTTTTCAAACTCAATAGCATAGTAATTTTGTTAAGCTTAGATTCGTATTTATCTAAATTTATTCTAATATGCAATACATTTATTCACATCAGAGGGATCTTTTAAATATTTTAAATATTAAAGAAGAATATAAAGCGAAAGGAATCCCAGTAACTATGCCAAATATGATTAAATGATGGATAAATGAAGTAGATGGACTACAAAGAAGTCAAGGAAAAAGGAAGAAGAAGAAGAGGAAGAGGAAGAGGAATACGAAGAAGAAGAAGAAAAGCTGAAGAGGAAGAGGAAGAAGAAGATGAAGAGAGAGAGAGGAAGAGGAAGAGAAAGGGGATGAAGAAGAGGAAAAGGAGGAGGAAGAGGAAGAGGAAGGGAAGGGAAAGAGGAAGAAGTACAATAGCAACTAAAAAAATATTAATAGGAATATTTTTAATGAAAATAAACCACAATGTAATGCAATAAAATACTCCTAGTACATCATAGCACAAAAAGCACAATAGAGCTAAAGTAACATAGTTTAACACAGTACGTGGCCAATAATGGGAATAGTAAAAATAAAAGTGGATGCAGTAGTAAAAGTTGTGGAGGTGGAATAGGTGTATAAGTAGAAACAAATAATATGAAAATTATTTTGAAAACTCTTACTCCTGCGATGATTGAGAAGACGGTTGCAAACATTCTTATGCACTTCGACTTGAAGCGACGTTCGAGGTACTAGATTAAGTCAATCAATCAATCAATCAATTATTCATTCATTCAGCTAAATAAGCAACAAAATAACTACCCATACAAGCAACTAGGAATACAAAAGACACAATCAAGAAGTGAACCGAATAAAGAAGCAAATATGTGGAAGGTTGTACAGTACAGGACATCACTGACTTGTTCTCACTTCAACCTGAATGCATACAAATTCCTTGTTTTCAATTTCAAGGAATTTAGTAATACAAGACATTAGACATTGTGAATTTGCGATAATTGTCGTAAAGTCGCTTTCAAACTGAAAAAATTCACAAAAAGCAATGCTGTTTAACTAACCTCGTTGACGCTGACTAATTTCAGACGATACATCAACGGAACGGCCACCTGCATCGAAAGCATAATGGCCACAGTAAACCCAACAATGGCAGAGATGAAATACCGCGATCCGTAGCTATACATCTCTGCTGTCAATCCGAGTATCATGATGGCCGATTGGTAGGAGACGAACAGAGACACTGCGGTTGGAAGGACTTTGAGCGAACGGTTGGCCATGATGAACTCGGATGTTGTCTTCTGTCGACCACCTGTTAAGGAGTGGTAGACTCCGATCCCAAGTGAGATGACAAGGAATGCCACCAGGACCAGGTAGTCCGGCCAAACCAAGTAATTCATCGATGCGATTTGCTGGCTTCACAGAATAAGCTGTTACTGCGAATAATATCTAAGATTTAAGAAATTTACTTTACGAAAAACCTGTGTTATATTTTACTATATGACCAGTACAAGCAGCGAGACAACGCTGTATGTCATCGACCGAGTCATACTTAAATACATAATTGTCATGCCGTTCATGGTGAGAACTGCGACTATATTCTCAACTGTCTCTCTCACGATCAGCATCATGATCATATATTAACAAAATTACACTAAACTTCGTATCTAATTATGCTTAGTCCATGAAACTAAGAACCATATATTATGGGTAAAATTGCACTTCGGTGCAATGGAATGAAGAAACTGAATACTCACTGAATTAGCGCAAGCCTGTGACAATTGGAGAATATAGGACACTCACACTCAGATTATATACACTTAAGGCATAGGCCTACGGCTCCCCAGGTAAAATAATTCTACGTGTAGTCTATAGTTTTCTATATAGCGGCCATATGCCTAGACCCTGCTCGGGTTGAGATCCTTCACCACCGCTGCCCTCTGCGGTTTGAATAGGCAAGATAATAATGCATTTCTGTGATAGCATAAGACAATGATCATTGTCATTACGAAACCAGACAAGGACCGTCATTTAGGCGGTTACTTATTGTCAGGGTCCTAGCTTTCGAGCTGTTTGAACTGCCTGCTTTTGGAAGGTACTGTAGTGTAGAAGTGTCTCCATGGAATGGAATCGCTTAAAGCCTGATTCGAGTTACCGGAGTGGGTTGTTTACAAGGAGGTAAGAGAGTAGCCTTATTTATTGTCCAGAATATTTGCTCTAAAGCTTCTTGAACTGCTAAATTTACAGTATTGAGTGCGAACAACTTTTTCTATCATTTTTATCGTAATCAGAGTCGTAAACTCGAGATTTTTAGAGCACCAGAAGTCGCGGGGACAAACTTATTCACAGAAGCCCAGTCGAACAAAACTGATAGGTCAGATTTGGAGCCAACAAAATGGTCGCTTATTTATTCGGTGGGACTGTGAATCCTCAGTAAATAAGGGATAGGTAGCAGCTGATGCAGTTCATTCCTAGTCGCTTTCACTGGCGTGAATATCTACATTCGCCGTCTCAGATAATAATAACTGATAAAGAACTTAACATTACCGATAAAAATTGCAACAGATTTCGAGTAGTTGCTATGTTGTAGCTCTTCTCTTATGAAAGCTTTTTTCTCTAAACATAAGGTTATAGGCCTACTTACCGACGAAGCCAATTGCTTACTGCGTTATTTGCGTCAATTATTAAGAAAACAGCTTTATCAGATAGGCTACTATCGTCAGAAAATCATTGTGGTAATTGTGTCATGTCCTATGCATTCGTCGACAATTTAGGCCCACTGAAAAACACGTTTAACAGACCCCAAACAGTATAAAAATGCCCTTACGCCTATTACGAGAAACAACGGTACTGGCAAGCTGCTTGGCTCGCTTTGATCCTTTTTGCATTGGCCTTTATCCTGCGCTGTCATTGCGTCGACTCGATCCCGCTAGGATGCCATTCCCTTTGGCCTGCCTCAGAGCTCTGCTCTGGGCTCACTGCCTTACATCTTGTGCATTGACGATGTGACAGCTGTTCAGGTCTCCAAAGATGTACCAAACAACGTTATGATATTCAGGCTTCTATTATGAATTGCTCAGCATCTGGTGCCCTTGGCTACACTCCAGCGGGCTATAAAGGCGTAGCGAATAGTGCCAGCTGTGCATGCAGTCGTCGATAGTTTTGCATTTTACTGATTTACAGGCTCTAACTGACCTGGTTACCCTCATGGGTTAACGGGTACGTCAAGGCGCCTCTGAGCGCGAGGATGTCGCTTCGCGTCCCGGTCGTGACTTATTTCAGCTCGGGTTATCACGGTCCGTAGACGGGAACATTAAATGGCGTGGTACTCATTCAAACGGGCAGCGGTGAAGAATCTCACCCGATAAATTCATCGAGAAATGAGCAGATCGAGGTCATAGGGTCGCTAAAGAAAAACGTTTACATTTACCGCCCAGGTAAGAGGTACTAGTCAGATTATACACGGATAAAGTGCAATACATGTTGGTAAACTTCAGTGCACCCATATGCCCATCTGAGCTTTGGGCTGCCTTTGAACCAAGCCTGATCGATTCTGCCTCACGGGAAGCTTTCTGATTAAGCGCCTGTGTAAAAGCTTGTTACGATGACTTAGCTTATCTAACCAATGAATAAATTGGCTATCCTTACACAGACAACAGTCTCACCAATAAATGGAGGGAAATATCGTTGTTTTGGTCTCAGTTTCCTTTCATACAATTTAAACTGGACTTTCTCTATCCAGAAACAAATAGAATGTGCCTTGAGGAAAATTCAGCACCATCGCAAATTTAAATGGCTGCAATTCCAAATTGGTTCCACCCAAAGACAAGTATTGAAAAAAGACGTACCCTGTATCTTCTACACCTTTAAAATAAATCAAACTATGCTAGGGCAAGAAGTCATATCCAAAACCACATAGAAGTTCTGCTACCAATACAAATTCCTCCTAAGGATATCTCCCATCTGACTACGTTTGAAATAATCCCACACACCTACAAGACGAAAATAAAGTGGGGCTAACCACACTGGATTCAACATAGACTTAAATCATCATCTGAAACGCTATTACACAGAAATAAGAAAAGTAAAACTGGTTCAAAGTTTTATTCCAATATTTCCTCAAAGCTCTTTCCCACCACCACCCAAATAATTCCAGTTCTGATCAGTCTGATGCATTGAATGAAACACATGCCATAAATTTCTTCTCACAGAAGGAAAATCTGTTCTGTTCTACAGCCTCCATTGGTCCGTGTCGATGTACCTACTACACTAATGCTAAATTTTCCAATGCAGCAACACCAGGTTCGGGAAATTCCTACCAGTGGTACTTCACGTGGCGATGGTACTCTGAAAACAGAAACCATTGGAAATGTTATCACAATAACAATGTCACCTGAGACTCGGTTCTGTGGGCATAATCATGTCCAACATACCTGGCACATTGTCATGCAACTAAGCAATTATATAGCAATACTAAGAACCTCTCAAAGGCATGCTTCACTAACCTAAATTATATTTGAGTCAGAATTACATATTCAAAAAAATTATAAGGAAAATATGGCTACCCATGTTCAACCCAGAATTCTAACATTTAAGAATTTACTTACATCTATGCATAGTAATGTAACAAGTCTCGTGGTTAGCATGCTGTCAGTCGTAAGGTCGCGGGTTCAAATTCCCGCTAGGGCAGAAATTTGTTTAGAGAATTCAGCTCAATTTATGCCCCCTAACCAAATCAGCTGTAATGAGAGGACTGACTGTACACTGTCGATGCGGCGATGGAGAGGACTGGCAACCCACCTTCACATGCCGAGGCTAAGAAAAATGTAGTCACTTGCACATCGTACCTATGGCGGCCTCTCGGGGCTAGCTTAAAAGGGGCTGCTAAAAATGGAACAAAAGTTAAGCCCAGTAGTGCAACTAGACATTTTATGCCCAGTCATACATATCAGTCCCCACTCAGGCACATTTCTGCAACTTTCATCACAGGCTGCTGGTTACTTACTTTCTTACTTAGTACTTAATCATTCCTTTGCAGGTCGGCCAATCGGGCAACGCAACTTCTCCAATCATCTGTCGACCACCAGTCTTCCTGCCTCATCCCAGGACATCTCCAAACACCCAAGGTCATCTCTGGTCAGGTTTTCCTTGGTCTTCCCTTCCTCCAAAACTCAGTAAATATTCCAAATGTTTGAAAGCAACCGAGAAAGAGTGAGTTACCAGGAGGAAGAAAGACAAGTAGAAGAACAGGGTAATAAATTTGTTAATTGTAAAAAGCAGGCTTTCAACTCACTCAGATGGGGGTACTGGTTGATGTAGTAGAAAAATGAAAATGCCATGCAGGCCTGGACCAATGGAGCGACACCTGGCTTCCTCACCTGAAGCCAGTTCAGGTTCCACTTCCAGAAACCTGTAACAACAAAGAACAACATGCACACGGGATAAAACACATTGGATAGAACACATTGGATAGAACACAATGGATAGAGCACTTTGCTTGTAACCAAGAGAGTATGGGTTTGAGCCTCTCCTTAGACGGTTACTGATTCAAGTTTTTTATGTCTTGCACGTTAGTCTCTTAATATTCATTCATTCATCTGAAGGGACCCTGAGCAAGTCCTTCACTCACAACTGCTTTGCACCTCAGATTCAGACTGACTAACCTTGCACACCTAATAAATGCAAATAATACTAATTTAAAAAATAACATCAAAATAAGGATAAGACAAGAACTCTCCAACAGTTCTCCTTTCCCCTACAGCTCAAAGTTTTGCGCTCACACTTTGCTTCTGCTCACCTAAGCACTCTAAGGGTGTGACAGCCACAAACTGTCAAACTTCCTCTCATCAGACACCTTTAAAATGCTTTCCACCGGTGCTATACTATACAGTGCAGTTGACACAATCTAACATACATATCAGCTTCTACATCGTTGTAACTGCATGATATATTTTAATTCTATGTTACAACTGAGACAGATGGGCAGACAGAGGCAGAGAAAGACATATCTAGGCTGACAGACAGACAACTTGCTTATGTCAATCCACCGCTATATAAAGACGAAGGTCAGTGTCAATAACTACGGTTACCTCTGCCCAGGCCTCTTCCAATTGCAAGCGGGTGATAGTTGCGACGGCTCAGCCACTGGAGCATCTCGCCGAGCTTCACTTGGCTGAAAGGAGTATCAGCTGCAAAGAAATTTTCAAAAAAGCTTCAACTCATTACCATTTAGCAACAGCATTTTTAAAAAATTACAGCTTGTTTATCCATTTCAAACGTTCTGTCCCAAATACATTTCTTTTCGGCAGTTGACTGCCCCGCAGAGATGAGAAGTCTACGCGTCCGAACACCAAACACCACAAAGTTGAACTGCCCGTTATTAATTTTAGGCAAATACTCTGAGAACATAACCTTTTGCATAACCGTAAATGTGACATTTGATCGCGATTCGTCAACGCCGTGACCTTGTCACACAGTCTCCTCAAATATCGCCCTAATGCAGCCAACTCGATCACCAAGATACTCACGCTTGCCATAGAAGCGCGAAGGATCGTATGGACCGTGGACTTTCGGGTTGAACTCTGGAGGATATTCACCGATTCCCAAAACCATTTTGAATATTTTACGCCTTTTCCAATCTCCTATCGGTCCTCCTAAACTTAACCTTCTTCGTCCACCAACGACGAAAACGCTAAATTCACGAACGATAGGTGTCCCTACTTGCGAGCTGTAAGTAAGTGAGTAAGCGAGACATTGACAAGTTGTTCATAAGTGTCACAGTTCCCAATTCAAAAAATGAATGACTATGTTATTGCAATCGTAATCGTATTTTTAGCGTCCAAAAAAGCGAAATCGATAAAGCCGACTGATTTATGGGCGTTTGATTGAGGTAAAACCTTGATATTGGCTTATTCAACAGATTTGAATCTTGGGCTAGCACTGTCTGTCAGAGACTTGCTACCGGCGCTATATAAAATGATGTCCGCCAGTTTTCTTGTTAAAGATTCTATGTATATTGTCTTAAAAACTCAATCTGAACCTAATATGTCTGGCTGTCTGTACGTCGGTCTGCATACTCCCTCCTTAAATTTCCATTTCATTTAATTTGTTTAAGACAAAGGGCCGTCGAGTTTGTTGTGATGAGAACATCTTGTCTAGCTCGATTCCTTGCTAGGTTTGCTGTCTTGCACAAGGGCGGGTTCCAGAGGCTACTCCTGGTCTCTGTAGCACCGAGAACAAGGAATGACAAAGGTCGAGCGAACTCACCGATTAACATTCCTTAGCAGCTGGTAGAAGACATCGGACATCCCTCACCTCAGATCACCAGGCCGTTTTGCCTTGACTGTGCCCGAATTAAGAATGAGTGGACCATTTTTATTTTCTTAATTTTTGTTACTCGCTCGATCATTCAATTACAAACAATACTAGTTTTAAGGAATAGAACACTGTTCCGTTCGGTGTTACTTAAAGCAACTACACGTTGCAGCAGGTGTTTCCGGCTAGGCCATCAAAAATAAGGTTTTCGCCAAAGGCCTTCAATCTATATTACAATACGGTGATATTTTTCATATTCAAAACCTGTAGCTACCTACTTACCAAACACCACCCACCTTAACAGTTTGTCTTCCAGCCCGACTCTTGGATCTCGACCTGGAACCGAAACCGAAGGCATACTATTATAGTATCGGGGACCGCTCTGTTTTGGGCTATTTTGGGAGTGGATTTAGGCCTGGCTTCTGCCTACTGTAATTGGTTGTAAATGCTGCTGATATGAATATCTTCGAGCTAAGTTCTAACCCTAACTCTTATTTACGAGTAGGCATTAGAATTCCTGTTAATTTACTTCAATCAGTGACAGGTTACTCGCAGAAGCCACGCCAATAATTAATTTCACTGCGGCGTGCGACGCCGAAAAGCAACGGCCAAAACAGAGCGGTCCCCAATACTGTAAGTATGCCCCGAACCCTTGCCTATCGATTTTGTTTTGACTGAGCGCTTAAGAACAAGCCGATTCCCGCGACTTAGCTTTCGTTGGGCGTCGTAGAAATCTCGAGTGTACTATAACGATTACTTAAAAACTCGGCCGAAATTTGCATAATCATGTATGGAGGCCAAAACAAATAAACACGACTATAGTGCAATGAAAAATTTTCTAATAACTTACGGTTTCCAGCCACAAAAAATCGTGGCTTCGCCTTCTAGAAATATCTACAGCTTCAAATGACAGCCGGGTACATTAAAGTCGGTTGCCGAAGTTCGATAATACTTTATAATTGTTTTTAAATGTACACGTCGCATGCGATCACCCCTTTCTGACTTGACTTTCACAGCACTGTAAACATCATACAAATACCACAAGTTTTTAAACTAGCATCAGCAAGAAATTAAGTTGACTATACTAAAGTATCTTCAGAGCTCGAAGATAAATGTTGATAACGATGCCTGGTCGTCGTTTTCGTAGTTTTTACTGACGTGGAAGCATTTGGTAATGAATCTAGATAGCACCCTTCGCACCACTGGTGGTAGTTTGTTTCAAAGTCCACGACCGTAATGTCACAGAACAAAAACCCCGAAACCTAAGACAGCTCACGATCCACTCAGAATCACAATCACGTCTGGTTTCTAACTGGCAGAAATAATGTAAAGTATTGTAACTAGACATACTTAGTGCCTTCCAAGTTCCTCTCAAAGGTGCTGTGAGAAACTGAATCAAGTCGGTGTAGCAGCTCCAAGGACCTCGGCCAAGATGGCCGTAACTTTGCAATCCAGAATCTGCGACATGACCAACTGAAGAAGCCTGTGATGGAAGCGTGAGAGAATAGAAGAATTGGCCGGAATCTGTGCCAGGCATAGCAGCACGTCGGCCGCCCGACACAGCATGTCGACGCTCGTTCCAATGGTTTCCGGAAAGTCCTGGAGAATTTCGATGCCCTGCGTGTTGGCGACGAGTCTTGCCTGGTGCTCGGCTCCCTCGATGAACTCGAGCAGAAATGAGAAGGCAGAGCGCTCAAGGGCCAGCGCTCGAGCTGCGCTCGTGTCCGCCCACACGATGCGAGACATCAGACCGAGGGCGAGCTCGCGAGTCGCCTGTGGTTGGCTCTCGCCCATGAGATTCGCCAGATGTGAAAGAAGCAGGACAATTCGAGTGAAAGGCGGCGTAGCAATCAGGAGGTCAACGTTTGCTCTCGTCACACAGAGCTTGCACAGAGTCTCAAGTACGAGGGCACCGACAGACAGGGACGTTCCCGGAAACGGGTCCTGTGCCTCGGCCGATCGACAGACGCTCCAGTGGAGGAGGCCATCCAGTAGCGGAAGACATATGGACTCTGGAAAGAGAGAGAGATCCATCTGTCCGGCAATGCTGGCCAACACCACCAAACAGTTTTCCCTGAGATTTATTAGTGTCTCCCACCACCACCACCGGTTTTTCCCTCTGTTGTTCTCACAACAGCCGTGTGGCTCTGAACCCGTTGAAGAAGACGCGTTTTCAGATAAACACTGGCAGTGGTAGTGATGAAGAAGGAGCAGCCGGGAAAGAATTAGCACAAGACCACGGTGTCTCGACATTTCTGCTTCGTTTCCGCTGATCAACGACAGGTTTCGGAGGATGTTCGACAAACACAGACAGCGTTTGGCAACTTCCACTTTGCTCTCATCCCAACAGCAGATCAAGGTTTCCTCTGGCTGGACAACTTCTTCGCCCATTTCACCATACATCTGCTTCAGGGAATCTAGGTGGTTGCAGGTAAACAGCTGGATGCCATCAGAGCTGAATGCAGTTGAAAGTCCGACTGCAAATGAATTTTGATGCACAACCTCTTTCTGTGAAATGACTTCACAGTTTCTTTCCTTTTCCATTTCATCTGTGTTTCTGTCGTCAGAGTTGACTGCAGTTGAGAGTTTGCCTGCAAACAAATTCTGATGCACATTTTCCTTCTCTGGAATGACATCACAGATTCTTTCCCTTTCCAGTTGCTCTGTGTTTCTGTTGTCTGCAGTTATGTTTGACTCTGAATCATCAGCTACAGAGATTTCTCCAGAATCCTCTTTGGTATCAAGGCTTGTCTCCAGATTCTGAGATTTCTCCAATGTTTTCTTTATTTTTCTTGAGATACCAGAGAATTCCAATTCTTCGCCCATTGACAAGCCTTTCCCTATGCACATATCAGATTTTGATTTGCATTTATCAGATTTTGATCTTTTCCGTTTCAGAATATTCAGATTCTTCCCGAAGAACTGTTGCTCGTGAAAACTACTACTGTCATCACTGGCCATGTGTGTTACGATATGAACTGTTGTATCTCCATGTCCCATCTGCCAATCGAGTGCCAAACTCTCAAACATGATGTGACACCCAAAGTCATTCAGATCGGATTTATCGTCTATGCTGTCACTTGCAGATTTTCCAATATCCTGATGTTTCCCTGGCATTCTGGAGAATTCACTTTTCACTGAAATAGTCTCTGGACAGCTCTTCATTTCCGACGACGTCTCCTTTCGTGGAACGAACATTTCGAGGTCTCCAAAATGATCGTCGCCAAAGATTTCGATCAGACAACGCCGGAGATGTTCCACAACGACCTCTAGAAGACCCGGCACGTGGCTCAGGCTAAATGCGGAAGCGGTAAAGTCGTCGTGAAGGAGAACAGAGAGGACGTCAAGAGCCCAGGTACTTTCTGAGATCAATCCAGAACGCAGCGACATCATTATACGCCAGGGATCAATCGGACCTAAACGAAAACAAACATGAAACGTTGAAACACAGATTTGTTAATGGAGATCTTTTGGTCGCTTGGGTTGGGGCAAGTACACTGTGCACTCTCGTGCTTTGGTCCATATCCACCTGAAACATTCTTCCTGTTCTCTCTGACTCAGCTCATATTGCGGTCTCTTCCTCTTTCAAGGCATAGCTATTTTGATATCTTAAACTGCCATGTTCACAG
Organism: Norana najaformis; assembly: GCA_964023275.1. NCBI lineage: Eukaryota > Metazoa > Annelida > Clitellata > Crassiclitellata > Hormogastridae > Norana > Norana najaformis. Next base: position 40,333,152 of record OZ029917.1, read on the forward strand.
CATTTTTGAGGTCTTCTTAAAAGGTGCTATTTAAATGTTCAGATACAAACATACATACATACATAATATATATACTGAGTTTAATATAATAATAACAAATGGAGAACGTCTGATTTTTCAGAGATCAACATTTTCTACTGCTAACCTAATTTGGTAATTCCTGAGAGATCAATTCTACATTGGACTAAAAATCAGAATATTAACAAAATGTTACGTTTTTGTTGTCTTGCTTATGGTTCAGCCAGAAGAGACTGAAATCCGACGACTATTGTTGACAGAGAGATGTAACAAACAACGAGTGATATAATCAGTACTTTACAACACATCCCTCTACAGAAGTGGCTATCATCAGACGAACCGATATCCCTGTGTGTCAGTGTCTTCATCTTCTTCAGAATCGGCTGCTTTGCTTCAACGCTTTCTGGTGGAAACTGCATCTCACACCTCAAGGTGGAAAGACTGTTCGCACCTACTTCGGATTTCGGAAACTGAAAACCAGCAGCAACAGCGTAAATTGTAAAACGTAACCTAATCTAACCATGCAACTTCTACAGCACTCGTAAACAGTACTTATACTATATGCTGTAAAATCTACTACGGCTTACTCTGCCTAAACAAAAAGTCTGTTGTTGTGGGTGTGCAGCTCTGCTGATCTGGTAAGCTCCTTCGGTAAGAATGTTTAGAATGGTCTGTACATAGAGACCTTAAATGGTGCGAACACAGTCAAATGGGCAGCAGCGGTGAAGGATCTCGCCTGATAAATTCATTGAAAAATCAGCATGGTAGACGCCATACGGTCGTTACATAAAACCGTGTAAACTTATATTTATACCAAGGCGTCTCCATGCACTAAGGAGCCGCACACCAATCGTGATTTAAGAGGTTTGTATTTTGGGCTAGCACAGGGACTTAAATAGTGGCCGTTCAATGGGCAACAGAGGTAAACGGTCTCTCAGGATAAATTCTTTAAAAAATAAGAAATATTGGAGTTACACAGTTGCTAAGAAAAATGTACAGCCTTGAGACGAGCCCAGAACAGAGATGGCTGGTTGCACATAGAGGAAACAGCAATGCTTCAGAAGGGAGGACCCCACAGATCATGATGATAAAAATGTGTACATGAACACATACACACAATCTGACATCATTGGCCTCAGTTTGCACTTAATAACTTGAACTAAACTTTACTGCATCGTATTTCACCTGCAGCTTCTTTGCGACCTGTGAAGCGGTGAAGGGATGCTCGTGGTGTTGCTGAGGAGAAGATGCCAGCTCGGCAGCCGATGATGAGGTACAAGAACCGTCGATCAAGTTCTGATATGGTTGGCAAAACGACGAAGATTGCTGAAGCTCGCCTTCAAAGTTTCCTTTCAACGCAAGAACACGACACCCGATTAGTTTTAACTCTTATTTGAAATCTGATATCTTGAATGGGCATCGTAAAAATTCTCTTGCGTTGCATCATCAATAATTGTAATTAGAGATTTATATAGCAACACTTCAAGATAAACTAATTTTCGAGTTTACTGTTATGATTACACTTGAATTTCATCTGCTCAGATCTACAGATCAGGTTTAGATTAGGTCAGATCAAGATACTGGGCTAAATCAAGTCAGATCAATGTAGATCATGATGCACAGAATGTGGTGTTGTATACCTCTGGATACTGGTACACAGCTTGGCTGGCCAGTCTGCAGAGCACTGGAATCACCAGAATTCCCCAATCGCAAAAGACTGGTTCCCTGCATCAGTTGCAAACTGGTACCACTGCCTGGTTTATTTTCAGAATCTCCCAACCTCGTCTCTGCGGATTCGATCTGTGGAACGTAAGCTCTCGAGCGTGATGCACACGTTCCATTGGCATTAACAGCTGTCTCATTATCGGATGCCAAGGTCACGACTGGTTGGAGAATGTTTGGGAAACCAATAGATGTCTCGTCAGACCTATTCCAACAAAAGGTAACAAATTCAAACTCACTGCCTTATTGCATGACCGAAGCAAGCATAGATTTAGAGTCCGCTGGTGCAAATTTAGAAGCTTTTGATGTGGTTGTTAAAATATGCAATTTCAGACACAGAAAAACAAAACAATGACCTGTAAGATGTTCATACGTTGTAAAGTTAGACAGAAATGGTAAACATGACAAACTGTATGATTTTGTGAAAAGCCTACAATATCAGAGAACACCCAAGATGACATGGATAGACAACATCAAGTCGTGGACTGAATTATCGTTTGACTAGTTATTACAAGAAACGAGGGACAGAAGCAGATGACATAGAATTGTCCATAGGGTGGCAAACCCTTGGCACGAGGATGGTTGAAGACAAGACAAGATTACCATATTTAAAAATCACAAGAATAATTAGAAAAATAAGAAATCCTGACAAAACGGTTCTGTGCAAAGGATTGCAATTCCAGAATGCAGTTTTTCTTGAAGTCACCATTAAACAAAGCTTTGTTCCATATATTAAATACACTAGAAAATTTTCCAAATTATGTTAGATCAGATTATGAATTTATTTACTGAGTTTTATTTATTTCTTAAAGCACTCATAACTCGCACAATGTCAGTACACCTGAATCTGAGGTGTGGAAAAGCCTACCTTTCTCCCTTCACCTGTCCACCAACTGCTGTAAAACCAGGTGTAGACATCGTTGGACAATAACTGGTGTTCGAACCATCTTCATCTGTCTTCGAAGCCATCGGGCTCTCGACCTTGACCACTGCTGGAACAAGAGCTCTTCCGTAGTCACCACCACTCCGAGGTATTCCTCTCCCATCGTTTGCAAGAGCAGACGGTCGCACACACTGCATCGAGTGCAGTGCATAGCTGTTAGAAACTTGAAACGGTTGCAGAGTGCTAAACTCTGATCGTTGATCGTTGATGCCTGATGATCTTGTTGGATCGTTTGATGTCTGGTTCCCTGTGGAGCCGGGAAACCCCGTCTGGTGCCCTGAATTCATCGCAGACCCAGTTGATGACATGTAGGTTGATGTCTGTGCGTTCATCAGGCCGTCGCTGCCCGTTGTTTCGATGTTGTATCCAGACAGGCTGTGTGTTGCCATGAAACCGTTGTTTCTCGCTGGTTGTCCTGTTGCGGTTAGCTGACTACACGATGACTGACTTTCCTCTGAAAAAAGTAGAAAATATATGAATCAGTGGTTGATCCAATAAATTCTAATCTAAATGTTGCACTCTAATTCTAACCCTAGTTCTAATCTGATGACTTATGTTGCAGTCTAATTCCAATCTAATTCTAATCTAATGAATTCTGTTGCACTATTAAAAAAGTGCAAGCTGCTTCTCTGTTCTAACCCTGAAAAATCCAGGAAAGGTTACATTTTCACAACTGTTCAGAGTATATCCAATAACAGTTTGCAGTTTCCCAAAAGGTTTTTAATTAATTATCTACCATTAATTAAAAAGTAATCATCAATAAACTGGTAGAAATATAATTTATTATTACACCTCTATCACTCTTGATCACTTATCAGTGATTACTTAATATCATCGAGCAAAGATTTTTCACTAATTACCCATTTCAATTTCCCTCTCTCTTTCTCTTTCTGCTGCCCTTCGTCTCGAGTCTTTTCTCGAGGGCGTTTCCATGGCAGCCAGGAGTGGCGCCGGATCGACGTCTCCACGATCAAACTTGCACTCATATGGAAAGAGGTATCGGCCATAGTTGCGCTTCAGGGTGAATCCGGCGCTTGTTGAACCACCGATTCCCATTGCACTACCCACGTCGCGCCATCGTTTGCCTTTCGACACCTGTTCAAGCAATCAATCAGTCAATTGGTTCATCATTCATTCTAATCAACCAATCAGTCAAATAGATTAATCATTGTATGTAAACGTAAATGTAAACGTTTCTCTACAGTGACTGTATGGCCTGGACTGCTCAGTTTTCAATGATTTTATCAGGTAAGATCCTTCATCACCGCTGCCCATTTGAATGGGTGCCATGCCACTTAAGGTCCCCATGTACAGACCATGCTAAGTAGATATGTATATATATATTTATATAAATCAAGACACTTAACGTAGAGCTTTTCAAGTACCCAACCAAAGCGCTGCACATGTGACCATCTAATTGGTCTAAACAAATGAATTTTAAGACAGTTTGAAAATGTTTGCCAGAATCAAATATGTGAGAGCAAGTTCCGACAGGCACAGCGGGCCACCGCACCATCATTGGCTGTTGGCTGATTTTAAATTTAAATATATTTAAATTCAGACCAGGGGCATCTCACTACAGCCCCTGGAGTCTGAATTGGGCAGAGCGTCTAGAGTGCTGTTATTAAGTAGACAAGACATCATCTAACGGTCACTTTTAAGCAAAATCACAATCTGTTGGGCAGAGTTGGGGTAAATTTCGTTTGTGGTTCATACCTCTACCATTCCAGATCGTTCTTTAACAAGATGGTAGAGTCGGTAGAGGTCAACCGTTTGTCGACAGATGACTGGTACCGTTATGATTGGTGTCCCACGATATTCCATAAACGCAAACAGTTCTTCGAGGAACTGCTGCCGATCTGGTTCCATGCCAAGTGCAGCAATTTTGCCAAGGATATTCACCCCAGGTTTCTGCAAGAACAGAAAAATTATTTCAAACAAAAACGAACAAAATTTCTTCAGGCTAAAGAACCAGCTAGAACATAGAGTTGAAAATTCTAATGAAACATCGATGGATTGTGGTCAAGAATTCATTGATCAAGTTTCACATGTGCAGGACCCTGCTGATGGAGACTTTTCCTTTTATTCAAACTATGGATGAACTTTTATTCTTACTGGATGGAAACATCAATCACAGTTCCTGGTGATACTTTAAATTTGCAATACAGTGATATCTGCAATCATCCACCATCTCACAAAAAACTGATTAAAAATTATTACGAATCTCAAAGTTTAAGCAAGATACATGTATTCCAAAATACTCATTTTTTTTACCAAATTACTCAATTCAGATTAATTCCTGATCAATGACTTGCAATTTACAGTTAATTTATCACTTTAATTTCCCTTTAATTATCAATCAGATGCATAATTCATTTTTCACCGGCTTGCTTGCTGACTTCTTTGTTGATTTGCGTTCAACAGTTGAGGTACTGGAGTCGGCAATATTTCCAAAAGCATCGTTGGTTGCTGTGGACGAAGAGACAAGCTCACGGCTGCTGGAGTCATCGCCTGAACACGTACAAACAGGTAGTCCAGGTAAAATAATGGCTAAGTCAGGTAGAATAACGGCTAGATTTAGTTTAGTGTCTTACTCTTTTGCTTTAGTGTCTTTAGTGTTAGTACCATTATCATAATATCCAAGGCATCAGTTGATGCTATCTTCAAATCAAAATTGCAGTCTAAAAATCAATATCCCCAACTGTGTTATGCCAGATTTTGAGTAATAATGAATCATGTCTCTCGTTATATACATGCATTTAAAAATGAAATCTAAAATTTACCCAGAAATTTAGAATTTCCAGCATCCATCACGCAACCATTTCCGCCATCAGCAGAAGTTGTCGTTGAAGCCGCAGCCTCGACTTCGCAGTTGGAAACCGGCGACATTCGGACGACGCCAGACCCCAACTTCTGCTTTTTGCTGTCGGTCAGCTTCTCCTGCCTTCTCTCTGCTGAAGACGACTCGCTTGGGCAGTGCGTTGCCGATGACAACGCCATCACAGAACTTCCGCTTGGTGGGCATTTGATTTCTGCCTCGTTCGTTGTCATCGTTGTCGTATGTTTCTCTGACCACTGACGTCGTGCAATGGACAGACTCGGTTGCACAGCGCCATCTGGTGTGCTACATGCGGACTTTGCAAACGCGGCACGCGAAATCGTTACCGGGTGTTCCTGTCCACCCGCTTCGTTCATTACAGTCGTCGGTTTTGGTCCAATCATGTAGACTGCTTCCTTGCCCAGGGTCTGGAATGTTGAAACACCCTTCTGCTGGGTGTGTGCGACACCCCTTGCATCACAGTTATGGAAGACTCTATCCTGGCTGCCCGCTGCGCCAAGGGGAATGTTGCCCCCAATCGCAACAGCGTTTGGCCTGAATGTTCTTGTGTTCGCACGGGGCCACATGGATCCCGCGGCTGTCCCCACGTCTGAAGAAGTACAGGGTGAAATGTTCGTCCCCACTGGTCCTCTGCTGTACATGTTCTGAGGCATGGCTCTTAAGTTGGTGTAGTTGGAGTATGGGTAACCGTGTGGCTGGCTGTTGGTGCCAACCAAACCGTTGGAGTGAACTTCGGGGATCTTTGAGTTGGTGATTGAAGGATGAACCCCGCTGGAGGCGGTTGAAGTCGATCCCGCTGAAAACGAGAAACACCTCTGAACTACATATTAATTCTAATTCTGAACTAACTCTAACATTAATTCTAATTCTGAACTAATTCTAACATTAGACACAAAGCAACAAGTGCACGACCATCCAGGTTGTAAGGATTGTGAAGCCAGAAGGCTAAAAGATGCAAAACAGAAAGTTTGATTTGAATGTCAAACAAAACATGAGTTTTCATATACATATTTAGAACGTATGATCTTACAGTAAGTCACCTTAATAAAGTACATACATGTAGGTACTAACCATACCCCATCTTTCTTTCATATCAGTAGCAATTTTTTACCTGTATAGATGTATATAGCACATGATACAGTGTATATGCTGACACTTGTGCCACATGTGGCTGCAGTCAGCAAAAAACTGTACATGTTCAGCACCATTTTTTGTGCTACAGCGCTCTTAAATTGTTGTCTTATTATTATAATTATTATTATTATCACCCTAAAGTGTAATAGAGTAGGTATGTACTAACCATACCACACCTTAGCTTTCCTAACATCGAGCCACGAATTGGAATTGAACCAAGGTACCACTTTCCCACCTCACTTCCCAGTCGCCTTGCAAGAACAGATGTGGTAAAGATTAAGGAGAGTTTCCTACCAAAATGGAGATCACTTGATTCTGGATTAATTGACAGGTATTCAGCCGTATTTGGTGATTCATCCACCTGATTCGCCTTTGTCAACAAGTTACCTACAGTATCAGCAGAATCACTTTGTCACAATGCACAAAGGTAACAATCTGTCGATTTATTTGTAAATGTATTTATTTATAGATAAATTTATTTAAATTCATTTATACATGTGTACCTTTTAAGAAAGTTCATTTTAGAATAACAGTATTTAGCATGGCATTTAATCTATTCTAATCACATGTACATCCAATCTAAACTAATCATAAATACAAGCATATGTATGTACATATGCAAACATTCTTCACTAGTCAACATGAAACCAAGTATGAGTGCAAATAAATTTTACAATACAATGACATTACAACTGGTAAAAAAGCCACCATTCAGCTAAATGTAAAAGCATTTCTTTCCAGGCTTCAGAATTTTTCACATAAAGAATGACAAGACAGCTACCAGGGTTCTACAGTTCCACAGCATATGCAACTCATCAACATCATCTGTGGCATGCTCCTCTCTGGAGCGTTGCTGTTTCCGTAAGGTCTAATCAGCCGTCTCTGGTCTGTGCTCATCTCCAGGCCGTATGTAACCCAAAGTTAAGTGATCTGCTGCCACTGTTCTTGTCCATGTATGACAAGGGCATTTGACAGGTCTTTTCTGGCCTCTCGGAGGCCTGGATATCATTGCTGGCAAGGCCCTGGCATGGTATATGCAACTACATTGCCTTAACTTTTAAAATGTCAATAATACAAAATCTGCAATACATAAAACCCCTAACATATTTACCTCCACGAAGTGCCATTCCAGCAAGCATTTAAACGCAGAAGCGCAGGGACGTTTGCTGTTTCGATACGTGCTTACAGAAAGCGCGGTTGCTTCTCGCAGCACCTTGGAAGACGGATTAATCTACAAGATAGAGTCTTGCGGCGATTCTAGCGTCTAGTAACTGCACAGCGCACTGGTGCTACTCTTGATCCAATCTCATCACTAGATGGCGGTCAATCAATAATAAACGCAGGATGCGTAATGCATCGCACACGACACAGAGTGGAGATTCCTTCTTTATCCGTCAGCCACTAGCTGAAACGACAACGCAGACAACGACGTCAGCCACTGACAACGTAATATGCTACACTTAAAACAAAAGACAGATATGCAATGCACAAATGCAGACAAGAACATTGTTAGAAATGACACGAGAACGTTTTCTGAAACAACACAAAAATGGTAACTTTTCTTTAGAAAAGTCCAAGGATGCTGATCGTTATGCTAATGGAGACACATGAACCCGCAAATATTAAGGTCATGGAAGAAACAAATGCTTATAATGATATACCCTCCTATATTTTTGCCTTTAAAATACATTGGTCAGGCTTCCACTGCTTACATGTTTCAGTTACTTGTATGCAAAACATTCATGCTACACTAATTTTATAAGAAAAGTTGGCACCCATTCAAATGGCAGCAGTGGTGAAGGAGTATCTCACCCGATTAATTCATTGAAAAATGAGCGATCAATTCATTGAAAAATGAACAGAGGTCATGCAGTCGCTAAACGTGTACATTTACATTTTACATTTACAATACAGTACAACAAGAAAGCTATGATTCAGCTGCATGTAAACGTGAAAGCATTTCTTTCCAGGCTACAGAGTCGTGAGAAGCTTTTGCATGTAAAGAATGACCACACTGACAAATGTCAACAAAAAATTTGTCCGGCAATTTTCATCACAGACGTAATTTCTCAACAAAAACCAATAACACTGATTAATTGATGTATCGTATACTAGGAAATTCTAATTAAAAGCCGTCTGTGATGTTTGACATTAATTCCTCAGCATGTTTTAATAACATCTTCTCATTCCCTTTGATGTTTTCGGCAATTTTGTAAACTTTTGAGAGATCTTTTTTAGGGAGATCTTTTTAGAGATCTTTTCTAGATATGAGTATCACCCAACTTAAGAACTCTTCACTCATCCCCAACTCAAACATCCTTTAGACTAGAAAGGGTGCTTTTGACTGGTTCCTGAACCATGCCTTTATTGATGTCCCGGTATGAATAGAAAGATACTGCTGTCTCAATTAAAGCAACTATTGATTGATTCCTAGTGCATTGTGGTAGCTGTGCTATGGAAATCATTAAGACTGCATTGAACAAAACATTCAAGTCTTTCCTTAGGGAAATATTCAGACATCCAAGTCCTTGCTTAGGGAAATACTCAGACATCCAAGTCCTTGCTTAGGGAAATACTCAGACATCCAAGTCCTTGCTTAGGGAAATACTCAGACATCCAAGTCCTTGCTTAAAGATATATTCAGACATCCAAGTCCTTGCTTAGGAAAAGATTAGTCTATGTAACCAGTCATACACAAATTGGCAACTGAAAATCCTACAGAATTTCCTTGGCTAAAACTTCAGCCAATCTCTCCAATACTTAGGAATTCACACCGTGAATGCACCTGTTAAAAGTCCTGCCTTTTAGGCACACCACCACACTTACATAATTCATTAGCAGCCTTTAAATAATTCACTAGCTTGATCATTCATTCTCCTACAAGCATGCACAGACTGTGCAAATTGGTGCAACAACTAGAACCAGTTAAGCCAAGTGACACAATAACCAACTACACAACATTATGGCTAACTGTGTGACACAATGGCCGACTGTGCAACAAGGTTAAGTGTTTATTCGAGTGCTTACCTTATGGCATGGAGTGTGTTTGTGTAACATCCATGGTCAGTGGTTCTCAATGCCCACTGGCTTAGTGCCATCAATTGATGCCTCAGCAGACAGCAGTGCTATTAACATCTTTGCAACAAATAGAGATCTACGAAAGACATCCAGTGCAGAAATTGCATTACAAAATGTGTACACTAGAAAGAAAACTTCTGATAAAACTCCATCTGCTTATCTGCAGTACTCGCCCAAAATGTAAGTAATCTAGATGAGCAATTTGTTATAACAAGTGCAGCTTATTGCAATTATCTTTGGCAATTTCTGTGTGAGAAGTGCAATAATGCACTCTAGCAATTTCTGCAATAAGTGTAGCCAGTTGCAATGCCCTGTGGCAATTCCTATAATAAATGCAGCTTCTTACAATGCCTGTAGCAACTTCAGTAATACATGTACGAGCAGCTATTTGCAATGCCCTGTGGCAACTTCTTTGGCAATTTCTGTAGTATGTGCCCACTGTGGCAATTTCTGTAAAAAAGTGCAGCTGATTGCAATACTTTGTTGGAATTTTCGTAATAAGCGCAGTCAAACGTTTACAAGGTCCGTCGCAGTAACCTACACTATGAAGCAATGAAGGCCACACACGTGGAACGACAATCCGACACATTTTTTCGCCAGCTAATCTGTGTGTACTCCATTATCATTCATCCGACTGCACGGTTCCTACCGGCTTCGGTGATGCCGCCGCCGCTTCTGCAGCCAACGGCGTTGCCGCTTCTGCTACAGAGGCTGCGAGCCATCATCATCAAACGACGGCCTATATTGATTGGACATCCTCGTATACATAGACCGAGCCGTCCGCAGCGCCGCACACGGCATCGGCAGCGAATCGTATCAAGAAAACCATTCGACACCCAGCATGCGGTTCACGGCACCTGGGCACCGATTCCAGATCAAACGAGGCCGACAAAGACGCCGACACCGACAGGGGGCGACAGTTACGGGTGACGAACAATGCGTCACGTGGTTCCGGAACAGGAACGCGGTACGGGATGAGCTTTTGTCTGCATCTGCTGCCAACTTTGCTGTCGGCACTGATGAGATTGGCCGGACGAAAACCCGGTTTGCAATAAGATATCGACAAAGCGATGATCTCATTATCAGGCGCACTATCACGCCTCCGAAAAGCGTCCTTACGTCAGAAGAAAACTTCAAGATAAATGACCAGATATCTCTTTAAATTCTAAACAACTCTAGGGTGGCGTGCGACCCATACAACGATCACGAACACCGTAAACCGAAACAGATTTTCTTACCACTAAATGCTACTCTATTCATAAACACAGTCCAACATCGCACTGTGAATCTATTAATTTCTGTGCATCCAGTATCTAAAGCAGAAGAAACTGAGCATCCAACATACATCGGCGCTATATAAATATTCAGCTCAATGCATACATACCTACCTGCTTACATACATACATACATACATACATACATACATACATACATATGTACAATATAATTATAACATCGCATTTGTATTTTCTACGCCTACTGGGCCCAACGGCGCATCCTATAGTAAATCTGGTCTCGTATTCAGACTCTCCTTCCCAAGCGCACAGACTCCCGTGGTCCAAAGCACATTAAAAACGAAGCCAAAACTTCTATAGCCACTGAATCGAGCACCAAACATGGGACCATCACCTCTCAGTTACCCCAACACAGGAAGCAGCCAGAACGACAGACGATCATCACGTACGTAAGCTCCAAGACGGAAACTAACGGCGCTGACTTATGCAGGTGCGCATGCCACATACATACATACACGCGCGCGCACAACAGATCGATCTATAAATAGTGTAAACAATCATCATCACCACCACCTCCGCCGCCTCCTCCTCCGCCGAATCAACTGCGACGCCGCCATCCGTGTACGAAGTTCCTCTCCCTTTCGTCGGTCGGTAGTTGTCGTCATCCAAAAGCGCCCTCTCTCGTCAGACCGACCGTTCGTTTGGTCTCTATCGGTTGGATGCGCGCCTCGTCCGAACGAAAAGATTCGCTTTCCTCTCGCCCGACTTCGACCGCACGGCTCTGGCCAGACACGCCACTCTAAGCGGCACATGCAGAAGCGCCCGTACACACAATGCCGGGGCGGCCGCGGCTTCGGCCGCGTCTAAGCGAGCGTCATAATTCGACGCTCGGCGCGCGGCCGTCTGCTCTGCCGCCAGTCGCTGCGTACCTGCTTCATGTAGTTCGCTCGTTGTCGGTATGGCACACCGATGCTATGGTAATTATAGGCGGCGCGTTGGGTAGGGCAGATATGGAAAACTACTGGTTCTTTGTAGACGGTGGTGCTCTGCTTTTGCCGAAATTATTATTGCTGCTGATAGGAATTAGTTTTAATTTATTTATTATAGGAAGGCTGTCTGTTTTCCGTGTGGCTCGTGTGTCAAGTGCGGTTGCTTAGTGATATTGTTGTTTATTATGTTTTAAATTCACGATAGAAATGATCGTCCAGCTGTTAAAAATGCCCGGAGATAATAACCCATCGAACGGCTAATTATTAGTATTGTTATTTTAGTTTTATATTTTATCTGGGGTAGAAAGGATCCCTTAGGATCTGTAAAAAGTTTATGGAGTGGTGTTATGGAATAACCAATCTTCGCTTGCCAACAACTACTAATTGTAATGGTATGAGCCAATTTTGAAATGGTGATTTTGTTCATGCGGTAGCGAAAACTGACCAGCAATTCGGTACTTAAGCAGTCTTTCAAGCTGTATACGACATTAATAGTCTACAATATCAGCTCTAAACAGTCCGGTCTTTTACTCTGATAAGCCTTTATGCCGATAAGCAATTTACAATTATAAGCATTTTACACACTGACCATAAGTATTTTAGGCATTTGTTCACTGCGTAGCTACTACAGGAATAAAACTTGACTCTCGAGATTCTCAGCTAATCGGGAGAATCTGAGTTGTAATCGCGGGCCTCAGTTGTTTCGCCTGTTTGTGTTGTCTTACAAGCAACGGTCATGGCTTACTTCCCATATTTGGATCGCTGGCTAGCAAGGTCCGTATACGGGGTCCTTAAATGGCGTGGCGCCCATTCAAACGGGCAGCGATGGTGAAGGATCTCACCCGATCAATTCACTGAAAATTGAGCAGGGTCGAGGCTATACGGTCGCTATAGAAAGCCTGTACATTTGCATTTGACGCTGGCTGCGATAACCGGTGAGCAATTTCTGGCCGCAGCTTCCCGTACGCAAACAACTCTCTAAGACCGTTTTCATGCTTGAGAGACCTTACACGGCCGTGGCCACGTGAAGCCGATGAATACCTCCTTCCGGTGCCGCGTTGGAGGCTGTGGCGAGACCCGCAGCACGCAGCTACCGACGGCAAACAGAAACTGATCTTGACCCGCTTTATCGACTGTGAAGAGCGACTACCTTTCCGAACACTAGGTGTCGACGTACAACTCAAAGCGATACCCGGATGAGGCAACGACCAGTTGTGTCGCTAGAGGCGCCGCTAGCACGAGGATCGTGTTCGGTACTTAGACACGTTGTTGTCGCAATGAGCTCTAAGCCACCCTAGGAGTACCACTCGCCGTTTTTATGCCAGGCTTGCTGTTATTGCTCCCAAAAACGAGCAGGCGTGGCAATGTTTAAATATATAGCCAGAAATGTAACATGTTCGGAACACTAGTGCTTTCATATTATACCCGACGTAGAAAGGATCCCTGAGGATCTGGAAAACGTCTATAGAGTTATTGTATGGAATGACCAGTCTTCGCTCGTACAACTATCACTACTACAACTACTACTGCTACTACTTTTGGCTTTGGTGCGTCATCGGTTGATGCCTTATGCATTAGACATCGGCGCATTAGAAGTTACTAATTATTATTTATAAAATATTCAATGTTTGAGAAGTAGAGTGTTTAAGCGCGTGTTTGAGAGTTTAAGACTATCTAGCACGTCTTACCAACTGATTGAATTCTGCGCAGTTGCTCAGTATAGATTAAGTGGGACAGGTGTTTCGTTATTGAATTAGGTAAGCTATATAGACAAGTTAGTCTACTGGTTAGTTTCTATATAGGGCCTAATCTGACGTGAAATCATCTATACTCATGGTTAGTGATGTAATCTAATATAATCTGAATCTTCAACCAGAAAAATATAATTGAAACTCATTTTTTTTAAATCAGTGCACATATCTCCTTGTACTAGCGTATAAGCAAAATATTATTCCGACTGTCGCTAAACGTGTTGTAATGCGAATAATCCTTCATGGATGAGGCTATGAGTTATTATTATTATTATTATTATTATTATTATTATTATTATTATTATTATTATTATTATTGTATTATTTATGCGGTACCTATTCAGATGTTACACTATTTATGTAAACGTAACAAAGATCCACTGAGCCATCCAGGAAACAGTAGCAAGACAAAGTCGGTCCGAGATGACCTAATATGCGGGCGAGCTTATACTTATGCCTAGCTTTGGTTGTCGTCGCGCGACTGTGAGAGGTCGCTAGGATATTCAGTCACGTGGTTAATTCTCGAAACTGAAACTGGTTTTAAGCCAGAGCATCGCGAAACTGTACGCACGAGTCCAGTAAGCGCGTATAAGAGACCAGAAAGCCGGCAAGTCAAAATCTATTTCGGAAAGAGTTAGTTTTGATTGTGTTTTGTTTGGTGTAAATGGATGTCGGCTCTGTTCTATCATTACCCAGGAGTTAAGTGAAAGTACGAATTAACGAATTACTACATCGCAATCTAACGTTTGCGATTCCGTAATCTATGTATGTATGTATTCTGTGGATGTATGCCTATGTGCATGTATCTGAGAGTACATCTAAGAGCTTCTCGTCCCTCTTAAAATCTTATGAAAGGTTCAGTTACATTGTTGCACAGCAAATTGGCAACAGTTTCAGTTCGTGTGGTTATTGCAACAAACCTTGCCTTTTCTGTTATCTCTTAATTAAAATTCATTAATGCATTCATTCATTCATTTGTTCGTTCACACATGCAGTCGTTCGTTCAACCGAAGATAGTGTAAGGGTGCGTGTGCGTGTGTTTATGACCTCCGCTTGCGCGTGTGTATGAGCGTGCCTAATCCCAAGTGCGCATGCGCGTGGCGCCGCCGTCATTGTTTCCGCAGACGACGCAAACACATCCGACAAGGCTGCGTCGGTTGCATTGGCCGATCAAGACCGATCGCTCAGAGGATGGATGATCACAATACTAGGCAGGACGAAGCGTCAAAACATCGGCCCCTTCACCCGCCTCTGCAACCGCCTCCCGTCGACTGCAGGGCACGGTCAGGTGCCAGATGAATCACTACGACGATATCCAGGCAGGGCCGATGACAATTGTACGAGCATCTAGCACGCACACACATAAATTATTGCATTTCTGACGCGCACGGCTTTCCATAGATTCGGCTCTCCGCGTCGATGCCGTTGGGTAGTTGAGCAGCGGTGCTGCGGCAATTTACATACATTGGGTCGAGAAGCGCCCCGCCTGCTGTGGGCGCAGCGGTGGTGGCTGGCTCTCCGTCCGTCCGCCGTCTGACGGACCGATTGCGCCCTAGAGACCGACCGATAGACCCGTGTGTGTATGCACGCCTGAGTATCGCGTGCTTCCCCAGCCGCTAACGTGATCGGCTGGCAGAGCGCGGCTGGTGTATACGAACTTAGGTTTAGGCTGCGTGGTGAGACTCGAGCTGTTACGACTTACGACCGCTGAGGAGAAGAAAGGAGCCGATAGAGGGTGCTGAGCGTTGGGGAGGGTAAAGGGTAGGGCGATCAGTCCGTAAAAGGCAGGGAGCGGAGATTGGAGTTAATGACACAAGAGGAAGGGTTAATCAGAAATTAGAAGACACACTCACCTCTTTCAGACATTATTGAGTTAAACACTGACAAAAGGGTTTCTAATCAGGACTCCTTCGTGCAGCCATCAATCTCTTGCATTATCCATACATATATACATGCATACATACATACCCAATTAATTCATTGAAAAATGAGCAGGGCTGAGGCCATACGGTTTCTATAGGAAAACGTGTATATTTACATATTATACTCAGGATGCGAACTCACTCATCTCGGTTTAGCAAAAGTGACGGAAATACTATGGGAAGAAGTGAAATTTAACAGGGAACAATGTTTCCATTTCCCCCAGAGATCACCTGCATATCTTCAACTCTTTCATTATGTGGGTATGCGTGGAATTATATGCAGGCAAATTCCTGGCGCGAGACAAACGCCCAGAGTTTACAAATAAGAATGCATGAAACACTAATTAAAACTTCCATCAAGGCACCTTTGTGCGTGAGGATGCCGGTTCGCATACCGATTCTGGCTTGCTTAAGAGATTTTAAACTTGGGCTAGCACGGTCCGTACACCGGGACCTTAAATGGCGTGGCGCCCATTCCAAAGGGCAGCGTTGGTGAAGGATCTCACCCGATTAATTCATTGAAAAACAAGCAGCAGCTATAGAAAAGCATGTGCATTTACATGAAACCGTGTACATTTACATTTAATTTCTTGATTTAAAGGCTACTGAATAAATTTCAGGCGACATGAATAGCAATTTCGAAGCTGCTGAAGAAGATGCTGTTTCGGACAAGTTTGGGCCGGATGGTTTCCTCGGGCCAACTGAATTTGGTGTACTTGACAACCAATCAAAATGTTTGCCTGCCAAGGGACGACATCCGGCGAGAATTAATTGCCATTTTCTTTTTAATTTAATTAATTCTCTGTGTTTCGTTTTTTAATTTGTCCGGGTGCATGAGGCTTTAATATAAAGTGAAGCCTCTGCTAGAGCAATTTCGCTATGGCGTCAAATAAAGGAGGAAGCAGGAAAGATAAGAAAAGGATGGATGACCATACCGTGGAGGTTGGATGTTTCATGCCAAAAAAATGCCTATAAAACTTTTATTAGCACTATTTTTCTTATTAAAATGATTGTGCAGTTGTTTCGACCATTTCGAGTCGATGTGGTACCAGTATTGTCTGGGTGCTTGGATGTGCAGTCAGCACTTTAGTTTCGGAGCCATACGTGGACAAACTTGCCCTACTTCCGATGTGGCCACGCATAGATCTCCATAGAGTAACTTCCAAAATGAGTCCGTTTATCCGAGAAAGTTACCACCACTGTATAATAATTACTGTATAAAATATTACTGTATAAAAATTCATCCATGGTTTATGCTTATTGGACACGTTTAATCTATGTATTACATCAATGACAATTTATTTAAATTAAAGCGGGGAAAAATTAGAGTTTGATTCTCATAAAAATGGCCGATCTTCCAATTAATACAGTGATGCAAACGAATTGCATAAAGGTTAGCACTGACACCATCACAGCATGAGTATTATTATTATATCTTTATTTATTATTATTTGTGCGTTTATGAAGCGGCGCTGTCTAATGACTAAGCATCAGCTGATGGCGCTGAGCAATTGTGAGTGAAGGACTTGCTCAAGGTCCCTACACAGTAACTGTCTCGGTAAGAAGGCTCAAACCCATACCCTCCATGTTACAAGCCTTCCCTTCATAATACAGTTTATGATGTAAAACATATTTTGGAAATTTATCAGGCAAGAAATGTAAAATTCTTCCAGTTAGCAAGAAATACCATAATTTAGCTGATTTTTAACATAATTTATAATTACATAAATTGCATAATTACATAATTTATGTAGTTCTTTTTTTCTGTTGCAGAGTTTGGCTGAAGTTTTTCGATGCTTCATTTGCATGGAAAAGTTGAAGGATGCAAGACTTTGTCCACACTGTTCAAAGCTGTGCTGTTTTGCCTGCATAAGTGTACGTTTTTTGACTTGTTTATTGCTTAAGTGTAATGTAATGCAGCTATGCATTTATATAGCACCATTTGAGTATATCCCAAAGGGACAAAGGCATTCCATGCCACCGTAAATGATGTCAGAATCCATTAAGGTTGCTTCCCATTCTGTACTTCCACATTGCATGTGCCATGGTTGGCCCTTCATTCTGGAACAGCTGTCATGTGACGCGTGAAACGAGTTTCTTGTCTTTTCTCTACCTGTATTTCACCAGCAGTTGAAGACCACTCTAGTTGGGGCATGGCAGCTGATTGGATAGAGCGCATGGCTTGCAACACGGAGAGTACGGGTTCGAGCCTCCCCTGAGACAGTTGCTGTTATTATTTTTTTTTCTGCATTTAATAAGCACCACTGTTTAATGACTAAGCATCAATCGATGACCCTGAGCGATTGTGAGTGAAGGACTTGCTCAAGGTCCCTACACAGTAACCATCTCAAGGGAGGAGGATTGAACCCGTGCTCTGCGTCACAATCGGCTACCATGCCCGTGGCATTAGAAGGATTCATGGTATAAGACTGTAACTGGAATTGTCTGTTTTTTAGCATACTGATTTAAACCACTGTTTAAATGATTTGTGTTTGTGTTTATTTTGAATACCTTGCTTGACAAAGTGGTTATTGGCTAAATCTCAGAGTTTTTTGGCGATGTTTAGAGATGGTTGACAGAACAGAGAGCTCAGTGTCCTCACTGCCGGTAAGAACACGAAGTCGTCTTTAAACCATTAAATGCTCAATAAAATATTCTCCATTTTCACATTTATGTGACTGATTTGTGTGATTATCAATCAAATGATTGTACTGAAGTCAATTTATTGATTGCTAGCAGGTTACAAAATACACAGAGAAAGAGGAGAGAGAGTCAGCTTTTGTAATCGTAATTGTGAACTCAAAATTTCTACTTAAAGGCTAAGCGCAGGGCACGAGCTTATTCACAAGCACTGCGTCAAGTATGTTGGGGTTGTTGAAAGATGCCACCATGTCAAGGACCATGTGCGGTTGCCAGAAGACCAGAGAGAGAAAGGGGAGGAGCTGTTAGGGTGGACTGTGCTTATACAGTGTCAACCATTATGGCATGAGGTTGTGACTATTTTTATGTGACAACCG
This sequence comes from Norana najaformis, assembly GCA_964023275.1. Classification (NCBI taxonomy): domain Eukaryota; kingdom Metazoa; phylum Annelida; class Clitellata; order Crassiclitellata; family Hormogastridae; genus Norana; species Norana najaformis. Next base: position 40,351,800 of record OZ029917.1, read on the forward strand.
TATTTATGCATTTGATTAGATTTTATTTATTTATGACAGTTGATTAGATGTGATGCTGCTACAGATCATGACTTTTTGTCATGACCTGTTCTTCTTTTGTGACAGAGCCACCTTGCACCTGCACGAACTGGTGAACTGTCGCTGGGCGGAAGAGGTGACCCAACAGCTGGACACCCTTCATCTACACGGTCCAGGGTACAACAGTGACGAACAAGAGAAGGATGTGTAAGCAGATGAAGGCACTTTTGCCTGTGAATTAGAGGCTTGGCAACAGCTCTTTAATATTGCACATTTATAGAACAGTTTGTAAAAGTGACTGGTCAATACCCTGAAACCTTCTTATGATATGTGTTGTTATAAGATAAATTCTTAAATAATTCTTAATTAGTTGTAAATCTGAATTTGGTTTAGTTTTGTATTAGAATTTGGTTTTGCTTTAGAATTTAGTTTTACCTTTAGAATTTAGGTTTGCCTTAGAATTTAGATTTGCTTTTGAACTTAGTTTTGCTTTAGAATTTGAGCTCATAGTAAAGTAAGGATAAGCCAAGGCTAAGAAAGTGAAGTTGCTAATGCTTCTTACTATCCATGCTTCTCGTGGTTAAATGGCTCGTCTTGATTTAATTTAAAGCAATTTTTGAATCGCCAACAACGGCAGAACTGCTCAGAAGGTCATACAAAAGGGACATCTGTCCACTAAAATTCTGGTGGCCTTATCAAGAATGATGTATTGTACAAACTTGATAGATTCTTCAATGAAGAATGAGCAAGTTCATAGAATATTAAACCAGTAAAGTTGTCACTGCAAGGATCATTATTTTTTATTATTAATTAGTAACTTCTATTGTGCCGGTGTCTAATGCACAAAGCCGCAACCTATGGTGCTTGAAAACCAAGCCACAAGCAGGCCAATACCCTGAGGAGGAAAAGCAGTTAGAAAAACAATAGCTGCTAAGTATTGAACAGGTGATGTTTACAGAGATGTCTTGTGCTTTGTAGCTGTGAACTACACAACGAGAAACTGAGCGTCTACTGTTGGACATGTCGCCTCTGCATATGTCACCAGTGCGCCCTCTGGGGCGGAACAGTAAGCGTCACTTGTCTCACCACCTCATTAGTTTCAACTCTAAAGTCATTGGCCTGTGGGCCAAGGATATTTTTTGAACCGCCATTGATTTCGATCTGGCTTCTCCATAGGATTACAATTTTAACTGCGATTTCATTTGAAGCAACCAACGACTGACATCTTGTGTATTTTGTGAACGACACTATAGAAGTCTTTAGGTTAGATTGGATCAGAGCAGGTTACTTCCCAGCTTACGTACACCGGTACCAAATTATGCTGCTTGGTGACAGAGGCACAGTGTGCGCAAACAAGGTTCGTTACACAAAGTTGAATCCCCAACCGCATGATTATTGACCAAACGCGCTACCGATAGACCATCGTGTCGTACTGCTGGACTATCATGCATCTCTGTTGTGCCACTTAAGAACCTCACAATATATCAACTGTGTTACTGTTGTAGCATTCAGGTCACACTTTTAAGCCCCTAGAAGATGTTTACGATGACCACATGTCAAGAATAAACGACGAAGTCAGTCAGTTGAAGAGACGTCACGTGGAACTCATCAGCCTAGTTCAAGAAGTCGTAAGAACTGACTACTGTTATTGTTTCTGTACTTATTAAATATTATTTATTTATTTATTATTTTTTGAAGTAAAATGTAAAAAACATTTATTATTTCTGCTTTTATTTAGTGCCACTATCTAATGACTAAGCATCAACTGATGGCACAGAACAACTGTGAGTGAAGGACTTGCTGAAAGTCCCCGCACTCAGTAACCAGAGGAGGCTCCAACCCATACTTTGCATTACAAGCAGAGCACTCTAACAATTGGCTATCATGCCCCAAATACATACATACATCCATTCATGCTTACTTACAAACACATTCATACATACATACTTGCATCACAATAATGTTATCTAGCGCCACGATATTACTGCATCAATTAATGGTCGCTGCTGAATGAAACCAAGAAGTTGATCAACAGGGGACCATGTTGGCCTTGCCTTTCCCCTATTCTCAGATGGGTGGCACCATGGCAGGTGCCACCCTGCCTGTATCTGCTAGCAAGTGTTTATCTGACCTAGTCTTAAAACTTTGGTACTGCCAGTGAATCATTGTTCTAGGCATCAGTTGATGGTATTGCAAAAGTTGTTTGCGTTCTGGTCAGTTCCTGTTTGAAATTGAACTGACCATTGAAATTTGTTGAACTGACCATTAGTTTTTATTGAACTGACCATGGACTTTAAAGCGTCTTTGTAGTATTTTACCGTAATTTGGTTTCAGGAAAGGAACGTGGAGAGCGTGAAAAATGCCAAAGATGAACGTGTTAGGGAAATTCGAAACGCAGTCGAGTTAATGATAGCACGACTCGAGTCGCAACTAAAGACAAAGCTGATGACTCTGACAGGTCAGGAGATGACAGAGCTTTAGTATTGGGCTTTGGATTAGGATAAGCTTCAGTGTTAGGGTTTTTGATTAAGATAAGCTTTAGTATTAGGCTTTGGATTAGGATAAGCTTTAGTGTTAGGGTTTTTGATTAGGATAAGCTTTAGTATTAGGCTTTGGATTAAGATAAGCTTGAGTATTAGGCTTTGGATTAAGATAAGCTTGAGTATTAGGCTTTGGATTAGGATAAGCTTTAGTATTAGGCTTTGGATTAGGATAAGCTTGAGTATTAGGCTTTGGATTAAGATAAGCTTGAGTATTAGGCTTTGGATTAAGATAAGCTTGTGTATTAGGTTTTGGATGAGGGTAAGCTTTAGATTTAGATTAGTGCAGAAGGTGCCTTTGATTAACTTCTCTTGAAATGCTGCTACACGAATTTCTAATTGCAATTACAATTACATTTCCAATTAGTCAAGGATTTGATTTCCAGGCACTGAAATTGGACAAAATTTAGTTAGCAAGCTTCTTGCCCCTTCTCTGTTGCTGTTTGCCAGCTGTTCTGTTCTGTTTGATCATGGTCTTGTGTTATTAGTTTGGGAGCACTTCTGAGCAGATTTCTTGAAGAGGCGCTATACAAAAGGGGAATTACAATTACAAACTAGTAGCAGTTTACAGTAATATGTTGCAGAAGTTTACCAGGTGTTCCTATAGAAGTCAAGGCGTTTTAAATGTTTCAGGCCAGCGTCAACAACTCACTCAAGAGACCGAGCTGCTCGAGTCTTTGTTGCTCGAGGTGGATCATCAGAAGCGATCGTGCTCGAAGCAGGAGTTGATTGAGAAGAGCAGTGATCTTCTTCAGATGTTCGCTCAGGTCCATCGCAAACCGATGGCATCGTTCGTCACGGCGCCAGTTCCAGCTGACTTCACGAGGTCTTTATCGTTGCACGTCTGAATTCTCAGATTTGTTTCTAAGTCCTGTCTGTTAGCTGAGTGGCTGTCCTTTCGTAATATGTTGCTTTGACCGTAGTAGAAGAAGAAGAGTTTAAAGATAGCCCTGGTAGGTGGCAAAATGCTGACAAGGGTCGGGAGGAGTCAAAGGTAAGTCAGTTTATGGGTCAAAGGTTGGACTATTTTATGGGTCAAAAGTAGGTCAGTTTTAGGGGTCAAAAGCAGGTCAGTTTTTATGGACGTGCTCAACGGACAACCCCAAAATTTAGTTGTATTCTTAACCACTTGTACTGTGTGGGTACTTTGGAAACTTGCTATAACCTGGTTTTTGGATGCCATATCAGAACCGTCTTTTATTAAGGTTGTTTTGTAACAAGGTCATTTTCTTAAGCTGAATTAACTTTGGGGTCTGTGTCCCAAGCTGCCTTATATTAAAGTTGTGTTGTAACGAGACTCCAACTTATGTAACGTTTATGTATTTGTTGTTGTTTTCTAAATGTTGACAGTGAAATCGTGCCACAGTATGACTCAAGCATCTTTGTTATGAACAACTTCAGCGTCCTCCAGCAGAGGGCTGACCCGGTCTACAGTCAGATCCTCCATGTTTCAGGTCTTGGATGGCGCCTAAAGGTCTACCCAGTAAGTCTGCAAACATACAAGCCAATCGTGCTTTCTCCAACATCGTACCATCCTCTTGGAGAAGTCTTCCATTGCACTTAATTAATTTGACTCAGCTCATTGCGTGTTTGCAACCCAGTTAAGTTGCACTGCTTTAGAACAGTTTTTATTATTTGTGCCCTTTATTTAGCTCCACTATATAATGATTAAGAATCATTGGATGGTCCTGGGCAATTTATGAGGGAAGGACTTGTTCAAGGTCCCTACACGGTAGCCATCTGAGAGGAGACCTGAACCCGTACTCTCTGCATTACAAGCTGAGCGCTCTGACTAATTGGCTATACTGTGCAGATTTTTACAAGTTGGCTTAAAGGTGCTATATAAATGCATACATGCTGAGATGAGTGTTGTTACTATGTTTAATTTAGAACTTTTGAGAATTTTTTACTTGATGAGCTTTTTGGTTTTCAGGATGGCAACGGAGTTGTCCGCGGCAACTACCTGTCTGTCTTTCTGGAACTTTCTGCCGGTCTTCGAGAAACTTCCAAGTAACAGCTCCAACGTGTTTTTTACCATTTTAAAGTTTTTCGTGTACTTTACTTCATGATGGTATCCCATGTTTGGTTTCGCAAAGCAGTGGCCATCATTCAGAACCTTGTGCTTTAGTACAGTGGCGCTATAGAAGTTATTGTTGTTTAACGTCATTCATATGTAACCTTAGGACTTGCTTCAGCTTGATTATCGATTCTAGCCTAACTTCTGGTTTTCCTGACTTGTTGGATTTTGACCTGGATTCTCTTATTGACTGCAGTTTTGCTTGAAGCAACCATTGATTGATGTCCTGTGCAATGTGATAATGGCGCTGTAGAAGTCATTAGATTAGATTAGATTAGATTAGAAACTAAAGCTTAGGTGAAGATTAGCTGTCAAAAGCTTCAGAATCTCATCTTATCTAATGATTTTGATAGTGCTATTCTCTCCGCAGCTACCTCTTTTAGATCACTAACTTGACTGATTTACAGCATTTTTATTACAGATTAAATTACAAAGATCTCTTACTTACCTACTTAGCTGATTTTCCTTTGCAGGTATGAATATCGGGTCGAAATGGTTCACCAGTTGAGCAAAGATCCAACCAAGAACATCGTACGTGAATTCGCGTCCGACTTTGAAGTGGGCGAATGTTGGGGCTACAATCGATTCTTTCGGCTCGACCTGTTGGCCAGCGAAGGTTACCTGAACGCGAAGAACGACTCCCTCATTCTGCGCTTTCAAGTCCGTCCACCGACTTTCTTCCAGAAGTCGAGGGACCAGCTGTGGTACATTACCCAGCTGGAGTCGGCACAAATGCAGTACATCAGCCAAGTTAATGATCTGAAAGAGGTAACTGCCTGCTTTCATACCATACCCAGGTGAAGGGATGAAAGCTGAAGAGATTTCATACCCAGGTGAAAGTATGAAAACAGAGGTAGTTGCAGAGATTTAATGCCCAGATGAAGGTGTGAAAAAGAGGTAGCTGAAGAGATTTCCTACCCAGATGAAGATATGAAAATGGAAGTAGATGAACAGAATTCATACCCAGGTGAAGGTTTGTGAAAAAGAGATAGTTGCAGAGATTTCCTACCCAAGTGAAGGTATGAAAGAAGAGGTAATTGCATAGATTTCATACCCAGGTGAAGGTATAAAAAAGAGGTAGTTGCAGAGATTTCATAATCAGATGAAGGTATGAAGAAAGCAATAGTTTCAGAGCTTGCTTACCCAGGTGTCAAGCAAATGAAACGTAACTTGATGCAGCTCGCTTGCCTGATGAGGTAAGATAGGGTAACATATGATAATTTGAAGAAAGGTATGCAACAGGTAAAGGGTAAGCGATCTGCTTCCTATGTTTGCTCAGGTCCTTAGCAAACTGATGGCATTTGTCATGGCACCAATACCAGTTGAAATCTGAAATCTCTTGCTTTTGCAGAGACTTGCCATTGAACTATCACGAAGTCAGTCGACAAAGAAAAGTGCTTCACAAGGCAAGTATTGTTTGATAATTAGGGTTTATTAATTAATTAGTGCTTGAGCTAATGATCATTTTGTATTGTTATTAATGTTCGTACTCCAAACCTTGATTCCTGCTGCTGTTGACTCTTTACGTTTGGAAGGGAATCTGTTGGAAAATTACTTGGAAGGTACAATATTAGTTATGTTAATATGACTTTGATGTGGCGTGTTCCAAGAACGTCTGAACAACAAGTCATCTGTCAACTCTGGACGCGTGTTAAATAGCGTATCACCCCTGTTAACTGAAAATTTTGTCAACAAAACTTCTTATAACAAAGTTCCAGTGTATTTGCAAGTAAGCTTGAAAGATAAAAAACAGTGAAAACTGCAGAATTTTTTGCATTCAGTGTCAATGGCCTTTGATGTCATAAGATGTCGCTAAACATTGGAAAGTACTGAGACAGAGTGCCTACTGTACTCACAGTGGGGCCTTAAATGTGTGGCGCCCATTCAAATGGGCAGTGGTGGTGAAGGATCTTACCCGATTAATTCTTTGAAAAATGAGCAGGGTCAACGTCATATGATCACTATAGAAAAACGTGTACATTTACATTTACTTCTTTTTTGTGAGTAGATGTCAGCAACAGCCAGTCTTGTGACTCAGAAAGTCGGGCAGCCATTGCGAGTCGGAAGTCGGCGAAGAGCGCGAATATGCACAGCCGTGGTGGAGAGCTCGCGCTGATCATGAGCATGGAGCTTGAGGTGGAGCAGGAGAACGATGAGGATAACAACAGCAGCATCAGCAGCAGCAACAACTCCATTGAGGTAGAACAGGATGCATGGATTGAAGGCTAACTGGCAACGCTGTAGGGTGGTCTTCTGCCGCTGAGGCGATCTTGTGCAGTTTTTAGTTGGACTTGTTTAGATCTGTTAGCGCTTTTGGAGGTCTTTATGCAAACATACACATACATACACATATACATACACATGTACATACATACATACATAAACATATATGCACCCAGTTTCCTGCATGCCTGAACATATAGTAAAATACCAGTTGATTCAGATGCATGATTGTGATCCCTTGGATATATAATAAAGTTACCCACGGAACTTATTATTATTGTTAATATTTTAAGTAAAAATAGAATTAAAACCTCGTAGACCTTGCGATCGTGGTCTCGACCTCATGGTTCCTGGTCTCGATGATCTAATGGGTCTTGACCTCGATCCTGTGGGCTTTTGGCCTCAGTAACGTCGATGTTTATAATTATTAGCTTTCGGTTATCCTGTGCTCGATTTTCGTGACTTGAGTTATTTTTATCTGTTGCTAGGCAACGACTGATGCGGACCTGACTCAAGAAGACTTTGAGACTGGGCCACTGGATGAGATGGATAGCAGCAGTAACGATGAAAACGACGTTGATGAAGAAACAATGTTGGTACTTTTTAATCTAATCTAATCTGATGACTTATGTAGTGCCGTTGTCACAAAATGCAAGGCATCAGTTGATGGTTGCTTTGGTGGAATCGTAATAAAAAATTTTTAATCACTGAAGAAGTCAGGGTGATCGTTGAGTGTTGTGGGTTGGGGTTTGCAGCAAAGATGTGGTTTTTAAGCAGACTACGTCTCTTCTGAGTCTTCATTTTTGGCTTCTGATTCTGTTAAGGTTTGGCGACAATGATGTTGAAAACAAGCTTGTCTGGGAGGAACGGGAAAATGCGGAAGCCAGAGGAGGCAGGACACCAGACTGTGCACCGTCTGCGTCATCTGCAGCAGCTGCCTCTGCAGTTGCTGCTGCTGCTGCTGTTTCATCCATGAATCCCGATCCATTCTCAGCATCTTTCTCATTATCAGCGTAAGCTTCTTTTACTCAGTCAAGTTTGCAGGCTGTGTAATGTACGTGATGTATGTGTGTAAGTGCAAATACTGCTGGAAAATATTCACAAAACTTTCCTATTCCAGTCTGTTTATAGTTTGTATTTTTTCCCGTCTCCCGGCTTCAGTGTGCAGTTGTGAACTTTGTAAGGAGGTCATTCTCAAACAAAAGTTGTATATATAGTTACGTGTGCATGTGTGTTCCTGTGAGGAAAATTGATAGGCAGGAAAAGACACATCTTGACTGTAAATTTAGATTTATCTGAGCTCTCGTTACTTTTGTGCGTTTCAGCTGCAGACCGAATTCTGTTACGTTTCTGTGACTTTTGTTGTGACTCTTTGTTGCAGGGAAAATGAACTGAGGTTGAAACAACTGCTGGACATGAAAGATGGTCCTCACTGGCTTCTTCCACACCGGCCGTCCTGTCCACCGCAGTTTGGTGTGTGTTTCAGTGCACTTATGTTCTTTCCCCCACTTTTGCCTTGACTTCTGACCAAGTAAGGGAAAAAGTCTTTGAAAATGTGAGCATTTGTTTTGAATTGCTTTTCCTCTGCAGCCGGTCTCTGAGGCCCCTTGGACCTCCCCCCCCCCGTTGGATTATGATTTTGGTAAAAGATTTTGCGTAGAAATGACCACCAGTTGCTGTCTTCCTCGAAGCAGTCTCCACTTTTCATAGAAGTTACCAAATGAGGTTAGCAACTATTGAATGATGATCCTCTGTAATTTTTTATCACAGTCCTTTAAAGATTAGATTAGATTAGTATTAGATTAGTGTTATGGGATTAGTATTAGTATATTATTATCATTATTATTATTATTACTATTTATCGCAGGACGTAAAGCAAAGCACACATCCGAGAAGGACAAACGGTTGCCAGGCAACCTGACAACGGAGGAAGTCCTGGCTCACATTCAGCTTCAGATGGACACGGCTCTGACAAAAACAAAGACGGAAAACAAAGAGAAAAGTTGCTCCAACTCCAGATCGGGTGCAACAGAAAGCGTCACCAAGACTTCACTGAGTGGGTGTTTGCATTTATTGTTACTGTTTTTATTATTATTATTATTATTATTATTGTTAGGGGATTTATAAAGCTCAGGTTATGCAACTAAATACATTGCAAAGTACAATCGCGGTTGCAATTGAGGGAAAGTTTGAGTAGTTGGGTGACCCTTCCTTTTCTTTGAACTTATTTTGAAAGAAATTTAAAAGATTTAGCATAGTGTAAATACCTGAATAATAATATCTTTTATCATTTCCAACACATTGCTATTGCAATTCAGTGCTTTAACGCCGTTGCCTTCCACGGTGCTTTTTCTCCGCCAGATCTTTTAGCTGTCCCATGATTTTTTCATTCTCAGGAACAAATTTTAAATCATGAGGGATCATATATACCTATGAAAATAATTATCCAATGGTTTTATACGATCTTTCTCTTTTTGAGGAGCTGGACATCTGTGAAGATTAGCCATCCAGTACTACATTCCATCTCAGTTTTATCCTTTGGGTTGCAAAAAATAATATTTTTTTCCCATAATAATAACCCATCAACAGCTACGAGTGTAATTTCTTGTTCCTGACGGATTAAACTTGCCTCTGGTACAAAATGATTATAATTAGCTGCTGTTTTTAGGGTTTGAATCATGATTTTAATTTAAAAGCTGTTACTTTACGAAGGCAGGAGAAAGAAATTTGCTATCCTATTCCCATCCAGCAGACAGGTTAAGCAACATCCAAGAACTGAGGGCGAGAGTCTTGGACTTGCCAGCAGTCTTGTGCTATTGCCCAGTGCAGGTATTCTTGCCTCAAGTTGGTGGTGGTGGTACAGGTGGTGGTGGTACTCGTGGTGGTGGGAAAAATGCATTGCGTTTAGTTATGGCTTGCTCTTACTCTGGCTGCATGTATACATATATACTAACATACATGCATAGATACATACGTTGCATGCATATACATTTGTGCATTCATGCTCTGTTACACCTGCTTTTAATTTCTGGAGGCCGTTTGTGTTATGCCTTGTGCATATATAAGTATTCCTCTTACATAGATTGAAGGGAGTTTTAAGCTTTAGTCCAGTTGGATGACACGTGTTTGTCCGATACAGTTCAGTCGTGAGAAGTTAATTGGTGGTGTTTTGGTTTGAGTCAGAAAATTTCATTCAGTCATAGTCAAAGGGAAAGTTGTTGAAAAGAAAATCTTATGTTTACCAAAATGCAGGAAAACCTTAGGAGATAGTTGTTGATATAATTAACGCAAAGCCACAAATGGTTTTTCTTTTTGGGTCTTTTGTTCAGCGCTTCTGCTTTTCATTCTAGTTCTGTTAACCGAAGTTTCAGAAACTGCTTAGAGCTGAAATATGCTTACCATGTGAGCTAGTTTTGTTTGCTGATTGTCAGAAGTTGATGACTAGCATCTGCCCTTGGGTGTTGTGCATCTCAAGTGGTCTGTCTGAACAGCTGTGATTTTGTAAAGCAGTTTAGCTTAGAAGCAACCACTGTTTGATTCCTTTTGCCTTATGATAGAAGCGCTTTAGAAGCTTCCAGATTCGGTTGTATCTTTAAGATTAGGTTACGTCTGCCTTTTAATCTGATCATTTTGGGCTGTTATATTTAAGTTATGCACTACTATCAGAAGCAGAGAAAAGGTTTTGGGGATCGTACGATAAGATGTTGGGTGTCTGGTTTTCAGGTACTTTATGTTCGTTCTATCTTATGTAAACTGTTCTCTTCTGCCAAAGGTAGTCTGGGAGTGCTTCTTAGTCAATGTTTTCTAATCTTATCTGCTGTAATGACTTCTATAGTGCTTTCTTATAGACATCAATCGAAGGTAAGCATCAAGTGAAACTATAGTAAGATATCGTAATCCACTGAAGAAGCCCTCGTGAAATCTGGTATGTAGGGAATCCAGAAATCAGGCTATGGTGAGTAAGTATGTTGCAGTTGATACATTAAGAGGTGAGTGCGCATTTCTTCATCTTTGGGTCATGTTTTTTTTGTAGGCTCCGAGCGTTCGACTGGGAGAGCTGCAACAAATCTCAATACTTCCCTTGAGCAGTTTCCAGAGGAGGCGCCAGAAGCTGTGCCACATCCCCATCAACCGAATTCAATCTCGGCCTCCAATCTGCAGAAGGCTTTAAGGTTCAAATATGTTTTGCACGTATTATTTATTTATGTGTTATTTACTTAGAAATTTTATTTATTTATGTATATTACGCATGCATAGTTGATCAGCATGCGTCTGAGGTGTGAACGAATGTTCATGGTGCTCAATAAAATGCGGCTGAAATGTTAGTAATTTGGTTATTGCCAGCAACAATAAGCAGCAAGCAGTCTCCCATGGCGTGGTCTGGATTTTTGTAATTGTAATCGCAAATTTATATAGCACCACTTCAAGAGAAACTCGTCAGAGGCGCTTCCGACCTGACGACACAAAACCGTGATTAATGGAATAGTTTTTAAGGGCTTGTGGAATAAAGACAAAGAAAGGTCAAGCTGAGTTATCTTGTTACGATTCAGATACCACAGTCTTTAATTATGGAAAGGTCAGAATAAAATAATCTCTGATTGGAATGTTTCTGATGTAATCTTTAGTCAGTTGTCGGGAGCAGAGTCCGATTCGGATCTTGAAGAGAGCGTCGACTTGGCCAGCGACACCGTCATCTGGATGCCTGCGGCTACGGGCAAGTCATCCAGCTGTCCCGGGTTCTGTGATCCGAAAGAGAAGCGTAAGTGCTCTTCACACTTCTTATTACTCTGTCATCAAATTGCCTTGTTATTAAGATTGTCTTAGAACGATGCTGAATGAAGTTCGTTTGCTTCAGGTTGTAATGAGCTCCTGTCGTTCCTCTTTCTCAGTGCAACACAGACCTCAAACTCAAACTTGTGTCAGCTCTGGATGAGAAAATTAACTAATTGGAATTCATTAATATTAATTAAATTAATGAATATTACTTGATAGCTAATTTTCTAATGTATTAGTCCTCGGCTGATAGCTGCAGGCGAACCACTGCACATCATCCATCTGTAGCTTAGTTTTTTTTGTATCGCACCCGTGGACATAATCCTTTGGGTTAACAAATTAATTAGTCTGATTAATGAGTTAATTATTTAGGATATTTATTTTAGACAGTAGTTTCCATAACTTACCTATCGCCTTAGATTAATTATTTTGAATATTTTTTAGATTGTAGTTTCCTTAACTTATCTATAATTAAATTTCTTCGTCAATTTTACGTTCTTTTCTACAGCTGGAAAGGCGTGGACAGTCAACTTCACGAAAACAGCCTCACAGAAGCCTCTTCTAAGTCAGTCGTACCTCTGCATTCCTCATGCGCCGTCTCCCGTCACCTCTCCTGTTCCCTCGTCTTCCATCAACCCTGCTACTGGCACTGCAGTTGGTTCCGCTTCGCTGGATACAGCTGACTCGGGAGAAACCAGTCAAGCTTCGGCTGGAGCCAGTGCGAGTGGCAGCAAGGGAACTGGTGCCAATGGAACGAAGACTGGAGCTGGTGCAGAAGGAGGGATCGTACCAGCGCTGGAGTTCAAAAGTCAGTCAAATGGACCTAGGTTTGTGCAATGATTTCGCATATTAAATCAGTGTTTGTCTGGGTTTGAATCAGATTGCTGACTTCAGTCAAACGGAGGAAAAAACTGATCAGACATTGTCTCTACATCTTATGGCAAATGAGAAAATGTTAAAATGCTATTATTACAAGTATTATAATTATGATTATATTATTATATATAATACATATATATATATTATTGTTATTATTATTATTATTATAAAATATTGTTATATTAATAGAATAGTAAGCTACAGAAATGGTAAAATGTGAAAATGGTAAATTAAGAGAAACAGATTACTGATTAGTCAGATTAGAACAAATTGTTGATGCTGTGTGACGCTGAGTTCACGTTTAATTGTAAAACCAGTGATTTACTGAGCATATAAAGAGCAAGCTTCTTCATTCTAAGGTGATTTAATTTGTCAGTTGTCAGCACAAGGGCTAGAAGTGTTATGCAATAAATACGATTTTGAGCTTGAAGATATGCTTGTTGAAAAAACGTTTTTCTTGAGTTTATTTTTGACACAAGCAAGATACGATCCTGCAAGAAATTTCAGGAGAAAATTATAAACTAATTTTATTTCTATGTTTAATTTTAAACTACTTTGTTTATCTCTGCTTTTTTGTTGTTTTAGGTCAGATGGTGATTCATCGTTTGTATGAATATCCAGTCGAAGTTTAGAAAAAAGACGTTCAAAAGAAACAAATTGGTTTTATCACCCATTCCTCATCATTTGTTTGGTCAATGCTTTGAGGTCTTCTGCAAAGGCATTGTGTAAATAGCCAGATTCATGCATACATACATACATACATTCATACGTACATACACACACACACATACATAACATACATTAATGCATACATACATACACAAGCATGCGTACGTACAAACACACACATTCACATGTATATACGTACATACATACTGCACTTGCTATCATGGCCTTTCGTTATCTGCTACATAAACTGAAGCAGTCACTGGTAGAGTTAGCTAGTCATATCGTTTTTTCGTGTTCACACGTTAATCTCAGACCCCATGTAGCATCTCAAACCCCGTGGCGTCTCAAGCCTTGTTACCGGCATCTGAGTGAGTTATCGAAGCTTTCTTGAGGATGGACAAATTCGTTTCAGCTGCTTGTAATCTTTCAGAGGAAACGCTCGATTGAATTTACTGATGGAACTGACAGGCTTCATGTAATAATGTGCTAGGCCAAATGGTTTGAAATCTCCATTTTATTTGAGCGCTGCTGAACAAGAAAGATTTTACTGTTAACAGCTTCTGCTTTTCTGTGAAACCCACAAAATTTGATGATTGAAATGTCCCTCTGCAATTGTTTGATACCATGTAGTAAAATTAAATACCATGTAGTAAAATTAAAAACCATGTTGTAAAATTAAATACCATGTAGTAAAATTAAATACCATGTAAAATTAAATACCATGTAGAAAAATTAAATACCTTGTTGTAAAATTAAATACCTTGTTGTAAAATTAAATACCGTGTAGTAAAATTAAATACCATGTAGTAAAATTAAATACCATGTAGTAAAATTAAATACCTTCTTGTAAAATTAAGTACCATGTAGTAAAATTAAATACCATGTAGTAAAATTAAATACCTTCTTGTAAAATTAAATACCATGTAGTAAAATTAAATACCTTCTTGTAAAATTAAATACCATGTAGTAAAATTAAATACCTTCTTGTAAAATTAAATACCATGTAGTAAAATTTAACTCCCTTAAGTTGTAAATAAGTTATCAAGAAGCAGAATTGAGATTTGTCTTTCGGTTCAAGAGAAATTCTTGATTTTTGTTCCTCTGCCTATTAATGCAAGACTTTTGTAGAAAGCAATGCATTCTCGACTTTTCTCTATGTTAAATGTAGTTTAAATGCAAACAGTTATGGATGTTTCTGTGTTACTTATTTCAGCTGCTTTAAGTAGTTTCCCAGATTGCTTTTGCAGCTGATTAGATGTGTCTGTCTGTGTATGTAATCTTTGTAATTGTAAGCCAGTATTTACTAATTAGTAACATTATTGTATTTAAAATGCGCTATATAAAGTGTCCTGATGTGAACAAAGGCTGCTTATGTACATTCATGTTGGCAGACTGAAACGTGTGAAAACGTAGATTTAGTTTAATAGTAGATTTGACTGCTTGGTTGAAAGATCGAACTCTTTGGCTGGTTGGCAGTCAGTCAAAAAGGTTTCACAGTATATTATTTTTCAAAATAAATCTCAGTAGGTCAATATATAAGATTTCATGAAGATAAGGTTAAATCAAAGTGAAATTCTGCCATTGTGAGTTGATGTTAGAAATTGTTTCACTGAGTTTTACTGCATCGACACATCCTAGTTTTTAACTGTTAATTTCGTGTAATGGGATGTTTAAAAAGTTTGAAATTTCTTATAGTGCTCTGGTAGTTTAATTTTTCTTTCCTGTCGATTGGTAAATGATTACTTATATGCTACTCTTTTCTGTTTACACAATAATTTTTTAACTTTAATTGTATTAAATAATTAAAGTTTCAGCAAATTTAAAGAATTTAGTTAATTTTTGCCTGCAGTTTGAACAGTGTATTACTTTTCCTTCCAGCCCAAATGTATCTGTGCTCCTTGTGATCTATCTGTAATGCGTATGGTTAATGATTTTGCGGTTGCAGGCTTGACTCCATGTAACGATCCTGGGCAAGTTGTTTGCGCACACCGTGCCTCTGTCACCAAGCAGGGATGGGCAAATTACACAGTAAAATGTAATTGAATTACAAATTACTTTTAAAAATGTAATTCTATTACCAGTTACAAATTACTTTAGAATTTCAATTGAAAATACAAATTACGTAATTTCAAAATACTAAAATTACAAATTATTTTGAGATATGGGGTCATGAACTTTAAACAGGAAACACATAATTTCTTTATACCGGTTTTTGCATACTACCTTCACTTAATAACATTTTTCACTACTTTCACCATTCTCACGCTCTATTTTTAAAAAAAAGACGCCATCCAACATTGCCAACATAATTATGAATAATCTCAAAAAAACTAGTACGCGTGGCTACATGCTCCGCCATTTTCGGTTTTCATATGCAACTTAAAACTCACTTATTTAGACTGTATTATGATTAACTTAGTTCGTGTTACGCGCTTTCGTGCAAGACTATTTTTGTTTAAGCGCGCTATAAATGCTAGCTTACTTACTTACTTACTAACAAAAATGAAAGAACTTGCCACAAGAGCACCACAGAAGGCAGGATCGCGTACTCTTAGACCATACATTGCTAGAACTACAATGCTATGTCGACCAATAGGAATACAGTTTATGTCGACCAATAGGAATACAGTTTATGTCGACCAATAGGAATACAGTTTATGTCGACCAATAGGAATACAGTTTATGTCGACCAATAGGAATACAGTTTATGTCGACCAAAAATAGCGTGACCTAGTTTAGGCTAAAATGGCGACCGAGGGTGCTGGGTTCGAATGGTTGCCTGAAGATTTTTGCATTTTAACAAATCTAATTGCTGAAAGTTTTACATAACCAAAAACGGTGTGGATGGCTTTGAATAAGTTGTTACACCGATAGAGAAGTTAAATTTATCCTGTACTGTGTTCAGTGCTACTCAGTTGATCTTTACGCTAATGAGTTAATTTTGTTCTCGGCTTAAAAGTTACATGTCGGGCTAGATTTCTGTCTTGTGGACTGACCTTCTGGATATTGACCTGAGTGTGGCTTGGTTTTGGTGCAGCATCGGTTGATGCCTTGTGCGTTAGACATCGGTGCATTGGAAGTTACTAATTATTATTATTTATTATTAAAACGAGGCAGTTTGGGGAGTTACTAATTGATATTATTTATTATTATGCCTTGTGGGTTAGACATCGGTGCATCGGGTTATTATTATTTGTTATTATTAAAATGAGGCAGTTTGAGGGAGTTACTAATTGATATTATTATTTATTATTATTATTATGCCTTGTGCGTTAGACACCGGCGCGTTGGAAGTTACTAATTATTATTTGTTATTAAAACGGGGCAGTTTGAGGGACCACTAAACCTAAAGTAGGTCACACTATTAATAACTTGTATTCTATTGGTCGACATCAGCTGGCATTCCTATTGGTCGATATAAGCAGTGTAGGTCTAGCAATGTATGATCTAACGTTAACTGCCAGTCTGGTTCCCTGCTATTTTATTTATAAAATAAGTAAGAGAAATTTTCAACACATGGAATTTGAATTGAATATGACTAAAGTAATGAAAGTAATTCGATTTTACAGTATGTATTTTGAAATCACAAAAATGCAATTCAATTACAAATTACCTTGATGCAGAGTAACAAAATGGTCGCTATAGAAACATGTGTACATTTACATTTAGAAAGCGGAATCGATATTACAATAACATCGTTAGTTTTTTTCTAAATAACACGTTGTGTTCGCCCAAATCAGTTTTGGGTTCGTTCGTGTCGAAACCCAAAACGCAATCTGCTAAGAAATGTAAAAGAATAGCGCTAGAAAATATTCACTCGATATAAGAATAGCGCTAGGAAACAGCTAAGCGCATGTAAAAGTCCCGTTTAGCAAAAAGATATTAATGAGGTGAACTTTTTTTATAACATATGGACTAATTCAATAACCATTTGACTGGCTACTAGCTCTAATCGCTTATTGTTTCATCATCAAATAGTTCGGACAGGGTTGCTTGCTGAAAACAGTATGTGATCGATGTCAGAATATAAAATTATGTGTTATCGTCCACATCGCTACTGCAGCACGCGGACCAACAGAATAATTTGTATGTATATGCATGTACACGTTTGTTGTAGCGACAGTGTAGCCTTGACCCTGTTCAGTTATCCATGAATTTATCGGGCAAGGCGCATTTGAATAGGTGCCTCGATATCTTAGATTCCTGTGTACGTACCGTACTTGCCCCAGATACAAATCTGAAGTGGGAGGATGAACTGGGTTATTTGCCTACATTTTAGACTAGCATTAGGAAAACCGTGAGTTGCCACAAAATGTAGGTGGAAGGACAATCCAGATCGTCGGCTGATTATTCACCAGATTTAGAATAGCACGAAGTATGGTAAACCCGTCAATCGCCGGCAAACAGTCTATTCCTCATCATATTGTAAAACTATGCCAGCAGGCGCACAACACCATTCACACATCCAAGAGAATCAGCCAGGTTTCACAGCAGCATATTTGCCTTCTCATTTGCATTACAGAAATTTTTCACTGGAAACTTGCATTACACACAATTCGTGACGTACGAGGTTAATTGAGGTCATTATGAGGTTGTTATATTTAACAGAAGTACCAGTTATGGACAACTGTGCAGAAATAAAAACAGATGGTAATGGATGCACTTCTGACTTGACCTCATTGAATTCAAACGAGGTCAGTTCAACTGGTGCCAGTACAGAAAATGCATCAACAAGAGATGGTGGGGCATTGGTTTCCAGTGAACTTAAAGCATCGGCTGATGACAAGTTTCCCGAAAATGTTGCTGAGGCAAATCAAGATGAAGAAGCATCAGAGGATGATGTAGAGGATGATGAGGCAGCAGATGGAGGTGCGGAGGAGCATCAGACGACCTCGGATTCAAAGGAGTCGATTGACCCTTATGGCTACTTGACTCGGGGCGACTTCTCATCCGAAATTTACAAGGTTGAGCTTTTGAATCTGCCGAAGAGATTCGGAATCGCTGTGAGTACTGTTTCATCCTCAAGAAAACCATCTTGGTACAGTGGAACCTCCTTTTAATGCAGTTGTGATCAGAAATTTATATAGCACCGCTTCAAGAGAAACCAATCGGAGGCCTTCTCTACACTGGCATAAATGAAGTTACAGTTTGTTAGGAACAAGATTCCAACAGTGCCCAAACAAATCTTGGATAACCAGCAAAGCGATCAGTGGTGGGCCGTTGCATACATGCAGAACCCAACTCAGGAGAAAACAAATTTTTATAGGATGCAGTCCTGAACTGGTTTAGATTCAGCTTTAGAACATAACCTCGTCTTAATTAAACTGCATTTTAACGCTGATATTTACAAGTGAGTTTCCTTCAGGTGTTTACATTTTAAATATGCATCAAAATTGTTAAACGATGAACTATATAAATGAAAACTAAATACTCTTTCTAATTTAAAATTCAGTAATAAATCGTAATAAATAATAATAAATAGTCATAAATTTAAAATTCAGTTATGAATAAGCAGTTTGCATTAAGTGTGCTGTTTATTACTTCATTATTTATTTTTATTATTATTTATTGTCTGTTTATTATTATTTATTAATTTTTTAGGAAATTATTGCAGAGCACTTATCATTTCCATCATAAAATGCAGATGGTCTGCAAGCCACCGGTAATCACAAATGTGCCCAAATTTTTTAGCTATGTTATATTTTATTATATATTATTTTAATTCTGAGTTTCCTTTCATATCTGTTGTGTCTTTTAGCAACTTAAAAAGAAGTTGGTCTTCATGGGACTAAGTCCTTGCAAAGTTAAGACGGTTGACAACAGCCGCTATGCCTTCGTTACCTTCCGGTCAGTAATGCTGTGAACGTTACTTGAATACCTTTCCCAGACGCTGCTGTTAACAATATGTGACACAGTGATTTTGCCGTTATAACTAGACATTTCATAACCATGATCTTTTTTGATCTTTGTCTAGAGATATAGCTACGTGTTTAGGGTTTCTACTGCTTTTGTGAAGGAATCTGGCAAACCTAGGTACCAGTTTCAATGAACTTTTAAGATAGAGGTCTGAATCGTGTTTTTTGTGAGAGGAGATGCCAGTAGTTTTGAGCTAAGGAATAGCAATCAACTTACTTCAAATGAGCAAGAAGCTTGATAGCATAAAATTTAAGTTCAGGTTTAGTTGTTTCTTTCATCATCTTCTGCTTTTATTTCTGTTTAGATCAGAGGCAGATAGACAGAAGGCCTTTGAAGTGCTCCAAGGCCACGTCTGGAAGAATCGGCCAATCATTGTAAAGGTACAGTGAACATCAGCCAATCATGTCAATGCATTGTTTCTAACAGCCAATCAAATCAGCTGATGAAAGTTTGAGCCAGCATACTGCTAGCCAATCAGATGGACGGATCATTTACAGTTTTATATTTGCATCTTGAAGGATGCTACAAAAATTTTGTGTAGCTCTCAACTATTTAGTTTAAATTTTAGAGATGCGTTAACTGTTTAAAAGTGATACGATACTATACAGTACAACACTGCATTTCTGTTTATGCATATTATTATCGATGTTGCGCTCGTATTCAGCGCTCATTTTGATTTCCTCTGCATGTTTTTTGGTCAACAGATGGCAGCTGCAAATGCGGATCCACTGATGCTAAAGCGGAAACAGGAAGCTGGTGAGTTTTCATTTATTTCTTTTCTTAATTTATTTTTTTAATTTATATACATTGCATTTATTTAATGTATTTAAAGCACTTATTTAATATTAAATAATATTATATGATAATAAATAATATCAAGATTTTATTAGTAGATTCCATTTTTTAATGTCATCTTATGGCTGCCATCTTACGAAAGTCTGTTTATCATTTATATAAACCAGTCAGATGCTGTATGACCTTTCTGTGCAGAGGCACCATAAAAGTAATCTGAATAAATGAATGAATAACCTCTAAAATGATTCAACTATTTGTCCCATATCTCACAAATGAGATGTAGGGGAGGCGCTCATCTCCTTTTGTAGGCCCTTGAGCCGGCAATGGACTAATCCCAAGGTTCTGGACAAGGGGCCAGTGCATCACAGGACTTGCCGTTTACTTCCCAGCTTATGCCGGTACCAATCACAAACAACTTGCCAGGGGTTGTTACACGGATTCGAACCCACAACCACAATCATTGACCAAACACGTTACTGATAGACCACTGTGCCACACCTGATTCATGTACTCTGCGGTATTTATGGAGGAAGGGTTGAGATAGGTTTGGTGTCATTTGTTATTTTTTTCTGGGCCACTGATGAATGTTTTGCTAGGGGCCTAGACGTAGCCATGAAAAGACAGACCAGAGTACAACAATAACGGGTCCTTAATTTATATATTTTGTAGTAGAAACATGAAGAAAATATTATTAAATGTTTTAGAAGAGCGTAAAGCAAAAAGACAGAAGAAGGAAGAAACTGAGCCTTTTAACCTCACTCCAGCACAGAGGTCATTGATGAATTAAAAAATTAACATGTTCTCTTGCAACATTATGTTTAATGTGTCTTCCATACATCCCTCCTTTTCTCCTTCTTTCCCTGCATCCGTCCTTCCCTCAGTCTGTCTGTGTGGTGCACCGTAGCCGACTGGTTAGAGCGCTCGGCTTGTAACTCAGAGCACGGGTTCAAACCTCCTCTGTGATGGTTACTCTGTTGGGACCTTGAGCAAGTCCTTCACTCACAATTGCTCAGCGCCATTCATTGATGCTTATATATTAGATAGTGACGTTTAATAAATAATGCAGAAATAATAATAATGCTTACTTGTGTTGATGAGTGTGTGGTGGTCAGGCTGGGGATGTAACTTAAGTCTAGTGGTTAGTTTGCTGGATTACCAGCTTAGAGATTGGAGTTCAAATCCTTGTCTGGCATAAATAACTGTAATG
Organism: Norana najaformis; assembly: GCA_964023275.1. Classification (NCBI taxonomy): domain Eukaryota; kingdom Metazoa; phylum Annelida; class Clitellata; order Crassiclitellata; family Hormogastridae; genus Norana; species Norana najaformis. The sequence continues at coordinate 40,372,897 of OZ029917.1, forward strand.
GAACCTGTGATAGCTCAGTTAAATGGGGCTTTTTTTCTGTGCGTGAGATTGTAATTTGCTCTTTTCCATGTCGTTTGTTATGAATTTATTGTTGAAAATTCCTCTTTTCTTGTAGGCTAAACAGTTCAGTTACACCAATGTGGATGGTACCGTATGAAAAACAACTCAAGGTTACCGTAGTTTTTGCTTATTTATTTAGTTATGTATGCAAAGTGAAATATGCAACTTTGTGCCAAAACATTATTTGGGGCTTCTTTTCCAGTTGGTCATCTGGACGGAATGGTATTTCTTTGATTGTGTGGGATGATGGATCTTCGAGGGAGAACAGAAAATATTGTTATTTCTGAGCAGTTGTGAGTGAAGGGCTTGCTCGAGGTCCCTACACAGTAACCGTCTCAGGGGAGGTTCGAACCCTTACTCTCCATGTTGCAAGCCAAGCGCTTGTATGTGTGCGTATGTTGATTTTTGAACTCATGTACAGTGCCCATTTCTTCTGCCTTGGCCCCGTACTATGGCACTCTATTAATTATTATTATTATTATTATGTGTATGTTTGTTTTTATTTATTATTATTTCTGCATTTATTAAGCGCCACTATCTAATAACGAAGTATCAGTCGATGGCGCTGAGCAACTGTGAGCAAAGGACTTGCTCAAGGTCTTTGCGTAGTAACCGTCTCTGGGATAAGAATTGAACCTCTACTCTCCTCGTTACAAGCTGAGCACTTCAACCAATCGGCTCACATGACCCACAATCGTCTCCCATGACCCACAATCGTCTCCCGTGACCCACAATCGTCTCCCATGCCCACAAATGACAAAAGTCAACAGCCATATGTAATGAAAGCTTTGTACTTACGGTTATTAAATGGAGCTATATAAGTGATTTTAATGCAGTGTAATAAACTGGTGGTGAGTTGTTTCTGTACTGTTGCATTTTGTGTTGTGTTCAGACAAAAGATTCTACAATTCAAGAATTTATGAAACGCCTTGGACGACAGATTGAGAGAAACAGCGAGGCAGCCAAGCAACAGTTGATGGAGCAAAGGTGAGAAGAAAACTAACAAAACGATTATCCACTTTGTAATTGCTGACTCAGCTCCTCAACAAAACAACAAGAACAACGGCTACTACTTACCGTGTCTACCTTGGGACATGGCAGTTGATTGGGTAGCTTGTAATGCGGACAGCGTGGGTTTGAGCCTCCCGAGATATTTACTGTGTAGGGATCTTGAATGAGTCCTTCACTTACAATTGCTCAGAGCCATCATTTGATACTTAATCATTCGATAATGCGCTTAGAAATAATAATAATAATTAATATAACCTCATTACAGTGCAGAAAGTAACATGGCTGTTAATGGCAGCCTTCTAAGAGGGGCCAAATCCAGACAGAATACCTGCTTATCCAATCAGTAGTTTCACCTATGCTCAGTACCTCAGATGCTCTGTTATATGGTAGAGTCTGCACGTCTGAGCTTTTGAAGGAGGTCAGTATCAAATATTGTTGTGTGTGTGAGTGTAGGTGTGTGCCTTGTTATTTCCCCTTACGCTTAAGGGGTAAAGAGCAACAAAGTGAACACCTCCCCTGTGTTCCACTAGGAATATGGGACACTTTTCTTTTACTATGTAGGGCCAAGTAGGAACTTCACAAAGACATGACTGGGATATGTTGCTGTCTAACTGATGTAAACAGATGCAACTGTTTTAGTGTTTTTTAACCTATTGTATAGTGTAAGCTACATTATCATGTGTAAAGATTAACAAATTTTGTTGTTGTTCTACAGTAGTTTAAAAAACTACTTTTTCTATGTAGTGTCTGTTAAAAAGCTCTGAAAGACATGTAATTGTAATTTTGTAATTGTAATTTAAGTGATTGTGCGTACATAGCTGTCTGATGTAAACAGATGCAACTGTTTTAGTGTGTATTGTAATGTGGTGTAAGGATTAACAAAATTTTCATTGTTCTGCAGGAGTTTGAATAATGGGTTGTGCTGTCAGCTTCATCCTATCAAACCATCAGTAAGTTTAACATTAAACCTTTATTGATTTAATATTAAACCTTATTTTTATGGCTTGTATAGACCAAGCAGATTCAATTCTGCCTCAGGCGCAAGGAAAAGTGGTTTCTTATGCACAGGAGCGTTCGCTTGAAATGATCTGTTGTCCCTTGTGATGCAACTCAACATGTTTACCGTGAATTTAAGGGATTTACCAATTTACCCTGATTTAAGGGATTCCTGAGGGATTTAGCTGAGTGAGATCCTTCTTCTTCTTCAAGTTCTCTGTCCCCGGGCAGGTTCGAACGTCCAGTGGCGCCATTCGTGACGTTGTTGGGCCTCCTACTTCATTTTACCGTATCCATCCACCATCATCCAGTCTAGTAGCATTTGTCTAGGTCTTCCTCTTCTTTTTGTTCCCTCCATTCTTCCGTCTGTGATATTCCTCAGAAGCAAATCACCTCTCAGTATGCGATCCATCAGGAGAGAAAACAATTCTAGAAGCTGTTGATAAGATTTGGAATGAATGTGTCTCATGTTATTATCGTTTTATTTTGTGTATGAAATATTAATGCTGTTGGATTATTATTTAGAACAGTTGTCAATCTTTGCAATAATTGTGTTGTTTCTCTTCAGCCTTTGCTTCATGGGTACCGCAACAAATGCGAATTTACGATTGGCCGAAGTCCTGATGGAAAAGGTAAAGGCCTTATATGTGCCTTTTAAATTTAATATTATATGTTATATATGTAATTAGTTTTTTATTTTGTAAGAGATAGCTTCTAGAAAAACGAAAAGACTTCTGTGGCAAATTTAATGAAGCAGTTTTTCTTTCTGATGAGTTACTTGTTTTTTAATTATTTTATATAGTTATTTTTTAAAATTATTTTATGGAGAGGGTGGAACTGATCGCATTGGTAACTGGGGATTGAATTTTAGAGGCAGATTGAAGAGGTTAACTGTTTAAACGAATCGGTAATGAGCAGTGTTTCAAAAGTTCTTAAAAGGTGCCATATAAATAACCAGATACATTACATAAAAATATATATATAGTCATTCATATGTACATATATTTATACATATATGCATGCATACATACATATACATATATTCATACATGCATGCATATGTACATGCATACCTTCATTGAAACATACATAAATACATTGTGTTTGTGTTTGCAGACAACACAGTTGGCTTTCGTCTCGGCTGCTACAAAGACGGAGTGATCAGCGTTCTTGAGCCGGACGAGTGTGTCAACATTCCTTCTTCAATGAAAACCGTTGCAAAGGTTGGATTCTTCAGTTTTCAGATAATTATAAGCTGTTTCTGTTCTGGAGTCGACATAGAGAATGACTTATTCAGGATATGGGACATAGGTGGTACATGGAGCACTTGTCCCGTTACTTAAAGTATACCAAGCCTGGGATGGGAAGGTCAGTTTGTGCCTTGGTATTGACACTGTATTATTTTAAAGTGAAATCTAACGTGGTGCCACTCGTCCATTTTGCCAGATTAAGCCAACATGCTTCAAGGAGAACAGTTTACTAGGAGAGAGTTCATGCCTTCTGTTTCTAAATGAATCTTCTTAATCAAAATATATCTTCTGGGTATAAATGGATCTTCTGGATCAAATTTTATATAAATGGATCTTCTGGATTTAAATGAATCTTTTGTATAAATTTTTTGTATAAACTTCTGGATATAAATGGGTCTCCTCGATCAAATTTTATAAAAATCGATCTTCAGAATAGAAATTAATCTTCTCAAGCAATTTTTGTATAAATGGTTACTCTGGATTTAAATGGATCTTCTGGATCAAAATTCTTACAGAGTTTTAAGGACTGTTAAAGCTAAAGAGAATTTTGTCGGTCGTAAATAGGCTTTGCAGACGTATCTGCAGACGGAGTCGAACAGATCGGCCTTCAACCCAACGGACAGAGAGGGTCACTGGAAAGAAGCGACTGTACGAACCTCACGATCTGGAAGCATCATGGTCATCGTCAGTTTTCACCCACAAACTCTTTCTCAGGTAAGTTTGCTCTCTTTGTCGAGTTGCATCTCTTAAGATCTGTCTAAGATACAGAAAGGTTGCCGTGGTTACAATTGCAAATGTTGCCATGGTTACGATTCCAAAGATTGCCGTGGTTGGAGTTGCAAACATTGTCATCAGTGGCAAAGTTTGCCATGGTTAAAATTGCAAGGATAGCCATGGTTGCAATTGCAAAGGCTGCCCTGGCTACAGTTGCAAAGGTTGCCATGGTTACAATTGCAAAAGTTGTTGTGATTGCAATTGCAAAAGTTGCCGTGGTTGTTTGGTACAACGATTGCGTTTTTTAATGTTTCGTTCCCTTATTTGAAATTGACAGGAGGAAATAGAGAAAGAGAAAAGTCTTCTCAGTCGTCATTTTGAGTCGCTTCAGTTCAACGACCTGACCATCTCGTCTCTCTACTTCCAAGTGGAATCGGACAGAAAAGACAAGTCAGTTTTCAGCTTTGTACAAAGCTCTAATGGTCTTGAAGATAAAATGCCCATATAAAATAAAGTAAAAAATCACGTGGTTTTGTGAAATGCCTTGTTGGGTGAATGAAATCCTCTTCCTGTACTTTTTCAAGTAATGCAGTAGTTTAGTTACTTTTAGGCTGGACCAGATTATTGTTCGTTTTTGGAATTATTCAACCTATGTTTGATTTGACTAATTGAAGGATATTCACGGAAGAATTGGTGCATCTTTGTGCTTGCTTGTGACTGCCATGGTGTTCTTTCCTTCCCTTGTTTTGCACATCTGAATGCATTCTTAGTGCTCATATTAACATTTTGTGCTCATGTCTGTCAGATTTTTCTTTTTAAGGTACGAAGATGGTTTCTGTCATCACCTTCTTGGAGAAAAGGTGAGTGTTGTTTAATCGAGATGATTCACGCTGATCTTTTAGATTGAGAAGATCCATTTTGATCCAGAAGATCAGTTTAGATCCAGTTTGATCAAGATGATTCATTTAGAAACTGGTTGGATGAAATCTCTCCTTTGTTTTAATGAATGTTTCTCTGTGTTGATTTAATCTGCTATTTTTGCTTTTAATTCCAGTTCATCGAGGAATATTTGCTGGGAATGAAATTCCGCATATCGCCTCTGGCTTTCTTTCAAGGTGGGCAGATGAAGTAATGAATGTTCGGTTAAGTATTTTAGGTATCACAGTTAAGTATAATATTTGTTTCTCTCATCCTATGGTTTCTTTAAGGTGATAGACCTAATCATTCGGCTTGTGTATCTCAAATCAGAGGTGCCAGATTAGAGATTCTGTGAGATCCGGCTGAATTAAACCACCATGAACAACCGTATTTGTTTGCAAAATTTTCTGCTGGAATTAAGTATTTCCTTTTTGTTGTTGCCGCAGTGAATTCACTGGCAGCCGAAATACTTTACGGCACGATTGCTGATTGGTGCAAAATTACGCCCAGTACAACACTTTTGGATATTTGCTGCGGTACTGGAACGATTGGTTTGACTATGGCAAAGGTAAGAAAAACAAATGCTTTTCTTGAGGTGTTTAATTAGTAACTATGAAATAATTACTTAAGTGATTCCTGATGGAAAAATTGTTATTCCATTTTTCACAAAATGTTATAAAACAACGTGGAGTTTGTTGAAAAATTGTAAACAGATTTACTGAAAATGTGAACCTTGTACTTAATTTCTGGCTGCCAAATGCTTTGTCTCCTTGATTTTTTGACTCTTTGTTGAAGCACCAATGAGTGTTTTTAAGGCGCTATACTACAATGACACCGAATCAAAAAGGTGTAAATGGAGAAGTAAGATGGTACTGGGTCGCTGGCCCAGTGCTGCGCAGCAGACAGGTCCTGTGATGTCGTTTGAGTCATGACTGAAGTCTCATCTTTTGCAAATTGCTTATCTTCTGTAACCTCTCCTCCACCTCACAGATCTTGACTAGTTCTATCCAATGGAATGCAGTTTTGAGTTTTCATTATATGAGACCATCAATTAATGCTTTGATAACGGCGCTATGGAAGTTTCCAGTTTAGATTAGATTAGACTAAAAGGTTTTGAATGGATGCTTAGGTATATACTGTTTGAATTATGTACAGCTGTACTTTGTAGAGGGTCAAAAAGGTCATCGGTATTGAACTGAGTTCACAGGCCATAGACGATGCTAAGACAAATGCACAGATCAACGGCAAGTTGTCAGAAATTGTATTGCTTTGAGTTTTAACTAAATCGTATCATTTTGATTTCCTATTTGGAAAAAGGCAGATGTAATTTTTTTGTTGGGCCTGTTCTTATTTTAGCTGTCAAGTGCAGTTTCTCTCGTATTGTATGTTTTTTAATGAGGCATCAGTTAACTTTATTTCTGCAGCTTCCATTTGTTCTTGCTGTGTCTGTTTGCAGTGATGTTGTTTTAAAAGTAGGTTTTGGCTTGATTTAAAGTTAAATGTACATTTTTAAACTGTAGGTTTTTTGATTAATGATGTAATAACATCTGCTGTTTTAGCTGATTTTTCAGAATCTTCAGGCAGTTTTAAATCCAGAGGCTTGGGTAGAAAATATATGGCAGTGAATGTCAATTTTGTTGTAGGCATTTTAGTTGAACATTAAAATTTAATTTCACAGACCTTAGAATTGAACATTAAAATTGTTATAGGTGTTGAAAATGCAGAGTTCCTTTGCGGCAAGGCAGAGGATTTGTTACCGTCTTTGATGTGGAGGGTTGCGGGAGAGGACATCGTTGTGGTTGTCGATCCACCCAGAGCTGGGCTGCGTAGGTTTCGTTTTTATTTTGTTGTTGAAATAAAGGTGGCGGGTGGCAGCATGTCATATTTGTGCATTTTGCGATAGCCCATTCAGACGGATCCAAGCTGTTCTGGTTTACATGTTAATATTATTTTTCTTCTTATTAGTATTATTTTTGCATCTATTTACGAAGCCCCATGGACCTCTACTGATTTCATTGATAGCCTGTGCGTGCTTGCTTGCATTGCTACTGTAAAAATCTTGGAATTACGATTACAATTAAGATTTCATTGCTATTGATTTCGTTGCTAGCATGAATTAGAATAACTTCAATGAGACGGTGGCTGATCGTTTTGAACGTAGTATTTGAGCCAGTCTCCTGTGTGTCTCTCGCTCTTAAATCAATTTTCCTGAAATTTCGATACGTGAATAAATTCGCACAAAATGGCGTGCGATGAAAGAATCAATGTGTATGCTAAGCTGGATGGGTAAATGTTCTGCCATCTAGCGAATATGTTAATGCTTCTAGTTCAATTGCATTCGCCAGGTGGCAGCTAATTTTAGCAGTCCAGCTTCTAATGTTTTATAGATGTTTTCATCGCTCGCCATTTTGTACGAAGGAATGAAATTTTCAGGAAATTCCATTTGCACGGCCACACTAGAAACATTTTATTGGTTTTCGCGTAGACCAAGAATTACATGAACTAGAGTAGTGGAAAAAGATCTCGAATGTAGCAGTTTTGCGCTCAATACTGCATAGAGCAAGGCCCAGAACTGGAAGGCATGGTGTCTCGTCAACACGGCTACGCTCACCTAGTCTATTCCCAAGAGAGGAGTGCTTGTCAAGAGTACGATTTATGGTGCAAATGTAATCGTTTGGAAATAATTATTAATGATTGATCTCTTTTCTAGATGCCGATGTTATTCGTGCGATTCGCAAGAGTCCGTTTGTAAATCATCTGATCTACGTGTCTTGCAAGCCCACAGCGGCACTCCAGAATATTGTTGAGTGAGCTTTTGATCGTGTCTCATTTTTATCTAACCTAATTGTCCAACTTCTGAAGCTCATATTTTGTTATTTCTGTTCTAAACTAAAGTTTATTGAATACATCTATCAACATTAGTTCTCAGAAGTGGTTTACGATTATTATCTCGTTTATTAAATTTAATTTTAAAGTTTCTGAAGTGCTACGGATTAATGCTAGCCTTATAAAAGGCTCTGTTTTGGGCCCTCCCTCCTTTCTTATTACTGCTTCGGACCTCCACCCAATAAACTCGCTTAACAGAATGCTTAAATTCGCGGATGATACGTATCTTATAGTTGGTTCTTCTCAAATTTAAACTTTGCAACCTGAGATAGATCATATTAATGAGTGGGCTAAAAGTAATAACTTATTTCTTAATCAGAATAAAACCTCAATTATGATGGTGTCTAATAAAGGCTTAGAATGTGCCTATCCCATTGGTTCAGATATCTTGCAGGTTGAATTTATTAAGGTTCTCGGTGTGTACATTCAAAATAATCTTAAAATGAACCTACATGTTTCTGAAACTCTCAAATCCTGTTCTTCTTTCATGTATGCATTAAAAATTCTGAGAGCTCATGGTATGTCTAGAGATGTTCTTCATGAAGTTGCTAAGGCTACTACTATGGCCAAACTTTTATATGCTAGCCCTGCATGTTGGGTTTCACTAGTGCTGCTGATAGAGGTAAAATTGTGGGTTTCATTAATAAAATGAAGTATTTGGATTTCTTACCTGATTCCTTTCCGATTGTTAACGAAATTGTAGAATTACATGAAGATAAGCTATTGCATAACGTAATAAATGATGACATGCACGTGTTACATCCATTACTACCGGATGTAAAAAGACAACAATATAATTTGCGAGAAAGAGCTCAAATATTCTTTGCCTGTTAAAGACCATAAAAACTTTATAACACGTATGCTATATAAAAACGTATATTAACACTTGTAATTGTTACACGATGTTTAATATCTCATGTCATGATTGATATTATATTAATGATAAAAGCATTGCTGTCCTATTATTATCATCCTTATGTTTATTGTCGTTTCTTTTGTTACTGTTATATTATAAATTTCTTGTAAATTCTGGTGCGATATGTCACCCAGAATATTTTGATGAATAAACGAATATATATAAAAACGAATATTTATATATATTAGAATGGTTTTTGTTCATTTAGCTTTACAAGGCAGGCTTCTAAGCGAGTGGGTGGTGATCCATTCCGACTGATCCAGGCCGTTCCAGTAGACATGTTTCCACACACTGAGCATTGTGAGCTTGTGCTTATGCTCGAAAGGGAAGCTCAGCAGTGCTAGTGAACTTGTTAACGTCTGTTGGTTTTGGCGCTCAAGAACGTGTGCGACTCAATGGCATTTTGTTTTGCCAGCATTCATTCTATGACGGGTTTAGAAAAAGTCTCGGATGTGTCAAAGGCGTCTGAAATTGCTTTGCTTCATAAATTGTCCAAAGTACGTTGTGTTGTAACTATATTTCTATGCAGTAATGCTGTGGTTGGAAAATATGTGATAGTTGCTATGAATTTACGATCTTAGTGTGAACGGTCTTTCGTGAGTGGCAGTGTAACGTTTACTGATAAATGTGTCTCTCATCGTTCCTCGTCCTCAATGCCATGCGGTTCAGGAACTCGGAACGTGGTGTCAACTATCACTTCTGGATTGGAATCCATTGGTCGGGCCCTATGTGCCTGTGGGAGACCACCATTGGTGACTTCTGGTTTTGGTATTGTATTGTATTTGGCAATTATATAGCGCCTCGTACAGAGCATACTACTCGGAGGCACTCCCAGCATGGGAGCTCTGAGGAAATAGGCGAGTTTTAAGATAATGAGAACAAAAAAAGTTAACTGAGCACTGTTTGCTTACTGACGAACTTTTTCTTGTTGATGAATGTAACATGATATAAAGCAGCACAGAAAGCGCCTCTGGTTTTTTCTTGAAGTAGCACTATATAAATTTCTGTTTACAGTTACAATCAAGTGTGGATAGAAGAGAAAAGAAGTTGTAATATTTTCAGAGACCTTAGGCTAACCAAAGGCAACCCTGGGCGTGAAGTGTTACTGACTTCATTTTTCTAGCCTCGGCACATCGGGAATGTGCAGCCGCGTTCGCTAGGGTTGCTATAGTGGAACAGAGATATCGACTTATCTTTCTGCCCTTCCGGGTATTTGAACCACCGACCTTTCACATCTGTCTTGCAAGCTAACCCAACGAGGTAATAGAAGAACTAGAGAAAGCGCCTCGGTGTATTAGGCTTACGGCGGTTGTAGCCGCCGGAAGTGACGTACCACCAGGCCAGCTGGTAGACGGTCAGCTGTCAACAGTGCATCTGCCAAGGCAATTAGGATGTGGAATTTGGCCAAATTTCTAACAAAAAATAGGTTTTATCTTTGTCTACAGCCCCATTGAATTTTGATTGTTATTTCTAACTCATCTGTTGGACGCTAATTTTGTGTTTTCGTTACGTAGGTAGAATAATTAAGCCTCACGTTAAGATGTTGTCGGGCGCTTCTGTGCATGAGCATGTGCGGGTTCATGTACCGATAGTGATTATATTTAAGAGGGTTTAATCTCGGGCTAGCTTGACCCTACTCGGAGACCTTAAATAGCGTGGTACCCATTCATATGGGCCGCCGTGACGAAGGATCTCACCCGATGAATTCTCAGATCTGTATGCCCTCCGATCTCTTGTAAATAGGAAATAGCCTGAACTAGAAGGATATATCGGTGGCAGCTCCAGGATTGTTTGCGTGGGGGCAAGAGCATTTTTCGCGCCACATTCTCACAGTCCGCCATGCACGGATCTGGACTGAGAGGCGTAGGCACATAACCAAGAGTGGGCGGCTCTAGCTGAATCCGCCCACTGGGATATATGTAAATGTAACTTCCAAAATTTCTCAGCGCCACTCGAAAGCCGCGTAAGGGAGACCAACTTATACAATGGCGTTAAAAGACCCATCGGGAGAAGCGAAATGTATGAGAAAGATGTGTATTTTATGGGGATAGTCTCAGAAGTAAAGTAGTTTCCCATAGCCCACAAGTGAGATGTAAGGGATGCGCTTATTTAATTTTCTTTAGGCCCTTGAGCCGACAGTGTATGACTTCCAAATTTCCAATATTCGGGACACAGAACCAGCGCATCGCAGGATTTGCCGTTTACCTTCCAGGTAGGTGGCAGCACAGTTTCTAAAAACAATTAGATCAACGCTGGTAACTCGACTTCCATACACGAATTGACCACTCCTTTACATTCCTCCTTTATCCGTCTGTCTGTCATCTGGAGTTGGTTCGGATTAGGCAGGACGCACGTGTGCTGCATGCAGGTGCGAATAGACTTGTTGGCGCCATTTCTAATTTAGTAAGCTTAGGTTCTCGGTTTGCATGCAGGCCTAGTTATCCATCGTTTCCTGCCCATCCTACAGCGCACCTGGTCTCAGATTTCGGCGCGAGTCCGCCAAAGCCAGCTGCGTGTTGCACCTGCCTACATACACTAATTTTACCGCTCTGTCTCAGCTGGATGACCGCCGATCCGTTTTTAATTGAGGGGGTTGGGGTGGTAGTCTGAAGCAGTGGGGCATACGTAAATGTAAACTTCCGAAATTTTTCAGCGCCACACAAAAACCGAGTCAGGGAGACCAAAAAAGACCCACTGGAAGAAGCGAAATGTATGAGGAAGATGTTATTTTATGGGGATAGTAAAGTAAATTTTCGCATATGCCACAAGTGAGATGTAGGGGTGGCGCTCATTTAATTTTTAAAGTTAAAATTGTTTTATCGTTTGAATGGGTGAGTTAAAGTAAGGTAATATAATCGAACGGTTATGTAGCGGCTTCTAGTAGCAACGGTTTAATGAATAAAACAGATCATTTTAGTTAAACCAAAATCTATACCAGTATTGATGGAAAGTGAATGAGAATGTTATAGTCAAAATGAGAGGAGTCATTTGTCACAATTGTTAAGGTTTGTTTGAACTGCTCTCAGATATATTGTGTGGCATGGTATTCGATTGGCTTGAACGCGAAATTGCTCAGCGCCTTCGGTTGATGCGCTGTCATTATATTTCGGCGCTGAATAAATGATGTATTGCATGTGACCTATATATACCCGGTATATATACCATATATATACCATATATATGGTTATATATATACCCGGTAAAGATGAGAGTGCGATCACTAAGGTGGGAAAATACGAACTCAAGTGGTATTGTGTTGAGGCAGAACGTTTGCTGTCTTCATCCCTTGAACTTGTGTGTGGTCAGTGAACCGTGACCCTCGAATTGGCGAACAAGTCACAAGACACACCTATCTGTTTCAGGCGATTTGCATGCAGTAGGTGGGGCTTGAACTTTATGTGCGTAATGTCAGTCCGAAGCTTGAACGGAGACGGGGAGACGTCTGCGGCTTATTACTTACTGGGCGAATCGATAGAGTCTTCGCTAGGACGGTCTGCAGCGAGCTGAAGAAGAACTCGGGCGATTCGAAGGAGGATTTTTGGTCGACTGGAGAAGCGAGGCCGTGACTGAAGCGACAGAAAGCCTGATAAGTGAAAAAGCGCTTAACATTCCAAGGCCTTCGTCTTGGTAAGTGTCGATACATATGTATACAAATATCAAAGGGGTGCTATATAAATTGATTATATATATATGTATATAGGCCTAGTGCTAATTTCAAGCCCGTTTAAAGAGTATATGTATTTAGAATATGTGCGCTTGCGTGTGCTTAATTGAAATTGAAGAGTCCATGCCTTAGTTGTACACACGGTTCCAAGCGCTTGAATTCTTGTCGTAATGAATACACGTAGATGTTATGTAGATACCGTTGACATTGACGAGATAATTACGCAGATATACTATTAACAGTGGGAAGGTTTCTGCATCAAGACAGTTGAATGCTTGACGGATATGCTGGAGGCAGGTGTGTTATTTAGCGCCTCTTCAGGTTATCTACTCAAAAGTGGGACCTCTTGCAAGAGCCACCCTAGACCTATCGTCTATTGTAAACGCATCCGAAAATAGTCATTGCAAAATGGGCCAAGAAAGCAAATTGTTTATTCACGCATTAATTAGTATCATTATCAAGTATTTAGAGTGTAGGCCTATATGCGCTTGTGTGTGCTTAATTGAAGAGTGTATGCCATGCACACTTCATTGTTGTGTAGATACAGTGAAATTGTTTATCCGCCTGAGATATATGGTAAAACTATTGAAAATATTAACTGGAGTCTAAGGCAAAGGGTTGCCACATACATTGAATATATATGCGCTTGTGTGTGCTTAATTGAAGATTCTAAGGCAATGGGGGTGTTATATAAATTGATAAGCCCAGTGAGTATTTACAGAGAATATATGTGCTTAACTGAAGCATCATTTGGAATATAGGTGTGCATAATTTAAGTCTAAGGCAAAGGGATGCTATATAAATCGATTGATTGCTTATGTGTGCTTATGTGTGCTTAATTGAAGCATCTTAGGCAAAGGAGTGCTATATAAAATGAATGTAGTTGGAAGTATATATGCGCTTGTTTTTGTGTGCTTAACTGAAGCGTATAGAGGTGCTATATAAATTGATAGTATATATGGGCTAGTATGTTTCTGTGTGGTTAGTTGAAGAGTCTAAGTCAAAGGGGTGCTTTATAAATTGATAAGCCTAGGGTTAATTTCAAGCATGTTTAAGCTTGTTCGTGTGTATTTATATATGTGCTTGTGTGTGATTAACTGAAGCATCTAAGTTTGGAATATAGGTGCGCATAATTTAAGTCTAAGGCAAAGGGGTGATTAATAGAGGCCTAGTGTAGCGCTTGTTCATGTGTATTTAATGTTTATATGCACTTGTGTGGATGCATCTTAGGCAAAGGGGTGTATATTTTGACTAATAAGCCGAAAATAGTCATTGCAAAATGGTTTTCAATAATTTATTCATTCACTCGCTCATTTCTTATTTTTATTTTCCGGTCTACTACTGTTTGTTGGTATTCTTCAGTTTTTAGGAAGAGCTGCTGTATTCGACGAAACGGCTGCGTGTAACGACCCGGGCAAGTCCTGCAATCGCTGGCCAATTCGTCAACTGAACGGATCAAGGGCCTAACAGGATAAAGCAGCATAAACTAAGTAAGTTCCAAGGCCGGAGAGGCTCTCTCTCTCTCTCTGTCTCTCTCTCTGTGTCTAGAGCCTCTCTCTCTCTGTCTAAGTCTTCATCTCTCTCTCTCTGTCTAAGTCTTCATCTCTCTCTCTCTGTCTAAGTCTTGAAAGCCATCGACTGCGACGCAGTCGATGACCTTGAAAGACTTAGTTTATTTCGGCTCGGCTCTCTCTCTTTCTCCTCCTCTTCCTCCCTCTCTCCTTGGCACTTTGCCAAGTCTCTCTTTCTCCCTCTCTCTCTCCTCCTCTTCCTCCCTCTCTCTTTGGCACTTTGCCAAGGAGAGAGGGAGGAAGAGGAAGAGAGAGGGAGGGAGAAAGAGAGAGAGAGACTTGGCAAAGTGCCAAGGAGAGAGGGAGGAAGAGGAGGAGAAAGAGAGAGAGAGCCGAGCCAAAATAAACTAAGTCTTTCAAGGTCATCGACTGCGTCGCAGTCGATGGCTTTCAAGACTTAGACAGAGAGAGAGAGATGAAGACTTAGACACAGAGAGAGAGACACACAGAGAGAGAGACACAGAGAGAGAGAGAGAAGAGCCTCTCCGGCCTTGGAACTTACTTAGTTTATGCTGCTTTATCCTGTTAGGTTCTGTCTGGACACGGGTCTCTATCCAGCTGAAGATCGTCACTCGTCTCCATATCCAAACCAATCTAGGTAGACATCAACATAACGCAAACGATTACACATATGACAAACAGCTCGTAAAGGGAAAAAGAAAGGAAGAAAGAGAGACACAGAGAGAAAGCAAACACGCAGCTAGCAATTAAAATCAGTAGCAATGCAGGCTAGCAATGAAATCGGTACCAGTGCAAGCAACATGCAGGCTAGCAATTAAATCAGTAGCAATACATACACAAGAAAGAGAGACACAGAGATAGACACTTTCAAACCAATGACTACTAGGCTCGGCTCGCTCTCTCTCTGACCCTTGGACTGATGATGGTAAGAGCAAGCACTTACGCACAGGCAAGCAAGCGTGGAAGGGAATGAAGATCTAAACTAAACGATACCTTACAAGAGCACCAATCTCGGTAGACATCAAGCAAACAATTACACATTTCGCCGTGGAAATAACACGCTGAATTTCTAAAAAATCTACTCTGACAGACATTTAGCGATTACAGTTCAACATGGGTAAAAGGATCCACTGAATGATATTTCCTGAAAATCTGATTCCTCCGTACAAAATGGCGAGCGATGAAAGAATTCACAAAAAACTAGAAGCTGGATTGCTAAAAACCATGTGCCATCTGGCGAATGCAATTTAACTAGAATCATTAAGATCATTTATTATGATTCTTTCACCACTCGCCATTTTGTGCGAATTTTCTGAAGAGAGAGAGAGAGAGCTGCATTGATGCCTATGAAGAAGATCCGGAAGAAGAAGAGTTGGGAGGAAAAAATCTCAGCTCTTAAAGGGAAAAAAGAAAGGAAGAAAGAGAGACACGGAGAGAGAAAGCAAGAATGCAGGCTAGCAATGAAATCGGTAGCAATGCAAGTAACATGCAGGCTAGCAATGAAATCATTCATGCAAGCAAGCACGCTTGTTATTTCAGGTGAAGGACTCTCTCTCCCCCCACATATGTGAAAAACAGCATACATACACAAGAAAGAGAGAGACAGAGATAGACACTTTCAAACCAATGACTACTAGGCTCGGCTCGCTCTCTCTCTCCTCTCTCTCCTCTCTCTCCTCTCTCTCTCTCCATCCCTCTCTCCCTCTCTCCTCTCTCCCTCTCTCTCTCTCCCTCCCTCTCCCTCTCGTCTCTCTCTCTCTTCTCTCTCCCTCTCTCTTCTCTCTCCCTCTCTCTCTGACCCTTGGACTGATGATGAGAGCAAGCACTTACGCACAGGCAAGCAAGCTTGGGAATGAATGAAGATCTAAACTAAACGATACCTTACAAGAGCACCAATCTCGGTAGACATCAAGCAAACAATTACACATTAATAACACGCTGAATTTCTAAAAAATCTACTCTGACAGACATTTCGCGATTACAGTTCAACATGGGTAAAAGGATCCACTGAATGATATGTCACAGGGGCCAGAAAATTGTTTCTAGTGTGGCGGCGCATAAAAAATTTCCTGAAAATCTGATTCCTCCGTACAAAATGGCGAGCGATGAAAGAATTCACAAAAAACTAGAAGCTGGATTAGCCATCTGGCGAATGCAATTTAACTAGAATCATTAAGATCATTTATCATGATTCTTTCACCACTCGCCATTTTGTGCGATTTTCTGAGGAGAGAGAGCTGCATTGAAAAAGATCCAGAAGAAGGAGTTGGGGAGGAAAAAATATCTACGCTTACCGTAGCTGCGTTCTGGCGACTGTCCTGTGAGAAGAGGATGAGGAACACTTGAAGATCACCTGACTTCTCCGGATGCAAACCAATCTAGATAGATATCAACAAAAAAGCAAGTTACTATACATTCATATAGCCCCTTTCAATGACAAACAGCACAAAGACATAAATATGAGTAATGTTTGCCTCACCATATATGTAGAGCTCATAATAAGGCAGACAAATAGATAGGGCCTAACAGATAAAAAATCAATTGTTATCAGTTTCGCCGTGGAAATCAAATTTTCTGATATTCACAGTCCTCCATAATTTTACAAACGAGATCCTCAATTTCTAAAAAAAATTTACTGACATTTAGCGAATTCAATTTAACATGCGTAAAAGGATCCACTGAATGAAGGATATTTCACATCGGCTCAAAAACTACGCGAAAACCAATAAACTGTTTCTAGTGTGGCCGTGCAAATGGAATTTCCTGAAAATTTCATTTCTTCGCACAAAATGGCGAGCGATGAAAAAATCTATAAAACATTAGAAGCTGGACTGCTAAAATCAGCTGCCATCTGGCGAATGCAATTTAACTAGAAAAATTAATGTATTAGCTAGACGGCAGAAGAACATTTATCTATCCAGTTTCGCGTACACATATTAATGATTCTTTCATCGCACGCCATTTTGTGCGAATTTATTCATGTATCGAAATTTCAGGAAAATTGATTTCAGAGTGAGAGAGAGAGACACGAGTGACTGGCTCAAATACTATGTTCAAAACGATCAGCCACCGTCTCATTGAAGTACAGTAATTCTAATTCAGGCTAGCAACGAAATCAATAGCAATGAAATCGTAATCGTAATTCCAAGATTTCTACAGTAATCGTAATCGTAAACCCAAGATTTCTACAGCGCCCAACGAAAGCCGCGCCGCGGGGACCAGCTTATTCACAGGCGCTCAGTCAAAACAAAATCGATAGCCAAAAGGGTTCGGTTCCGGGTCAAGATCCAAGAGTCAGGCAGAAAGACAGCGTGGCAGCTACGGTGGGTGATGTTTGGGGCTGGAGAGCAGAGGCAGATAAGAGAAAGAAGGGGTGTAGCAATGCAAGCAAGTACGCACAGGCTAGCAATGAAATCAATAGCAGATCAAAAGCAAGGAAGCACGCTGGCTAGCAGCGAAATCAGTAGCAATGAAATCAGTAGCAATGCAAGCAAGCACGCAGCCTAGCAATGAAATCAGAAGAAATGTAAGCACCCAGGCTAGCAGTGAAATCAGTGGCAACGCAAGCAAGTACACAGGCTAGCAATGAAATCAGTAATCACGCAGGCCAACAGTGGAATCAGTAGCAATGCAAGCATGCATACAGGCTAGCAATGAAATCAATAGCAATGCAAGCAAGCAAGCACGCAGGCTAGGAATTAAATCAGTAGCAATGCAAGCAACATGCAGGCTAGTAATGAAATCATTTCACCGTGGAAATCTAATTTTCTGATATTCAGAGTCCTCCATAATTTTGCAAACGAGATGCTCAATTTCTAGAAAATCTACTGACATTTAGCGAATACAATTAACATGCGTTAAAGGATCCACTGAATGAAGGATATTTCACATCGGCTCAAACACTACGCGAAAACCAATCGCCCACCGTCATTTTGAAGTAATTTTTGAATTAAAAGCTTTTTGTCACTGGGCCAAGAAAATAATAAACTGTTTCTAGTGTGGCCGTGCAAATGGAATTTCCTGAGAATTTAATTCCTTCGTACAAAATAGCGAGCGATGAAAAAACCCATAATACATTAGAAACTGGACTGTTAAAAACCACCTGCCATCCAACGAATGCAATTTAACTAGAAGTGTTATTGTATTCGCTAGATCGCACATCATTTATCAATCCAGCTTCGCATATATATAATAATGATTCTTTCATCGCTCGCCATTTTGTGCGAATTTATTGAGTATCGGGAGAGAGCGAGCGAGGGAGCGAGCGAACTGCATTGATGCCTATGAAGAAAAACAAGCAGAACAAGAACATGAACAAGGATTGAAGAAGAATTAAGAATGAGAAGAAAAACAACAACAATTAGAACAGGAAGAAAAAACAAGAAGAACTAGAAGCAGAAGAAGCAGGAGGAGACGAAAAAGAAGATGAAGGTTAAGAAGATTTGGGGAGAAATGAAGATCTACTATGGTAAGTGACGCTTACCGTAGCTGAGTTCTGGCGACTGTCCTGTCAGAAGAGGATGAGGAACAGTAGCCACAACAAATGGAAACTCCAGCCGATGATCATCACCCGACTTCACCGCAGCAGTGACAACGTCAGTTGCCTCGTCTTCAGAAAGGAAGAAGAGTACGTTACCGGAAATGAGTTGATGACGTCATCAAGCGAACTGGAGCTCCACGATCATGACTCTACAGGAACGAATTGAACGTAATTAGATAGATAGACAGAGAGACAGGTAAACAGACAGGAAGACAGGAAGACAGGCAGACAGAGAGACAAGACAGACAGATTTCACTGACTCACTCACGTAACTCAGTGACTGACTGACTCATGCACTCATCAATTACTCAATCATTGAGACTTGTATAAACAGCAGAGTGAGTGCCTCGAACCCTTAACGCCAAAGTCTTATACTGGCATCACTGCCCACTTATCAAACCGATGCCAGGTTCCGACGTCAGTCACGGTCCGCAGGTTTCGCTCGGGTGGTTTGCATGTGGGTCTGCTTGGTCTGGGAATTCATGGGATACAAAGCTACGTCACACCTGACCTCGTTTACACGTAATGCCATCTATCTAACTTTGCTCCTAACAGGGCAACGATTCTTCAGTTAATTGTTCCTGTTCTTGTCTCTCACTCCCTCTCCATTTCCCATAATTCCAATCATTTCTTCTGTTCTTCGCTTTTCTTCATTTTCTTCCTCTTTCTTTCTTCTTTTTCCATCTAATTTTTCTGAAACTTCTTCCTGCTCTTCCTCCTCCTCCTCGTCTTCCTCCTTCTCCTCCTCCTTCTCATCTTCTAACTATTTTAAAATCAGATAATAGATTGATTAGACTCACTAGCATCTTCCAGGTTCTTCCTCTACTGATGTCAGCTCCTCATTCAGCGTTTCTACTTGTCACCGTTTCTACTTCTCATCCATTTCATGCTGAAGATGTTGCATGTGATGCTCGCGTTGCTGAAGCTGGATCTATAAAAAACACCAAACATCTCAAGAAATTGTAATTCCAGGTGAATTAAGCAGCCTAGAGATAATAGCACTAGTTTTACATGATTAAGGATAGATTCTTCGTTCTGAGGATACAGCATGGCAAGCACAGTGAAGTTAAGCAATGTCAAGCATGGTTAGCACTTGGATGGGAGAAGATCCATTGCAGAACAAGCCACCTATGCCAATCAACCACCATCCTCTGGAGTCGGTATAAGAAAGATTCAGTTTAGTTTTTATTACTTATGCATTTATTGAGCAGCGCCATCTAATGACTAAAATGAATTGACTGGGGTGAGCAATTGCGAGTGAAGGACTTGCTCAAGGACCCGATAGCTTTAAAATGAAAACTTGCCTCTTCAGTTTAGAGCAAGGGATGGTCTCGGTGTGAGTTGCACCAATTGTCCGACTTACCTTACGAATTCTCCAACTCTTGGTGAATTCTTGCAATATCTGCGCTGGTCTTTCACTCAAAACTGAAAACTATAACTCAAGAGGTCAGGAACGAGGAGGAGTGTCAAACCAAACGGCCAGCGCACCATATGTCTGTTTTCAAACGATTTGAATATCGTAGACGAGTCTTGATTGAGTGTAGTCAGCAAACCGTGACCATTTTTAACAAGTGTGAAGTGAAACGAAGGAGCGTTCAAACCAATCGGCCAGCTACAACATGCCTGTTTTCAAACGATTTGTAGATGGTTCATGTGTGGTCAGCGAACCGTGACCGTGTGTAAAAGATGTGGAGCGAAAATAAGGAGTGCTCAGTCCAATCGGCCAGCGTGTCACAAGACTGTTTTCAAACGATTTGCAAATGACAGACGGGTCTTGAACTTGATTGTGGTCATTAGACCGTGACCGCGTTTAACAGGTGTGAAGCGAGAAGGAGCGCTTAAACTAACCGGCCATGACAAAGCCAAAAATGGAACAAATACTATTAAAATTAACCTAAGCATACACGCGCATCCTTATGATACAGCCTAAAGTTCGCCTTCGTGCTACCTTGAGCATATTAGGGCAGGTGACCAGTGCTCTCCCTCGCCGGCTGATCTTCTTACTGATAGTTATGCTGTTATTTAGCTAATATAATAGAAATAAATGCATGAACACAAACTAAAAGATGGATAACTAAATAATTCTACCAACATCTAGGAAATAAAATTTAAAATGCGTAACAACATCCATTGAAGGACATTTGACATATGCTTCTTACGTAAGGCTCACACTGCTACTTTTAAAACCATCAGTCACCGTCTCATTGAAGTAATCGTATTAAAAATGTTTTATCTTCTATCTTTTCCATCTTCTATTTTTTTATCTTTTATCTTTTCCATCTTCTACTTCGAGTTTATGTCACTAGGGCATAAGGCAGAAGAGATAAAATAATAAATTCTTACCAGTTTCGCCGTGGAAATCGAATTTTCTGATATTCGGAGTCCTCAACGAGGTAATAGAAGAACTAGAGGAAGTGCTGCCGTGTACTGGGCTTACGGCAGCGGAAGTGACGTATCACTAGGCCACCTGTTAGACGGGTTAGCTGTCAACTACGCATCTGACAAGGCAATTAAGATGTGAGATTTGGCCAAATTTATAACAAAAGTATCTTTGTCTCCAGCCCCACTGAATTTTGTTTGTTATTTCTAACTCACGTATGGGACGCTAATTTTGTGTTTTCGTTACGTAGGTGGAATAATGGAGGAAACGTTAATATGTTCTCAGGCGCCTCTGTGCGTGATGATGCTGGTTCATGGACCGATCGTGGCTTTTTCAAAGATTATAATCTCGGGCTAGCACGGTCCCTACACGGAGACCTTAAATGGCGTGGTACCCTTTTAAACGGGCAGCGGTGATGATCTCACCCGAAAAATTCATTGAAAAATGATCGGGATCGACGCCATACGGTCGTTATAGAAAAAGGTGTACATTTACTTTTTTACCAGTCCCTGACAATGCACGTCTTCACCTAAAATACTTTGCATAACTCTATAGGTCTTTGAATAGGGTGAGTTGTGGTAAGTAGGCTTTCATAGCAGCTGGGCAAAGTAAGTTATCACATTACTTGAAATCCACTTAAATTGATTACTTTGGCACAATTTGTTGACATCATCATCAATATCATCATCAACATCGTCATAGCCATCATCATCACAGTAACTGAAAGTAATAAACACAAAGTAACTTCAAGTTGCCTTTACTGAAGCAATCTCCACTAAACCTAGTCAATAAAAACAGTAGCAATAATAATATGATGCATAAAACTTTCTCAATTATAAAACACATAAAGGCAGCTAACAGTTCACTGCCCTTTAAAAACAACTGTCTTATTGCAGATAGAATGACAGTTTTTACCATGTACAAGTCTAGAGTAAGTTTTGCACTGGTGACACAGTCTAATAATTGTGAGGCAATGGACATGATCAGATTAACAGGGTGATTATTCATTGGTGTACTTCCCAGCCCATGCTCAGCAAAAGACACAAAAATCTCACTGATAATAAAAGTCGACAAAATATCATTCTTTACATGCATAATTACATTATTATTAAGAATAGGTTTCTGACACGGTCCTATAATTTTACGGAGAGTTCAGCTGAGCTAACCACAAGACAATCGCGCTTGGACAGAGTGGTTACAAAACCGAAAGTTGGGACTTGGAAGTCTGTAATTAAGCAAAACGAAAGCGCTTTCGATACAGAGCGGACTTGGGCATTAAGCGAGTGATAGAGTCCTACTCTGTCAACTAAATAGCTGGGTATCCATTCTGCTATATTTCCGAGACGAAGCTGTTACCATTTAATTGGATCGAGAGGAACGAATTTAAACTTTTACTATATGCAACTAATGTTTGGAAGCAACAGTTCGTTTCGACGGTCTGTAGTCGATCGCGTTCACCCAGTACCCCGGCGATCTTTACTCAAAGCTGTGATTAAATTTGTTCTAATGATGTGCGGCTGTTTAAAGCAAGGAGCGCTCTTATTCTGGAATTTCGTGTGTTCGATCTTTCAGAGATGTTTGGAGTGTTTAGGAATTCGGCGATATAATGAACAATACAACGGGTAAGATGGCTGGTTTTTAAGATTTAAGGTTTTCTTTTGTAGCTTCGAGGCTATTTCTAGAGCTTTGGCTTCAAAGTTCGAGGCTATTTTGGTTTAGTGCGCGCAATGCTACGGCACCAATTTCGGAATTACCCAGCAGCATCGATGCTCATGTTGCCAAGGGCAGCGCTATCCGAGTGTTTAATCGAGTACTCGGTTAGTAGATTAACGAGTACTCGCCAATGACTTCGTTTACGAAGAACAGTAGTAGATAGCTTGTTTCACCAGTCAGAGATAATCAAATCCGAACTAATCAAAAAACTTCTATAGCACCGTTATCATAATGCCCGCTCCCAGCGAGTGACAGGCGAGGAAAGGGAATAGGTGAACTAGCGGAGGACTTTCGGGAGTTCCTTCCAAGAAGCTGTCATGCGCCACGTAAATGTAAATTAAATGTAATTGCACACGTTTTTCTATAGCAACCGTATGGCCTCGACCATGTTCATTTTTCATGAATTAATCGGGTGAGATCCTTCACCGCCGCTGCCCGTTTGAATGGGCACCATGCCATTTAAGGTCCCCTATGCAAACCGTGCGTAGATTAAGGAGCGGTTGCAGAATTCGAGAGAGGAGGAGACTGGGAGCCGCGGAGAAAGGTATGAGGAAGAAAGAGTAGATCTGGGTGGTTGGACAGTGAATAGCTGGCTAATGTAAACCGCTTGAGAAATTTGAGGGACATTGTAGAGAAGAAATACAATTTATTGTGGAAATGCCGAGACACAATAAGCCAAAAAAGGATTTGGAGACTGGGGTTACGTGATGGTGTTTGAGAGTTTTAGTGACCGCATGGGCAAGAGCGTTTTTCGTTGGGCGCTGTAGAAATCTCGAGCTTACTATAACGACTGATTGTTTAAAGACCTTTTTATTTATAATGAGTCGATTCTATAAAAAGGTAGTTGCAGTACAGTAGTTAGGTTTGAAGTGAACAATCGAGGTGGCTATTGTACAGGGAGTTTCGTAATTGAATATGTGAGGTGGAGGTCGCGAATATGCATGTAACATGTGCGTTCTAAGTGAGTGGCGTAAAGATGAGCAAAGGTAAAGTTTATGTGACTTTTTATGTCGACCTTTGATAAACCAGACGAGATAGCTGTGGAGTTTAGTATGCCACCGGCCTGTGGTAAGCCTACCATTGGCTTATCGCAAACCGAGCGAGCTTATTTTTAGAACTTTTTAGCTTAGAATACCCTACGCGTGGAATTTCCCCCAGGCTAGTTATAATGGTTATGCTATGCCGGTTTTTCTCGTTTCTGAGAATGTTGCCCAGCAGTAGAATTAGATAGGACTTCTAGGCTAAAAATCTTAATAGTAGAGGCTTGAAAGCCCAAGTCTTTCTCGTTTCTGAGACCGTTTGCCCAGCAGTAGACTTGTGTAGGATTTCTAGGCTAAAGCTCTGACGGGTAGAGCTTGAAATTTCAACGTATAATGGCTGATGGAGCTCAGAACTTGTTGGACGTGTCCAATCAGTCGTTCGCTTCGAGGTCTTTGAGATATTTTCGAGATTTGAAAGACGCAGTCGTTAGCGAACTTGCATTCCGAAGCAGGAACAATTCTTCAGACGTTTCGCCAAGATCTGCGAATTACTACGTCAAGACCGCATCAGCAGGACTCGTCATTATCGTTTGCTATTTCGCTTGGTTAAGATACCTGCGCTGGAAGAAGAAGGCCAAGAAGTAGGCCAATTTGTATCTTTGTATCTCAATTACGATCTTTATAAGGCAGTGTACCGTAATCGTAATCATAAGCTCGAGATTTCTACAGCGCCCAATGAAATCTAAGTCGCGGGAACCAGCTTATTCACTGGCGAACCTTACCTTACCTGCTGATCAACTGTGTTTTGACTGAGCTCCTGTGAATAAGCTGACTCCAACGACTTAGCTTTCTTTGAGCGTGGTTGAAATCTCGAGTTTACGATTACGATGATTGAAAGCCGGTTTCTAATTCATGAATATTCATCAAACGGGCACTTGTTTTACGCGGTTACAAAATTATTTATTCAAAGTTCTTTGACACGTTTCGAAAGCGAAAGCTGATTGGTTGCATGTAACGTCTTTTGCTATTGGTTCCCATATTCACGCAGCTGTTATTGTTTTTCATATTTTGTTTACTTAAAGTCGTGGAAAGAAAGTGCGAATGTTTATAACTTGCAAGCACAATTTCTAAATATCTATTTTGCAAGTTGTGTTGTGGATAATTAAACATATTGTAATATTTTCGGAAACAGTCGGCTATTTTCTTTCTGTGGGTTATAAGCCAGCGTTGGGCGAAGACGCCCAGAGATCCGTAAATCAAACCGGGTAATGTAATACCAGTGACGAAGAGCTGATTTAAGTATTTTATAGATGGTGGGGGTCATCGAATTCGTGTTAAATGAAAAATGAGGCTCGTTTCGGGCCAACTGATCGCATGTGGTTAGCGAGGGACATTAAATTGGCTAAGAAAGCGAAATCGAAAACTGAAGGCTGCAAAGTGTAGATCGTATTCGCTGTAAGGTTTGACAGTGCCATGGGCTGTTGTTTTGGTTGTTGCGGCGAAAACGAAAGGTTTGTGACCTTAGCGTATATAATTAATTATTAATAATTAAATTTAACGCTACTGTTTAAAGCTAGTAACGGTTTTGCAAGGAACATGGTTTCTGTTGGAATGTTTAAATAGCGTAAAACTTCTGAGCTAATCTGATGACTTCTATAGCGCCGTTATAACAATTCATAGAGCATCAGTGAGTTGAAGTCACTTCAAGTGAACTCACTGACAAAATCATATTTTGTTAGAAAAGCTTAGTTGAAATCGAATAAGTCGGGTAACATTGAGCATGGGGTCTCTGCTAAACGCCAGTCTTCACAGGATAAAAATGATCTGTGCTTTTAAACACTGGCCTCTTTTAAATGCCAGTTTGTAATAATAGCCGGTCTTGTTTCGATGACTGTGAAAGTAATGAAGGTGAAGGTAATGGAAAGACATACGTTAGTGGAGCATTCATGGTAACAAGAAACGCAGACATAATGTTGCTGTTGACAGGTCACAATTTTAACCCAGCTTGTGTGTTGCTCATTTACTGACCACTGAAGGACATAGTGCTGAGTGGACGCCAGTGGTGCCGTGCTCCTTGGACACTCACTCGTTCAAGTACTAAACTGGCGGAATATTGCTTATCTTCGCCTTACCTGTCAGTTCTTTATCAACGGAGTGAATCAGCCACCCAGTGTAGAGAGTTTATGTATCCAGACATGTGATATTCCTGTCAAAAAGGGTGTTAATTTCATTACAAACAAGTTTTCCTGTAGAAAAGCAACTCTCATAAAACTAGAAAAGTCACTGTGGTGAGCTCTCACACATTGTAATTGTAATGATAATTTGAAATTACATACACAGAACCCTACCAACAGATTCCCTCTTGAGTCGGAATTCTGTTGTTTGGGTCCATTCATCGTGCAGAAGTTGAAGAATTTCTGTGTGAAGTTTGAGTTCATTTTCAGTCAGAACTGGTGAAAGCAAGAATTTAAACTGCGATAAAAGCTGTTAATTTTTTCTTAGGATCCCAACACGGGAGCTTTACGTTAAGGCACGAAATGATCAGTGGCCAATTGTGTATTCGCCGATGTACAACATCAGTTTCTGTGGCCTGGAAAACTGCCATCCATTTGATTCCAAGAAGTGGGGAAGAGTTTTCCAGCTTCTACAAGGTCAGAAGCCTTAACTAATTGACCATATGACTTTTAATCTGTCTAATCTAATCTGGAAACTTCTATAGCACCATTATCAGAGACCAACAGAGATTGCAATGCTGTCCTGATGTGATGCTTTTCTCTCAGCTTAGACACAACCCACCCTAACACCTCCTTTCCCCTTCTCTTTCGTTTCTTATGGCAACTGTTGATTAACTATTGATTACTTGATTGAATGATTGACTGCTGTTGATGAGTAGTGTAACGCAAACTCGAAATTTCTCAGGGGCAACTTTTAGTTATGGCCAGGGCACTGATTTATCGGTTCTTGACATGGCATCTTTGGACAACTCCACTGACTTGACCCAGTGCTCATGAATAAGCTGATGTCCTGCGCTTAGCTTTTTAAGAAGCGCTTGAGAAATTTTGATTTTATGATTATGATTGTATCTGTTAACTGAGAGCAATATATTTAGATATGAGGCGTCAGTAAGGAGGAGAGATGCTTTAAATTAGAAATAGTTGCCAGGTCTTGTATAAGCTTCTTGGTAGTAACATCTGTGTCTGTTCCAATGAGCTTATTACTGTTGCTTCAAAAGAATTATTAGTGCAATAAAATTTTTATGTTGTGTTATCTGCGCCAACAGATCATTCGCTTGTCCGTCTGGAACTCGTCGTTCAGCCTGTGGAAATTTCAAGGGCAGAGTTGTTGCTGGTTCATACTGAACGTTACCTAGACAGCTTAAAGGTTTGGTTCAAAATGAACATTGTATAACTGGCCTCAGTGTGAGCCTTTGACTAAGTAGAGTTTTGTAAGGAGATTCTTATATTCTGATTTATACTAGTAATTCTTTATTTTCGGTCTTTTGAGGTGTTTCAACTGAATGTTCTTATCTTTTTCAATGTGGTTTCTTGGTATCCAAACACCACCTACCATGGCCATTTGACTGCCTGCCTGCCTGCCTGACTTGGATCTTGACCTGGAACCAAACCCTGCCTATCGATAACGCATTTGGCCTATGAATCATGTGGTTGTGGGTTCGACTCCGTGTAATGGACCTGGGCAAGTTGTTTGCACACGCTTTGCCTCTGTTACCAAGCAGTATAATTTGGTACCGGCGTAAGCTGGGAAGTAAACAGCAATAGAATAATGACCTGAAATGGAGTATAGTTACAGTAAACGACCTTGGGATTTGTCCACTGCCGGCTCAAGGGCCAAGAAAAGGAAATGAGCACCTTCCCTACGTCTCACTTGTGGAATATGGGATACTTTACTTGATTTAAGGTGATTGCTAATTTAGATGAGCTAAGGTAATTTGTTATGTGCCTCTTTCAGCTTTAGTCATCAGAGGTATGGTTTCTTTTGTTTAACTTGTAAAAAATACAATCGAGTATTAAATAGTTTGTCTTTTTGTGTTCTTCAGTGGAGCATCATTGTTGCCAGGATAACCGAGGTGCCTTTCGTTGCGTGCATATGCAACTGTTTGGTCCAGAGAATCGTCCTGCGTCCTATGCGATACCAGACGGCAGGATCCATCATAGTACGACATGGCTTTCTCTCTTTTCTATTAGAAAGGCAGAGCTATACCTTAAGCCATCTCTGACAGGCAGCCTAGGCTATACAAGTGTTAGCGACTTCCATTTTCTTTGCCTTGGCATATGAGGTCAGGTGACCAGTCTTTTGCCAGACAGTGGTGTATTCACTTTATAGTTGAGTTCACTAGAGGTGCTAGTGGAGCAGAAATCTGTGTGCACCCTTGTAAGGTTCTGAAAAGGTGCTACATAAATAGCCACATACATGTACATACATACATTGGACTGTCCTTGAACAATCTTTTGCTCAAAATCCGAACTTTGTCTCTAACCAGTAGAATTAGCTGGAAATAGTGGAGCAGACCTTTTTACCCTGATGGGTATTTGAACCTGTAATCTCTCAACTGACAGGCCAGCATGCAAACCCTTTTTTTTGTATTAAGTCTTTCAAATACAGACACTTGCAAACAAAATGGAAGATTAGCAAACTGATGGAGGTCTTCGGGGAGTTCATTCCAGACATCTGGCACTGCATAGATTACGATGCTGCTTTCCCATTGCTCTCAGCTTAAACACAACCCACCCTAACAGCTCCTCTCTTCCTTCTCTCTCTGGTCTTCTGACAACCAGACTTGGTTCTTGATATGGCTTCTTTGGACAACCCATCTGACTTGACGCAGCACTTGTGATTAAGCTAGTGCCCTGTGCCTAGCTTTAATGTAGTGCTTTAGAAATTTAGAGATTACAATTATGATGATGGTCCAGGATAGATTGCCAGTCTGAAGTGAAACTCTCCAGAAGGGAGGGCAAACGAAGATCAGCTCACATTTTAGAGGTGACAATGGAAGTTTTGGCGTATGGTGTAGTTAACGTTTACGATTGCCTCTGATTGTCTAGGCTGCGGATCTGGCGCTGGACCGAGGTTGGGCAATTAACATTGGTGGTGGCTTCCATCACTGTTCGGCCAATGCAGGAGGCGGTTTCTGTGTATACGCCGACATCACGCTTGCGATACGATACATGTTTCGTGATCGTGGGATCCGGAAAGCCATGATCATAGACCTCGATGCACATCAGGTCAATTTCTTTTACTTTAACTATATTTCAGGTCATTTTCTTTTACTGTAACTCTACTCGACTTCAGGTCATTTTCTTTTACTGTAACTCTACTCCATTTCAGGTCATTTTCTTTTTACTGTAACTATACTCCATTTAAGGTCATTTTCTTTTTACTGTAACTATACTCCATTTAAGGTCATTTTCTTTTTACTGTAACTATACTCCATTTCAGGTCATTTTCTTTTTACTGTAACTATACTCCATTTCACGTCATTTTCTTTTTACTCATTATTTCAGGTGAATGGTGACTTCTGTTTAAGGTACATCGGTCATATCCGGTCATTTTTCAGTAACTATAGATTGTGAGGTCATTATTCTTCAGGCCTACTGTAACTATAGGCCATATCAGGTCGTTTTTCTGTAACTTTACTTGACTTTATTAACAATTAACTTTATTAACATCAGCCATCTGGATTTTCAAGTGTAATTTGTAAGAATCATAAATTGAAATGTTTCTCATTGAGGCATTGGAAGTAAATAATTTGCATATGTATTATATTTCAATGTAACAAACTGTTGACCACTGATAATTATTGTGTGATAATAGGGCAATGGACACGAGAGGGACTTTGCAGGAGATGACCGCGTCTACATACTGGACGCCTACAACAGAGGCATCTATCCAAAAGATAGCGAAGCAAAGAGTAAATATAATCCATTGATATATTTATTTAATTAGTTTTTGGACACTTATTAAATGCACAAGGTCAGTAGATGATTTTAGGTATGAGATAAGAATGCATGAGTAAATTGTCCAGGGTTGTTACATGGAGCTAGCTCAAACTGGCAATCGTTAGATTACATACCGATTAGTCCACCGTTTGACTGCATAAATTAAAATTTCATTTGCATAATTAGATGCCCCACTTTAAACTTTTTATGAGTTTGGCATATGGCATAATAGTGAGCTTGTACTGCAGTTTATCACGAAAATTCTACGCCAAATGGTAATAAAAAAATGCAGAGGAACTAAAGTTTCACTGAGAAAGCAAAGTTTTTCTGATGATTCATGAAATGAACATTTTCAATTAAATGTAAATTTTTAATTTTCAACAAGCTTTAAACTGCTTTAGACATAATCGTTTGGGTGAGTTGGATAGCCATGTATGCAGTGCTTTAAGAGGTCCTTTTGGTGCTGTATCAAGTATCGCGATACATAAATAGGAAATGTATTATTACATTTCATGGAGCATTGTATTGTATAATTTAGACTCATTTGTTATTGTAGCTGCTATAAGTCGTAAAGTCGAGCTACAGTTTTACACAGAGGACGCGGAATATCTGGCCATGGTGCGCACGTATGTAGAACGGTTCTGACTGCATTTTTTACAGTATTGCACCTTTTTCCTCGATTTATTTTGCTTGTTAAGCGCTCGTGGTCAGCAAATTTGAATCTGAGGTGTGAGATAATTGGTGAACATTTCTAGGGTTGTTACAAGAAGTCAGTTCAGCGGGCTTGAACCAGCAATTGTTGGATTACAGGTCCGGTGTGCTACCGGATAGAACATCAAGACACACACTGTATTTATGTGCATCAAATTCAATAGTATGGTTTCAGCATATGTCAGGTTTTCTGTTTACCTTGTGTTCTCATTCAATTTTGACTTTGTAATATTATTATTATTAATAATAGTGTGGCTAATTTAACCTGTTTTGCATATTATTGCTCTGATTCACTTGATTGTTAGTTTTTTCCAGATAATGATTTAAAATGTTCTCCAACTACTGCAGCGTTATTTAAGGTGCAGTAATATAAGCAGAACAAGCTATTTCCAGTGGTGTAGTTCAGATTTTGAGTGGAAGATTGTTCAAACAGTAGCCGACTGGATAGAGCACTCAGCTTGTAAAGTGGACTGTATGGGTTCGAGTTACTGCAAGCCCTTTACTCACAGCCCTTTACTCACAGTTGCTCAGCACCACTGATTGATGCTTAGTCATTAGATAGTGGTGCTCAGTAAATGCAGACATAATAAGGAGGACAGTCCAATGAATCTATGTATCTGGCTATTTATGTAGAGCCTTTTATGAACTTCGCAGGGGTGCTACACTGAATTTTATGATTGCAGACAAGTTCAGGGGGCACTGAATGAATTCACGCCGGATTTAGTCATCTACAACGCAGGAACGGACATACTGGAGGGTGATGGTCTTGGACTCTTGTCCATAACAGGAGACGTAAGTAGCAATATGTTTAATTGCTACCTCAGTCTGTTTGCTCAGCAGAGTATTTGCTGTCCTTCTGGTCTCAGCTTAAGAAGAACAGATGAATAGAGAAGAGCAGTCGTTTGAGGTTATCCTGAAGGGAAGCCATGGATATGATGATGAGTTCTCTGCTCGAAGGCAGGTCCATTGGCTTTATGCCACACGGGGATGAGATGAGTGGGGTGGTTTCCCATTGCCTTCCTCACAGACAACTGTGGGTGAGCAACTTGTCCAAGGTCGCTACACAGTGGCTCGAGTAAGATTCGAACCCGCGACCCTCTGGTTACGAGGCACCAACCATACCACTATACCACCACGTCCCATGGATATGAAGTGTTACAAACATTTTATTAGCCTTGACATGTGAGGGCTGGTGGCAAGTGGTGCTATATAAATTTACAATTCAAAATCTCATAATTACAAGCAGATATGTAACCTCGTTTGTTACGTCTTTCTTTGTTTGTTTAGGGTATCATCAAACGAGACGAAACTGTATTTGAACTGGTGCGATCGAGACATATTCCAATTGTTATGCTCACGAGCGGAGGCTACCAACGTCACACGGCTGAAGTCATTGCCAACTCAATCCTCAATCTCCATGCCAAAAATCTGATTGGTCTCGAACACAGGCGTGGTACGTGAATCTTGAACAGGCCCACGTTTTGTCATCTTCTAATCAACTCCTCACAGGCATAAAAGTAAAGGTAACACATGCTTACATGTCTCTGTAGAGACTCCTGAGAAGCATAAAGGTAACGGTAATGCTTATTCACGTTGCTCTATGGAAACTTCATTGAAACATAAAGGTAAAAGTGGGTATGCCTTCATAGTAACTCCTCAGAAGCCTAAGTGTGTGGCTGAGGTGCAAATAACGACAGCAATCCAATGCCATTGCACCTTTAACCTCCCAAATTATTATGTTCAGAAGGTGATCTTGGCCACCGTATCACATAGGCTTTTACTAAAGGACAAACTTATTGCTTACATGAACTGCAGTTCGTGCTCCATCTTATCTTATGGAGCTAAGCATCTCGGTCTCTTCCATCCCTGGCCGCAAATATCTTTGGTCAGCTGCATAAGGTGACCTGGTTGGCCCGAGTGTCCACAGTCCAGCATATGCTTTCCTGTGCTTGGCCCATTTTCCTGGACTGCGCCACCTAGCAACCTGGGTCTTGAATTCTTTAGCCATCTCTGTGCCTCTGTTCTGCAGGCAGTTGAAGAGCATTCTGTTTGATCATTTTTTCGTGTGGTCAGGTCTGGACTGTGTCTGACAAGTTTCTCCAAGTGTCACATATTTGGACAGCGGTGGTGAAGGATCTCACCCGATTAATTCATTGAAAAATGAGCAGGGTCAAGGCCATATGGTCGCTATATTATTATTTCTGCATTTATTAAACACCACTATCTAATGACTAAGCTCAGCAAGTGTGAGTGAAGGACTTGCTCAAGGTCCTTACACAGTAACCATCTCAGGGCAGGAGGCTCGAACCCGACTCTCCGTGTTACAAGCCAAGCACTCTAACCAACAGGCTATCATGCTATAGAAAGGCATGTCCATATATTTTAATTTGCAATTACAATTATATAAATTTGTGTATTCAGGCTTACATCATAGAACGATGTTTTTCAATGCTTTAGGTGGACATGCTGCTCAGTCGTTAGCAGTGAATTTGGGAACTTAACCTTCGTACAGCGGCCAATAACTGAATCAAAGCCAACAGAGATTCCAAAGCTTTCTTTTCTGGCCTTTGACATTTCTTGAAACTAAGAAGTGGACAGAGAAACTCCGTGCACCCTGCATGCTAAAAAATTAATTTAATCATGAGGTTCTGGGAGTTACAGGTTTGGAGTTTGCATGCACCACAATGATAACATCATTTATTCAAGATTTCTGGGATTGCTAATCGGTAATAAATCCACAAAATGATGATGTGCTAGTGTAAAAAAACGTCAATTTTGCCAAATTTTCTTGAAACCACAAGCAGTCGTTTTGCACCCTGCCTTCAATTCAACATTCACTGCTTGCATCTGGTATTGCTTTGACTGTGAAACTTGTTTTGCAAAGTTGCCTTGTTTTCCGCATTGAAGTGATCTATCGTTCTTTACACGAAGCAGCTGTTTTGCGTCCTAAGCCGTCGTTTTTGGGGGTGATTTGAACTGGCAAAGATGATGTAGAATGATTCCTACAGATAAAAAAATGAGACAAATCAGTAAAATAGCCAATGTGTATCAACAGGAATGCTCTGTATGAAAGAGATTTTTGTAAAGAGTTTAACAATCAATTCTTGTTGATACACATTGGCTATTTAACTGATTTGTAAGAGATTTTTGTAAAGAGTTTAACAATCAATGTACCTCAAGTCACTAAAAGGTGCTTGTTTTGACAGATAAGTGTTCTAGCGTTAAGCAAATCTGCAAGCAGATATCTTGCTGCAGCAACCTGATATTTCAGCAATTTCTCTGTGAACTTTGCTTCATTTTAATTCCTTATGATTTGTTTAGATAACTTCGTTGTTTGGATAATTTTTTCAAATATACCTTTCTAAACCAAACATCTCACTGCTGGTAAAAATTCCTGAAAGTTTTGATTTTTCAGACTACTCTGTACATCCGTCTACTGACCTGTGGGGCACAGTAGCAAATAGGTTAAAGCGCTCGGCTTGTAACTCAGATAGCACAGGTTCGAGCCTCCTCCCGAGATGGTTACTGTGTAGGGACCTTCACTCACAATTGCTCAGCACCATCAATCGATGCTTACTCATTAGATAGTGGCACTTAACAAATTCAGAAATAATAATAATGACCTGTAGCGACTGAAACGTTGAGACAGTCAATGAGAGGGTGTAGGTTTCTGCCAGGTGGAATGGTAACCAGTCGATGACAGCGTGATTCAACGGCCTCCGTCAGCCCAATCCCTTCATTTCCTGTTACATTTGTAAAGAAATCTTAAACGTTAAAGAATATTTATGTCAGAACCCTGTTTTAACACTATCTCTGGGAGTCATGTCACATATAGTAGTTACTAACAAGGGCCCATTACAGAAATTGTACTAGATTAAGACAAAATTATAACATGATATCAGAAATGACTCACCTAGAATGAGGATCGTGTTTCGTTCTAAGGATACGTCCCGAAGCGAAACGATCTGGTTTGGATTGGACTTTGGAGAGCCAGTTGTTCCAAGCAAATCCCAGCCTCTTTGTTTATGTTCCTTTGACATACAACAAAAATAGTTAAAAGCATAAAACTCCAGACAGCCGATTCAACAAAGCAACGGTTAGCTCTGCGTGATCAATCGGGATGCATAATCTAGGCTTAAGTACTAAGTTTAAGCATGGATGTCTGCAAATGGGATGGGATCTCTCGGGTAATTGTGTGGAAAAGCGGCAGAGAGGGGTTGAAATTAGGTCATATTTTGCAGACTCTTTCTGAATGACCCCTCTAGCCTTTTCAATTGTCAGTTCTATTCACAGTTCTATCCGTGTAGCTGACATACATGTATACCACAACTGAAATTTGACAGTATTCCCTTACCACAGCTCACAGGTAAACTCTGAAACCCTAACTTGAACTTAAAAATTAGCTTGCTAATCATAAACGTGCGTCAGACGGAACCCAACAAAAAGTGGTCAAGACTGCAGAATTTTTAGCTCATCACATCAAACTGAATGTGGTTCATACCTCAAGAAATTCAACAAGATTCGGAATGGCGTAAATCTTGTTGATCTCCATCACTCCAGCGCTTGATTTGCTCACAACTGGAGTCAGCGAACAACTGCAGAAGAATCAGAGACGCCTCCTTTAATTCATTTTTATTTTATTTCTTCATGTTAATTGACATGTTATTATTATTATTCAATTATTTTAGCCGGTTATCGTATCCCAAAAGATAACATCCCAACGATGAGAATGAATTAATTTAGAGCAAAGGTATCACAAAATGTTCTGATGTGACCCGGCCTTTCACACATCAGTGATTTTGTCTAGTCTTGAACTTGTGAATGGTCAGTGAACTGTGACAGTGTAAGAGGTGAGATGGACATATGACATGTCTCAACAAAGTGAGATGTGAGAAGGAAGGGGAGCCAGAACTTAGACGCATCAGAGGATGAGAACTGCAAAATGAAAGAGAGCTGCAACTGTAAAGTTATAAATTTTTAAGAGTTATAAAAAAAAATTAAATTTTTTAAAACTAATTACTCTGCCACTGCCCTTAGTTGAGTGGTGCCAGTCCCATGCCTGGATAAAAAGGAGGATGGCAGTGCTAATCATCGTTATAATGGCACAGCGTCGTTAAACAGCAACATGAAACGGAGCTTGAGGTTTTGTGACAATTGGTTCGTGACATGGAAAAATGATTTGGTAAGATGATGTAACAGACATGCTTCATTCATTCCAAGCACCAGTATAGCACCCTTCCCAGACACCCACTCAAAGGCACTTCCAGAAACAATTGAGATCTTTCAAATGCTCGAGTACGTCAGCAAGGTGCTGAAAAGGAGGCAAATCATCTTACCTATTTTCTTTCACAACAAACAGCTGGTCAACTCCGAGAAAATATGACGATCTTATAACGGCACCAAGATTCATCGGATCCTAGGGAAACAACAACAGAAAACAGATATTTACAAGACAAGTCTGCATTTATTAAGCATCAAATTCTAATGACTAAGCATCAGTCGCTGGCACTGAGCTACGGTGAGTGAAAGATTGCTCGAGGGATCTACAAAGTAACTGCTTACTTGGCGGCTCAAACCTGTCCATGTTACAGGCCTAGAGTTGTAGCCAATCGGCTACCAGGCCCCTGGTGAAGAACTATACTGGAAACTCATTACAACTTGCTTCATTATTCCAAGAATTCTGATATACATGTACCACAGTCATGGACCCAAAATTCATTCACCTACAGAAGATAACCTTATAAGATGGTTCTTGAAATCGCTTCCAAAGACAGTGCTGATTAACAGTTAATTTATTACCAATAATCACAAATTCAATTACAAATTTTTAGGAATATCTGAACATTTAAATCTTCTTAAATATTAACATTTAAATAGGAAACGTGTGTTAAATAGATTTCAATGTAGGCATTGTTTTTAGATGATGCCACCAACAAGGATACTTACTTACTTATCAGACATCAGCTGATTTCTTACAGTTACATTTTACAACTTTACAGAACACAATTCAAAGCTACAGTTGCAAATTACAATTAGAAACACACCTGAACAGAATCTAGAATGACAAACAGTTGAGGCTCCAAGGCATTGTCAGTAGAATCTTCACAAATAGCTTCATCACTGAAAAATAAAACAATTTTAAACTAAATAGTTTGTCCAAGGGCAGGAAAGAATTAATTTAGACAGAGTCAGTTTTCAACATGAATCCCAACCCCGGATGAGCTTCAACAATAACCTCATTATAAAACCACCTCAGTTCTTGATACTGCTTCAGCATTTTATGGAAATTCAGTGTAGCACCCAAGACTTCTACAAGATGGGCAAATATAGCTGCAGACATCTAAAATTACACTCCAAGAACATCCAATTCAACAAATTCCGTAAGACAACAAACTCCTTGCTGTGGTGGTGAACGATACCACCCGATTAATTCACTGAAAAATGAGCAGGGTCAAAGCCGTACGGTCACTAAAGAAAAACGTCTACAATTACATTTACGTGAGGTGGAATGATGGGACCAAAATGCTGCCTGACAGGAGCCAAAATCGATTAAAATACGCCAACTTCAAGCGACAGTGAGTTGCATCCAAGAATCTCAATATACCGTATATAGAGCATTCCAATATTCAGTGGGGCTGTGACCTTTCAGAATTGTCTACTGATGCCTAAGTTTTCACGACGTGGTGTAGTCAGTAATGTAATTTTTAGGTTTAATTCCTACCTGCCAAGTGTTTCGTAGTCCAAACGGCCGACATCTAAACACACACCCTGTCAATGACAACCAAATCAGAACATCTTTAAGACACGTCAGTACAACACCAGATAATCTACCACAGGCAGCACCAACCTGTACAGCAAATAACACGCTATTTATAATCATCATATGTATTCTTATTTTGCATCTATCATGTGCAAGGTCAGTAAATCTGAATCTGAGGCACCACATGGAATATGGCATGCGAAGTTTGCGGCCATGAACTCTCAACCCTTGATCCAATAATAATTATTATTACTATTGTTATGACTGTCATTATTATTTTAGTTAAGAAAAATATGTAATGAGTTACTGTTAACTAGAAATCAGTGTCAAGTCTTTTACAAACGTGTAGCTCAATGCCTGGATTCCTTTTTGCTATTTTCCTGTGACATTATAACTCATGACCGCCATCATCTGTGGCACGCTGCCCTCTGGAGCATTGCCGTTTCCACAACAACGGTGCAACCAGCCATCTCTATTCTGTACTCGTCTCCAGGCCGTACGTAACCTAAGTTCAGTGGGTAGTGGGTGTGGGTCAGCTTCCACTGTTCTTGACCATGGATGGTGAGGGCGTCCAATAGGTCTTGTCCAGCCTCTTGGAGGGCCTGGAAATCATCGTTCGCAAAGCCCTAGCATGGTCCTGGTCACCTTTGCAGTGAGTGATGTGTCCAAGCAGACAAAGCCTCCTTGTTTCAATCATCTCCAACACTAATAGACCTCATGACTGCTGCTGTGATATCCTTACAAATGCAATAAAATATCATGGTATCTAATTTCCAATGCTTAACAACATCTTATGGCATCAAAGGCTGTTGACGTTGCCCTCCTCCTTTATCCAGGCTTGGGACTGGCACTACCAGACTAAAGGCAGTGGCAGAGGTTATCATGTTACATAATGTTAAATAACAAATTATCTCACTCCATAACTATAACTCGTACTTGATGAGGCCTGGCTTGTGACAGAGAGGTCAGAAGATCTTTACCACACACTTCAACATTAACTGCCTTCTCTTGAGCCAAAGACATCAGCTGCTGTACTGCTGGTCGGTCAGACTCCATGAGGATATCTCGTAGGTACAGCTTGTGAAATTCCCTTCTGCCGGCCGTGAGTGCAAGCAAAGCAGAATGGATGCCGTACAAGATCTCACCCTTAACCGCCGGTCCAGCCTTCAATCTGAAATTATAGATGCTTCTAATAATTACACTTAATAACAACGTTTTTGTAGTAGAAACTATTATTAGCTGCCTTTTATTACTTTTTTGGTACTCATTTCAGATCTGGGCTTCAAAAAAGGCCAGCACGTCATGCTTTTATGTTATAGGTCATTTTTAGTTCAATAATTGTCAGTTTCTGTAGGGATAATTGTAGACACTTCTAATAATTACAGATACTGTTTTGTGCTCTAGTGAGGATCTTGAGGGCACTACAAAATTAGCCATGTACATACAAATATACTATTAAGCTTCATTTCAAGTAAAACACCTTCATTTTAACGTGTTAGGTTAACGATCATGCGGTTGTGGGTTCGACTCCGTGTAATGGCCCTAGGCAAGTTGTTTGCATACAACATGCCTCTGTCGCCAAGCAGTATAATTTGGTACCAGCGTAAGCTGGGCAGTAACCGGCAAATCTTGCGATGCACTGGCCCCATGTCCAGTACCTTGGGATTTGTCCACTGCCTGCTCAAGGGCATAAAGAAAAGGAAATTAGCGCCTCCCCTACTTCTCACTTGTTGGATATGGGATACTACACCACCCCGTCCCACTGGCGCATTAGAAGTTATTAATTATTATTGTTATCTGTCTAATTCCTACTGTGTTCCAATAAAGATTCACTAGTGATTGACTGGATTGATTGATTGCAGACTCACTTTTGAGGCAATTCTTTACCAAGGCCTGTGAGACCATAGTTATAATTTTTGGCTTCCTTTGCTGCAGACCATTTCCCAGGTCGCACAAAATTTTCCGCAGCAGCTCCTTGCTCAGTTTTTCCAAAAAATTTTTGATCTGCAAGTATAATCAATCAGAATTAAATATGTTAGTTAATTAATTAAATACCTGGCCATATATGCTAGGATGATGATGATGATGATGATGATGATGAGATGATGATGATGATGATGACTATGATGACGACAATAGATAATTATTTACCATTTTTATCCAATAAAAGCATAATTTTGTCCCAAATTAGTATTTAGGCCAAATTTATTGTTGTTAACTAACGAAGATTCAAAGTTTGAGACTGAAGCATAAATTTTCGCCAAAAAAGTGGTAGCTTATTTTAATATTCAGCAACAAAATCCTAGGCTTCAACAAAATGAATGAAAAAGTTACATTTCTACAACTTAAAATGTTTTTTATGTTCTTATTTACTCTTTAAAAATAAATAAGCCACTAACTGCCAGAAAATCTTTCTTGTCCTGAGTTCGTTCGGTTCCTATGCACCTGAGTCGGCCAAAAATTTGGTTCGTCATCTTCAAAAATATCTTCAGATGATCTGAAATTCTTTCGAGAACCAGGCATTTCTGACATGCGTGTGTCATGCATCGGTTTTGTGGGTTTCGTAATGCGAGGTTTCTTTACACCAGTTGATCCCGAGTCACGATGCTCAAAGTCCGATTCTTCGGGTGCGGCATTTTTAAATCGACGCTGTTTTGCTGTCGACTCCGGTGTTGTTTTGTACCACGAGCCCTTGCCCTGGTCGGCTGGGTTGGAAAAAGTGCAACTCTTCATAAAACTGCGTGGCATCTGATGTGCCGCGTTCCTGGGCAGTTGCAGGAACAGTTTGTGCAATCGCATACGCATCACAATGGACGACATCTTGGATTCAACGGACCGTTGCAAAGTCTAGCTTATCAGTTTGCGCTAAAAATTAAAAGGACATGCATGTAGTACGACTCGTAATGCAACTAAGGACTTATATAGTTGTATATGAATCCTCAAGAAACAGCCGCTTGTGGTCACCCTCATTTTTTTAATCGTTCAGTAAGCTACGGTCGTCAAATTTGTGACGATGGTCATCAGGCCTGCCTTGAGTAGTTTGGCCGATTGACACTGTACAATTAGCACGCCAATCGGCTGTTTACAAACTGTATTTAACTTGCATCAAACTACACTAATCTAAACCAGAAACCCCAATAATAAGTCTACGTTATTAAAAATTTCGCACTCACTTCTTAAGTCGTCGCTTCAAGCACCCTTTACAAGACCGCCATTGATACAAGTTTAGCAAAATAACGGTAACTGCAATTAACAATTGTAACATCCGTCATAACGATTTAAGTTAATAGAATTTCAATCTAAACTGAACATGATAATTATGAAGTACAAAAAGGAAAACATAACACAAAAGTAAGCGTTTCCTCAGCAAATCTGTGTAGTTCAATTAACCGAAATAATTGTTAGAAGTTTGTATCAATCAAAGTCCACAGCATAGAAACTAAGTTTTTGCAGAAATCTCGAGATCACGATTACTATTACGATTATAGTCACTCTAAGATCTCGACCCTGCTCATTTCTGAATGGAGTGATAGGGTGACATCCCTCACCACCGTTGATCCTTTGAATGGGTGCCATGCCATTTAAGGTCCCCGTGTATCGACCGTATTCACTCTGTCCTCCTTTTGGAGCGATATTGTAGCATTTTGTGCATTAGACACTGGCTTCGTAGAAATTATTAGACTAGATTAAATTTTTATTCTACAGATTAATTCCTTTCATAATTTTTAAAAATCTAATTGTATAACTTTTTTCGATTACTTTTGCAAGTTTATTAACCTACACATAACAACCGTATTAAGAAATTCTTGTTTCTTGTTCTCCATCATAAACATTGCCGCTGCTCAGAATTTACAAAAACGGCTGAATTTAGACGTTGCTGTATTAAATTTCAGCTAAAATAGTCCACAAAAATGACGAGTGAAACTAAAGGTGTACCAGTTGATATGGAGTTGAAGAAGGTAAGCTTGAGATTTGGAGACTGAACCAACCACCCGAAGTGTGAACGTGAGCGATATTTGAGTGATTAACGTAGTGTGTTTTGCCCGAACAAGCAATTATCGCTGTGATGCCGGATATCTCCATTAAATCTAAGGCAACTGCTACTGTCGAACAAGTACACCAGATAAACCAGATTGTTGTCAGAGGATGATTTTCATCAGGCTGTTTTGTGATTTTCTATTTATTTGATGGGTGTGACATGAATTTTGTGAATGCATAATTTTGATTGATTGCAGGGAACACGAACTGTATAAACGGTGAACAAGTTATTAAGAATTCGACAATATTTTAGTCGCTACAGTGTAATAGAACAGGATTTTCTAAATCTGATTCATGTTTGTCTTAAATTGTGATTGTTTTGATAAGTTTTGTTGGCAGCAGTTTTTTAGTTTCTATATCAATGTTTTGATGCATTTATTTGATACAGTATAAACAAGAATTTCTCATCTGGTTTGCAATGTGTAGGCATTTCAAGAACTGCAAGCCAAAATGGTCGCCACGACTCAGCAGCTACGAATGTCCGACTTGCAGATTGAGCAGTTGAAACGTCAGATCACTCACACTCATCTTGTTGAGAAGGAGGTTGGATCTCTGCCAAAGGACACGAAAACGTACGAAGGAGTTGGAAGAATGTGAGGAGAGAGCTGTCTTATTTTCCCTCAGATTCTATGCCTAATTTCAATTCATACTTTTATCTTGGTGACAGAGTAGTATTTAATTGGCAGCTACCTGGCGGAAGTTCATCTGCCCCTCAGATTCGGCTTTACTGACTGCACGATGCATGTATTATGCAAACAGTTATCAGGCAGAGGAATAAATTTCTTAATATGAATAAATAAATTAACTGATATAATTTTAAGCAAATTAAAGGCGATTTTAGTCAGTTGTATTGGCAGTTGGGCTTGAAGCAGCTGGCAAAATGGGAAATGTTTCTTAGGTTGCTTGGAGTCTGAGCCTCTTTTTACAGCAGGCTCGAACTTGCATTCATTTCAGTTATAAGGTGAGGGGTTTTTCTGATTGGGCCAACATGTCGCATGTAGTTAGTTAGTTACATAGACAATTGATATAGCGCCTTTAAAGTAGCTCACAAAAGTACTGCCGACCCTAGCCTATATGTGATTAAATACAGAAAGTAGTACATCAGCAAGTGAAACGTGCAGCAAATGTCCAAACATGTCCAGGCATTTTTATTTAAGTGGCTTCTCTTTATTCGTGTTTCTTGTTTTTGACACAGGTTTATTCTTCAGCCGATGCCGGTCATCGAGAAGAATTTGACCGAAAAAGTTAAGACCTGTGAAGAGAAAATAAAAACCATCCAGGTTTGTAAATGAGTCATACGTGTGCAGTTTATTAGACTTACATTGAGTGTATTGCGGTGTAGCTTGGTAAGTAGGTAGATAAGTAGGTAAATATATATG
Source organism: Norana najaformis (assembly GCA_964023275.1). NCBI lineage: Eukaryota > Metazoa > Annelida > Clitellata > Crassiclitellata > Hormogastridae > Norana > Norana najaformis. The sequence continues at coordinate 40,415,302 of OZ029917.1, forward strand.
TAGATAGGTAGATAAGTAGGTAGGTATATATGTTTGTAGGTAGCTTTGTATGTATCATGTATACAGGTAGGTAGATAGGTATGTATGAAGGTGGTTACATAAGCAGGTAGGTATATTTTTATATGCGTATGTGTTTATGTAACTCCTTTTAAGAAACCTTTTCAGAGGCTCCAAAGCATGGCTGTATAGCATACCTAAAGACAAGCTGAAATGAACTACAGAGTCATCTGTTTTAATGCTTCTAGTTTTTGACATTGTAGCGAGTAATCTTAATGACCTGAGATTTCATTGGATTGGTGGCTTACTGATTTGACCATTGTTCAGATGAAAGTTGTTGCAAGAGGATTGTGAACTTACAGTTAAGAAACTGAGAATTGATGTTACCACCTATGCTGCAATTAAAAATAGTAAATAAAAAATTGGCAACTCTGAATAGTGAGACTCCTGTGGTTCCTTAATAGCTCTTACTTTGACAGCTGTTGGTATAGACTTGAGTGTCTACATATTTCCTAAACTGTTTATTAACAATAAATTGACTTAAATTATGTATTCAGTCTAAATTTGTGTAGCATCGTGTAAAGATGTAACTGCCTATTGCCCTAAATGTTAATGTTGACAACACGAAATCTGAATGTGTTACATGTTTTCAGATTTGATTTGATTTTAGGGTAACAAGGCTTATCTGGAGAGGAACCTCAAAGAAAGCGAGGAGAACCTACGTGAGCTGGTTCTGGCAAAACAGCGAGAACAGACGCATTAGCTGATAGAACAAAACGATCATTGTTAGAGACTGCACGGAAAACTGTCCCTCTAGATTCTCCCGATCTTTAAACTAAGATGAATATTAATTTCTGCAAGTGCAGATCAAACCAAACGTAATTGTCTCTGCAAGAGTGTTGGATTAAATTTTCTGTTTTGCTTGCTTTAAGTAAATCTGGTGAAATTCTTGTGACCAAAATTATTGTGATAGTAAGACGAGATTTGAGATAGGTGATATTGGCCAAGGTAATGCAGCTGTTCGTTTGACTTAGTTATTTAATGCCCTCAATTTCTCAACAGATTTTGTTCTGTCTGTGGAGAGTAAGAGTTGTCAAAACCCAGGAGTATGTATGTATGTATGTACTCATCCAGGTATTTACCGAGTTTATAAATATTTCATTTGGCTTAGTCATGATTAGATACCCTTTTGCAATGTCTCATCGTATTTTCGACAAAGTTGGTTGTATCTGTGTGGAGTGAAATAAGTGTCAAAAACCATGGAGTATGTGTCTCTAGACGTTAACTTAGCGCTTCTTGAAGGCGTTTAAGCACGGCTATCAATCAGATCGTTGCTGTGTCCTTGGCAACAGTTACAGCATGTGACTTCATGAATAATGACAAAGCTTCAGAAATCTTTGCCACCACTGGTGGTTCTTGAGGGACATACTGGAAGTAAAAAGTAAATGTAGAGTTAGGTTTTGCATAGCGACCGTATGGCCTCGACCTTGCTCATTTTTCAATGAATGTGTCAGGTGAGATACTTCCCACTGCTAACCGTTTGAATGGGCGCCACGCCATTTATGATCTCCATGCACGAAATGTGTGAAACTTGCTACGAGAGGTCCCAATTCAACACACATCAACATAAAACTTCCCATTTATTAAGTCTTGAACTCCCTCCAAACACTCCTTCAACAGATAGGTGCATGGTCATGCCATCATGGGACCAAAGCAATCCCTCTTAACCTTTCTTCTTCAAGAAACAGGTGCATGAGCACATGTTATGAACAGACTATTGCGTGGGCAGATGTCACTTTCAGACCCAGTCAACCTTACTTTACACATGTGCCCTCGCAACAAATAATACATTGCCAAATTTATAGTGCTTCACATAGCCTGTGGTAACCAACAATGCATTGAATGCTCAGTGAGTTATGCGTGTAAGTTTGCGCTTGAACGCTCCAGTTTGAGTTACTTCCTGCAGGACTTAGGTAGGCCTATACTATAGGGAGTTCCAGGTGGCTGGGTTTGCATTCAAGAAGTCTGACGACCATTAGTTCGCAGAAAATAGCCTAAACAGGAGACTAAGGTGGCAGTTTGAAAGCATGTATGCGACAGAATGGGGAGTTCCAGCACTTAGCTTTTTGGCGTGTGAAGTAGTGCTATAGAAGTAGCTTCTCAGTATGTAATGAGGTTTAGAAATCAACTCTGCCGTGCAACGAGAACCCTAAATAGCGTGGCGCCCATTCAAACTGGCAGCAGTGGAGAAGGATCTCGGCTGATAAATTCCTTGGAAAATGAGCAGGATCGAGGCCATAGGGTCGCTATAGAAAAACTGAACAATTACATTTAATATTCTACAACGAAGACCTGTATATACAGTAGACTTTCCGTAGCTATTGCGCAATGATAGTGATTTGAATTGGTGGGCTATAGGCCTACTTTCTTCTTTCAGTTCGATGGTGTCGATCGCATGCTTTGCTGAAGAGTTCCACTGTTCTGCGTCCTTTGCCAACTGACTGAGCTTGTGCACGTCGGTCCCATACTAGTCTCTCACGTAATCCAGCCATTCTCTATTCGGTCAACTTTGATCCCTCCGCCGTCATCATTCCAAACTCCACTTGTTTGACCATTCTGGCGTCATCCGTTTTGGAGATGTGTCCAAAGAGATTTAGTTTCCTTTCCATTACTTGCTGAACGATGTTTCTTGTGCAACCCGCTCGTTTTTGCACCTGTGTTTATGACTCTCTGTTTGCCAAACGATGTGTAATACCCATCTGTAACACCTCATCTCAAATACCAGTAATATACTGTAGGCCTAACTTTATCTTTCCGTGAAGAGTCCAAATTTCACTTGGTACAGTAACGCACTGAATATGGCCTACATGACTATGCTTTAAACCGACACAATACTTCAGATCTAGCAAATACTTTAGGCCTAGAAAATAGGGCTACTTCTTACGAAGATAATATTCTAGACCAAGAGGAATAGTCTTTAAGCGGAATAAGTAAGCCTGTTCTGAAAGGCTAATTGTCATGTCTGAGTTTTCTAAACAGGATGACCATTTTGAGGCCTACCATTTGGACAGGCTTATCTCTGTCGCTTTAAATTCAGAGTTCTCTTTATAGGCGGAATAAGTAGGCCCGTTCTGAAAAACCTGAACTTCCCATACAGGTAAACATTTGCGCTGTTTGGAAAAACCAGCGTTGGCAAGTTTTTTGCCAAACGGTGGAAAAACCGGTTTTTACAATGGCGAAAACCATCCTGTCAAAAATAGTTTTTATGCAACATTAAAATTTAATAAATAGGCCTATTCCTTTTAGTATGACTGGGCCTACTCCTGCCTTAATATTGCTGGGTTAGGATCAGCGTTGGCAAGTATTTGTCATCTGGTAGCAAAACCGATTTTTACCATAGGAGTGTTTCTCGTTCATGCTTCATGCATATCATTGACCTTCGCAGAATTCGCCCTAAACTTGACTTCTAAGCAGCATCTACCATTGCACATTCATAGTCCATGCAAAACTTGGTTACTCAATTCACTTTGCCCGAATATAGAAGCTACCCAGATAAAGCGCCTTCGAACAAACCAGATCACCCGCTGCAGCATAGAAGCTTCGCAGTCAGTCCAACTTTCAGGAATAGGTTGCATAGCACCATAAGACAATCTCCTTCGTCTTTCTTTACTTTTATTCCCTAAGCTCTTTAAAAACATTCTGTTCGAACACGGATCTTTATCGTTAGGTCGGGAGCGCCTTCGACCAGTCTGTCTTGAAGTGGCACTATATAGATCTGCGATTACAATTGCAAATATAGGGCTTGTATAGTATGCATTATGTATACAGTATACATGTACGTGTTGATACAGTTTGACTGACGAGCTCTTAGTCTAGTTTGCTACATCAGTTAACGCGTAGGCCTACGTCGAGGCGCACGTGAGCATGACGGTGCCGGTTCGCATACCGACCGTGGCCACAGTTCAGTGACCCGAATCTCGGGCTATGACGGTCTGCAGGGCCTACGTGGGAACCTTAAATGGCGCGGTGCCCATTCAGACGGGCAGAGGTGATGAATAATTTCACTCGATGAATTCGTTGAAAAATAAGGAGGGTCGGGGCCATCGGTCGCTATAGAAAAACGTGTACATTTGATGTGAATTTCATTCACGAAGAGCTATGAGAAGCCGGGACACGTGGAAAACTCTGGTCGTGTTGGCCTTAGCCAGGCAAGCGACAAGCTCCAAGGGTTGAAATAAGTGACACGACACGAGGCACACCGCAAGCACCGTGCACTGCGTTTTCTTGGTTACGCCTGAGCAAGACGATATGCAATAGGCAGTCCCGACAACAACTCACCAGTTGTTTACGTCGATTGTGTGGTGAAAGATCAAACTCGATCAATCCATTGAAAAAAAGAGGAGGGTCGAGACCATACAGTAGCTGTAGAAAAACATGCAAATTTACATTTGCAGTTTAGCATAACATTTCACATTTACATTTTACATTTACAGTTACATCTACGTTTACAGTTACAGTTATCCATTGATCTCTGACCCTTTCACTATTGCCTCTCACGCTGTCTCTCTGCCTGACTCTTGGATCTTGATCTTGTTTTGACTGAGCGCCGGTGAATAGGCTTTCGTTGGGCGCTGTAGAAATCTCGGGATTAGGATTACGATAATGGTGTGGCGCATGGGCAGATCCTTCTTTATTCGTACTGTAGGGGGCTCGACTCCCAGTTACATAGTGCTGATTGTTGTTGTCTAATCCAAAATAATCTAAAAGAACCTGATCCTATCTAATCTAATCTGCAAATCCTAAACACCACGCCCACGCTCTTGAACATCAAAGTTACGAAGACATGCTACTATAAGTCTGGACCTAATGCTAAGCCTCGAAACTTTTTAAAAAATCTACATGGAGACAGTGGATTTGACGATTTAGCTCAATCGAAAATATTCATAGCGTCACATAAAAATGTTCAAAAGTTTTTTTAGTAATCATATTTGGATTGAGTTGGCCCAGTTCTAGTTACCCATCCACACGTCCCTCTTGCCTGCACCCCTCAGACCAGACCCGTGCATGGGGGATTGCCACAATCTGGTGACCCTCTGAAAATCCCCTTCCCCCAACGCAAGCAATCCTGAATCCACCCCTGCCTAATATAATAGAGTAATATTCAATGTTTATCTGTTCGCGATCACTGCCAAAGCCATTGACGTCAACCTTTCTTACACGAGCGATGAAATATGACTAACAATTTTTAAATGACAAGTGTACAGCGTCGTAAAGAGCTACTGAAAAGGAGTCTAAACACAACCTAGCGCTAATTTATCGGTATCTGATGGACTGTTAGGACCGCTGACTCACAGAATTGTTGTTAGAAATTAAATAAATCTTAGAAATGACTAGACGAAACTTCCGCATTCGTAACAAATTAATATACACTAGAAGGTGTAGTTCGTAGACGCATGTACTTATTTTGCCTGAATTTTAGGCCTACGTTTTACCACAGACTAAAACACACAAACAACGCGTGACAGAGAAAAGTAGGCCTAATTGTTACAGACCTAGCACTTTAGAAATTTCGAGTTTACAATTACGATTACAAACTTCAACGGCCCTGGTAGCCATAAGGTGTCTTTAAACACGGGATAATGCATTGTTTTCCATACAAGCTTTTCACCGACGCTATATGAGCCTATTCACCAGCAGACGCTATTGATCAAAAAAGGCAAGATAAGGTTGACACCAACGGCCCTGGCAGCCATAGCAAACATTTGAAATTACTATCAATCGGGAGTTTGGACAAGGAACCGAACAAATCATACTGTAGAAAGGTCAACATCAACGGCCTTGGCAGCCATAAGGAGACGTCGCTTAGCTATAGAAATTACTACCGTTTATGTATCTAATAAGGGCTTATTTAATGCTGAAGTTTCAAGGTTTTAGAAAAGGCTTACTTAATGCTGAAGTTTTAAGGCGACAATCGAATCTAGCTATAGATTTGTATCTAATATCTATAGATTTATAATCTAATATCTAATACCTTATTTGATCAAACTCAAATCAAACGAATCTAACCCAATCCATTTTAGTCCAGTGTATTATAATCCAGTATATTCTGTTAGTTTATATTCGGTTATCTTCCATTCTCTGCTAATTCATCCTCTGTGACTTCGCTGCATCTTATGGCGTCAACAACAAGAGGCCATCCAGAACGGAAATGTTTCAAAGACAGGTCTACATTGCTTATAAGTTATTTACTAATAGACAAGTCATTATAGTTATTGTAGTTGCCGCGGCATTTGCCGTACACGGTCAACATGTTTATATCGGAAATTCCGAATATAAGACTTTTCAGGAGTGTACTCGGTCGAGTAGAGAGCCATAAAGGAAGACGGCGACAAATAAAGTAAACAATATATAACTCAAGCTTAACGGTGAGGACATCGGTTCCCTTACCGACCGAGAACTTTAAATAGCACGGCACCCAATCAAACTTGAGCAGTTTATCGAAACATGAGCATGGTCGAGGGCAGACGGTCGCTGTAGAAAAGCGTGTACATTTACATTTTAAATCTGCCGTGACGTTTTGATTCACGTGAGTATGTGTAGCTTATTTTCAAGATATTGTCGGCGGGCTATCAAAATTGCTTAAACAACATGTTTTGCGAAATGCATTTAGTTGAAATAAAAAACTGCACGCATCATTGCGTATGTTATTGCAAAAGCTCGTGAAAATTTATCTGACAAATGTAAAGACCTCTTTCAGCGTATTTATGATACTTTTCAAGATACAGGTAGCCTACGTGTATTTCTTGGCTTTTACTATCAGTCATGCCAAACATCATAATTTACATTTTTGGTTTTGTAGCTAGTGCCAATTTATTTGAAAGGATGCAAAAAGTAATTTAATACATAAATTTATGGGGTTCAAGCGGTTTCGCTTTTACTTCTCTGCTTAGTCTCATAAGTTTTCGGTTGCTAGTCGTCAGAAACAATTTCAATAAAAATTAATTTCAATTGTTTAATATAGTAATATATTGATAAATAATAGTGTTTTGCAACTGTAATTTCTGAAAATGAGAAACAATTTGTAGTATAATTATAATTGCAAGAACATGCAACTGAAAATAGATTCAGACTACAATAACACATTGCATAACAAAAGCTTGTATCTGTATATATCTGCCTTCGTCACTGCTTAGCAGAATTTCATAAAATTTAATTATGAATCTAATTTCAGTAAAGTAAAAGTGAAGTTTTGGTAGTTTATTTATCCAGTTTTCTTCTAGCTGTACATGTTTTTCCTTCGCCTGTAAACTTTCAAAACTTACAAACAATGCCTAACAAAGAAAAATAGGCCTGAATTTTAGTGACTTGTTTACATGCGTCTCTAGAAACTGCTCAGGCGAACTACATGAACTCAGTAAATAGGTTTTGTTAGCCCACCGACTTACTTACAACTAATGAATATGTCCTATAGATTAACTTTAGAAAAATTAATTATGGGACTAGTCATTCGAATGTACTTCAACAGGTGCTCGCAGTTTGGCAGTCGTCATTTGCCAGGTGATTTCCTCTAAGTTAAAAAGCTTTGAGCCAATTCGACCTGGTTTCTCCAAAGTATTATTAGCTCAATTTTGATTAGGATTTCACTTCAAGCAATCATCGATTAATGCCTTGGCCATTATGATAACGGCGCTATAGAAGTCAACATATCAGATTAGGTAGATTAGATCACAGCTATATGTTGAATTTGAGTTTGTACCTGCTCTTATCTTGCTGGGCTGTCAACCAAGAAATCGAGAGTTTGAATCGCCAGAAATTGGTTTCGAGAGTTCGGCCCTTTCTACGACCCTCACCAACTATTTTATAATGAGCAAAGTGACTCGACACTGTCGATGGGATGATCGAAAGGCGCGAGAAAAACTGGCGACGCGCTCTCATATACCGAGGCTTAGAAACACGAAGTCGCTAGGGTTTCATGCCCATGGCTCCTCTTAGGCCAGCTTAACGGTCTGCTTCTCTTCTTCTTCTTGTTCTTATTTTTCCTGTTCCTGCCCCTGCCCCTGCCCCTTCCCGTTCTCCTGCCTCTGCCCTTCCCTCCCCTACACTGCCCCTCCCCTCCTTCTCCCCACACGCTTCCCCTCTATCCCCTTCTCCCTCTCCCTCTTCCTCTTCCTCTTTTTCTTGTTCTTCTTGTTCTTGTTCTTGTTACTGTTGTTGTTTTGGTTGTTATTGTTGTTATTGTTGTTGTTGTTGTTGTTGTTGTTGTTGTTGTTGTTGTTGTTGTTGTTGTTCTTCTTCTTCTTCTTCTTCTTCTTCTTCTTCTTCTTCTTCTTCTTCTTCTTCTTCTTCTTCTTCTTCTTCTTAAGGGTTTTCAGGACACAAATACATGAATGAGGTTTCCTGTTACTCAGTCACTCAGTTACCGTTATTAGGAGGCAACGAAGGTAAATATGTTGAAAAAACAATGGAGACCTGTTCGAATTAATATCTGATAACGTTTCTTCAATGTTTGTCATGTTTTTTATAACTCTGATACCATGGTTTAAATTCTGAATGCAGCAAATCGCATCAATGAATCACTTGGTATGGCCGGACTACCTGATCCTGGTGGCATTCCTCGTCATCTCACTTGGGATCGGAGTCTACCACTCCTTAACAGGTGGTCGTCAGAAGACGATCGCCGAATTCATCATGGCAAATCGTTCGCTTAAGGTCCTTCCAACAGCAGTGTCTCTTCTAGTCACCTTCCAATCGGCTATAACGATTCTCGGAACGACAGCAGAGTTGTACAGTTATGGGTCGCTGTACATTTTGTCCTTTATCTCAGTAACGCTGGCCATCCTACTGACGATGCAGGTGGTCATTCCATGGTTTTACCCGATGAAATTAGTCAGCATCAACGAGGTTAGATCTTCAACATTGTTACAAGATATTATTTTAGATTTGCAAAAGTCTTAAATACAATGTATGGCAGACCGATGATGTCTAGTTCTTGTAAGGTTGACTGGCTCATTTTTTCTTCAATGTTTAGTCATGACGATATATTTTTATTTTTGGAGTTCTTTTATGCTTAATATATTGGTTTTGGAAGTGCTTACTCTGCTCCAGAAATGCTATTCTATATGTATATCGACGAAGTGTGAAATATTCCAAGTATTTCTGTGTATTTCTAGTACTTTGAAGATCGCTTCCAATCGAAATCTGTAAGAATTCTTGCAGCTATCGTCTCAATAGTCGCAGGGGTAAGTTTTTAAAAATGAATTTGTTTTTAAAGACCATTATTTCTTTTCAGATTTTAGTCGCGTTATTAGAAATGCTAGATTTCTCTTGAAACTACTGGAACTGTTAGTAACTCTGAGTTCTAAACACCCTCTTAAGAAAGGCTCGTCGGGCCCGAAGACATTCAGCCGGCAAGCCAGGCTGTGGCCCATGTGCCATGTGTTGGAAAAGTCTGATAATTGTCGTCAATATATTTTTACATAAATTTATAAATACCTAGCAGGAATACCCGTCTATATTACTTAGCTAATTACCACACAGAATTTTTAAAGAACTCAATAAATATTGAAACGGCAAATTCCTTCATATTTCCTGTTTGTTGAAACTCAAATCTCAAGTTGCTACAAGGACAAATTCTTTCCTTTAAAACTTCCTCCGTATATCTTAATAACGTAGGCATACAATAATCTGTTACCATCTAATAAACATCTCTGATAAGCTTATAAACTGCTCACAAAGTATCTACTAAAGTTCAATCAATTTGGCTTAGATCTTTTTCATGGCAATGCAACTGTGTACACTTATTATCTAAACATTTGTTGGTGAATGTTCAATAGATTACGTATATGGGAACGGCAATGTATGCCCCTTCAGCAGCTTTGGAATCAGGTTTGTTGGCCTTTCACAGGACGTTCTCATTCCAGAATTGATACATTAAGGTCTATTTACACTGTTTAGATTCTTGTGAACATTTTTCAGGTTTTTACAGAGTGATAGATAGCAGAAAAGAACTACACAGGCTCTCTGAAACTCAGACAAATAGGAATAGGCTTAAGGAAGACCTAGATACACGAGCAGAATCACTGATACATTGCCGATACTCCATACAAAACAGAGTCTAATTTCACCACCGATCCATGAAACCCATAAAGAACAGTTTCTATTTACTGCCGTTTGTCTTTAAAATTTACCTCGGAAACTAAAACTCATTCAGAAGAAAAACAAATGAAGATTGGCCTGACCTGTACGCATAATGTCTCTGCCGGAGCATATCGGTTAAGAATTGCCTTTAAAATGCATATTCCTCAGGAGAAAACTATTGAGCTTTAACTTTGTTCATGGACCGAAAACATGGATTCTTCTGGATCCCAGCAGGAGACGTTTTGGTCAACTGATCCCCTAAATTTACAGCCCAGTTTCATGACCGTACCTACGTTAGGAAATTTCACAATGTGGCGTTAATACCTCTCAAAACTATTCACCTACTGAATACAACTTTACGTTGGAACTGCTGGTCATGGAATGCAGCCTGAGTTAACCGTAAGCAAGCAAGCAAGTAAAGATGTAAGTAACTAAGTAAGTAAACGCCCACACTTTGCAAACAACGATGCAAAACAGTCAAAAATGAAAGCACAATCAAGTTTACTAATACGATTTACTATATAACTTACAGTTAAAAGTCGAAAAAAAACTAAAATCATTTATCTTGGATCAATCAAGAGAGCTAGTGCATTCAACAATGCTTGTGTTTACATAGTGAGCGCATGCTCTTCGAGGCTAACAAGAAAGAGTTGTTCAAAAACACATTTACCTGTTTATCCTTGTTTCAGCAACTGGACTTCCAATTGTGGTCTCGATTCCAGTCATGGGAGTCGTTTCAGTAACATACACGGCGCTGGTGAGTACTTGTAGAGTTACATCGCTAATATAAAATAAATGCAAAATATTCATTTAAATCGTCAACGTTACTTGATTCCATAGATACATCGAGTATTAAATTGCTGCACATGCTGGATTTGTTTGCCCTCGCATTGACCAACTTGAGTCTGAATACCGCTTCGGTCTATTCATGCAAATCTGCGATTTCACGTCCTTCGCTGGCTTTAGAGGTTGAGACCCAAGCCAATTGATAGGAACTCTCTTCCTTTTCTCTCTTTTCCCCATTTCCAGCTAAATTTTCTTGCTTCTCTTCTCGTTCTCCATAGATCTTTCGTCCTATCACTATTTGCCTGCCTACCTCTCTCTTCCTTGATATCAACATTTCTCAACAACTAGATTTCAAATGCTACAGTAGTTGAATTTACGTTACAGGGTGGTATGAGAGCCGTAATCTGGACAGATGTGTTCCAGTGTGTCATTATGTTCGGTGGATTACTTGCGATTCTTATTAAGGTCAGAAAACTAACCTGAGAAGTTCTATGTAGCCATTCTAACAATGTACAAGACATCAATTGATGGCACGAAAAAGATCGATATGTCATGATCAACGAAACAGCACATCTACATTTCTTTCTCATCAATAGCACAACACGTAATTCTCTGTTATTGTCACAATATCGATTTAATTGTATGTGTGTACCACGTGCATTGGTTTTTCAGGTTAGCATTAGAATGATATTCAGTTTGTAATGTAACCATCAAGCAGCTGTTAACCTATTATAATAAAATTCATGCTAATATAGTAAAATAACTGAAAAATATATATCTTCCAATTTAATATAATATCAAGTATTCTAGTCAAGAATATTTATCGTATACAAGAATGAGTAGTTTTTATGGGAGAAAAATATAAATTCACCAATACTGTTAATCAACCAGAGAGGTATATTATATGTCTGCCTGTGAAAATTCTTCCGTGTGGAATGGTGACCGATTGATTAGAGCTCTAGGCCTGTGACGCGCATGGCACGGGTTAGAGCTCCCCGAGACGGTTACTATAGGTATATGGACCATGGGCAAGTCCTTCACTCACACTTGCTCAGTGCCATCGATATGCTATCGTGTCCGCGTTTCTGAGCTTTGACAAGAGGGCAATATAAAATAAATTTGTATCTAATCTAATCTCATCTAAAGACTTCTGTAGCGACGTTTTCATAATGCCTAAGGCATCAGTCGATAATCGCTTCAAGTCAATTTCGCAATCCAAAATCATGATTCCGATAGGCCAGAGTGTATCGCTCGCTAAATGCTGACAGTTACCAATATAAAAGTAACCGATGTACTTCATGTCTTTTGTGCAAATGCTGACAGGGTCTGGTCGTTGTTGGAGGATTTGATAACATCTTCAGATTGTCCTCGCAATCGGGTCGATTAAACTTGATTGAGTAGGTTACATAGAATCTTTTCAAAGTAATTTAACGCAATGTAGTATAGCATAATGCAGTGAAATGTGCTTTACATAATAGCGTACATGTTTTATTATAATTGAATAGACAATTTAGACAACAACTTCTTAGATACTGGTCACACTACTAAAGTACTTTACATACTAGTGGGGTATAAGGATCTCTGAAAATTGAGTATAAAATTTCAGTAGCCGACAACCTCTTAAATTCTTTAGTTTGAGGTTGAAAACTTGTCAACCAAACCGACGCGTGACGATGCAAACTTACGTAATGGTGTGATTAGCGTTGTCCTGTAGAAAATATTGTTAACATATCTATTTTAATATTTCATGAAATAATATAATACTGGCATGAATGGCGTTACCCTCTATATTAATAATATAATCCAATATGACTCACGAGAGAAAGAGAGGGAGAGAGAGCATGACTAATCACATCAATTCTTTTAGCTGGAATCCTGATCCGACTGTTCGACACACCTTCTGGGGATTTGTGTTCGGTTATACAACTACTTGGCTCAACATGTATGGCTTCTCACAAGCCTCTGTACAACGGTACTCCGCCACAAAGACTCAGTCACAAGCCAAACTGTAAGCAAAGCAGTCACTGTTATAAGCTATATATCTTTGTTTATATAGGTTACATATCTCCCAAAATGCATGTATCGACTTAGCACATATGTACTATGTAAAGATATCAACAATTTTCAAAATAATCGATTGCAAACATCGAATGTCAAAATTATTGAATCGCAGCATGAGTAGATTGTAAATAGCCAACCGCTTGTGTCTGTCTGAAATTAAAACTTCCAAGCTTAAAGGTGTCGTTGCGTATGTTAGGCATGCAAATAACCATAATTATTAATCATCATCATGAATATCACCTCCATTACCAGTATCGTAATTGTAAACTCGAAATTTCTAAAGCGCTACTCAAAAGCTAAACGCGGGGCACTGGCTTATTCACGAGCTCTGCGTCAAGTCAGTGGAATTGTCCAAAGATGCCATGTCAAGAACCAAGTCTAGTTGCCAGAAGACCAGAGAAAGAAGGGGAGAGGAGTATCATCATCATCATCTTCATCATCTTCATCATCATCATCATCACCATCACCAACACCAACACCACCGCAACTGGCTTTTTCATCATCGTTGTATTCTTTCCAAATGAAATGCAGTAATATGTCTTCTATAATATAGAACCGTTCTTCTCAACCTACCTGCCTATTACGTTTTGAACATAATCGCATGCATCATTGGATTCAACGTTGTTTCCTATTACGCTTCAATCGGCTGCGACCCGCTGGCCAATCATGAAATCGGCAACAACAACCAGGTTGAGTCATGCGTATCATCTTCATAGATCCACATACTCATGCAAATTCATTCCTGTACAATGCATTTTAAATGTCTGTTTCGTCAAACTATACAAAACCGTCACCTAAAAAGCTAGAGCATGAAGAGAACTTAAAGACTGTTACATGATGAATATGATCGTTTGCTGAGAGAATGATTTGATGGCCAAGACTGTCTTAGCTGAAGCACGAGCACAGCAGAAGCAATATTATTAAAACAGGGGAACACTTCCGAAGAAAATAACTGCTTTACAAGGGACAATTTTATTGCAGATGTCTAGAACACTGGTTGTTCAATATAAAAACACCCGTAGAGTTCCAAGTATCGGCTTGAAACTTAATTGTATTTCTTACATTGCTGTTGAAGAACTTGTTATGTATAGGGAGGTTATAATACAGAATACAGAGTTCAGAAAATCAAAGAGACTCATAACTCAAAGATACACACAAATTGATGAAACCTCAGCAAATTAATTAATTGATTAATTACTCATTCGTAAATGTACATTTTGCAGTTGCTGCCTCGTTTCGTCTTGCAAGTGTTTGCCGACTTTCCAGGCTTTGCTGGACTTTTTCTGGCCACACTTTACGGAGGGGCTCTGAGGTATAGCTTTATCAATACCAAACATTTTTATTCTTCGTCGTCCTCATTATCATCCTTATCACCACAAGCGTATTTACTTAAAGACCCTTATGCCATGGTATAATCATCATTATCTTCTTTCAATCGTCATCATTGCCAAACCTAGTGGCTCAACTGTCCTCTTAGGAAGAGCTCTACTACATTGTTTACTTGTTCGTTTGATAATTCTGCAGCTCAGTGTCTTCGTCGTTGAGTGGATCAGCTGCAAACTGTTGGGAAGATATTCTGAAATGGAAACTGATGCACTGGACTGAGTCACGCAAAGCTCTGCTCAACAGATTTCTAGGTTAGTTGATCACTTCCGTTAAACATGCTTCTCGTTGTCAACAGCGCATAAGATACACCGAACATCTCCTTCTATTCATGTTGTTCGTTGTTTGTTCCTGTCTTCATCAGTCTCTATTTGTTTTGTGTGTCCTCTTCTGTCCTCCTTCATCTGTCCACAGCGGCCTTCATCTTTCTTATGTCCAAATCTGTCATCTTCTGTCCGCTAGAGTACTAGTATGTCCTCATTGTTGCCCTCTGCCTTCATCCGTCCTAATCTGCACTCGGATGCCCTAGCCTGTGATCTGTTCCCTTCTGCCATCATTTGGGCCCCCACTTCAAATCTTTTAATTGTTTATCCTCTAAAAATAATAACGATTGGACGACGACGATGATGATATAATAATTACAAGAATAATAGTAGTAGTAATAATAATAGCAGTAATAGCAATAATAATAATAATAATAATAATAATAATAATAATAATAATAATAATAATAATAATGATGATGATGCTACAGATGACACACGAGGCCTGGTTTCCCAGAAATGTTCCATTTACCTCTTACCGCTATTTTTCATTCCTGAGAGATCATTCCTACCTCAGATAAAATATCAATAATAACAATAGCGACAACAGCAACAACAATAATATTGATAAATATAATGAAATAATAATAATGGTAATAATGAAGGTCTTCACGGTGCTTTTTATCATAATGTCTAACAGTTAAAAAAATTCGCCTCTTGGTGCTCAACGTTTTTAACTTGCATAAAAATGAGAGATCATCTAACCTTACCTTACATTACCATATGTTACTTTGCCTTACACTACATTGCTTTAAGTTGTCTTACATTGCCGTACTTTACCATACCTTGTTTGAACTCAAGAATAATAAACGAATAATTGTAGTGGTTTTTCTCGGCATTGCTGCCACCGGACTGGCTTTCGTTGCATCTGCCGTTTCTGGTCCAATTACTCAGGTAGCATGAGCTCATCGTCAGTATATTTGTTATCGAATAAATACATTATGAATTGATGTTAAAGATTGAGAAAAGCAAACAGTGGAACAAACAAGTGGCATGATGCTCCGTTAGATATAGCAACTTTTTGCATTAAATTTTATTTTAAATCAGGTCGAAACACACTTCTTTAAGAGCGACTTACTATGAATTCCGGTGCTAGTATGAGTATAGTTATGAATAAAATTTTAAAGTTTGGCTTAAGTGTCATTAAGTAGATTTTTTGTTTTGCTCGCTCAGATCTGCCTGTCGCTGAGTGGTGCTACTAGGGGTCCTATTTTTGGCCTGTTCATTCTTGGAGGTCTGAACCGATACGCCAACTGGAAGGTAGGTTTAATAAATGTATAATTATAGAACCAGTGATCTATATTAATTAGCAGTGAACTATAAATTTAGAATATAAAGAGAAATTACAGAGTTCACCTCTGTACAACAAAAATCACGGTCATCACATCTCTACTTTGACTCAAAAACAATCGTGGTTGAAATTTTCACCACGCGTTTCTTCATCCCCAAAAAGCAATGTCTTGCGAACCAATTTATTCACAGGCTGTCAGTCCAAACAAAATCGACGAGACAGAATGAATCGGCGTCATTTTTGTAGAAAAAATTTAAAAGTCAAGCAGGGTAAAAGGTAACCGGAAACGACGAGTTTGTGTTTGGAGTTGCAGCGATGAGATGGACAAGAAAAGGATGAGTCTGGGTAAAACATATTATGGAGGGGCTTACAAAATATGCTAAGCATAGGTTTGCCACTGTTCTTATAAACGAGAAGTGTTTTGAGAATTATAATTATATAGGTACATCATGTGTGCTGTGACTGGAAACCTATCAAGAGAACAGTGAAAATTACTCATAACTCACCACAGCACATTGCACCATGTGATGTTTAGCCTGATCACAGCAAATATAATCGTATGTAAAAGGATACAAAACACTAAATTGCATATGACATCATATCCAATTAAAACTAACCACACTAGACCGATTTAGCAAACAACTTATGCTTGTTTCAGGGAGCCCTAATTGGCGCAATCACGAGCATCATCTGTAGTTTTTGGTTGATACTTGGAACTTTCACGCTGAAGCGAAGACATCCGACTCTACCTCCTCTCAGCATCGATGGATGCATGGCACCTAGCAATCTCACCCTTCCAAACTATTACAACACCAACTCCAGCTCCATTTTCCACTTCCTCGAAGAAGCTCCAATTAACACAACGATGACGTACTTCAGTCCACCAGAATACCAAAGAATTAGGGTAACGTCACCAGGCCGTAATATTATTAAAAAGCCAGTTCAACTTTTGGCAAGTCTCAAGATGCAATTTTTGTATCCTCTTTTCTTTTTTCTTTAGCGAATGCATGTTTAGTCTTTTTTACTGACAAAGTTACGATTAACTTTGAGTCACAGGAGGATATATGTCTTTGTTAACACAAGGTGACAACTGCTTCTCTTGAGTCATCCATGTATGATATACGAACATAAGCTATCGTAAACGTCATATATATATAGTGCATGACAACGAGTGTAATCCAACAACCAGACTACATTCATCATTGGTCAGATGATTCGACAACAAACTACGAATTTAAAATGACGCTCCAAATTCGAATCCCGAGGAGGAGAAAGAAATAGTTTTTGTTTCAGTGCTGTTCCAGTGCTAAAATTCAGGCATATGTTCGCAGCAGCAAAGTGGAACTAACCCGTAACATATTTTTTCTTTAGGTTCCGTTGCAGGGATTACAGAAATTCTATTCCATTTCCTATATCTGGTACACCTTATTGTTGGCGCTGATAACCGTCTTCGTGGGATCCATAGCATCTTTTCTGCTCAGTAAGATATGAAAAGCGACGTTTCGTATTTTACTCAGCAATCATTTCTACCAGTAACTTGAGAACATGTCACCATTTAGGCCATTTTTTGAAGCTTATGGTTTGGCAAAGCTAGAGGAAATCATACAGCATTACACAAATATTGTTGCTAGCATTATATTTATATTTCGTTGGTAATATTTTAATATATTTATAATGTTATATTTTAATATATTTAATATTTAATATTTGATAATATTTTAATATATTTATAACTGAATTTATGTCTATGCAAAAAAATGCATTAGTTATCTTATATGAGTACCACACTTTTCTAATACTTAGATCACTGTCTCAGCATAGCCAAAAACGTTGTTAGCTCCTCGTAGCACAGTTATGGAGAATAGATAAAGACACATGGCTTTGAACCCTTACAACAAACCTTCAATCCAATCTTGAAATATTTCTTTGAGGGTTTCGCTCAATATAACTAAATTGTCGCTTACTTAATCGGCGGAATTGTGAATCCTCAGTAAATAAGTGATAGGTAGCAGGATGATAATCGGAAGAATTTCAACCAAAGATGAAATTGAGATTGAGAAAGGCAAATGAAATTGTTCTTTGTTTCTTTCTTGACAGGAGACCGGTCGCTAGAAGAGAAAGTGGATGAGAAACTACTGTTAAATTTTAGAAAGTGTTTTCGATGCAGAACCGACTCAGAGTCAGAATCAACGCACGAAAAATATTCCTCTGACATGTACAATGTGGTGGGTAAAATAAGGAGCCTATTAATATAAAATAATGTAGTAGTAGTAGTAGTAGTAGTAGTAGTAGTAGTAGCAGTAGTAGTAGTAGTAGTAGTAGTAATAATAATTCGTAGAGAAGGTTGAACTATCCATAAATTCAGTTTAATCCGTGATTCGAACCTTTAGCTTAGTAAATACGATTTACAAGAATTTGTATGATTTTCCAAAGATTCTATTTTTTAACTATATTACACTTTGTGCTTAGGGTAATAATAGTTTCTGCATTGGATAAAATAACGTTTGCTAAATATTTAAGCAAAACAGTTTTATTAGAGCTTCTGATTATTACTGGACAGGTTCATGTTCAAACTGAAATGAACGGGAAAACAGAAGAGCTCGAGAGATGTCTCAAGCCAACACCCGAAGAAGCTCTTTGGGCACCGGAACGAATAAACGGATACACGAAGGGAGTGACAAGCGGAAAAGTGGACTTATTCGCTATGAATTCAGAGAGAATATGAATTCGGCACAGCCTGAAACCTATTCGACGACTGCTTGTGCACTTGTTAGTTATCGATTAGACTATGCAAATGCGATGTTAAATGGTATATACTCTTTTAATCTAAGAAAGCTTCAGAGGGTTCAAAACTCTCTTTCTATGGTTGTTATATTTTCTTCACCCTCATCAAATGCGTTACATGTAGATCGCCCTCATGAGCTTCACTGACTTCCTGTTCGATGGCGTATACATTTAAGATTGCATGCTTGACCCTTAGAGTTAAGAACAGCAGCTTTCCATCATATCTGTGTGCATTGCTAGCACCATAGTGGCCTAATAGACTGTTGCGTCATTCTGAATAAAGGCTTGTTGCTAGAGCAGAAGAGGTTCAGGACAAATGTAGGATCGTGTGCTTTCAACTGCTGTGCTCTAGTATTTGGAATCGTCAACCATAAAACTGACGCCTTCGAACTCGTTTTCAACATTTAAATCACTCGTCAAGATAAAATACTTGACTCTAGCTTTCTCATAACTCCATCTCGGCCCCCTGGGGAACAGGCAAACGGGCCTCCGATTCAGAATTGCTGAACTTGCGCGTAATAAGTGCTTTTATAATAAATAAATAATTAATGAGTGAATATTACTCTGAGTTACTAAACAAATGAGGCACACAACTTAGAAAAGATACTGGGAATGTCACTGAGCCTGACATCATTAAGTAACACTACACAGATACATACAGACATACAAACAGACATACACATGCTTACATACATGCCTACATGCATACACACATTTATATGTTTGGTTTTTCATTAGGCATACATTGCATCACAATACTTTGTTCCTCATCGGACGGAAACTGGGCCTTTTTGCACCCAGATGATAGAAAACGAGAGAATGTTAAAAAGTGTGATGCTTTGGAATTATTGAGGGTACGATAAGAAGGCACAAAACTTGCAGAGATAAAATTGATGACATACAGCACATCGTTTTATGTTAAACCTGCACTGTTGTTAAACCTAAACTGTTAAAAATTGTTTTGTGATTCGATGTATTTTCAGTTGCCGTTAGTTCTGCGTGTCTGTCGATTATATTTGCTCGTGTAATAGTCTATTATATTTGCTCGTGTAATAATCTATTATATTTGCTCGTGTATTAATCTAGTGAGACTCCAAAGATGTTTGTGTCAAATGCTTTCGGTTGATTTCTCTGATTTATGAGAACCAACAGAATGGTCGCTTACTTAATCTGCGAAACTGTGAATTCTCAATTATATAAGTGAAACACGTGGGCAGCAGCTCATGCGGTCATTTCTATGGCGCGACGTGAATAACTGCATTTGCCGTCTGAGATAACCATGACTTATAAAGAAGTTAGCATCAGTGATGAACATTGCAACAGATTTCAAACTATAGCTGTATTTTGGCTCTTCCGTCTTGGAGGTTTAGTCTCTCCAAAAATAAAGGTATTGCTTACCGACGAAGGCAATTACTCGCTCCTTTATGTTGTAATTTGTAAGTATTATTGTAATCTGACATTTACAAAGCGCCACTTCAAGAATATACTGACCAGGAGCGCTCCCGACCCGAACCAGTGAGACCACTGTCAAATTACACAGACTTCAGGCGCTTGCGAAACTCGAGCTGAAGTTACTATGCCCATTATTAAGAGAATAGTTTTACCAGATACCACTTACAGAAAATCAATGTGATTATACTGTCAATTCCAATACATTCGTCTAAGAATAACAGCAAGAAACGTTCAACACACAGCAGACTGAGTAACAATGCAACTTACGACGATAACAAAGTTCCGCCAGAGAAAACGTTTCTTTAAAACGAAAACAACTTTCGTCGACTTCAGCGACCTACATTTCCAACTGACTATCGCTATTCACTATTCAATTCACTATTACTGTTTTTCCTTAGCCAGAACTACTCTGCTCACGTGACACGCCAGCAGCAAATTAGAACGCTATTGTGACTTAATCTGACGATTTCTCTAAGTTAAATAGTAACTGATATTTACGTAGATTTAAAGTTTAGTTCGTTTATTTTCGTAAGATGTAGCGTCAGTATTGTTAGTAGTCGTATTATAGGTATCCGATTGAGTCTATAATTTATACATCTCGATATTCATGACCGATAGTTCTGCCTTTCCGTTTTCCACGCCATTAGTATGTCCCTTTATTCTTTTAGGTTCAAACGGTGTATCTTCTGGTGTTGTCTTAAGCCATGGCTGGACCAGGTCTTCCGCTTTTTCGTCTTTTTCAGCTCCTATTGGAACCTGTTCAGTAATAATCAGAAGCTCTAATTAAAATATTTTGCTCTTATAATTTACTAATGTTAATATTGCCCAAAGTAGAAATTATGAGCCATAAACACAAAACGTAATATCTGAAAAATCATACCTATTTTTTGTTGCAAATCGTATATATCAGGACTGAACCTCTAAACTTGTGGATAGTTCAGCCTTCTCCACGAATTATGGATATGAATTGGCGATCAACAAAACCAATGAAATACAGGTCGGCACAAAATTTTAAGCATGCTCCATTGGCTTTATTGTTACTGGATTTGGTGAAAAATCAGATTGTATTATTTGTAGGACTGATAATATGAGTATGTATAAGTATACATCGAATCCGCTGCCTTCCGATTTCTCTCAACTTAAACACAATACACCCTAACAGTTCCTTTCCCTTTCTCCCTCTGGTGTTCTGGCAACCGGGCTTTGGACAACCCCACTGACTTGATATGACAGTGCTTGTGAATAAGCTGCTGCCAAGCGCTTAACTTCTAAGTAGCGCTTTAGAAATTTCGAATTTACGATTACGATTATGCATTATTATTATTATTATTATTTTTATTATTATTATTATTATTATTATTATTTCTTTAGCCGCGAGGTACATATCCCTCGGGATTTAAAAACCTATTGGAGAACAGGTGAAGCATTTGGCTGCAGAAAAGCATAAGCACCTGAAGCTCTGAAGCGTAGAATTGTCGATACCAGGTGTTAAGAAAGATATGTAGTCTCCTGTATCGCCTGAGATATTGCTAAGGCTCTGTCCCAGCGCCGTGATGAAGGTCTGACCAATATTATTAATGATATAATTATAATTCTTATTAATATTATAATATTATTTCATACTAATAGGCCCTTAATGATACCAACCGCATTGTAGTTGACAGAAAAATATTTTTCGTGCGTCGAATCTGACTCTGAGTCGACTCTGCATCGGAAACATTGTCTAAAATTTATCAGTAGTTTCTCGTCCAGGTTCTCTTCTAGCGACCGGTCTCCTTAACAAGAAACACGCAAGAGGAACACATTTATCTACTCAGTCACTCTTAGTGATATGACTGAATTTTGTCCAATTATAATCCTTAAGATCAGATGGTCCAAAAACATTGCCAGATGGAGCCTAAGAATCAGGTATATTTGTTTATGCAACTAATTCAAAAATGGATTTAAAGTTTGAGTTTTTTTTTTATTTCACAACTATAGACCTTCAGCTATTCTTAATAACTGTGCCACGAGGATGTAACAATGTATTAGCCTATGGTGATGTAGTGAACTAAGTATTAGGAAATTGTGGAACTCATATAACAAATTAATATTACTTTTTACATAGAATAATAAATGAATATAATAAAATAACTATAATAGAATAAAACTGTAATAATACTAGCAACAATATTTATGCAATGCCGTGTGACTTGCTGAAAGTGTTGCAACCCATATGGCACAAAAACTGGTCTAAAGGTTGACATTCTTCCGTTACTTCTCGAAATTATTGTTAAGCAAAATGCGGAGAGTCGTCGTTCATATCTTACTGAGCAGAAAAGATGTTATGGAACCAATGAAGAGCGTGACTAGAATCCACAATAAGTTGTACCAGATGTACGAAATGGAATAGAATTTTTCTAATCCATGCAGCGGAACCTATTAACAAAATATGTTGTAGGTTAGTTCCAATCTGCCCTCACGAAAACCTGCGTGTATTTTACCACTGGAACCGCACTTGTTACACTATTTTATTTCTTTTCTATTCTCCGGGAACGTCTTTTAAAATTGATAGCTTGTTGTCGAGTCATCTGACCACTAATTAATGTTGTCTGATTGTTGG
Source organism: Norana najaformis (assembly GCA_964023275.1). Classification (NCBI taxonomy): domain Eukaryota; kingdom Metazoa; phylum Annelida; class Clitellata; order Crassiclitellata; family Hormogastridae; genus Norana; species Norana najaformis. Next base: position 40,438,118 of record OZ029917.1, read on the forward strand.
ATTGCATTCGCTGTCAGGGACTGTGCATACACTACACCTACATCCACACATGCACAACACATATAACCCATATTTATATTATGTGTTTAGTTACGGTAGCGTAAGGGTAGATAGATGAAGCCGATGTCAGAGCTCACCAGGAGCCAATATCGACAGTTGTCACCTTGAACTTACACAGACCGTAGAAATCTCGAGATTACGATTACGATATATAACATCCAGAGATTCCCAATTAATTTATGTATTGGCATTTCGAATTTTGTAGTAATAAAAAACACTACACTAGCTGTAGAAAGGTTTTCAACCCTAGAATCACGAATTTGAGGACGGCAGTGAAAAATGTCAACCGTATTGCCTAATACCTAAACCATTCTTTCCTTTTCTTCCTTTAGCATGCCTTATATTGCCTTGCTTTACTAAGCTTTACCTTAAGTCACCTCACCAGATAACACAAACTCAGAGCATCCTTTAAGAGGAACTATGAATTGCGTCATGAGACTTGGTAATAGCTGAACAGAATATTGCGGCCTAGTGATGTTACCCCAATTGTTTCATTGATCCGTGGACGGAAGTACGTCGTCGTTGCGTTAATCGGAGATTCTTCGAGGAAGTGGAAAATGGAGCTGGAGTTGATGTCCTCATAGTTTGGAAGGGTGAAATTGCTAGGTGCCATGCATCCATCGATGCTGAGCGGAGGTAGAGTCGGATATCTTTTCTTCATCGTGAAAGATCCAACGGTCAGCCAGAAGCTACCGATAAGGCTCGTAATCCCGCCAATCAGTGCTCCCTGAAGCAAGTACAAGCTGCTAGTCAAATAGGTCTAGTGTGATTAGCTTAAATGGGATATGACGCAGGATGCTATATAGTGTGATACAATCTTCGATATGTGATAATATTTGGTGTGATAAGTCAAAGCGTCATACAGTGCAATGTGCTGTGATGAGAAGTGAACAATTTTCACTGTTTATCTGATAGGTTGGAAAAGTTTCTAGAGATGGCATAAATGAAAAGCCTTATTCCACGAAGCACTTGAAAATTTTAAGAACAGTGGCAAACCTGTGCATGGCATGGTTTGTACACACCATCAAAACATTTCGTCTTTAAGCCAGACTCATCATCTTGTTTTTCCCAACTCCAGACATGAATCCATCCTAGCCATTGACCATTTCACCTGGTTGACTTTTGAACTATCTCTCAAAAATGATTCGACCCAACATGTCTCGCCGATTTTGTTTGGATTGGCCCCTGTGATTCGCACGACACTGCTGTTTGGCGACGAAGAAATGCGAGTTGACAGTTACAATGAGGATTGTTTTATTGAGCCAAAGCAGAGATGTGATGCTACGGTCATGATTTTTGTTATGTAAAGGTGACCATATCTATAGTTTCTAATTATAGGTAATTATTTTTAAAAAGAGATCATTAGCTAAAAAAATAATGTGTATATCAAACCTACTTTCCAGTTGGCATGCCGGTTTACACCTCCCAGGATTAATAGGCCATAAATAGGACCCATTATGGCACCACCCAGCGCCATTGTGATCTACGGATGAAAAAAGGGCCTAAATTATCGAAAATCCAAGCTAGAGCTCTAAACTTTTATTTCGCAACTATGTTCAATGTAGCACCGAAGCAAGTAGAAAATGTAAAACTGACCTGATTTGAAGTAAAAGTTTAATACAAACGGCTGTAGTTACTATTCCTAAGGTAGTATTAGAACACTTTGTTTAAATTCAACATTCTTATCATAGGACGACCTCGAAAGTCGGATCGGTCCTAAGATACATTAGAGATCTTCTTATTCCTGTTTCGATGCAGTCCGGTCGATCAACTCTGCGTTTTTCTTTCGTGGCGATCTGATAGTCCGGCGCTCCCGTAAGACAGCTCGGACACATCCTGTTTCCTCATGCCTTAAGACGTCCTTCCGGAACAACTTTCCGCTGAAAATTTGAATTATTCGTAGCCAAACAACTCAAGAGACCTTAAACGATTATCTTAAAAAGCACCTTTTTCGAACTGTTTTATAATCATGTTGCAGAGCCTTTGTGGGCTTATTGAAATGCGCTATATAAGTGCAAGGAAAATTACGTATATACATGATTGTTTGGCCTAAATGTCTAGTGCGTTAATTTAGCATCATGATTAGATAAAAAGATGCTGACGATGAGCATATCCTACCTGAGAAATGGGACCAGGAACGACAGATGCTATGAAAGCCAGTCCGGTGGCAGCAAAGCCAAACAATACCACTACAATTATTTGTTAAGTACTCATAATCTGAGGCAAGAAAAGATAAAACAAGTGTAATACAAAACAAACATGGCTAAGGTAAGATAAGGTATAGTTCGATAACCCCAGTTTTTATAGCTTTGTAATTTATTATTATTATTGTTATTATTATTATTTATATTATTATTATTACTAATATTACTAATATTGATTGTAAAAACAAAAAATAGTATGATTGGGTGGAAGAGCAAAAGCTGGCGGAAGGGGACAAGTGACAAAATAGAGCAAATAATACAGATTAGGACAGAAGAGGGCAGAGGGTAACAGATTATGGCAGAGGACGACATAAGAGGACAGATGAGGACATAAGAGAGATGAAGACCGCGGCTGACAGATGAGGGAGGGCAGAGGAGGACACGCCAGGGCAATCAGCACAAATTCAAAGATGTTCGATGTATCTAACGTACTGCTGACAACGAGAAGCATGTTTAATGGAAGTGATCAAATAACCTAGAAGTCTGTTGAGCAGAGCTTTGCGTGATTCAGTCCAGTGCATCAGTTTCCACTGGAGAATATCTTCCCAACAGTTTGCAGCTGATCCACTCAACGACGAAGACACTGTACTACATATACAAGCAAACGAGAAAGCATGAAATTTTATAGGGCTCTACCCAAGAGGACACTCGAGCAACTAGGTTTCGCAATGACGACGAGCGAAAGAAGAAAAAGATTATGAATGTAATATAGCATAATGATATTTAAGATAATAAACTTGCAGTTATGAGATTAATAATGATAATGACGATGACTGTTTAAATGATGATAATGACGATGACTATGCTATACCTCAGAGCTCCTCCGTAAAGTGTGGCCAGAAAAAGTCCAGCAAAACCAGGAGCGTCGGCAAACATATGCAAAACGAAACGAGGCAACAACTGCAAAATATGAATTTGCGAATGAGTGAGTAATTAATCAATTAACAATTTGAACAGGCTTCATCAATCCACAAATCCTTTTAAAGCCATTTAATCAAAACTGAAAGGATGACCGGTTTTTATAATACTAGTGCTGTGGCGTCTATGCTTCAGCTGAAATGACCTTAGCCACCAAGTTTTTCTACCAATTAACGATCATACGGATTTCACATTTCAGGTTGTGTTTTTACATTATTAGTAGTCGTATTGTTACTACTACTACTACTACTACTACTACTACTACTACTACTACTACTACTACTACTACTACTACTACTACTACTACTACTACTACTACTACTACTACTACCACTACTACTACTACTACTACTACTATCAAATCAACATTTTAAATGCATTGCACATGAATGTATTCGCTTGTATAGGGAGATTCATGAAGATGTTAGACATAAATGAACCTGGTTGGTGTTTCCGATATCGTGATTGGCCAATGGGTCGCAGCCGATTGAAGCATAATAGGAAACAACGATGAGTCCAGTGATACATACGATCATGTGCAAAACGTAAAAGCCAGGCAGGTTCAGAAAAACGGCTCTATAAGTAACAATGCCTAATTCTGGGTCTCATTCAATAGGATTACAACAAAGACGAAGAATACATTGATGATGGTGGCGCAGCGGCAATTGATGGCATTGGCGGTGGTTACTGTGATGATGGATAATAGTCATGGTGAAGATGATGCTGGTAATGGTGTTGTCGTTAACGATTATTATGATTATTGATGATGATGACTCGCATACAGATATGTGCAATCACACTTTCAACTTTGATGAATTTGCTTTCGTCACAAAGGGTGAATACTCAAATATTCATGAGCTTCTGTTGGCTATTTACAATATATTTATATTGCTATTCAATAATTTGACTATTCGTTTTGGCTATTCGATCATTTTCAAAGTTTCTTGATTTCCCAACATGAGTGCATGCATGATAAGTCGATACCTACTTTCTGAAGATGCAGTACGTACTTAAGGCAATAAAGCTAAAAAATAATAGTTTTACTCACAATTTGGCTTGTGACTGGGTCTTTGTGGCGGAGTACCGTTGTATACCGGCCTGGGAGAAGCCATAGATGCCCAACCAAGTAGTTGAATAACCGAATGCAAATCCCCAGACAGTGTGTCGAACTGTCGGATCAGGACTCCAACTAAAATAAACATATATGGTCAGTTATGCTCGTTTGTAGCCTATGTGTAGGCCTTGCCTGTTTGAATAGGAACATTAAGTAAACTGCATTAAGTTATTATATATTAGCAGTATTTTTGAAGGCCACTCACGGAAATACGCAGATTGCCACCAGTCGCTCATCATATTTGTAGATAAGGTTTCAACACCAAACTAAAGACTGTAAGAGATTGTCGGAAATCTGATTTTTTGAAACTTCAGGTCTCAGAGATCTGCTTTAGTATGTAAAGTACTCTAGAAGTAGGACCGCAAACTAAGAGGTTTCATAAATTGTCTTTATTCAGTTGTACTTGTAATTGTAAATTACATTTCCCTGCGAGTCGTTAAATTATATTAAAAAATTCGATGTAACCTACTCAGCCCAGTTCAATCGACCCGATTGCGAGCACAAACTGAAGACGTTACCAAATCCTCCAACAACCACCAGACCCTGTCAACATTTGCATAAAAGACACGAAGTACGTTGTAAACTTGAATATTGTTAGCTGACAATGTGATACAATATAAAGTTGTTTGATATTGTCCTCTTTTCAAAGCTAAAAAATGACATCGACACGACTGAGCATTGATGGCGCTGAGCAGTTGTGCGTTAAGGACTTGCTCATAGTCCCTAGACATTAACCGCCTGAGGGGAGCCCTAACTCGTTCTGTTCAGATTATAGGCCGAGCGACCTAACCAATCTGGTACACCCAAATGCAACTACACAGGCAGACATGTAACGCACCCAAGGTGTTGTTCAGATGCACTGTAAAGTTTTGTTTCCCTCCAAGAACAACTACTCGCTCTGGTAGACATTAAATATAGAAGATTTAATATTATATTAAATGGGACTATATAATTATCAATTTTAATTTTCTGTATTTGCAGGAATTTTATTATATTAGGTAAACAACAATTTGAAGGTTGCAGTACAGACTGATTGATGCGACTGGTGTTAACCTCAAAACCCGGTGAACATGGTTTAAATGCACAAAGTAATCGATATTTTGACAATAAGAAAGAATTGCTATTGATGAGAAAATATGTAGATATGCTGTTTCATTGATCATGATATATCGATCTTTTGGTGCCGTCGACTGATTTCTTGTACAATGTTAGTACGGCGCCACAGAACTTCTCCGATTTCTGACCTTTATAAGAATCGCAAGTAATCCACCGAACATAATCACACACTGGAACACATCTGTCCAAATCACGGCTCTCATTCCACCCTGTAACGTAAATTCATGTGATGCGGCATTTAAATGTTTCTTTAAAAAGTGTCGATAATAACAAATAGAGGGAGGCAGATAGACATGAGTGATACGGATGGTGCTGGAGAACAACGAAGAGAAGGAACAAAAATAAGCTAGAAATGGGGAAAAGATAGAAAAAGGAAGACAGATTCCATCAGTTGACATTGGTGTCAACCTTAAAGGCGAGCGAAGTGCGTGAAACCAAAAATGCATTCAGACTCAAGCTGGTCAGTCAAAAACAATTAAAACTAACATATGCGGCAACTCAATAGATGATGTATCTAAGAGGTCAAGTAACGTTAATGGTGAATAACATTTCATAAGTATTTTTAATTATGAAGTACTTCGACATGTGGATCCTACTCACCAGAGCCGTGTATGTTACTGAAACGACAGCCATGACTGGAATAGAGACCACAATTGGAAGTCCAGTTGCTAAAACAAAGATAAACATGTAATCGTGTTTTTAAATCCAGCATCACCTGTTTTCTTTAGCCTGTGAGACCATTCGCTTGCTCGCTATATTACATAAACATTGCTGAAGACGCGTCTTCCTTGATTGCTCCAACGTGAATGTTTTTTTCTCATATAGTTAGTTTTTTATACTAGTAGTTCTCTTGAACTGTCCATAAAATTAGATTTTAAAACTGCTATATAAAATAGAATCATATTACTTACTTATACGAATGAGCATGTCCTGTAAAATGACCAACAAACCTGATTGCAAAGCTGCTGAAGGGGCATACATCGCCGTTCCCATATACATAATCTATTGAAAATCGACGTAAAAATGTTTGAATAATGAGCATACGCAGTTGTACTTCTATGAAAAGGAAATACGCAAAATTTAATGAACGTTTGATGATACTATGTGAGCAAACCATAACCCTACGATATGTTTTTAAAGACAATAATAGAGTAATCTTATAGGCGTCGATTATTAACATATAAAAAGGAAGAAGTGAATAAGCAGAAATTTTGTTCTTGTAACCAAATAGAGCTTTAAATTCTCTCAACGATAATATAAATGGATATTCCTGCTCATTATTTTTTAATTTCCTCAAAAATAATTATGATAGTATTGTTGTCTAATTCAGGCTTGTCCAAGATATGGCACGGGAACCACAACCCGACAAGCCTGCTGAGTTATTCTGAACGTTGAGCCTTTCAAAATACTCAGACTTACATACAATCTTAATGGCTTCAAGAATTTTCTACATTACTACTTAATATCTGAATAAAATGTATGTACTTTAAAACAAAATCACGTTTAGATCTCACCCCAGATAATATTGAGAAGATCGCTGCAAGAATTCTAACAGACTTAGAATGGAAGCGACGTTCAAGGTACTAGAAATACACAGATAATTTGAGTATCTGAAAGTTTGTTTATGACCATATAAAACATGTCTTAATCGGCGAGATAAATTATCTCGCAAATATAATTAAAAACCTAGAAGAAATCCAAGCTTAAAACAGGTCATTCAGGTTTAAAAATATTGAGCCAGTTAAATCATTTCCAACAGTATGGAAAGTGATTACTCATTCGTCCGATGAAACAAACTGTTCCAACAGTGAGCATTAATTGAACTACGTGAGCTTTCAAACATGTGAATGATTCTAGAAATTAGGTCACTGACGTTTTGCACTTCAAAACGAATGGGTAGGCTACAACTAACCACTGCAACACGAAACTTAGAAAAATCTACAAGAACTAGACATCGGCAATATGCGATTCATTGTGCTTAAGACCTTTGCAAATCTAATATATTATCTGTTAACGATGTTATAGATCTAACCTCGTTAACGCTGACTAATTTCAGGGGATACAGCCATGGAATGACCACTTGCATCGTGATTACGATGACCAGCGTTAGTGAGATGCAAGCCGCCCAAAGATACAGCGATCCGTAACTGTACATCTCTGCCGTCAATCCGAGTATCATGATAGCGGACTGGAAGGAGACGAGGAGAGACAAGGCCGTTGGAAGGACTTTGAGCGAACGATTTGCCATGATGAACTCGGATGTTGTCTTCTGTCGACCACCTGTTAAGGAGTGGTAGACGCCGATCCCAACTGAGACTACGAGGAATGCCACCAGAATCAGGTAGTCCGGCCAAATCAAGTGATCCATTGATGCGATATGCTGGATTCAGAAATTAAATCATGATATTAGAGGTTTTAAAGAATAAAGCAAAAAACTTGTGAAAACATTATCAAAGTGTTCTTTCGCGTGTTGTGAAAAACTCTTACCTTGGTTGCCTTCAACTAAATATGACTAAATTGCTCAGATGCAGCAATCTGTATCCGAGTACTCATTTAAATATCAATACGTTCTTCTACCTGTAGACCACCTGCTCAGAGCAGGATCAAGCCATTGCAGCCTATATGTAATGAGAATTTGTTAGAAGATTTTAGACTTTGAGGAAAGCACCATGTGACAAATACCCACATACTAAGGCTAAAGAAGATGAATTGGCTAACAATTCAAAACAAGAATGGTTCTCCGTTATTTCTGTTTATCTAGAGATCATATATAATTGAATATTATTCAATTGTATCTGCTTGAGGCTGCTTTGTGAGTAAATAAATAATATCTTATTTATATACATCTTTTATATACATACATAAATATCTTATATTTATATACCCGCGGTCCGGGTGTGCGGTGTAACTGGAAACTGGTTTGCCACTAATAGAGGCACAAGACAAGGTGACCCAGTTTCACCAAATGTCTTCATCACACACCTCGAAAGAATACTGGACAAGATAAAAGAAACTGATGCTGGAGTACTGGTCAGTGGAATGAGAATCATGGACCTCTGCTTTGCTGATGACATTGATTTGATTGATGAAGACAAACAGCGATTGGAGTACACACTGCAAATGTTGAGCGACGAAGGAAGAAGATATGGCCTTACCATGAACCTGGACAAAACAAAGACAATGGTATTTGGCAAAAAGAACCTAACAAGAAAAATAACTCTAGATGGATTCTAGCTGGAAAATGTTTAGAAGTTTACATACCTTGGATGCAATACGACATACGACCTAGACAACAGGAAGGAGGTCCTCATTAGAATTGCAAAAGCAGCAGCATCATTAAACCAGTCGTGGTTTATCTTGTTATCGTCGACGTGCAGCACGCCCTCCTGCGGTCTGTGACCGGAGGATTTGGAGGGGTGAATTGAAAACTGTCTTCGTTTGTAGACACGTTCATACATGCTCTTACCGTTCAATCTTTAGGTGAACGATCACGCTGTTCAAACGATGTCTCTCGCTAAAGAATTAAGTGGGCTAGGAAGTTAACAATTAAGTCTTCATTAATCGTTTCACTTGGCATTGATTCCTACCAGCTCTTGTAAAAGAAAAATTATTGAATAGGTGTTCGTTAGTAGCCTAATATTTAGGCTTATCTGACTAATAAGCGTATGCCATATTAAGGGGTATATATATATAATGGCGGTCTTGGTTTTGCCTTTTGATTTAAGCTTAAGCATGTTGATGTTGTTTTTTTAAAGGCCGACAAGCCCTTCAATCGAGAGTCTGTTAGTTCAACATTATTTTGACGCAATTCATTTGAAAATCGGGGAGTAATGGGCTATTGTATTTTTCTGTTGAAGTGTTATGGCCTTGAAGAGACCATCGACTATTGGCCTGTCGAGTATGATGAAGGCTATTTAGAAGTCAGTAGAATAAATTAGGTTTAATGTCTGGTAATAAAGGCAGTCACAACTGGCATGCAGCCAGACAATAATATGTTTTTTGCAGTCAGCAGTAGTTGTGTGATGCCAAGTCATAATGTTTGCCGTCCCTGGCCTTCTTCTTCTCCCTTCTGTACCTCTCTGTTTATGGTGGTTTTACCCATCATAAATACAGGGTCTGTTAACTCAGGGTTTTCTACGAATATGTCGTTTCCCAGAATTACACCAGCTTTTAGGCCCTTTACAACCCCTGCCTTAACCACAACACATTTGTCATTGCCAAACCATGGTGATGAGATTTCGACCTCTGCTATTTCTACAGATTGTACTTTCCCAAAAGCATTTAAAATATCAACCCGGTCATGCTTAGCAGATGACTTGTCTCTTACAAAATCTGCATTGACCAGTGTTGCGTCTGCTCCTGTGTCACGCAGTGCGTCTACAAGTACACCATTTAGCATTACAGGTACAACAAAATTATTTTGATAATTGTTTCTGCTTTTGAATCCAGATACCCTATGCACATAATTGATCTGTGTGTTGTTATTGCTTATGCATTGAGCTTGTTTGTGCAATAACGAACCACATTTAAAGCATCCCAGGGGTGGTTTCCCATACCTTTGCCCCTGATTCAGCTGATACGGTATGCCGCTTCCATTGCTTATGTTGCTTTGGTCAGTGGCTTGCCTTTGTTGTAGCCCTTCGGCTTTGCCCTTTGCCCCCTGCGTGTTTTGCATGTTTATGCTCACCTCGGCACTGGCTAGTTTCGGGTTTTGCCATGGCTTGCGATCAAAAGAGCATTCGCGATTGGCCTCTTGCACACATTCGAAATGCAGCTCAGCGTATTTTGCTATCTGTACAGCGTTTACGGGTTTTCTAGCCTCAACAAAAAAAAATTGTTTCATTTGGGAGTGACTCCCTCAACCTTTCAACTAACATATCATCCTTTAAAGTTTCAAAATCAAATATCTCTTTTGCTTCCAAATAATAATCCTGTACATCTCTTAACCTGCATAAGAATTGAGAATACGTCTCCTTGCCTGTACGTTTAATTGATCTAAATTTATCAAAGTAAAATCTAAGATTCATTTGGCATGCAGCTAAAAGTTCTGCTTTGGTCCGCTTATAGTTCTTGCAAACATCATAAGCCAAGCGATTGTAATGCTGTCTCAGAGAAGAGCTTAAAAGAGATGGAAGCAGTTTAGGCCATTCAGATTGATCAATGTTATGCAATAGAGCTACTTTCTCAAAAGAATGAAAGTATGATATTGGGTCTTCATTTTCATGCATAGACGGTAAAACATGAATCATTTTAGAACCCCTTACGCTCTCTCTATTTTGACCATCGTCTCCCTCAACTGTTGTATTTGTTTGCATCATCAATTGTGCTCTTTCTCTCAGCATTGTTAACTCCATCTCCATTCGATCTCTTGCCTTTCGTTCTGTAGCTTCTGCCTCTGCCAAAAATCTTCTTTCCTCAGCTCGGACTAGTTCAAGCCGCATCCGGCTATCGCTGAGCCCGCTCTGTTCATTCCCTTTTCTTTCTTCTGTCTCCTCTCCTTCCGCTGCAGACTCGATTTCATTCTCTCCTCCTCTTCCAAGCCTCCTTTCAAAAGCTTTTAACCTTCTGATCAGTTCTCTCTTTTCCAAGCCAACTGGCTGAATGCCTGTCGCAGTACATTCTTCTTCCAGTTCTTTTCTCTTTAACATTTCAAAATCTTTAAATAGGCTTTCACTCGCCATATTAAGAATTTACACTTCCTCTAATCAACAGAGTTCAACCCAAATCTAGTAATACACAATGCTTAGGATTCAATCACTGTGGTGTTTATACTATTACACTCAAGCCGAAATTCCTAGCATCCAAGATACATCTATCTTCAAAGACTCATCCAAACCAGAAGCTTCTCACCCTGAGAATCGTCTTGCGTCCCGTGCCGATTTCCTTTGACCTTTGCACCCGGACCGGATTCAGTTCAGCGTTGCCTCCGTTTGATGTTCTCCCGATTCACCAGATGTCTCTCGTCTCGTCTGTTGCCGGACAGCCCTCGTTCTCGTCGTTGCCGTCCTCCTTTCGTTGTCGACCGCTGTAGATCTCCGCGTCACTTGATTTCTTCGTCTCTCTTTGCTGGCAGCATGTAATGTTTTAAATGTAATGTTTTAAATGACTGTTGCCACGAGACGTAATGTATAGAAAGACGTTTGGCAGTCGACCTAAAACACTAGTCAGTGGTCAGTCTTAAAACATTAGTTGGTGGTAGCGGTGATACTGGCGTCTCTTCGGGGTTTTCTTGGCGTGTTGTTTCGTTGACGAAGAATGTTCAATTGATGCTTTTATTCTAACAACAAGTCTATTTACAACCTATTTACAGAGTCATGATGTTCTTAGACATACTGTAGTTTCACTCTCAGCTGCTAACTTCTTTCTCCCGCACCCGTTTCGTCAGTTTGTCCGTCGTTGCAGCTTGCTTCAGCCGAGACAGGATTCCTCTTTCGCACGTCGCTGAGAGTGCTCCGCGGTTCTCGCGTCGCTGAGAGTGAACCCCGACTCGCTTGTTCACTCCTTTTTTATTCTCTCTTCCAGCTCCTAGCGGCATACATCAAAAGCATTCTTTCTTCCCCTTCCTGCCTCGTCGCATTATCATGGCTTCCTTTCCTGTAGTCTGCTAGCGGCAGAGTTCAATCGACCTTCCATCTACCCTCTTCCATCGCTGCATCATCATGTCTCGCATTCCAGTGCTCTGCCATTTGTCTTGCAGATCACAGATCTTGCAGATCCTTCCAGTCCCCTCGCTTGCACGCGTTGCCCTTTGGAGCCGTGTCTGTGTGCCTTTGTCTGCCTCCTTTCCTCTGTCTGTTCTGTCTGTCGTCCTTTTGTCTTTGCATCAGTCATGCTTAAATATTTCTGCCCTTTATCTACTACTAATTTAGTTCTAAATACTACAGTTAATTGTTTATATAATTAATTGTTCATCGTTTTATATAATGCCCTGTATTTGTGGCTGTATTTCGCATCATCGTCTCCTCGGTTTCCATTACACCGTCTGACACCTGCCTGCCTGCCAACCTACCTACCTGCCTACCTACCTACCTGCCTGTCTGCCTCTTGGATCTTGACTTGGAACCAAACCTTTCTTGCATATCGATTTTACCTTGACTAAGCGCCTGTGAATAAGCTGGTTCCCGCGACTTAGCTTACGTTAAGCGCTGTAGAAATCTCGAGTTTACGATTACATTTACGATCACGCTTGTAAGGATTTTCTCAAGCACAGCCGCATATTGCAAACAACGTATTAAAAGGATCTGACAAATGACGCCAGCCAAACTGAGAGCACCTGCTGAAGTAGATTCGCTGAGCTACACCTTTAATTGGTTTTATTAGTTTGCTCTACACCCATTTGGTGTAAGTATATAAGTAAGTATGCTAAGGCTCGTCGGGTCTTCTCGTGCTTCGGATCCTCCTACTGGAACAGCATCCCTTAACATAATCGTTCTTTACCTCTTAGTTTAACTCTACATTCATTTTCTGTTCACCTTAAGTCGCCCTTGTTTAAATCGTTTGGATAGCCTTGTGACCAGCGCTTTTGAGAGATGCTGAAAAGCGCTATATAAATGCTTGTTACATTACATTAAAGCACGTGCAGAAAATAAAGCTACGGATAGTAGACACAAAACAAAACACCGCTTCAAAATTATCGAGATACTGAAAGAAACAATGCACTGGGTAATACCATTGAAGTTGTGTTTAGATAGTAAAACTTGAAACTATACAGTCAATTGCTGCTTTTGTTATAAACATTAAGTTTATACTTATGAGCCTTTGCCTGTCAACGCCTGGACTCTCAAAGTATTCCTGCTGATTTCACCTCGGGCACCTGTTATGGAAAGTGTCGTCTAATGTAGCAGTTATGTTTGAATAGGTCTAGAAAATTCATTTACCTTTGTATGATGAACCCTTCGTTGAATTCCACTACTGGTTTACGTTTTCTATTCACCTTCAGACGTACGTTGTTGAAGACCTTACATGTTTATGTATAGGCCTATAGTTGTGATTAGGATACTTCACCACACCAGTATGAACTTTTATAGGTAGGATTAAACCGGATCTTTGAGCTAAACTAACCTCGCTTAGCTTGACAGCGGTAAAGTTTCTCGCTTGGCATGTCACATGTGACGTGAAACCAGCCCTTTTTTCGTTTGAGAGCAGTGAACTGAAACCCATCTTTCAGGTTGATAGTGACACTTTTTATAGCGACTTTATGACTTTCTACAGTGACCGTAATGTGTCACTAGTAGCCTGAAAGATGGGCCTCGAGACTACTAATTTCTTAATGCCGCGCAATTTAAGGTCCCCTTGTACTAAGCGCAGGGCACCAGCTTATTCATGAGTGTTGAGAAAATCAGTTACGAACATATTACAGTATAACCAATCTTCGTGAGGTTCTTAACAGGCACTATATAATAAGCTAGAGACGTTCATACTCTCTTACCGTTCTAGTGTAGGATAAACAGTAAATCTGAAAAAAAACAGACACTAATGTCGATAGGATGCCATTCTTAAAAATCTATCAGTTCTTTGATGTTACTCAGGTCTAAACTTAAAACTCATATGTTTCAACTTGCTCACCCACAGTAGCTCGACTTCATCAGATTAGGTTTAGATGGATTAGCAACTCCATAGCTTGCCAAACATAATGCGCCTCGTTTCGCTTTTTATTTACTTTTTTAACGCGCACGAAGTCAATTAATCCGAGCCTAAGATTTGTGGACAGGACCAGCAAGCATTCGTAACCATCTACCACTACCTATTTTATACAGTATAATGCACTGATTATGAAGTGATGTAATTTTAAATCATTTGACCTGAATAAAATAAACGCTAAAGTAATGCAGTCACTTATTTTTCACAGTTGCTCCCATATTGGTGATTCTAAGGTTGAGCCAATTCTACATCGAGTGTATAGTGTTTGATTTTATTCTAGTAAAGCTACGAGATAAGGATGCATAAATCAACTTAGAGTCATAAGAAGCAACTTATTATATCTCGGACAGTGTAAAGTGACAACTGCTGGCGCTTCTATTCAGCAAGAAAAATTGCATTCGTCTTCTCACATGATCATGACTGATAAAAAACTTAACAATAGCTAATAAACATTACAACAGCTTTCAAGTTATTGTTGTGTTCTGGCTCTTCCATCCTGGAAGCTTATTCTCTCCAAAGTTAAGGGAATACTTACCGATATAGGCAATTACTCATTCATTTAATTACGCTCATTATTAAGAGAATCGTTTTACCAGATGCCACTTATAGAAAATCAATGTGATAATGTTGTGAAGTCCTATACATTCGTCTAAGAATAACAGCAGAAAATTTTTAACAGACAGCAGACCGAGTAACAATGCAACCTACGATTATAACAAAGTTCTGCCAGAGACAACGTTTCTTTAAAACTAAAACAACTTTCGTTGAGTTCAGCAACCTATGATTCCAACTGACTATCGAAAGAGGCAGAAATCGCTTCGCACATGACACGCCGGCAGCAAACCACAATGTTTCTGTGATTTAAACTGACAAGTTATCCAACTTAAAATAGCAGCAGATATCGTCACTTTTGTAAATAGTCGTCTAGGTTTCAGATTGTGACTATGATTCATACATCTCAGTATTAATGACCAGTACTTCTGTCGTTCCGCTTTTCACATCGTTCGTATGTCCGTTATTCGTTTGATGCATAACCAAAGCCTCTTCTGGTGTTGTTTCAAGCGACGGCTGGACCTGTTCCTCCGTTTTCCCGTTAATTTCAGCTAGACCTTGAACCTGGTCAGTAATAATCAGAATCTATAATTATCCTCTGCAACTCTAATTAATTAACGTTACTTTTGCGCAATGTAGAAATTTGGACCAGTAAACACAAAAAGCGATATGGTCAGAAATTGAATTTCTGAAAAATTATAATTTTCTTATTGTGTATCGTATTTATTTAATCGAGAAATGAACATCCAAACTTATGGGTAGTTCAACCTTCTCCACGAAATAAGGCAAACGAAAATGGCTCACCTCTATTGGATAGGAATCGGCGGCCAACATAACCAATGCCACGCAGGTTGGTAAAAATTACTTCTATGCTTGTTGTTGGTGCCAAAGGTAGCTTATATTTTGACTTAATATTGACCCAGAAATGTCAAATGGATTTATTGTTATTGGGGGGGGGGTTCAAAATCAGATTATATGACCTTATGAGTAACTTATTTTAATTGTAGGATTGATAACATAAGTATTGATTTATTATTATTATTATATTAATATTTTATCACTATTATTATTTTTTACCATATTTAACATTAATAGGCTCCTAAAGATCCCCACCGAACTGAGCTGGTAATTAGAATATTTCACTTGAGTTGATTTTGACTCTGAGACGGGTTTGCATCGCAAGCACAGTCTAAAATTGATAAGTAATTTCTCGTCCAATTTCTCTTCCAGCGACCGGTCTCCTGTCAAAAAACAAACAAATAGAAGAAATTTATTTACCTTAATCAGTCGCTATTCCGTTTATGGTTGAAAATCATTCAGTTATAATTCTGAAGATGAAACGCTGTTAAAATTTACCAGACTGAGCCTATGACATATGCAGCGAAGCCTTCTTGCCGACCCAAAATTTCACGAATGAATTTAAGGTTTGTTGTACGGTTCTTAGCTATATGCCTTTGCCTATTCATTAAAACTCTGATAGCTAGGCTATGTTAGAGTATCTAAGTAGGCCAATTAAAAATTGTGGTACTGAGATAAGAAATTAATATTGCATTTTACATAGGCTTAAAAATAAATAAATATGAAAAAGTAACTATTCTAAAATAAAATGCAACATCAATATATTTGTAATGCGGCATGAATGGCTAAAGTTCTTGTAAACCAGATGATAAAAAGTGCCTTAGAGGTTGATATTCTTCCAAGTAAATGGTCGAAGTGATTGTTAAGTAAAATGCCGAAAGTCTTCACCCATATCTTACTGAGCAGAAAAGATGCTATTGATCCAATGAAGAGAGTGACTAGAATCCACAATAAGTTATACCAGATGTACGAAATGGAATAGAATTTCTCTAATCCCTCCAGCGGAACCTAAAGACAAAACAAGCTGTGAGTTAGTGCCACTCTGACCTCAGGGGGAAAAAACAAGGTGAACAACAGCAGTCTAACTGCATTTGTCACAATACTGTATTTTATTCATTTTCTCTTCTCCAGGATTCAAATTTGGTGCATCAAGTAAAATGTATAGTTTGTTGTCGAGTCTTTTGACTACTGATGAACGGTTTGATTGTTTGATTGCATTCCATGTCAAAGACTTGTACATACTCACACACACCCACACGCACAACACACATAACACACATTTATATGAGATATGTATTTTGCGATAACCTTTCCTCATATATGGCATACATACACTGTATGGAGCCGAGGTCAGAGCTCACAAGAAGCCACTACCGACAGTTGTCACATCGAAATTTCACATATATGCTATAAAGAATTAGAGATTCCAAGTTAATTTACTGTATATATCGGCATCTCGTACCTAGTAGTAATAAAAGATCGAACTCTATACACTCGTTCAAGAAAGGTCTTTAAACCCTAGAATCACGAATAGCAGAGTGGCTGTGGAAAAAAGTAACTGCATTGGCCTGACTTTCTTTCTTTGCCTCACCTTACCCTACCATACCTTATACTGCCTTCACTGATTTTGCTTTACCTTAAGTTACCCCAGCAGATAATACAAATTTAAAGCGTCCTTTAAGGGGAAACGAAAATTGCATCATGAGACTTGGCAAAAGTTGAACTGACGTTTAACAATATTGCCCCCTAGTGACGTTACCCTAATTGTTTCGTTCATCTGTAGACGGAAGTAAGGCCTCGTTGCGTTAATCGGAGATTCATTGAGGAAATGGTAGATGGAGCTTGAGTTGGTGTCGTCATAGTTTGGAAAGGTGAGATTATTGGGCGCCATGCATCCATCGATGCTGAGCGGTGGTAGAGTCGGATGTCTTTGCTTCAGTGTGAAAGAGCCAACAATCAACCAAAAGCCACAAACCATGCTCGTAACTGCGCCAATCAGTGCTCCCTGAAACAAACAAATGTTGCTGCATAAATAGGTATAGAGTGGTTAGTTTTAATGCGATGTGATGTCGTGTGCAATTTAGTCTGATGCGACGTTTCATTTACGATAAATTTGCAGTGACCAGGTCAACATCATACAATGCAATGCGATTGATGTGATGTGAATAATTTTCACTGTTTTTCTGATGGAATGAGAGAGTTTCCGGATTTGGCGGACATACAACACATAATTCCACGAAGCTCTTCCCATTTATTAGAAGAGTGTGCAAAAATGTGCTTTGCATATTTTGGACACACCCTCAATACACTGCGTAATTTACTCAAAATTGCCATCTTCTTTTCTTTTTTCTCATTGCCACAATTACAGAGGTGAGTTCGATTACCACTTTGTCTGTTTGACTTTTGAATTTTCTCTCGGAAATGATCTCGACCCAAACTGCGATGAAGAAATGCAAGTTGAGAATTACAAGAAACATTGTTTTGTTGAACCAAATGTATGTCACTTTGATTTTTGGTTTAACGCATCTGAACTTTATTTATTGTTGACTTCTTATAAATATCTATAATTATGCATACGCCCTGTATATTAAACCTGCCTTCCAGTTGGCGTATCGGTTCAAACCTCCTAGAATGAATAGACCGAAAATAGGACCGCTGAGAGCAGCACCCAGCGACATTCCGACCTAAGCATGAAAAAATATTTTATTTAATTACTATATTCGCTGCAGCATCGAAGTTTATAGTAAGTAAATATTGAACAAGTATGCCTCGTAGAAAACGTGAATTCATTACTGACCCGATTTACAATAAAAATTTAATGCAAAACGTTGAAATAACAATTTACAACGGACTATTAGACCACTCCGCTCTTTGAATTCAAGAATCTCCTCACAGAGCGGCCCCGAGAGTCAGCTCGGCATCAGAATACACCAGAGAGCTTCTTTTTTCTGTCTCGAGGCAGCCGGGCCGAGTAACTCTGCGTTTATTGTTCCGTAGAGATCTGATGGTCGTACGCTCCTGTAAGGCGGCTCGGACGGAACCTGGTTTCTCATGTGTTAGGACGACCTTCCGGACCAATCCTCTGCTGAAAATTTCAATTCTTCGTCGCCAAACAACTCAAGAAACCTTAATTGTTGATCTTAATACGCACGGTTATAGAACTGTTATATAATATCATTTTCAGAGCCCTTGTCAGCTTCTTAAATTGCGCTATATAATTGCATGGAAACATAAATTGGCACATGATCGTTTGGCCTAAATGTCGGTAAGGTTAATTTGACACCATAAATCGGTTAAAAGATGCTGACAATGAACTTATCCTACCTGAGTAATTGGACCAGGAACGACAGACGCAACGAAAGCAAGACCCGTTGCAGCAATGCCAAACAAAACCACTACAATTATTCGTTTATTATTCTTGAGTTCAAACAAGTTAAGATAACACAAGGTAAAAAACGTAATACAAAGCAATCAAAGGTAAGTGACATAAAGCATGGCTAGATTATTCCAGTTTTTATAATTCCACCATACCTTATTATTATTATTGTTATTATTGTTGTTGTTATTATTATTATTGTTATTAATTATAAATGACAAACAAAAGAAAAAGAAAAAGATGATTGGACAGAGGAGAAAATTATGGCAGAAGAAATAGATGACAAGTTAGGGCTACAGAAGAGGACAGACTAGGACATAGCAGGGCATACAAGGACACAGAAAAGATGAAGACCGCAGTTGACAGACAAGGGAGGGCAGAGGAGGACACACCAGGGCAAATGCAGTCTGATGAAAACAGCACACATGCAAAGGAGATGATCGACGAATTTTATGTAAGTTGAAGACGTGATGCATGATTTTCGGAAGTGATCAAATTACCTAAAAATCTGTTGACCAGAGCTTTGCTTGACTCCGTCCAGTGCATCAGCTTCCAATGGAGAATATCTTCCCAACAGTTTGCAGCCGATCCACTCAACGAAGAAGACACTGAACTGCATATATACACAAGCAAGTGAACGAATGAACAATTTTGCATCGGTCTGCTTAAAGGACAGTTAAGTGACTAGGTTTGGCAATGTGGAGGATTGAAAGATGATTACGATTCTTGTTATAACATAGCATATTATTATTTAAGATAATAGGCTTTCAAACATAAGAATAAAAAATGATAATGATGGCGAGTATGCAAATAACGAATGTTTACGATGCTATATACCTCAGAGCTCCTCCGTAAAGTGTTGCCAGAAATAGCCCCGTAAAACCAGGAGCGTCTGCAAACATTTCCAACACGAAACGAGGCAGCAACTGCAAAAAATATTGGCGAATGAGTAATTAATCAATAAATTAATTTGCTCCGCTTTCATCAATCCATAAAGTATGTCTGTTTTTCTCAAATTTTTATTTTGAATTATTACCTCCTTATACATAATGTGTTCTTCAAGAGCAATACCATACATATATCTGTCATGAAATAATTCCTATAAAGCCACTTGATCTCTGCGCAAAGGCTTTCCGGTTTTAATAAACTATTGTTGCTGCATGTGAGCTTCAGCAAAAACAGCCTTAGCCACCAAGTTATTCCACCAATTACTTACCAATTAATTGTTCAGGTGGTGGTTTTGTGTTATTATTATTAGTACTAGTTCTGCCACAACACAACAACGACAACTACTACTACTGTTAAATAAACGTTCAAAATGTATTGTACATGAATGCATTCGCATGCAAAGATGGATCCATGAATATGATACGCATAAATGAACCTGGTTGGTGTTTCCGATTTCGTGATTGGCCAATGGGTCGCAACCGATTGAAGTGTAATAGGAAACAACGACGAGTCCAGTGAAACATACGATCAAGTTTAAAACGCAATAGGCAGGCAGGTTCAGAAAAACGGCTCTACAAAGAACAATGCAAAATACTCCGTCTTATCCAAAATATTTTACAACAAAGACGAAGAGCACGCTGATATTTTTAATTTTTAATAAAGAATTATGACAGCAGAGGTTTATGGACGCCGCAGTCGGGAAGACAAAAGAAGAGATGGGAAGACATGGTTCAACAAGTCCTAAAGCTTCTCAGACTGAAGAAAGAAGATTCTGGAGATAGAAACAAATGGAAAAGAAGGAATCATGTGGCTGACTTCTCCCATAAGAAGGAATAATTCCAGCCAGAAGGAAGGAAGATTTTAATTTCGTCAGAAGAGGTGAATGCTCAGTCATGATCATCTTTTGACTAATTAATATATATATATATATTATATATATATATATATATATATATATATATTGCTATTAAATAATTTGACAATTCGCTTTTGGCTATACGATAATTTCGATATTTGCTGAGTCTCCTTCAAGAATACATGCGTACTAAGTCGATACAAACTTTTTGGAAGACAAATACACAAGGTCATTTAGTTCACAAAAATAATAGTTTTACTCACAATTTGGCTTGTGTCTGAGTCTTTGTGGCGGAGTAGCGCTGCATGGCGGTCTGTGTCAAGCCATAGATCCCCAACCAAGTTGTTGAATAACCGAATGCAAATCCCCAGAAGGTGTGTCGAACTGTCGGATAAGGACTCCAACTACAAGAACAGATATGATCAGTCATGCTATACGTAGGCCTTACCTGTTTCAGCAGGAACATTAAATAAGTCGCAGTAAACTATTTACATACATGAGTTAACAATATTTCCTCGAGGACAACGCCATTCATAACAATAAGCAAATAACATTTTTATAATTATGTTATTTTTACTGTATAGTCTGTAATCTGTCATATCCATTTAATCTTTGCGCAGTTGTCATATGTCAAAATTTTCATGTTTGTATAATCGCTATATGTTAACATTGTAAATGGGCCGGCCGAGTTTTAAGCGGGTCTGTCTGACCCTTTTCGGTTGACCCAAAGACCTGCACTAACAATGTGCATATGCTATGGCTTACTTGTATTTGATGTTATACTTTCTTGTATGTTGGTGCTCTAATGTCAATAAAAAATTTCAACAAATCAAATAAGAACTCGTCATGCGTCAATTTTATTGGTAAGTTTTCAACATCAAATTAAAGAATGTCTGAGGTTTTCGGATAACTGAGTTTTAAACTTCAGTTCATACAGAATCCCAGACCGCACTAGTATGTAAAGTACTCTAGAAGTATGACCACTATCTAGGAAGTTCCATATATTATCTTTATTCAATTATAATAATTCACGTACATTATAATTATTGTAAAGCACATTTCACTGCGTTTCTTTATATTAAATTGCATTAAATTACATCGAAAAGATTCTATATAACGTACTCAACCCAATTCAGTCTACCAGATTGCGAGAACAACTCGAAGACTTTACCAAATCCTCCAACAACGACGAGACCCTGTCAACATTTACACAAAAGACACGAAGTACACCGGTTACTTGTAAATTTTTGTTAACTCTCAGCATTTACAATGCGATACAGATCAACTGTATTTGATTTTGCCCTCCTTTCAGAGCTCAGGAATGCGCAAACCATCATACAACTTAGCACCGATGGCGCTGAGCAATTGTGCGTGAAGGACTTGCTCATGGTACTTACTTAGTTTGTGACCTCCTCGAGGAGTTCCGTGTTACTGGCCCAGCGCCCTAACCAATCGGCTATCGTTCAAAATAGAGCACTTACACAGGCAACATATATTATACCAGTCTGGTTGATTAAATTTACACTGCTATCCAAAAAAACTACTCATTCCGATTGTCGTTAAATATTCCTGACTGGACGATTTATTATCATATCAAAATTAAAACATGTAATTTTCTATATAATTTACTGTATTTGCATAAATTTGATTATATTATTTTAGCAGGAATTGATGTAATGTAATGTAATGTAATTACGACAATTTATATAGCATCGTTAGTAGCATGCTACTTCTAGGGTGCTTTACAAAGTCAAAAGTCAGCTCAAGAACTAAGAGTTATGAAGTAGATAGAATTTGAGCTGATTTTTAAAGAGGTTAGCTGATATTTAAAGAGGTTGCACATCAAACTTAATCACGCGACTGGTGTTTACAACAAAACCCAATGTACGTCGTACACATGAACAGTTGAATCGAAACTTCGTCAATAAGAAAAGACCATGTTGGGCTATTGGTGAGAACACATTTAGATATGCTGTTTCATTGATCATAATATATCGATCTATTTGGTGCCATCGATTGACGTCTTGCATATGCAAGAACTTCGCCATAGAATTTCTTAGATTAGACTTCTCACCTTAATAAGAATCGCAAGTAATCCACCGAACATAATGATACACTGGAACACATCTGTCCAAATTACGGCTCTCATTCCACCCTGTAACATAAATTTATTTGATGTAGCATTCAGATATGTTTCTCGAAAAATATTGGTATCAGTGAAGACTGAAGATAGTCAATCAAAAAACAAGTAAACCAAACATATGGCACAATTCAATAGTCGATATATCTATGGGATCATGTAACGTTGATGATAATTAACATTTAACATTTATTTTTTATTACTGAAGCGACTGGACATGTGGATCCTACTCACCAGAGCTGTGTATGTTATTGAAACGACAGCCATGACTGGAATCGAGACAACAATTGGAAGTCCAGTTGCTAAAACAACGATAAACAGGTAAACGTGTTTTTTTTAAATCCAGCATCACCCATTTTTCTTTAGTCTCTGAGACCATTCGCTTTCTCACTATGATTACCTAAACATGGCTGAATACACTACCTTCCTTGATTGCTCCAATGCGAATATTTTTTCTGAAACCGTATATAAAGTTAGTTTCTTATACTAGTAGTTTCTCTTGAACTGTCCATAAAATTAGACTTTAAAACTGTTATATAAAATAGAATCATATTACTTGCTTACGTAATATTAAAATGAGAACGTTCTGTAAAACGACCAACAAACCTGATTCCAAAGCTGCTGAAGGGGCATACATTGCCGTTCCCATATACGTAATCTATTGACAATCGACGAAAAAATGTTTAGATAGTGAATGTACAGAGTTGTATTACTATGAAAAGGATCCAAGCAAAACTGAATGAACTCTTGGTAATAATTTGTGAGCGCCTCATAAGCTTACCACAGGTTTTTATTAGACAATAAAAGAGTAATGCTACAGGCGTAGGTCATTAATATATGAAAAGGAAAAAAATAAGCACACATTTTGTCCTTTTACCCAAAAGGAGCTTTGAATTTTCTCAAATGACTATTATGAATGGATATTCCCGCTCAATATTTATAAATTTCTGTAAAATAATAATGACAATAATCTAATATAGGCTTGTCCAGCATATGGCACGCGGGTCACTCAACCCGCCGACTGAGTCATTCTGGCCCGTCAAGCCCTTTCTAAGTACTCAGATTTACTTATAAGTCTAATGGATTCAAGAAATACTTGACCTTTCAAATGACGCAACCTAATAGCTAAAGAGAAATATGTACATTGAAAGCAAAATCATTTGAAAAATCTTACCGCTGAGATGATTGAAAAGACGGATGCAAGAATTCTAACAGATTTCGAATGGAAGCGACGTTCAAAGTACTAGAAATACAAAAATTAGTTGAGTATATCACAGCTTGTCTGTGACATATTGTGTCTTTTAAGCAGCGAAACAAATATATTAAATATCAGAAAAACTCCAGGATCAAGTTCAAAATAAACCACACAGTCAACTTATTTTCATTTCAGTGATGCACTCAGGTTAGAATGGCTTTTGGACAACTAGCTGAACAAACCAATAATCATTTATTTGTTCAATCGATCAGATAAAACAATATAGGAAGTGACTACCGATACAGCCAATTAAATGAACAATAAGTGAATTACGTGAACTACTGATAGTTCACGTAATTCACTTATTGTTCATGTGAATGATTCGACAAACAAGATCACTGCCTTTTTGTACTTCAACACAAATACTGTAGGTGCAACTAACAACTGCAGCACTGTGTCGGATAACAATTCTACAAGAACTAGATATCAGTGATTTGCGATTTAGTGTCCTTAACACTTTCAAAAATCTAAAATATTATCTAGTAACAATTGTTTTGACCTAACCTCGTTGACGCTGACTAATTTCAGGGGATACATCCATGGAATGATCACTTGCATCGCGAGCATGATGGCCAGAGTTAGTGATATAAAGGAAGACCACAAATACAGCGATCCATAACTGTACAACTCTGCTGTCATTCCGAGTATTAGGATTGCCGATTGGAAGGAGACGAGGAGAGACAAGGCCGTCGGAAGGACCTTGAGCGAACGATTTGCCATGATAAACTCGGATGTTGTCCTCTGTCGACCACCTGTTAAGGAGTGGTAGACGCCGATCCCAATAGAGATGACGAGGAATGCCGCCAGGACCAGATAGTCCGGCCAAGTTAAGTAATCCATGATGCGATTTCAGAAATTAAACTACGATATCGAGTTACTAAAGAACAAAAACAAGACATCATAAAAACATTATCAGTGTTCTTCCGTGTATCGTACAAAACTCTTACCTTGGTTGTCACTTACTAAAGGTAACTGAACTTCTGAGCTGCAGCAACCCTGTATCTGAGTAAGCATTTATTTATTATTATGTAATAATAATCATCATAATTCGCGAACCATTTTCTCAGCGCAGGTATACAATTCGATGCGTCATATGCATTACTAGAATTCAGCACAAGCTTTCTGACTTTGGAATAAGCACCTGACAAATGACATATGACGTACATACAAAGAAAAAAAGAGCCAATTAATCGATTAGCTGGGTACCTGAACAGAAGAAATGTAAGAGAGCAGTAGTTATTTCCATAGTTAAACGACATCTTCTTATGGCTGCCAGACCTGTTGCCTCTTGTATCCAACACGTGTATGTAGTTTCTAGACTAGAATGGATTGATTGGGTTAGATTCATTAGGATTGAGTCACATTAGATTAATTATTAGATTGGAATTAGATTGGATTGACGCCTGAAAACTTCAGCATTAAATGAGCCTGTATTAAAACCATGAAACTTCAGCATTGAGTAAGCCCGTATTAAAACCTTGAAACTTCAGCATTAAGTAGGATTGTGTTAAAACCTTGACACTTCAGCATTAAGTAAGTTTGTATTAAAACAGGCTCGCCTAATGCTGAAATTAAAAACATAAACAGTAGTAATTTCTGTAGCAAAACAGCTTTCTTATGGCTGCCGACCTTTCTTTGATCTGTTGGGGTCCTTGTCCAAACTCCCGATTTAAAACAGCGTCGGTGAAAAGCTTTTTAATATGCCATTAAAGCTTTTAATGACCTATTGATGCCACTACATCGTTCTGTGTTTAATGACATCTTGCGGCTGCCAGGTCCGTTGACGTCGGCCCCACCTTCCACACAGTGTTTTGTGCACATAGCAAAACCGGCATTTGTTCCTTTACAGAGCGCCAGCTTATCCATGAGCGCTGATGGTCGTTTGTTTTTCCATACGAAACTCAGGTACGAACTTATTACAAGGATTCTTCGTGAAGTTCTTAAAAGGCGCTATATAAATAGACAGATACATTCATAGACTTACCGCTCTCACTCGTCAGTTGAACGACCGTGCTGTTCAAACGATATCTCTCGTTAAAGAGTTAAGTTAATTAGGAAGATTAATTATTAAGTTTCATCAAACCTTTCACTCGGCGTTGATTCCCACCAGAGCTTATAGAAGAAAAAAACGTTTAATGGATGTTTTCAGGTTAACGTTTAAGCTTATCTAACTAATAAGCAATTGCCATGTTAGGCTATGTGGGGGTGTGTATAATGTCGGTTTTGGTGTCGCCCTTTGGATTAGGCCTAAGTATTTTGATGCTGTTGTTTTGGGTAGGCCGCCAAGCTCTTCTATCGAGACCCTGTTCATTCAAACTTTGTTCTGTGTTCAATAGGCTACATCTCCATATGTGCGTAGTTCTGTTAAGGGTTATCGCTTAAAAGCAAATGTCAAGAAACAGCGCATGAACATTGTGGCCTAGACTCTTTAAAAATCTGAAAACAGCAGACACCAATGTACACAAGACGTTCTTGTTAAAAATCTTTTAGTTGTTTAATGTCACTTAGGTTTACACTTAAGTTTCATCTGTTTCATCTTGCTTATCCGCATTAGCTTGATTTCTAACGCCGGAATTCGACCGAGCTCTCCTGAGGATTAAGATTTCTAACTACGGCTTCCTTTAGAGCAACCTTCAATTATCGCCTTGTCCGTTACACCAACGACACTGCAGAAGTCCAAATATTCGGTTAGATTTATTGGCTGATAATGAACCACAGTCATTGTGGCATGCAGCTAAACAGCAGTGCGGACTTTTGAAGTAGAAAATAGTGTCTGATGCCAAGTTGCAATGGATTTTCTTCCGACGCAGCAGTTATACGCATTCAAGCATACTAGCCACATAGTGTCTGTTTTTAGCAGATGTTTATTTCAAGAATACTTTGTGAAGTGTCAGGGCAAAGTTTTTGAGAGATTCAACTCGTAAACTTACTTTTGCAATCTTCAAGTTCGCAAAACACTACATTTAAATCAGCCGATCTATCTGCGTTCAATGCCCATCCCTTTTACAACCAAATTTTGCACTCTGTAATGGACATTGTGACTCTTGTTGTGCCTCGTACCAGAATGGGATGGGCTCTCGGGTCCTATCCGCGGCTGATTTTTAAAAAAAAGTTTGTAATCAATCTA
This sequence comes from Norana najaformis, assembly GCA_964023275.1. Lineage (NCBI taxonomy): Eukaryota > Metazoa > Annelida > Clitellata > Crassiclitellata > Hormogastridae > Norana > Norana najaformis. The sequence goes on from OZ029917.1 coordinate 40,465,282, forward strand.
GATAATGTAATGCATATCCGCCTTTCATGTACAAATAAAGGCTACTTACTTACCTACTTACATACTTACTAGTTTCAAATTCGCCACAGATTGACTTTGACTACAACACAGATCAGAGTTTAAGGAACCGATTAAGTATGCATTGGACACCTACGGGCTTTCTTTCGATGAATAGGAGTTTACATTACAGTGCAAGGCAAATTTGTTAAGAAAATTAAGATGTCCCAGATGTACAAGCATAGGAGCTTTGTCTGTGCAGTTAATCTATTTAAATTGAAACAACTCTAAATTTTGTAAATTTTATATTTGGAGTCCGTCTGTAAGTTTTGAATTTGATAGCAGGAATTCTGAGCAGACTTTCCACTGTGCTTGGATGTTCGTGTCAGATACTTGCTCTCGATTTCTCAGGGGTTTAGAAGAGCAAAAAATGGACGCTTGCTTAACTGGTGCAACTGTGAATCCTCTACAATTAAGTAACAAGTAGCAGTTCATGTGGTGTATCGTAAGAAGCTTCCATTTGGCGGCAATGACTGCATTCGCCGTCTCAGATAGTTATAACTATAAAGAACCAATAATTAGCGATAAATATTGCAACAGATTTCAAATTATAGCTAAATTTGCTCTTCTCTTGTTAGTAAACTTTAATACCCCTGGAAGACAATTCTCTCCACAGGTAAGGGAATAGTTACCGATATAAGTAATTACCTACTCATTTATTTACGCCCATTAGGCCTACTTATTAACAAAATCGTTTTATCAGGTACTAGTTTAAGAATATCAATGTGATATTGTTGTCAAATCCTATAAATTCGTCTAAGAATAACAGCAGAACACGTTTAACAGACAGCAGACCGAGTAACAATGCAACCTACGACTATAACAAAGTTCAGCCAGAGACAATGTTTCTTTAAAACTATAAGCAACATTCATCGGATTCAGCAACGTATGATTAAAAGCGACTATCGAGGAAAACAGAACATCACTGCGCATGTGAATTCCGGCAGCAAATCGCAACGTTATTGTTGCATCATCTGCAACTAAAACAGCAACTGATATCTAGATAGACGTAAGGAGTCTTGCCGGTTGGGTAAGCAGTTGTCGGATAGGCTTCATATTGTGACTAATATTCATGCCGTTAGTGTTTCTTCGGTGCAGAAAATTCCTCTTCCAGTGTTTGTTTTACACAGAGCTCGACCATTTCCTCTATTTTTCCGTTCATTTCATCTCGAACTTCAACCTATTCAGTAATAAACAGAAGCTTTAGTTAGACTGTTCTGTTAAAATAATTTACTGATGTTACTTTTGCCCAATGTAGAAATTATGACTAGAAAATTTTATTATTAGAAAATGTTCTATAGTAGAAAGATAATATTTGGAAAATTATGTATGGGTCCTGTTATTATTGAATATCGTATTTCTGTTTTTACTTGAATTCTGAAACCCTAAGATCAAAAATCAACTTAAGCATAGTTCAACTTCGTCTGAAAGCAATAGCAAGTGGAATTGACCGTATCCTACTATGTAGGATTAGGTGGCCAACAGAATTGATGACATGCAGGTCGGCACAATAATTATAAGGTTGTTCAGGGTACCAAATGCAGCCCATATGTTGACTTAATATGGGCCTACAGGTTCCAGATGGCTTTATTGTTATTTCTGAGGTGCAAAATCAGATTGTATGACCTTATCTGTGATCTATTTTATTTGTATGTAATTGTAATTGTAATCTGACATTTATAAAGCGCCACTTCAAGAATAGACTCATTAGAGGCGCTCCCGACCCGAACCAGTGAGACCACCGTCAAATAAAACAGACTTCAGGCGCTTGCAAAACTGCGGAAGGGACACACTGAGGAATTCAATCGGGAGATCTTGGGAAAGGCGATTCCAGCTATTAGGTCCAACATAGGCAAAGCTTCTAGACTGCGCTGTAGCAGTGTGCATACGAGGAACAGTCAGGAGTCCAAGGAGGCGACCGGAGAGTGCTACGGCCTGGAACCAAGGAGACCGAAATGCGGAAGTCCCTAAGATATGATGGAGCAGAGCCAACGAGACAATTACGCATAAGCGTTAGGATCTTGAACTGGATACGCTGCTGAATGGGAAGCCAGTGTAGAGTGTCCCACATAAAGGAAGTTATATGGCCATACCTGGGGACGCCTCCAATAAGACGGGCAGCAACATTGGGAACAGACTGAAGCTTGTAAATATTGGCAAGTGAGAGTCCAGTAAAGATAGCGTTACCAAAGTCCACCCTGGTGCAGATGACGTATAATATAAGTATGCATTATTATTATAAATTATTATTTTATTTTATTATTATTATTTTAGTAGTAGTAGTAGTAGTAGTAGTAGTAGTAGTAGTAGTAGTAGCAGTGGTAGTAGTAGAGGTGGTAGTAGAAGCAATAGTAGTAGTAGTAATGTTTTATATCAATAGGTTTCTAGTGAAACCCACATCATTGTTGTTGATAGGAGAATATTTGGTGGCCGTTGATTCTGACTTTGAGGAGTCGCCTTTCCATCGCAAACATTGCCTAAAATTTATCAGTAATTTCTCATCTACTTTCTCTTCTAGCGACCGGTCTCCTATCAGGAAAAAACACAAAGAACAATTTGGTTACTTATTGCTAACTCACTCATTCATTGCCAGAATTCGTTTCATTATAATCATAAAGATGTGACGGTGTGAAAAAACTGCCAGATTGTGCCGGATAATCAGACATACGTGGCGAAATCATTTTGCTAAACAAATACCTGAAGAACGACTTCATGGATTGATCTAAATATTAGAAAAGAAATAAATTCTGCATTTGTTGCATAGATTCAGATTGAATAGTAAATAAAATAAAAAATTAATAATGAAATATTAATATAGATTTAGCAAAAATATTTATGTATTGCCGTATGAATTGATAAAACTGCTGCAAACCATACGATTCAAAGAGCGGCCTTAAAGATTGAAATTCTTCCAAATTACTGCTCGAAATGATTGTTAAGCAAAATGCGGAAAGTCGTCATTCATATCTTACTGAGCAGAAAAGATGCTATGGATCCAACGAAGATGGTTACTAGAGTCCACAGTAAGGTGTACCAGATGTACGAAATGAAATAGAATTTCTCTAATCCCTGCAGCGGAACCTGACGACAAAATATAAAATGGGTTAGTCCCACTCTGCACTCACATAAAAAACATCGTGTATTTTAACACTAAAACCGCATTTGTTACATTCAATATTTTCTTTCATTTCTCTTCTCCAGGATTCGAATTTAGTGCGTTATATGAAATTGGTACTTTGTTTTCAGGTAGACTAACCAAAGATGAACTGATATGTTATTGTTGAATTGCGATCCCTTTTAGGGACTGTATTAATACCCAAACACATACACGCACTCACTACATTTATATCAGGTATTTAGTTTACGATAACTTTTGATCATATATAGTATATAGATATATGCGAGTCCCGAGCTCATGAGAAGCCAGTAACGACAGTTATCATTTTGAATTTGCACAGGCATTTTATACAATATACAGAGATTCCAAGTTAACTTATATTTCAGCGTCTCGTGCAGAGTAGTAACGAGGGATGGAACATTCTAAACTCGATGTAGAAAGTCTTCAAGCGCCGGAATCACAAATATGAGGGTGGCTACGGAAAAATGAGCGACTGCATTACCTTAATTTTTCTTTCTTTTCCTTACCGAACCATTCGTTATCTTACCCTCAGTGACTATGCTCTACCTTACTTCACCTCACATACTAATACAAAATGAAAACGTTTTGAAGAGTAAATATAAACTGCATCACGAGACTTGCCAAAAGTTGATTAAACGTTTAAGAATATTGCGGATAAGTGATGCTACCTCATCTGTTTGGTTTCCTTGTGGCGGAAAGTACGTAATCGGTGCGTCAATAGAAGATCCTTCAAGAAAATAGAAGATGGAGCTGGTGTTGGTGTCGTCATAGGTTGGAAAGGTGAGATTGCTAGACATCATGCATCCCTCGATGCTGAGCGGGGGTAGAGTCGGATGTTTTCGTTTGAGCATGAAGGATCCAATGGTCAACCAAAAGCTACAGATGAGGCTCGTAATTGTGCCAATTAGTGCTCCCTGAAACACGCACGAGAGCTAGTTAAATAGATCTTGTGTTGTTGATTTTTGGGATATGATGCCATGTGTAATTTTATGTGATGCAATGTTTTAGAACATATACAAAACACTTGCTGTGATAAGACTCAACATCACACAATAGAATGTACTGTGAGGAGATATGAACAATTTTCACTGTTTCCTCGATAGGTTTGAAGATCTTCTAGCGATGGTACACACAAAACACTTGATTTCACGAAGCACTTTCCTTTTTTTCTAAAGAGTGACAAACCTGTGCATGGAAAATTTTGTGCACATCCTCATTACATTTTACCCAGATTCATCATCTCCTCGTTTGTCCAATCGCCGTAACTTCAGAAATAAGTCCCTCGTTGTCGGTTTTTCCTGGTTGACTTTTGATTTTTATCTGGAAAGTGACCTCGACCCAATGTGCCTCGCTGATTTTGTTTGGATTGAGTGCTTGTGAATAAAATTGGTCCGCACGGCATTGCTTTTTGGCCATGAAGAACTACGATTTCACATTTGCAATTACCAATCTTTTATTGAGCCAAAACTTTTATATGATATTACGATTGAATTACTTAGCGCAGTTGAGCCCCTTTTTGCAGTTTCTAGTTATAGTTCATTGTTAACAAATATAGATTCTAGTTATAGTTCATTGTTAACAAATATAGATTATGGTTCAAAAAATATGTGCATAATAAACCTACCTTCCAGTTGGCATATCGGTTGAAACCTCCTAGCATGAAGAGGCCTAATATAGGACCCTTGATAGCACTACCCAGTGTCGTTCCAACCTAAGCATGAAAAAATCAAACCTCTCAAGGAAAAATTCTAGAATTTTATTTATTACACGTTGTTCACTGTAGCATCGAAGTTTATGGTAGCAGATCTTAAGCAAGTATGTCTCGTAGAATATGGAAATTCATGACTGACCCGATTTAAAATAAAAATTTAATGCAAAACATTGAGATTCCTATTTCCAATGCAGAATTAGACCACTGGTCTGTTTGAATTCAAGCTTCTCATTCAGCGGCCTCGATTGTAGGTTTGGCTCCAGAATACCTCAGGGGCTTCTTACTTCAGACTCGAATCAGCCGGGTCGACAAACTATGCGTGTTTTGTTCCTTGGAGATCTGGTCGTCTTGCGCTCCAGTACGACGGGTCGGATCCACCGTGCTTTCTCGTGTATTTGACAATACTTCAGGAATCACAAGTCTCTGAAAATTCTTATACTTCCTTACCAAGCAACTCAAGAGGCACTGACGCTTTTTCTTAAGAGGCACCTTAATTTTCGAACTGTTGATGAGCCGTTTTGAAGTTTATAAAATTCTTGCTATAAGTGCTTATATACACACATACATGAGATTGTTTGAACTATATATCGATAAGGCTAATGCAAGAACATAATTCCATAAAAAGATGCAGACGATAAGCTCATGCTACCTGAGTAATTGGACCAGGAACGACAGATGCAACGAAAGCCAGTCCGGTTGCAGCAAAGCCAAACAAAACCACTACAATTATTCACTTATTATTCTTGAGTTCAAACAAGGTAAGTTGAGGTAAGGCAATGCAATGCACATTAATGCAAGACAAACTAAGATAAGGTATATGTAAGTGAAGGTTAAATAATCTCTGACTTAAAATATGTACATATATATAAGAAACATTTAAAAACGCGACTTTTGATACTTTTCATGCTTCTTATACCTTGTTAAGTTTTAATATTCGTATTCATATTTATGCTCAGCTTATTATTATTAGTATAATCATCATCATCGTCATCACTATCATCATCATTAATTGTAAAGGACAAACAAAAGATAAAGGTGAATGGGGTTAAGGAGCAAATGACGAAAGAATTGAACAAACAAGATATGAAAACTAAGGCAGATAAGGGCTAATGAAGGCAGAAAAGGACATATGAGGCCAGAGGAGGGCAAAAGAGAAGTCAGGAGGACAGACGAGGACATAGGATGAAAGATGAATGTATCGGTTGACAGGTGAGGCCTTAAAGAGTACATGCCAGGGCAGATCGGGACTGATAACGACAGGGACAAAGAACGACAAACATGCGTAGGCAGAGAGTGACAGATGAAGGTAGAGGAGGACATACGAGGACAGAAGATGACAGATGTGGACATAGGGAAGATGAAGGCCGCTTTGGACAGATGAAGGAGAGGACAGGCCAGAAGAGACTGATGAGAACAGGACAAAGAACGATCAACATGCATATGAGGAGATATTCGATGTATCTTATGTACTGTTGACGAAGAGAATCATGATTTACAGGAGTGATCAAAGAACCTAGAAATCTGTTGAGCAGAGCTTTGCGTGACTCAGTCCAGTGCATCAGTTTCCACTGCAGAATATCTTCCCAACAGTTTGCAGCTGATCCACTCAACGACGAAGACAGCGTACTACACATACATACGAGAAAAGGAATAAGAATACAATTTTGTACAGCGCTACTTACAAGGACACCTGATCGACTTGTTTTGGCAGTAACGATGATTGCGAGATGACAACGATTATAATAATAACTTAGCATAACGGTATTTAAAATAATAAGGTTGTGTTATAAAATGATAATGATGACGACTAAGAGAATAAAAGTGATAACAACTATCAATAAAACCATACCTGAGAGATCCCCCGTAAAGGGTGGCCAAAAAGAGTCCGGCAAAACCAGGAGCGTCGGCAAACATTTGCAAGACGAAACGAGGCAACAACTACAAAATAAAACTTTGCGAATGAGTAATTAATCAATTAATTAATTTGCTCCGGTTTCATCAATCCACAAAGCCTTTTTGGTTCTCTGAACACTGTATTTAGTATTATAACCGCCTTGTAAATGTTAAGTTCTTCAAGACCTTATACCAGAAGAATATTTGTCATAGAATTGTCTCTTTAAAGCCTCTTGATCTTAGCGGCAGAGTTGTTTAGGTTTATTAATACTACTGCTGTTATGTTTGAGCTTCAGCTGATATAGCTTCTCTACCGATTTTTGATCGTACGATGTCCCCATTTTTGGTGGAAGTTATATATTTTTATTGTTTAATTTGTATTTATTATTACCACCTATATCAAATAAACAACTAAAATGCAATGCATTGAACATGAATGCATTCGCATGTACAGGCAGATCATGAAAATGATACGCATAAATGAACCTGGTTGGTGTTGCCGATTTCATGATTGGCCAGTGGGTCGCAGCCGATTGAAGTGTAATAGGAAACAACGATGAGTCCAGCGAAACATACAATGAAGTTCAAAACATAATATCCAGGCAGGTTCAGCAAAACGGCTCTATAAACAACAATGCATAATACTCCGTCTCATTCAAAACGATTACAACAAAGACGAAGTACACATTGATGATGGTGGCTACTGTGGTGGTGATAATGATTCTTGGCGATGATGACTTGCATGTCTGCTAATCTTAATTTCGTCACGTTGTTGATTCCTTAACCATTCATGAATGATAGGCTATTTACAGTGAAATTAAATGGCTATCTTGGAATTTTTAATATGTTAATTTCCTTAAATGGGTACTTGCGTAGTAAGTTAATAATACATTTAGGAGGGTATGTATGTAAATAAGATTATATAGTTTAATAAAATGACAGTCTTGCTTACAGTTTGGCCTGTGACATAGTCTTTGTTGCTGAGTAGCGTTGTACAGAGGCCTGTGAGATGCTATAGATGCCGAACCAAGTTGTCGAATAACCGAATATAAATCCCCAGAAGGTGTGGCGAACCGTTGGATCAGGACTCCAGCTGAAGGACAGATATGATTGCTTATGCTCGTCTGTAGGTCTGTAGACTATACTTAGGCCTTCCATGAGAACACTTAGTAAAGTTGAATTTAAATATTAACAAAGATATGCTAGGAGTATTTTTGGAGGAAGACCCCATTCATGCAAATACGCAGGATGCAACTCGTCACTCACCATATTTGTCGATAAGTTTTCAACCTCAAACTACAGACTACAGTGTAAGAGGTTTCGGATAACTGATTCCGTTAACTTCATTTCTGTAAGATTCTCCTGCTGCATTACTATGTAAAGTACTGTAGAAGTATGACAGCTATCTATTAAGTTTCTTGAATTGTCTTTATTGATTTAAAATGAGACATGTTCATTTTACTGTAAATCACATTTCACTGCGCAATGTTGCCTAATATTATTATTTGAATTCGATTTTATAAGATTCACTGTAACTTACTCAAACAAGTTCAATCGACCCATTTGCGAGCACAACCCGAAGACTTTATCAAATCCTCCAACAACGACCAGACCCTGTCAACATTTGCACAAAGGCATAAAGTAGGACTACATTGTTAACTTATATTGGTAACGGTAATACTTCAAGATACAATACAACAGTATTTAATATTGCTCTCAAAGATATTCATAAATATTCAAAGCTCAGAAATGCACACGTGACCATACTTCAGAGCATCGATGGCGATTACCAAATGTGCATGAAAGACTTGCTCATGGTCCCCACATTGTAACCGCCACGGGAAGGCTTGAACCTGCACTGTTCGCGTTACAGGCAGAACTCCCTTACCAATCGGCTACTGTGCCACACAAAAGTTTTACACAGGCAAATATATAGTACACCCAACGGGTTGATTAATTCCACTGGTAAGTTTACACGGCTTTTCTAGAAAACTACTCATTCTCATAGACGGTAAATATACTTGACTATAATACTTAGTATTTTGTATTGAATTAGAATATATAATTATCAGTTTTATTTTACTGTGATGCGTAAAATTATTTATATTAGGTTAACAGATATTTTAGGGCTCAAATACGAAGAGGATGATGCGATTGGTATTAACATCATAACCCTATGCACATGGTACATCTGTACATTTAAATCGATACTGTGGCAATAAAAATCCATTGCTGTGCTATTGATGAGAAAAAAGTAAACTGATCATTGATCATAATATATCGATCTATTTGGAGCCATCAGTTGGTATCCTGTACATTGCTACAACGTCGCCATAGAATTTCTTAGATTAGAGTTCTCACCTTAATAAGAATCGCAAGTAATCCACCGAACATAATGACACACTGGAACACATCTGTCCAAATTACGGCTCTCATTCCACCCTGCAACATGAATTTAACTACTGTAGTATTTGAAATTTATTTGGCCAAAAATGTTGATATAAAAAAGAGAAGTCCATATTTACATATATTATACAGGAGAGAGAGAGGTGGGTAGGCAAATGTTGCTAGGAGTGAAGAGGGAGAATAAAGAATCGAAGGTAGAAGAATAAGCTAAAATGGAGGAAAAGAGAGGAAAAGGAAAAGAGGTTTTAACAATTGGCGTTGGTCTCAACGTCTAAAGCCATCGAAGGACGTGAAACAGGAAATGCATTCAAGTCGGAGATATACAGGATTCGACCGAGAACCGGCACTCAACCTGGTCAGTATAAGAACAAGAAAAACCAGCATAGACGGCAATTTTATACTATGAGATCAAGTAATGTTGATGACGTTTATGAGTACTTCACATTTACTTTATATCATTGAAGTAACTCGAAAAGCTCTCACCAGAGAAGTGTATGTTACTGAAACAACAGCCATGAGAGGAATCGAGACAACAATTGGAAGACCAGTTGCTGAAACAAAGGTAGTCAGGTAAACTTTTATTTAAATCCAGCATCATTCCTACTCACCATATAAACATAAACCTTGTTGAATATATTAGCTTTTTGAGTGCTTGAGTGATCCAATATTACTGCTGTTAGTTTTCTGGACTAACGTAACAAAATCAGAAATTTAACTGCTATATAATAATGATTCACAATACTGCATAAATTGTGCTTCCATTATTAACTGCCTTGCATGGATGTTCTTAAATAGTGGGCGTTTGTCTCGCGTTACCTAAGATAACTTATGTATTTCTCTACTTGCATGCATGCATTCTGACTTACAATTATTACACGCTGCATCTCATGGCAAACAACTCCAACACAAAATTGTATCCATTACGTGATTAGTTTTGAAGTTACTGAAAGCCACATTGTAAAATTCAGAGGCATAGGTACGGAAATGAGATTGGGCTGTCAATTTTTTGACTCATGGGACCCAAAGGTTTCCCAGTAGGATATGTATGTATGAGAACGTCCTATGAAATGGCGAACAAACCTGATTCCAAAGCTGCTGAAGGGGCATACATCGCCGTTCCCATATACGTAATCTAATGAAAATCAACCATCATCTGTTTGGATAGTGAATGTCCAGAGATGTTGTGCTATGATAAGGGTCTATGCTAAATGAATGAACTTCTGGTTGTTCTTTACGAGCGTAACGTAAGCACGTCATAGGTTTTTAATACACAACAACGGATTCATGTTGACCTACACTATTAAGATATAAAATGAAATTCATAAAGCTGAAATTCTTTCCTTGTAACCAAAATTCCTGAAACAGTTAATATAAAGGGATATAATTGTTCACTTTTCAGTATTTAAAAAAAATGTTTATTATAATTTTTAAAGTCATATAAACGGATATCCCTGCTCATTACTTATATATTTATGTAAAAATATATTGGCCATAATTATAAGGTTCGGGGCTACAACACGGTCACCGACTGAATTACCCTGGCCCGGCGAGCCTTTCCAAGTTGCATTTTTAGCACTCAAACATTCAATTCCAATGTTGTCAAGAAATATTTGGCATTTCTAAAGACACGACTAAGTATCTGAAAAAATCATGTACTTTAAAAGCAAATTCAATTTCGAAAATCTTACATCTGAGAAGATTGAGATGATGGACGCGAGAATTCTAATAGATTTCGAATGAAAGCGACGTTCAAAGTACTAGAATTACACAAATTATTTTAATATTTCACAGTTTGTTTATGAACAATTCATTGAGCATATATAAATAGCGCTTTCTGAGCAGCGTGAGCACTTCCCAAGCAAATTTATTAAATGCCAGAAGAAATCCAAGCTAAAAAATCATGCAGGTTAAAACTATATTTAATCAGTCACTTCATTTCCATTTAACTGTTGCATTCAGTCAGAAAGACCTTTTAGGAACCAGCTAAACTATCAGCTAATCCATTGTTTGTTCGAACATTAAGACAAAAAATTAAACAATATAGAAAGCGACTGCCTATAGAGCCAATCAAGTAACCTGATCCGGCAGTTAACATTAAACGAACTTCGTGAGCTCCCATATATGTTATTGATTAGAGAAAAGAGGCTACTGACATTCTGCACTTCAACAAGAATGGGTCAACAAGTAACGAAAAATCCCTACAAGAACTAGACGATTTGCGATTCATTGTTCTTAAGACTGTAAAAAATTTAAAATATCTTGTAATGATGCTATAGATCTAACCTCGTTGACGCTGACTAATTTCAGGGAATACAGCCATGGAATGGCCACCTGTACCGTGAGGATGAGTCCCAGCGTTACTGAGATAAAGGATGAACAAATATACACCGCTCCATAACTGTACATCTCTGCTGTGTATCCGAGTATCATGATAGCCGATTGGAATGAGACGAGGAGGGACAAAGACGTCGGAAGGAACTTGAGCGAACGATTTGCCATGATGAACTCGGATGTTGTCTTCTGTCGACCACCTGTTAAGGAGTGGTAGACTCCAATTCCAATTGAGATGACGAGGAATGCCACGAGGATCAGGTAGTCCGGCCAAATAAAGTGATCCATTGATGCGATATGCTGGATTCAGAAATTAAATCATGATATTAGAGGTTTTAAAGAATAAAGCAAAACATTGTGAAAACATTATCAAAGTGTTCTTCCGCGTGTTGTGAAAAATTCTTACCTTGGTTGCCTTCAACTAAAGATGACTAAATTGCTCAGATGCAGCAATCTGTATCCGAGTACTCATTTAAATATCAGTACGTTCGTATGCCTGTAGACCAACTGCTCAGAGCAGACTCAAGCCAATGCAGCCTATATGTAATGAGAATTCGTTAGAAGATTTTAGACTTTGAGGAAAGCACCATGTGATAAATACCCACATACTAAGGCTAACGAAGATGAATTGGGTAACAATTCAAAACAAGAATGGTTCTCCATTATCTCTGTTTATCTAGAGATCATACATAATTGAATATTATTCAATTGTATCTGCTTGAGGCTGCTTTGTGAGTAAATAAATATCTTATTTATATACAAAGTAGAGAGTTTTATTGCCTCATGTTTTGTATTGTAAAACAATTCCATTACTATTTTATTAATTTTATTATTACTCAGGCAAACTCATTCGATGATGGCGAATCCGTCCTCGTTTGAGTGTAGCTTAAATGTGCACTTAGAGTTAAACCAGTCGTGGTTTATCTTGTTATCGTCGACGTGCAGCACGCCCTCCTGCGGTCTGTGACCGGAGGATTTGGAGGGGTGAATTGAAAACTGTCCTCGTTTGTAGACACGTTCATATATGCTCTTATCGTTCAATCTTTAGGTGAACGATCACGCTGTTCAAACGATGTCTCTCGCTAAAGAATTAAGTGGGTTAGGAAATTTAACAATTAAGTCTTCATTAATCGTTTCACTCGGCATTGATTCCTACCAGCTCTTGTAAAAGAAAAATTATTGAATAGGTGTTCGTTAGTAGCCTAATATTTAGGCTTATCTGACTAATAAGCATATGCCATATTAAGGGTGTATATATAATGGCGGTCTTGGTTTTGCCTTTTGATTTAAGCTTAAGTATATTGTTGTTTTTTTAAAGGCCGACAAGCCCTTCTATCGAGAGTCTGTTAGTTCAACATTATTTTGACGCAATTCATTTGAAAATCGGGGAGTAATGGGCTATTGTATTTTTCTGTTGAAGTGTTATAGCCTTGAAGCGACCATCGACTATTGTCTTGTCGAGTATGATGAAGGCTCTTTAGAAGTTATTAGAATAAATTAGGTTTAATGTCTGGTAATAAAGGCAGTCACAACTGACATGCAGCCAGACAATAATATGTTTTGCAGTTAGCAGTAGTTGTGTGATGCCAAGTCATAATGGATTTGCTTCTGAATCTGCAGGCAGTTCATATGTATTCAAGCATCCAAAACCTCGTTAGTGTCTGTTTTTACCAGACGTTACTTTCAAAGTAAATTGTGGAGTGTCAGTGAAGGGTTTAAGAGGTATCTAACCATTAGATTTGTGAGGTCTTATTGTTCACAAAGTACTGCATTTAAATCAGCCGACCTATCTCTTTTCTACGCTCATCCCTCACACCAGCAAATGTTGCAATTGATAATGGACACTATGACTTGTTCTGCCTCGTACCAGAACGGTTTTAGGTTCTCGAGCCTTCTCGGTGGCTGGTTCAAGGCATTGGAATTCGCTGCCCAGTTCTATTCGTTCTGTCAATTTTCTGAGGTCATTCAGGTCCCAACTTAAGGCTCATCTCTTTGACATTGCTGACTCACCGTAGCCGAAGTTCTGGCTGCTCTGACCTATCAACCTAAGTTTTCCAACGGTTTTTGAGTTTCATTCCGATTTCACTTGAAAGCACATTCGAAGTGAAACTTTTCGACCTCGAATTAAACAGTGGTCAGAGGCACTCGTTTCGTCTCTTACTTCTACCACATAGGTCCTCCGAAGATCAGAGAACCCAGAATTCAGGCTTCGGTGGTAAGCAATTTTAAAAAGATGAGTCTTAAGACCTGAATGACATCAGGAAACTGATAGAACGAAGAAGACTAGGCAACGAATTAAAAAGTCTAAGACAAGCAATGGAAACCCTCCAGAGCCGAAACTATTCTAGAGTGCTCATCTCCGAGCACAGTACAAGAATATTAGACACTTGTGCCTTCTATCCCTTCTAAATAATAATAAAGTATCAACTGATGCTAAAGAACAATACGATACCAAATGTTTAGTGGAGACTCGAGTCTGCATTAAAAGCCTACTTAAATGTTTGAAGTAACATCTTTAATTCTCGAGATATCGCCGAAAGCAGACGCTGCGTATCGAGGTTCACAATATATTATATAATACTACTTGTTAACTTTATTACCTCTCCTATAATAATTGTATAATTGCAGTGGTTTTGTTTGCCGATGTCTTGGAATGGCCATAAAAACTTGGTCATCAGTCAAGTATATGTCTGGTTGTGGAATACTTGAGAAAGCGGATTTGCTTCTAATTTGAAACTGTAATGTTTAATTTCAATAAACCTGTCTCCACTACATCGACGTATTTGGTTATTGTTTAGGATCAAATCGTAAACACGGGACTACTCAAACAATTAAAGTGAGAATTTGTAACAATATTAATTAGTTTGTCCCACCTTCTAGAGGATAAATGACGAATTAATGCTAAAAACAGATTGACAAAAGTCACGATGGTCTATAGCAACATATTGCATGAATTCAGAAAATGCCTTTATTTCAGGGTAATGAAGTGGTTTAGAACGTTTCATACAGGGATCATTCAGGATAAGCCGATTCCTAAAGCTATGCCTTCAGAAAAAATCATTGCCATCCCAAAACCAGGCAAGGATCTTCATAAGGCGGCAGCTAGTGCCCAGTTTGCTTCATCTTCGTGAGCTTCAATCTTATTGAACGGCTAATACTCCAGCGAATCAGTCCGGTGTCAGACAGTAAGCGTAGAAGTGATTCCAGTCACTGACCAACATCATCGTCCTAAAATCTACTTAGAATCCATCTAGATTTTTTTATCGTAGGAATCTTGCGCAGATTTTCAGCTTTACTGTAATGAGAATGAAAAGACGTTTGTGTCAGATTCCTGTCAGATTGTGCCGACACCTCTATTTTTAAGTAAGTTAGCTGACCTCCCCACGCATATTTTGAGTAAACGCATGACTTTAATGGTAAAGTAAGGTAAAGGTCGACGTCAACGACCCTGGCAGCCATAAGATGTTAAACACTGGAAGCTACTGCAATAAGGCTACCATGTCCAACATTAGGATGTAGGGGACACGTTCATTCCAGCTCCGTTGATCCTCTTGAGGCGGCAGTGGATGAATCCCAAGGTCCTAGACACGGGCCCATTTACTTTCCAGCATAAATCGTTACCAAATTTGACTGCCTGGTGACAAAGTTGTAATCGCAATCGTAATTCTGAGATTTCTACAGCGCCCAAGGAAAGCCGCGCCGCGAGTACCAGCTTATTCACAGGCGCTCAGTCAAAACAAAATCGATAGGCAAAAGGGTTCAGTTCCAAGTCAAGATCCAAAAGTCAGATGGAGAGACAGGGTGGCAGCTACGGGTGGTGGTGTTTGGGTTGAAGAGGAGAGAGAGATGAGGAAGAACGGGTGTCAGGGTGCAATCTGTGAAAGAGGAATGTTTTGAGCTTTCAATGAAAGCCCGAAGCAGAAATTGCAAGCGGTGGAGCATCGATGAGTTTGTATGATGGGTCAGAAAACTGTGGCAATTCTGGGGGGAGTTTATTCCAGAGTGGTGTGGCACGTGTGTGCAAACATTCTTCCCTCCACATCAGTTTTTTTCTATATTTCTCACCGAAGATTCATTTCCTCCAACATTTTGTTCCAGCCCTTCAGTCTTCCCCACTTAATAATAATAGTAATAATAATAATAATAATAATAATAATAATAATAATAATAATAATAATAATAATAATAATAATAATAACAACAACAACAACAACAACAACAATAACAAACAATAATAATAATAATAAAATTTATATAGCGCCGTAGCACAGCCGAGGCCGAAGAAAAGGGCGCTGTTCAGGCTTTTCCCATTTAATAAGTTATCGGTGACCAGCCAGATCCGAGAAAGGGCGGCAAAACTATTTTAAGTAGGCAGGTGTATTACGTATGGATCTGGCAACGCCACACTCACAGCGAAACCTTTAAAAGCAGGTGTTCAGCGGGATGGGCAGGAAATAACATACATGACTAATTATATGCAAACCAAGAAATCAAGCGTCCGAAATGTAGTAATAACGTCAACAATCCTTCTCGTATCTGCAGGCAGCACACTTTCCAGCTGCCTAATCCGCCATAAACACAGACAGGCCGACAGACAAGCACAGGGACAGCCAAACGTACAGTCCGAAGGAATGTGAAGGAGTGGTCAACACGTGCATAGGAATCGTGTAACCAGCGCGCGATTTGATCTAATGGTCTTTTTCAAAACCGTGCTGTCACCTAGCGAATATAACTGACATTAATGAACCTGTACTGCCATCTTGCTAATGCAATTAAAACATTTTTGAAAAGAATTATGGTTTTACTTTTGTCTATGCTCAAAGAATTGTCTTTAGGTCCAATCCAAGGAATCTATATGGGTCCAATCCAGTCTTTATTAACGAAAAATTTGGGATCTAGAATTAAATAAGTAATTTTATTAGAGGAAGTAGAAAGGAAAAATGTGTTCACTAAAAGTGGCCTATAGTTCGACACCTCTATTTGAGAAGCAGTTACGCTGGTCTTTCTGATGCAAATTTTTTCTTGCGGTGCTACTTCACAGATTTACATTGACACCAATGTTCCCAGAGGCGTCAATCATATGGGTGCCCCCGGAACCCGGGCTCAGGCAATATTTTGAGCATGAGAGCTCGGCCATTGGTTGGCCTGCAATATTTTACCTGTAAAATCAGTAAAAGGCAGCTATGTACTGATAAAGTTCTCATTCTTCATGTATTAGGCCTATTCTTGACCCCCATACTAAGGGCTTTGCCCCTGGAACCCGACAGGGGCTATGCGCCCAGACCCCCACTTTAGGCCCGGGCCCCTCCAATGTTTATTACGGATCGACGCCTCTGGTGACAGGTAGCAACTCATTCGGTCCATCCTCTTAAAAATAGGTCTAATTGCATTCGCCGTCGCATTATAACCATGATTAATAATGAACTTAACATTAGCGATAAACATTGGAACAGTTTTCAATTTAGTGCTATGTTTTGGCTTTCCCTTCTGGGAGCTTAATCTCATCAAAGATCAGGGGATACCTACTCACGAAGCCAATTTTACTTACTCCCTTATATGCCTCCTTATAACAGTAAACGAGTGTAAACCTTCCTGAAAACCCCGAAAACGGGTGTAAGCGTCCCCCTATCCGTTACCCTAACCCTGGCTCACTAAAATATAATGAAATGTTTCCATCCAAATATTGATTTTGAATCTAGTTGCCCCCACTCGTAGCTTTCTATCATTTTTAAAACCATATACTGTAACTTATGCCTTGTGTCTAACCCTAACCCATCATACAAACTCACCCATGCTCCACCGCTTGCAATTTCTGCTTCGGCCTTTCACTCAAACCTCAAAACATTATTCTTCCACAGATCCTATCCTGACACTTCTTCCTCTTACCTGTCTCTCCTCTCCAACCCCAAACATCACCCACCGTAGCTGCCACGCTCTCTGCCTGACTCTTGGATTTTGACCTGGAACCCCACCCTTTTGCCTATCGATTTTGTTTTGACTGAGCGCCTGTGAATAAGCTGGTCCCCGCGGCGCGGCTTTCGTTGGGCGCTGTAGAAATCTTGGAATTACGATTACGATTACCCTCTTCCTCTTCCTCTTCCTCAACTCCGTCTTATACGTTACCCTAACTCTAGCGTTACTAGGGTCATAAGGGGGAAGATGGATCCTGAGGTAAGAATGAATTTTTTGATCCAATCGGTGATTCTGAACTTATAGCCCACTGGAAGTTGTTAAATAAAAAGCTTTCTTCTTCTTGCCTTCGACGTTCAGCTCTTCAAGAATTTCTCTTCAAGAATTTCTCGATCACTTCCAATTACGCAACAAATGCATCCTTCACATAGTTTTCCCATCACTCGCCATAGCTCTGACACTCCTTCCAACACTCCCATCTGCAGGTCCATCTCGTAACGTTGCATGTGGCACTCAACCCACCAAGTAACCTTAGCTTTCTTTGTCTAGCGAGGCAGAGACTGTGTGGTGATCAGAATTATAGAGCGATCATGCGAATATGGGTGTATAGATATCCACCACAATTACAAAACCATATCTACATAAGGTATATTTATACTGTTTCATATATGAAGAAATTAATCATTAATTAAGCGCATCGGCTTACACCCCTACTGCCTGACTGTCCCTTTGTCTACTTAAGCAAACGTAGGCAGAGACAACATTCACCTAGGGAGGTACAATTGGAAATTATGGATTGGCATTGTTTACGAACGTCTTGAAGTGAAGAATGCTAAATTTTATCAGTCCACACCTGCCTTTTACCGATTTTACAGCTAAAATATTGCCGGGCCCAACCAATGTCCGGGTCCTCATGCTCAAATATTGCCGGGGCCCGGGGCATCCATATGAATGACGCCTCTGTCCTTTGATCTTTGGTGAACAGAAACAGGAAGAACCCACTAAGCCGCGTCTGAACACAACACCCATACAGGCATTGTCTGCACCCAAACTGACACATGGACTGGCAAAAGGAAAAGCAGACGTAGCGGTCATGAATGTAGAAATATCTCGATTGTAGCCACGACTGGAAATTTATCCCACGAGCCTTCACATAACTGGTACAATTTCCCACAGATGTAGGTATGCAGCTTTGCCTGGCACGCATAAATGAATGGTAGTTGGGAGTCGTACGTCTGCTCTGATTACACGTAGAGTACACGCGCCCCGCCCTCCATGGTGTTTCCGGTTTTACATAGCGTATTACATGATTTCTGAAAAACAATGATCAAACGGAAAAGGCGAAACTGATGTTATTAAACAAACACGTAACAAAATCTTAAAGAAATTACAAAAAAAGATTCAAAGTCTTCAAGGTAAGAAAATATGTAATGAATTTCAGAAAACAACAAGTAAATTTGTACTTACATACCAAAAACTGTATAAAAAACTTTACCAAAAGATTGGCATTGCAGACCATAGCAAGATCACAAAAGGTTTCAAAGAGTACATTCATTGATTATTTAAAAAATATTACATACAAAAAGATAATCATACTCCTGATGCCAAAACTCTTCAATCAAAGTGGAATGGAAAAATACTTAAACCACCGGTATATCTCTGCACAAAACGAAAAATATCAACTTAATTATTGTATCTAAAGCAATGTTACCTTGCATACTGTACTTTAACACAGAGAATATCAGCAGCAATGCAATGCATGATATGTCATTTATAGAGAGGATATGTCATTTACTCAGGTAAAGAAAATGTCACTTTCACAGGATATGTTATTTACAGTCATATAATAAGGATGTCAATTAAAGAGCAAGAGTCATCTATACATGAAGCAATTCACACAGGATATGTCATTTACACAGAATACATAATTTACACAAGATTAAGTTATTTAAAGAGATCAGCCTCATTTAGAAAGAATAAGTCATTTAGCAAGGATACATCATATATCATTTACACACCAGCTAAATAAGCTATAGATACAAATATTTAATATGCAGAAATATCTCTATGCAGAACAAGAAAATCTTCTTGAAAATAACACACTGCAGATCCAAATCACTTTCCGCAGGAATAAGCCAGAGCAGCGCAAAGTCTAGAGGCATTCTTGTTTTTGATTCGTAATCATATTCATAATCGTAAACTTGAGATTTCTAAAGCACACGAAAGTTAAGTCACGGAAACCAGCTTATTCACAGGCAAAACAGAATCGAGAATTGATTGGGACCACTATGCACATAACTGTAAGATGCCTTTAAAAAATGATTCACACTAATATCAGAGTCATAAACATCACTGAAACACAAATACAACATTATACCAAATGGAAATTATTCAGATTTACAACAGAAATGGCACAAAACAATACTGAAATTTTTTGCCAGTTCTACTGGACGCAAAGATGCTTTGAAAACAAACTGCTTAAATACAAACGACAAACAAGGAAAACTTTCAAAACAAACCATTGTGCACCAACTTAAGGCAAGTGATTTGAAGCAGATCGACAAAACAACGCCAGAAATCTCTTTAATCCTGGTTACCTTACAGATCTAATAAACTGGAAAGTAATTTAAAATCAAGCTCATAGCTGGGTGCATACAAGGGAAGCTCAAGTGAGGCACATCTTCTATCAATGCCTGAAACTGTTCTCTTTAGCCATGTCTGGGCTGCATGTACTTCCGAGCAGAAACCTAAAGGGGCGCTATATAAATACTCATATTGGCAGCATGAACTGATGAACAAATGGCTAAATAAGTGAATGAATAGACTAGTGAATGGACAGATCGATGGATGTGAATCAGATGTATGTTGGAAGGAGGAAAATATGGATGGATGGATGGAGATATACATGAATGGTCATCTTTTTAAGGTAACGAGAAGAACAGAACAAACTTTACAAATAAGAAGCCACAGGCTCTCTCAAAATTCATAATTAAGTCATCACATGCAAATCTCTAAACATTTCTCAAAGAAACATTCTAAAAAGAGAACAGTATTGTACAATATCTCAAAAATATCAGTAAACAGATTCAATAAATCATATGGCAAACATGTGCAGGACTAATGGCTAACAACATCGTGAACAACAGCAAACTAAGCTTATATGAAATTGTTGCCTGGCACGTTGCCAACAAGTTTATGCACTGCACCATTCTGCTTCTTGTTGCTTCGTCTCACCGCATCCGCCCGCCGGTATGGCTCGTTCTTCAATCCTATCGAACAAAGAACAGGAAATGCATTAAAAGACGCAAACGTAAGGCACATCGGTCCATTCATTTGCACTTTAGGTCTGTAACCAATCTCCTCTAATCTAATGACTTCTATAGCGAACAACTAGATTCAATGTAATTACTGGTAAAGTAATTCAAACTGAGCCGACGTAAAACTATTTTCTATTTGATATCTGCTACAGTTTGCATTTTGCACAAAGTAACATATTTCATGTAAAGAGTACATTACATTTATAGTATATCATAGATCTAGAAGAGATTGCAGCTACGAGAATAATTCAATCTAAAGACCTCTATGGCGCCGTTATCATAACGTCCAATGTATAAATTGATGGTCGCTACAAATGAAATTGTAAAGAAAAATCATAGCCCATTGGAGAAGCTCGGTTGAATTCCGACAGGTCCAAGAAACCAGAAGTCAGGCTACAGTGGGAATGATTTGAAACAGACAGATCTTAAGTATAGACCTGAATGACATCAAAGAACTGATAGAATGAATAGAACTGGGCAGCGAATTTAAATCCAACGATTGTGAGTTTGACGGCTCAGCAGACTCTAACAACATGTAATTCTATCTCAAAATACTTGTGCTGATACTGCAGACTTCGAGACGTAGCCCACTACTTACAATGACATAAATTGTCATTATTACAGTTACAATTACAGCTCTGTTTACCTAGAAGTAAGTCCTCCATAGCTCCATGGTATGGCTCTTTTAGAAGTCCTCTGTCCTTGATCTGTTCCTGATGCTGTTCAAGTTCCGCAGCAACACTCTGAACACAACACGTAATGTGATTTGAACACAGGAAGATCTGATTGAAATCAACCCATAAAAGCATGGGACAAAATGGACATCTCTCATTCACAACAACCTTTAGCTAATGCAATAGCAAAGGTAACAGAAATATTTAAGAGTCACCCAGCTACATGCAAACATGGCCAGCACATGAAAACATACTAAAAAGGAAATAAACTGAGCCAATAAAATGACCAATGTCCCAGACAATATACGCACAAGGAACAACATTCAAACCTGAGTACTCAGAGCATCGTTAGCTGATGGATGAACTTCCTGTCCTTAATTAGAGGTGCTATATAGATGCTTTTACACAAACATATATTGAGCAGAAACTGAGCTACGTACCCCCCGGATTCTTTCCCTCTTCTTGTGCCGTATCGTATCCTGGATCAAGGTGTGCGATTCCTCCTGTCTGCTCGCCAGGTCCAGATCCAGCTCGGCTTGCTACAAATCGAATAACAGCAGAAATCATATACTGCTACATTTTCAACTGCCTGCCTTGAGACGCTCTATAAAGACCAGTTAGACAGCCACGTGTTAGTGCCTTTCAGATCCTCTTAAAATGCGCTATATAAGTTTTCACATACATAAACACAATAGTATCTTTGTGATCATTATCATGGTCAATAAAGAGTCATTCAAGATGACTCACAGGTATTAAGTGTGTGTGAATATTTGTGCATGTATGCATATTTGGATGTAAGCATGTATGTACATATGAATGCACACATACACGTGTTTATGTCTGCAAGTATGTATATATTGGTAAGTATATATTGGCGAGTACGTATCGGTATATATGTATGCATGCATATATGTATGTACTGGTATGTATGTATGCATGTATCCGTGCAACTGAGACTAGTTCATCAGAGATTAACTGAATGAATATGCCTAAGGATGGACTGCAGGTGCTGACATCTAGAGCTCAATTTTTCCAAATTAACCTATTCAAAGAAGAATAAGTAGTAAGTACCCTGAAGGCTCGTATGAATCGGAGAAAGATCGAGAAGAAAGCATGCGGTGCAAGCGTCTTTGCATTCTCGCCAAAGTACAGCACCACGTCTGAGTAGGATTCCTACAATAAAATTCACAAATCGAAGTATTCGTTCTATAATTTTCACCGTTGACCAACTTGTACGTTTTGGAACACTAACACCAGTAAGGCCAGCAGAAAGGATTTTAAT
The DNA here is from genome assembly GCA_964023275.1 of Norana najaformis. Classification (NCBI taxonomy): domain Eukaryota; kingdom Metazoa; phylum Annelida; class Clitellata; order Crassiclitellata; family Hormogastridae; genus Norana; species Norana najaformis. The sequence continues at coordinate 40,488,002 of OZ029917.1, forward strand.
AAAATAACTCAAATGTCATAGAGTCTTGATGCTACCTGTTGTTATGCAGAAATATTCTATTTCAGGAGAGCTAATACATCACAGGCACTTCATGTGAAAGTGGTCCTGGTATCATCAGCCATCACTGTGTCTGATGCCATTGTTGGTATGCAGAAAAATATATCCCTTCCTTAATCATACTTAAAGGTGCTATGAATTGCCCAGATACAGGTGTGATTTTAGTAATTACTGAGGATGCAACAAAAGCAAAATAAAAGTATGACTCTTTCTGATATTCTCCTTGTGGCACGGAACAACTGGGAGTGAAGAACTTGCTCAAAGTCTCTACACAGTAACCACCTCAGGAGAGGCTCGAACCTGTACTCTCTGCGTTACAAGCCGAGCGCTCTAACCAATCAGCACCCGTGCTCATAAAAGAAGGGAAGATCTCATAAAGAATGGCTTAATGACATAGAAGACTATTAGTTCAACAGCAGAACAATTTAAGGCACATTCATGTAATGTAACGTAATATAAGTCACTTTAACGTAAACTAAAAAGAATTTGTACGTATGTATCCAAAAACTTATATAGCGCATTTTAGGAACATCACTAATATGACAAGAGTTGTCCTGAAACTTGAGCATTTGTCAGCAGCCAAAATACCTGGGATGCTTTACTTTCAGACTTCAGTTTTTTCAGCTTTTCCTCCGAACTGCTGAGGAACGTTTTCAGAACGGCCGGCTTCTCCACTCTTCCCTCGTACTCCTGTTTTGTCATCTGCATCCCACGCTCCAGTTCCACGATGTCTGCCGTTATGTTCTCCAGGGAAACTACACAGCAAATGCCATAAAATCTACTAATTGTAATTGCAATTTAGAGTTTATATAGAGCCACTTCAAGACAGATTCATCAGAGTCCATCAACACAACTTTTAAAAATCAGTCAAAAACTGTTCAACTAAAACTGCAATTAAAGCTTCTGTTATAAAATATGGTAACAATTACAATAGTATAATTTAATATATAAAAATTTAGCAGAATTTTACCTTTTAACTAATGTGGAAAACTGTTTCGATAATTTTATTATTTTCCTAGGGCATAAAATCATCAATAAAAATTGTAATGGCTAGCATGATCAATATATGGGCAACTTAAATGGCATGGCTCCCATTCAAACAGGCAGTGGTGGTGAAGGATATTGACTGATTAATTCACTAAAAAATGAGCAGACTCGCACCCATGCGGGTCACTGTGGAAGAACGTGTGATTTTACATTTTACACTTAATGAATTATAATATGGTTTTAACGATTGCATATTCTTAGTCACCTGTTGCAGCCTTGTCCACAAATTTCAGCTCCGAGTCGAAGCTTCGTAGATTGGGAAACTTTTCACGAATTGTTTTGACAATAAAGTGAAGAAGCGACATTCTCTTGTCTTGTGACTTAGTCTCTGCCAGCTGCCAACAGATAAAAGCACCTTCACTAACTGCTGTTATCATTCAAGTCCTGTCATATCTAACCTGATCACACTTACATGACCAACTGTAATAATGGGCATCATCGCTAGGCAAGGCATGGTAACTGATTGGTTAGAGTGCTCAGCATGTAATGCAGAGCGTACGGGTTTGAGCATCTCACTCGATGCAGTGACTGTGGCGGCACTTTGAAGAAGTCCCTGACGCACAGTTGCTCAGCGCCATTGATGTCCTGTCGTATGGTCACGTGTGCACTTCTGAACTTTGGAAGGAAGGTGTTTACATTCGAAGAAGGAAAATAGCATGCAAGCCAACTTTGAGGGTGAGCCTGGTTGAAAACAGAGCAGGAAACAGCCTATGCAAAAAATGAGTCGAGGAAGAGATGAGTGTTTAGTCCAGATTCATTCAGAAAGTACAAACTTCTCGTAATTGTAATTTGAGATTTATAAAGCGCCTCTTAGAGGATAAACTCAACAGCGGTGCTTCCGACCCGAAACAGTAAAATCACTATTAAACAGTACAGTCTTCAGGCGCCTGTGGAACACTGAGAGCGGGAGAGAAAGGAGCTCAAGTCGCAATTCTTGAGGGAGACGATTACCAGCTGTGCCGGATTCACACAATACGCTTACAACATAAGCCGCCACGACGCTGTTGCATGCATTCATAGGCAACAGGGTTGAACAAGGCAATGCTATTTATGCAGGCCTAAATCTTTAATTCTTGGTCAATTATTACAGAGAAAAATTTCAGTATGCATTTTTGCAGAGAAGACTCACCATATCAAGGCTCTGTAGCTTGAAGCCATAAACTGCACCGCGCTTTGAGCTGTTCATGTAATTGCCAAAAGCCAAGATGATCTGAAATTAGAAAAACATGAATGAAGCACAGAAAATTTTCCAAAAGCAAACCCCATGTGATTAAGCAATAAGTAATTTTCTCCAAAATAAGAACTTTGATGAAAGAAAAACTGAAATAACAGTCAAATCATCCATCGCTCCATTAATTCTTGTGAGAATGATGACTTTTAAGGCCTAAACTTCGGCATTTAGTAAGCGCCACTATCTAGTAACAATGTGGGATGCGGTGGTGTAGTGGTATGGTCTGAGCCTCGTAACTGGAGGGTCGCCATTTCGAATCTGCCTACCTGATCTACCTGCATAGCAACCTTGGACAAGTTGCTCATCCACAACTGTCTACAAGGAAGGCAATGGGAAACCACTTCATTCATCTCATCCTTGGGTGGCATAAAGCCAATGGCGGGTCCACTGGTAGGCAGATTCGAAACGGTAACTCTCCGATTACGAGGCACAGACCATATCACTACACCACCGCTTTCCACAGTTACTAGCTAGTGGCGCTTAATAAATGCACTACTAACAAACTGATGGCAATGAGCAATTGCGAGTGGAGGACTTTTTCAAGGTCCCTACACAGTAACAGTCTCAAGGGAGGTGGCTCAAACCTGTACTCTCTGCGTTACAGCAAGTATACACATAAGTATGCATGCGCACATGCATTCACGCATATGTGTATGTAATAAATATAAAACTGAAATAAAAACAAAGATACAAAAGAGAAGATACAAACAAAAACGAAACGAACCTCGATCACTTTCTTCAACTTGTTTGACTTCTTAACGGATGTTGACGCAGCAACAATTGCACCAAGTTGCTAAAAGAAATGCACAAAATAAGACCAGTTAAAACACATGTGCGTCATTTTATTAAACCAATTACAATTAATCATAATCTCAAAATGCATTACATATATATAAAATAATAATGACAGGCCTTCAAACGCTGCTGTTATTGTTTTAAAACTTTTCAGCACTAGGGGCGCTGCACGCTGAAACCAGAGAGGCCCATGTGCCATGCAGTGGTCAGTGCACCAATAATAATAATAATAATAATAATAATAATAATAATAATGACAATTTATAGAGCGCCGTAGCACAGCCGAGGCCGAAGAAAAGGGCGCTGCACATGGGTTAAAAAATCAACTACAGTCATAAGATATCCTAAAAAGATCAATGGTCATGGCATGGATTTGAATACACAACCTTTGGGTCGACTCCTGACTAAACACAGAAGAATCACTCACTGGTAGGAGGTTGCCGCAGACATCTTGGAAGTTTCCGATGAAATTCATTATCTGAAGTTTTTGCGACAAGCGTTCGATCTTCACCAACTGCAGCAGCAACAAATTTGCAGATGCATCAATAAGTTACATCCTATGCCTTAACAAACCACAAAATATTTTCCTAAATAAAATTTTGATGCAACTTGACAAAAAGTAACTGCATATGTAATAACACATAATAAGGTATACTAAGAGCATACTAAGTATACAAAGAGTATACTAAAAGTGGTCTATTCGGTTGTAAACAGGGTCTGTAATCCAACGATTGCGGTTTTGAGCCTGCCGAGAGGATTCCATACAACAGCCCTGGACAAGTTGTTCGGCACATTTGTCTCGCATATCAGATTCGGAATTGCTACCTTCAGCACACCATTAGTACATAATATTTTGAAGAAACTTGACAAAAATTTTTTTTTAAAATTAGCAGCTAAGTTTTGAGACTACAAAGGGATCAAAGCCCAAATACAGAGAATAATGTGCTAGCAACTCAACCACTTCACCATCCAAAGATAGAATTGATATGAAGCCTATAACAACAGTTCTTAAAGTGGTGGTCAGCAGACTGACCCTGGTCTGCAGTGTGCAGTCACCGGTCAGCCAAATGGTCCTCAAAAATTAACCAATTTCCAACTTATCCATGAAAGTTAATTTTTATAAATATTTTAATTAAAATTGTTATTAAATTACAAATATTTAATTTGAAGCAATTTTGACCAATAAATTTTTTAGTTTCATATATATATATATGTGAAAAAAATGCTTCAGCTACGGTATGATCATACCATGATAAAATTATATCACAACAAATATATGATGACATAAAAACTGATTACTATTGTGAAAAACAGACTTAAGTAAGGATCCACAGAGATTGAACTAGCCATTTGCGGCCTGCAAACAGAAACCAAGTCATCTTGAGGTGTCTAGCTTATGAAAAGTTAGAGCTATTGGCCTAGAGGGCTTCACGTGAGTGTGCCTGTATCAGTTGCTATGTGAAAGAAAGGCCCATTGTGGTGTGCTGCCCATTCAAACGGGCAGCGGTGGTGAAGAATCTCACCCAATAAATTCATTGAAAAATAAGCAGGGTTGAGGCCATATGGTCAGTATAGAAAAACCTCTGCATTTACATTTACATTATCAAAGGTGACTTAGCTCAACTTAGAAGTCTAGAGGACGCCAGTGTACTGCTAATCGTTTGCATACGTTTAACATGAACTTGTCTTCTTCGGAGAGTTCACTCAGAGGACGCCGTTCTTGTTCATATTCTTTAAACGCTTTGATTTCCTGTTCGTTTGGTGAGACATGTTGCAAAATGTCGACTAACTCAAGTGGAACAACTTTCATGTCAAAGCTGCAGCAAAACAACATCTTAGGATTTTTATTTACATGAAAATTGGATATATATATATTTGTATATCTATCTATTACATATACATTCAATAATTATATACATGTGTGTTTATATATATATATATATATATATAAACACACACATGTATATAATTATTGAATGTATATATATATTGTCATTGGAGACAACTCATATCCTTTAATATATATATATATATATATATATATATATATATATATATATATATATATATATATATATATATATATATATATATATATATTAAAGGATATAATGACTGACAAGAAATTCAAAAAAAGTAATTCAAAATATTAATCTAATGTAATTTGCATTTATCACTTTCTCAGCACAATACATGTAACTAAGTCAACAAGTTTTGACCCAGAAAATCCACCACACCACTAGTGATCCTAGCATATAAATTTTTAAACAATGAACCATGTTCTTATTTAAAACTGATGAATTGTAGAGTAAAGCACATCCAACCCAGATTAACTAAAGTTGTGTCAAGTAAGTGTTTTACAAAAATAAAATGAATAAAAAATAAATGAAGATAAAATCCAATCACCTGTTGATCGATCGGACTAGTGCTTCACTCGAGATTTCGATCTTTCTGCGCGTGATTGCTAAAATCGCAAACAAAATTTGATATTACATTAATATAATCTGATCTCATCTGGAAAAACGTACAGCGCTAGTATCGTAATGCACAAGACATCAATCGATAAGCAAAACAAACCCTCAACAAAGTGGCCATTTACTCACAAGTATCAAAATAATTAAGTATATATTTTTATTGGAAGAACTATATCATAATTGCAATCGCAGATCTGTGCAGTGCCTCTTCAAGGGAGACTCATCAGAGGCACTTCTGACCTAATGACAGAAAACCCAGAAAGGTGTTCAAGAGCTTACAGAAGAGAGGTCAAGAAAGACGAAGGAGTTCATGTCGTAGAGCGGTAGGTGACCTATTCCAGAATGCTGGACCGACCATCGTGAAGTACGGGCCGGGGAGAACCAGGTCATCGCATGTAGGGAAGTCAGCACGCTTGAATATATGGTGTGGATGAAAGTTCACTAGAGGTCAAGACGGACTTATCAGTTGGCTGGTCAGTCATTTGGTTGGTCAGTAGGTAGTTGGTCTCTTACCGACGTTGCGCATTCTGTTTGGATCGAGAAGGGTGGTTGCTTCAACCCTCTTGGTTGTCCTGTGGATGGTCATCTTTCCGTCCATGCAGACGCTTGAATCCCTTATGGTCAAGTTGCCCAGCTTAAAGCACTCTTCGAATTCAGCAAAGTCAATCACCTGCAATTAAACAACGATGCACTCAACATAACGTCGACTTCAATCAATAAATCACCAGAGAATACTTCAATCAATAAATCACCAGAGAACATTACGTATCACATATTATGTATTATGTAGTTGTTTGTATGCATGTGTACGCATGTATTATATGTGCACATATGTATGTATAGGTGTGTATGTTTGTATGCATGTAAGTTTGTGTGTATGTACGTATGTATGTATATGCATAGCATGTATGTATGTATGCATGTTTTTATGTATATATGTATCTGTATGTACGTATGTTTGTACATATGTATATATTTAAAACTAAGTATATATATATATATACATACATATATATATACATATATATATATATATATGAGCATTGATACAGCACCTCAAAAGATCCTTTCAGCCAATGACGTAGTTTTGCATAATCTCATGAATTAAATTCCACAAACCTGGAAAAGTTTCTCTTCGTTCAGATCATAAAACATGGTTCCCTTGACTTGATTTGGGTTGAGCACAACCCAGTTGAGAGCTGGCAGTCTGCACTTTGGCTGAACAATCTTCTTAATCGGCAGAACTACAAAACAGTGCAGGATCCCTTACATAAATGGTCTTAAAACATGCTTATCTAAACATATATATATGCTAAAGACTTCTATAGCGCCGTTTATCATAAAGTCCAAGGAATCAGTTGATGGTCGATTCAAGTCAAAATCACAATCCAAAATCATAATCTGTTGGAGAAGCTGGGTCGAATTCCGATAGTTCAGAGAAACCAGAAGCCAGACTACGGTGGGTAGGCAAGATGAAAGAGAAGCATCTTTAGTTTAGACCTGAATGACATTAAAAGAATTGACAGAACAAACTGGTAAATGGTCCATGATGAACTGATGTTGGTGCACACGTCTCGTGTTCATTTTGAAGTTTGCGAAAACTTACCTCTTTCAGTCTGTTTAGGTTCTTAAAGTTGGCTGGCTTCAATGTGCACTTCTGAACTCTGTATGAAGGGCATCTTCCAATTACGTTTGAGTTGTGTTGTGTCATATGATTGAACAGCTCACACAACCCAAATAAATATTCTCATTTCACTACGAGGCTAGCTAGCTCTACCTAACCGTCGATTAGCCTTCAATGCCACTTGTCCAGTCCTTGTGGTCAGGTGGTAGGTTAATTTCAGGTCAGTCAATTCTATGGTCAGTTAGTTGGTCAGCAGTTTGGTCCATGAGTACATTGGTCAAGCAAGTACCGTGGGATGCTACAACTGTTGCTTACCAGCTCCGGATGTTAGAGTGAGATTCTGTCCAGGTGATGTACCCAGACCGGGAGGTGATCCGGCCAGAGGTGGAGGAGGTGGTGGAGGCGGTGGTGGTGGAGGCGGCGGCGGTGCAGGCGAAGCAACAGGAGGAGGTGATGGTGGCTGCAGAAGAGGACACGACGGTGCCACAGCAACTGTTGGTGAATTTCCAAGCTTAGCTGGTTCATTGACGGTGCTACCTGTACAAGAAATTCCATTCATCAGTACAACTGGACAAGCACCTTAACACTTCCGTTGTCAAATGCACTTAAACACTTCACTCTCAAATGCATTTAAACACTTAAATGTCAAATGCACTTAAAAACTTCACTCTCACTGCCAAGTGTTGGAATCCAATCTGTTCCTGCTGAATTTCGCAGCCTGGAAACAAGTCCACAATAGAAACAGCTCGCAACGTGCCATGGAAACCGAAGACATGCCACAGAAGATGCTGATGAGCAATGACTTGTAACCTGTTTAATTACAGATGACGGCAAATAGGACTTACAGTTTGGTGAGAGATTATTTGTGGACTGTGACAACTTCCTGTCCTTTTCTTCGCACAGATCCTAGAAAAGACACACATTACAATGAGTCCCCAGTGTAGTATGTGAGTATAATGCATCAAAATCTGATTGGATGTTCACTTAAACTGCCTCTGCGTAATGAAATGCCACATTTGCTCTGTGGATTCCCAGAAAAAATGCTGGTAACATACCTTTAATTCCAGATTGGACTTCTGAGACTCTGCCAACTGTTTCTCGAGCTCAGCTGAAAATACAGATACAGAATCAAAATGTAGTTGAGAAATTTCTGCTTCACATATTGCACTGAGAAAACTGTATTCGTAACAGTAAATGCACATACACACATACATACATGGAGGCGGTTGTGGATATGGAGCAAACTAGGTAAGAAATCAACTCAGAAGATCTCAAGACAAATAAGGAGGCGCTGTGATGGGTGCAAGGAGAGAAGACTGATGAATACAATACAGAGGAGAAATGAGAACAGAAGTGGTCACACATGCCATGGAAATTCTCTACTAAAGACAGCTCTGTGAGGAAGAACCGAGGGAAAGACAGCAGCAGGAAGGTCAAGAACTAAGCTGGAAGGTCAAGAACTAAGCTGTTGGACTGGACGATGGATAAAGGCAGTAGACAGGGCCCAAAGAAGTTAAAGAAATGGCATGGTCAGAGAAGAATGGAATTGTTGGATTCCTGGATGTGCCTGTAAGCAGAACACTGAAGAAGAATACGCACATACGTCCACACATTCATCCATACATACATACATTACGATTACATAACATTCTTTCAAGCCTATGACTTAATTTATCATCAAGCAACATAATGGAAAGACATTCAGTTACAGTGGTAATGTAAGTACATATCGATATTCATATAGCACCATTTTGAAACTCTCAGACATCAGTCAAGAACTTATTTGAAGACTTACCAAGCTTTGTGAGAGCAGCCTGCTCTATCTCAATATTCCGCTCATTGGCCTTAAAAGACAAAGAAACAGGAAAATGAAAATGCAAAATTCAATAAACAAAAAGTAAAATCAGAAATAAAACACGTATGTTGGTCAGCATGTCTTTATTATAGCTGGTCCCAGACTCTGGAACTCTCTATGAGGGAAAGCACAAGGGGATGGGAAAGGGGAAGGAGAGGCAGGGAAGGGAAAGGGAGAGTCAGAGGGAGAATAGGGAGCAACAAGTGATTTTCCATAGAAAGGGCATTTTGCAGATTCTCTTACACTTAGATTTTACTAACAGCTTCCTGCTGTACAAACCCGTGACAGTTTCTCCTCGAGCTCTGCAACGCGCTCAATGGCATGAGCGCGTGATAGCGATTCGTCCATGAGAACTTGGACGTCGATAAAATTGTCGAGATAGGCTGCAATGTGACTGGACAATCGTTCGCTCTTCTCTGTCATCTGGAGTTTCTGTTACAAAGACAAGAAAAACGAAAGATCAGTGGTTAAGAAGAGAAAAGAGAAAAAGAAAGAAGAGAAAGAGAAAGAGAAAAAGAAAGAGAAAGAGAAAGAAGAGAAAGAGGAAGAGAAAGAAGGAGAGAAAGATGGAGAAGGAGGAGGAGGAAGAGGAGGAGGAAGAAGAAGAGAAATAGAAGAGCAGTCTCTTAAGCTAGTCCCTAGAGGCAGTCTTGGGCATGAGACAATACTTAAAGTTTCCCCACACTTATCATTATTCAACCAGGTCATCTGAATGTCTTTCTCTGGTTAAACTTAAGACTAAAACTGGTCAATGACCTTTGATACGCCGTCAGTTGAGACCTTGCGCATTAAACACCCGTGCCATAGAAGTTACTAATTCACAATAATAATTATACACTTACAAAAGTTTTCTTCAGCATTTTATGTGCATCAGAATGTTCTAGCTACTGTCCAAAATCCCTCAATTGTAAGAACATGTACCTCGAGAAATCTGTTTAGGCCAAGCTTCTGAAATTCATACTGAAGATGAACTCGGAAGTTCGTATCCTCGACAGAATGTATGAAGACGCAGAAGAACTGGACACAGGCCACCTGAAAACACAGGAAATGCTAATCAAACATAACATTATGTAATTCAATGCAATGGGACAGAGCAGCCAATTGGTTAGAGAGCTCGGCTTATAACATAGAGTTTGGGTTTGAACCTCCTCTGAGATGGTTAGTGTGTGTATAGGACCTGATATCCTGATACCCCTTCTTCCTCTTATCTCTCTCTCTTCTCCAACCCCAAACACCACCCCCCTATAGCTGCCATGCTGTCTCTCGGCCTGACTTTTGGATCTTGACCTGGAACCGAACCCTTTTGCCTATCGATTTGGTTTTGACTGAGCACCTGTGAATAAGCTGGTCCCCGCGCCACGGCTTTCGTTGGGCTCTGTAGAAATCTCGGAATTGCGATTACGATTACTTTGAGCAAATCCTTCACTCACGACTGTTCAGTGCAATTGACTGATGCATAGTCATTAGATAGTGGAGCCTAATAAATGCAGAAATAATAATAATGTATTGAACAATGCTAGGCATCATAACTACTGCTAGTGGGCTATTTATCACACGTTACATGATGCTGTTTAACAATACCTTACCATAAAATCGATATGGAACTGTTCGTAGTTTTCAAAGTAATACATGAGCGTCTCAAATCGGTACGTTTCGTAGCAAACCTGGAAAAAGAGAAACCAAACGGCAGTTAAACAAGCAAGTCCTGTAATACATAACTGCTACTGTAAAGGTATCGACCTTCATAAACGTAATCGTAAATTTATAAAGCGCCGCTTCAAGGTAGCCTCATCAGTGGCGCTCCCGGCCCATCATCCCAGAACTGGGGAATAATACGGTCTTCAAGCGCTTACGGAAGAGGGTGGGGAAGAGGGAGAGAATCTCCCATCGAAGGTCGGCAGGTAAGTCATTCCAAGAGCTAGGGCCAGCAATAGCAAAGCTGCAGCGCTGAGCGGTGGCAGTTCGAGCTAGAGGGACGACGAGATCACCCTGAGCCGACGAACGCAGTGGTCTGCAGTCCGGAATGGAAGAAAGGGAGATGCAGAGTTCCCTTAGATACAGCGGAGCACAGCCAACAAGACAGTTTCACGTGTGATTACAGAAGTGTGTTGCTCTATCTGTAGTGTTCACGAGTCTCTACTTTTCGTGGCTGTGCATAGGCGTACTGTTGAAGTGTCCATCTGTTCATGCTGCTGCAGCCCCTAACTACAATTGGTCAGTGCTGTGAGCCAATCCTGTTACAGCTACCATATGGACAAAGACAGAAGAGCCAATCACATGATGAACGGAAGAGACATGAAGATAGGGAAGACCACAAAAGAGTCGTCCAGAGGGCAACAGAGACAATCGGAGATGTTTGTAGATGTCGTGGGACGAGGCAGGAAGACAGGTAATGGATAGAGATGAATGGAGAAGTTGCGTTGCCCAACGTGCGGACCTGCACAGGAAGGACTAAGTAAGTACCATTGCAGCCTTCTTTCGGAAAACTGAACTCTATGTTCACTAGCTCAAGGAAATTTCTTGGCTTATCATATTTTTCAGCTTGTCTCTCCCATACAGATTTTTCAGTGACTAAGACAGTGGATATAAATCTCAGATACTTGCATTCATACAAGCTGAGGATTCCTAAAATATGCACAACGTAATTCAGCTTTTCACTTCATACTGAAAAATCAACCAAATGACATTGCATTGACAGCAAAAATGTGAGTAATGATGCGAGCAGTCTAAACAAAAATGAGAGCAAAATCAATCAATGTTAATTTTTGACAGGAAGGACAGCAACCGGGCTATGCTCACATTTTTAAAATTGTCGAATGCCGCCAGGACAATTTCGTGGCCGCGCCGAACAAGACAGATGGCAGCCAGCAATTCTAAAACCAGAGTCTTTGTTCTAAAAATTACACAAAGCCATCTTAAACAACAGTCCCGTAAAAAGTGTAACAATGAAGAAGAATAAGCAGAAATGCAGTCGTTCATTCGCCATTTTCAAGTCTATTATACACCTTATAAGACGAATAATCCCTTAATCCAATCCCACAAGGCAGCCATGGGTATGAAGCATGGGCATCCACATAAAGGTGCTCGGCCTGTAACACAGAGATTATGGATTCAAGCCTCCTCCCATGAGATGGTTACTCTCTAGGGAGCTTGAGCAAGTCCTTCACTCTCAGTTGCTCAGCACCATCAACTGATGCTTAGTCATCAGACAGTGGCACTTAATAGCTGCTGAAATAATATTAATAAACATGCTTCCTCCATCAGGCTGAGAAGACATGTTCTGGCAAGACTTCTAGGCTAGTGCTGAGAAACAAAAAGCACCTTAACTGCTGGATAAATTAGTAAAAGCTCTGTTACAATTATAGTTATGAATATATCTCGAGAAACAGGTAGCAGCTGAAGACCAACCACACTACCTTAGAACTTTGTGAGTCAAGCTGAGAACGATGCAGTTGATTGCGTTTCCGTGATTGATCACTTGATTCAGACCAGCCTTAAAAATCACATAGTAAAACAAAACCTTGAACTACATTTAAATGTCACTCAAGATAAGACAGGACACAGTCCAAACCTGTTTGTAATCTAATCTAATCTAATCATAGATTAATTTCAATTCTATGATTAACCTATGACTAATCTAATCATATCACACAAGCAAGTCAAGCTCCTCTGTCCCACAGTGGAAAGTAGGGGAGGCGCTCATTTCTTGCTCATCAGCCCTAAATTCCATTGTTTTGCGACAGAGAGACTGGTTCAAGGTTGTTACACAGAGTCTTCTCAGCGGGCATGAACTCGCGACCTTTCAATTATTATTACTATTATTAAGCAGTAACTTCTATAGCTCCAGTGTCTAATGCACAAGGTTTCAATCATTACAAAACCAGCAGGCTAACCAAATGGACTGCCGTATCACACACAATGGACAAGGCATCAATCAAAGGTCGTTTCAAGTGAAACCATAGCCAAAAATCATAACATTAATAAATTTAATAAAATCGTAATCATAATCAATCCATCCTGTCAAAATCTACAAGTTCCCTATATACTGGAATCTTAGATCAATCTAACTCTCAAGATCTGGGAAGATCTGCGGATAAACAATAAGATAACTTAAGTTAAGATTAAATCAAACAAAATGGAACACGACACAAACTGGGTGATTCATAATCGCTCTGAGGCACATGACGCAAGCGTGAATGTCATCGGCGACTTCGCCAAAGCGCACTCTAGCCGTCGAAGACTTCCGTGGCAGCCTCTTCGTCGGCTGGAGCTTCCCGATCGACCGCCGATCCACGGACAAACGACTAGCCTTTATGTTGTTGTTGTCAATATTTTCAACGATCTGATCCCACCTGAAAGACAGCAACAAATCTGACCAGTTACAAAAACAGAGTACGATTTTTATCACAGTTTCACTTGGATAGTAATCACAGTTTCACTTGGAGCAACCATCAATTGATGCCTTGATATTTTTGATAATGGTGCTAGAGAAGTTGTTAGATTACCGAAAATTAAATAAGAACAGTACGGTGGAGCCTCGTTATGGTGCTAAGACCATCAGTAGACAGTCAAAAGCACCCTCATTTAACACCAAGTTAGGGAAGGATTTAAAACCACGATTTTCAATCAAGCATATCCACATGACTGAGCAAATTTACAACAGCCCAGGCCTAAATGCTAAGATAACAATAAAATAAAAAATCTAGTAATAATACGATCATGATTAGGAATACTAACTAACCCTTCGTGTTCCTGGATCAGTGCTAGGTATTCTACCAGAACATCAAGGCCATCGTGTTCTTTGCTAAGGAACTGATTCACCCACCTGCAAAGAACAACACAATTCAAATCTATGTATGTATGTATATACATGTATGTATTTACATATGCTTGCATACATGTGTGTACACACATCTGTATGTATGCATACATTCATGTATGCAATTATGTATTCATTCATTCATTCTGAACATTTATATAGCGCCCGTTCAAGTAGTATACCCACAGGCGCTCCCAATCCCACCCCAGAGAAAGAGAATAGTTTTCAACTGTTGGTGAGAAGGGTATCTAGCATCCCTCTTTAGAAGGACACGCAGATTAACAGGGGGCCGTTCCGTGTAGAGGGTCCAACCAGTGATGAGGTGCGATGTTGCTGCGTTGAAGTGAGTGCAAAAGGAACAACAATATTACCTTGAGCCATCGAGCAAACAAAGATTTCCATGTCCAGCCAAACTGATTAACAAAGTAAGTAGGAAGTATGTATTTATTTATGCAAGTCCCTACACATTCACATGTACACAGCCAAAGGCACCTCTTTAGAATCAATCAAAGGCTGCCCTAAATAGATCACTCACCCAAACTGATCACTGACCAAGATAACTGAATTAAATAATCACCAACAGAAATAAATTAGGCCTATGACTTAAACAGATTTAACTCAAATGATGACTAATCTAAACTGATTACTGACCTACCAGTACATAGATAACTGACCTAAATAGATCATGACCTAAATAGATCATGATCTAAAAGACAAGACCTAAATAGATCATGACCTAAATATACATGACCTAAACAAATCAATGACCTAAACAGACATGACCTAAACTGACCATGACCTAAACAGGCATGACCTAAATAGAATATGCCCTAATTAGACAGACCTAAATAGATCATGACCTAAATATACATGACCTAAATAGACATGACCTAAATATTATCATAAGTAAAACATTGATGAAAGTCAGAAGAGTGAATGAGTGAAACGGATAGCAGCAATTAAAGTTTAGCATGTTCGAACAAGCTTTAACCCAACTGAAACCAAAAGCACTCAATGGCAAACACACGCAATATGTTAATAGGAGCAAACTCTAATGAAGGTGAGAATAAATCATCCATGGAGCAACTGAAGTAATATGTACACTCTCAGAAGTAGTGTCTACAAACAGCAGGTACTAACATAGCCATCAGACAAATAAACACCTGGTATTAAAGCACATCAATCACTGTGGCCTACACTTTAAGAAGTATCATCTAGAAAAACCAGATAATTATTATTATTATTTCTGCATTTATTAAGCGCCACTATCTAATGACCAAGCATCAATCTATGACATTGAGCAATTGTGAGTGAAGGACTTGCTCGAGGTCTCTACACAGTAAGCGTCTTAGGGGAGACTCAAACCCGTACTCTCTGCACTACAAGCCAAGCGCTCTAACCAGTAGGCTACCATGTCCCACCAATAGGCTACTATTCCCACCATGCCCCACCAATAGGCTACTATGCCCACCATGCCCCACCAATAGGCTACTATGCTCACCATGCCCCACCAATAGGCTAATATGCCCACCATGCCCCACCAACAGGCTACTATGCCCACCATGCCCCACCAACAGGCTACTATGCCCACCATGCCCCACCAACAGGCTACTATGCCCACCATGCCCCACCAACAGGCTACTATGCCTACCATGCCCCACCAATAGGCTACCATGCCCCACCAACAGGCTACCAAGCTCCAACAATAATAATGTAGTGAGCATATACACACACCAGTTTCTACTGTTAGCACACATTACAGCCAAGAAAGTGCTAAGCAAAAGTAACAACCTTATTACATGCAAAAACTGATAAAAATCTTACTCTTAAGAATGCACTGAGTGCTCACGATGAAACGTCATCGCTAACGTCACTGCTAAAATTGTGTCAAAATAAGATCAACAGTTCTGGTCTTTCGGACGAAAATACTAGTGCAGACAACTAAAGCCTAAACTCTCTTCTGAAACAAACTCAGCTTAACCTCTGAAATTTCAGACTAAGGATTACTCACTCAATCGAGTTTGTACGGAGGGAAATTTCCAGATCTTTGACAATCTCGGTCGAAGAAGTCTGGCTGACAAGCTTTGGGTTCTGCAGAAAACATAATTTCATTCATTTAATTTTTTGACCAATTTTTAACCAATTATAATAATCTACTCTAATCAAATCTAATGACTTCTACAGCGCCGTTTTCATAAAGCCCACTGCATCAGTTGACGGTTGATTCAAGCAAAATTATAATAAAAATCATAGCCACTTGTAATATCGTAAAAGTCAGTAAATCTGAATCGTAAGCAGAAGTTCTGGTTAAAAATTGATATTTTGCAGCAGAAAATCTGCAAACACATTTCTCACGAGATGCAACCGATGCCGGTGTCCAATGCCAACATTTATCGTAACATTTAGTATTACACGTTCATTAATTATTTCTGCTGTAAGTTATGGCTACTTTCTTACTTACTTGCTTACTTCCTTAACCACTAGCAGAAGAATCCACATCATTTGTTTACAAACAACTTTTCTAAAGATTTTCAACGAAACTACTCATTTGGTCACCTTAATGGTTTTGCTTGGATCCAAGTAGACCTTCAGCACGTTCAGGTAATGTTCCGGAGGCTCTTTGGCACTGAAGTTTTCCTGCATGAACAATTCACAATCGTAGAGAAATATTTGTTCAGCGGCTAAAACAATTTACACCAAAAAGGGTTTTTGGCAATAATAAGTTCACACAGGCATCTGTTACCAAAAGCATTTCTGATCTTTTGAAAAAATAACAAAACCTGGACTTCATAAAAATTTCACAGATTTTTTCACTATATAAATCGTCTTTTTTGTTATTAATATTTTTTTTTTAAATTTTAAGAATTTAAAAAATTGTCCAGAGAATGAAATACATTATGTTTATTATTATTAATTATTATTATTATCATTATTATCACTATCACTATTATTATTATTTATTATTATTGTTATTATTATTATTATTACTACTACTGCTACTACAAAAATTACTACTACTACTACTATTATTATTATCATTATTATCACTATCACTGCGACTATCACTGACACTGTCACTGTTACTAATACTATCACTTTCACTATCATTATTATTATTATTATTACTATTACAATTAAAGCTACACTCACCTGACTGCAAATCAACTCCCATTTCTTCTCGTCACTGTACAATCTTAAGACTTCAATCTTATCTGCAGGAAGATTCATAGAAGCCTAAAACATATCAACTATTCCTAAGACACACAGTATCACATAGATCAAAATGGATATACGAATAATACAATCAAAATATGCATGTGTATCTTTACCAGTACAGATTTGTATATACATCTAGGAGAACAATTTGTAAACATCAGGCGATCTTACCTTACACCAAATCCCAATTTGGATTAACTGCATGTAAATATGTATGCATGGATGTATGTGTGCATGCATGTGTAAGTATGCAAATGTGTGTATGTATGCATGTATGTGTGTTTGTATGCATGTATGTGTGTTTGTATGCATGCATGTATGTAAGTATCAATGTATGTATTTGTGTGTACGTATGTATGTGAGAGAACTAGATGGAAAACAGTGGTAAGTGTACCTGAATAAGAATTTTCAGTAGAACCCAGAGAATAATCGAATCCATGTGTATTTGATTAATATCTACATGTAGACGTATACACATATGCATATACGTATGCATGTAGGTATATATGCATATATGTGTCAAGACATATATCACTTTGTAAAAACCATCAGGAAAAGCCCTGCATCACATCAGAACTATCATCATAACAATGTTATAATCTGCCACATTAACTCAAACGTAAATACTGTCTATGCAGGTTGTCAATAAATTTATCACACTCTGACGATATCATCCACAGTCACGCCTCTTCAAAAAGGCAAAAGCAGACCACAGTACAGCAGGAAGTGGGCTGAAGTAGCCATTTGGGTTTTCAACATTGAGGGCTTTATAACAGAAATGACTGAAGCATGGAGAACCCCTTCCTGAATGACTGAGTGGGCAATATATAACACTGAGTGTTCAGGTTCAAACCCTGACAGTCAATGTCCTCAATGCATAATCGCTTAGCATCGCATCTCTGATGCACCATCGGTTGATGCTTTGTGCATTAGACACCGGCACATTAGAAGTTTCTAATTATTTATTTATACCTAGCACATTCCACAGTGTGACTACATACATCAGAGAATGTAAATAAACATCATCATAGCCACTCTGTAGCAACTCTTAAGCTCTTTTAGTAATCGTAATCGTAACTGCACATTTATACAGCACCTCTTAAAGAAAACTACTCAGAAGTGCTCCCGAACTGGTAGCACAAGAAAACTACAAAGGTCGGTGTTTAGATGCAAAGGTGCACACGTTGTATGTGTATAAGTTTGTTTATGCTTCCTAGTGTTTGCTGCTGCCCAGCCGCAATGTGAACTTCTGAACTCTAATGTGTTTATCAAGTTTCAATTGTATTGCACTGTATCGTATTAACCACTCAGAAGCAGCTTGTAATTCTGATAGAAGGTGGACTGGAAACTCCTTACAACAATGTCTAGTTTCACTAAATTACAGATGACCACAGAAAGTCTGTCATTGTAACATTTCATAATTGTGGCTCATTGTCTTGGAATCTACCATCAGACAACTTGCGACTCTTGCAAATTCAGCCTTCAAACGTTTCTTTTTCTTAAGTCGTATTCTGTGAATTATGGTTATATTGGTTACTGGTCTCTCGTAGCATCTTACACAATGTAAGTAATCTTTAACGTCACTCAGGTCTAAACTTTAGATTGATCAGTTCAACATCAGCCGTAGCTTGACTGGCCTGGTTAGCTACACTGACAAAAGCATACATCAAGGTGCCTCTCTGAGTGAGGATACCAGCTGGCAACCCAATCGTGGTTTATTTCAGAGATTTGAATCTTAGGCTAGCATGGTCCATGCATGGGGAACTTAAATGACATGGTGCCCATTCAAACAGGCAGCGGTGGTGAAAGATCTCAGCTGATAAATTGCTCAAAAAATGAGCAGGATCAAGGCCACAGGGTCGCTGTAGAAGAACGTGTACATTTACATTTACTTCTGATTTCTCTGACCTGTTAGATTTTAACGAGGCTTCTCCAATGTATTACGATTTGTGACAACAGCTTCACTTGAAGTTTATGCCTTGTTTATTAAGATAACAGCACCACAGAAGTTATTAGATTAGAACCGAGAATCTAACAACTAAGTTCCCCAGTAGAACCCAAGTGCAGGGAATAAGTGGAAATATTGAGCCAACAATATTAGCAACACATGCCAACAAAATTACCATCCAGCCAATTCATATCAACAGCTCTTGCATATAAACCGGAAATGACTAACATGCAATAAATTTTGGTAACCGAAAACGTCCCCCTAATCACGAACATATTGGGGTGTCAGTTAACAGCTCTAAGCCATGGCTAAGAAAAAGCCAAGGCCTACAAATACCAAACCTCACCCACAACATCACAACCCAGAAAACTGTTCAGTGGTCTCCACAAAAGAGTTCTTTATCCACGCCGGGACATAAAAAGTCTTTCATCATCGTGACTTACTCATGGCCCCGAGGCACAAAAAAGGGTACCGTAAGACATTAAATGCCTTTACATTATGCAAGGAGGTATAAATAACTAGGGATCCATTCATTATGTCAACCTGGGCAGTATAAAATCTCAAAAGCTAACAGTTCTTGTCTCAAAATGCAAGTGACTCGCCAACGCCTGTTGTATCTCTAAATATTCATAAGCACTATTTCAAGCTCAGTCAAATGAACCACCTCGGGACTTTAAACTGCATTTCTCATTACTGTATTTCTCACTCCTCAAATTTACAGAGTGACAATCATCTACGTAGTGATTCATCCCAAAAGTCTCAGTGGGAGATGTGACACACTATACTTAAAATTTCACAGCATGCTGCATTCCTGACATGGATTGATTGCCCTATGAAAACCAGCAAGTATAATGTGATTATGGAACTCTTGTTGAATTAATAAACAATTTGTACAACAGCTAAGTTATAAACAGATAGGCCTATCATTCAAAAGCCTTATTCAGGAATGCATACATTCATTGATCATGTATCTTTCCAACATTTGTGGCATTTAATATTAAGGCAAAGCTGACAACTTTGCCATTCCTACATCTCTGCAATTCCATTTTTGAGGTGAAGATAACATATCAAATCATCTCCATACAATCCTCCACAGTAGATAAGCCCTAAGTATACTAAATTAGTATACTTAGATTAATATACTTAGATACTCATTTTACAGCTGAGTTCACTACGAGGCACTACTGAAACAGAAACCTTGAAATATCTTTCCATCCTGGCCATGATTTGAACCCATGACCCATGCTAACCCCAACAGTAATGTATAGTATTTTCAATTTATATAGCACCTCTCACAGAACAACCATTCATGGGCGCACCACGAGAGTCCCGAGGAAATCATAGGCTCCCCCTAATCGTAATCATAGTCTCGAGATTTCTACAGCACCCAGTGAAAGCTAAGTCATGGTTACCAGCTTATTCACAGGCACTCAGTCAAAACAAAATCGATAGCCAACGAGGGTTCAGTTCCAGGTCAGGATCCAGAAGTCAGGCAGGCTGACAGGAAATAGGTAAGGCTTAAAGCAGTCTTAAAGTCTTAAATGTAACGGAACATTAATATCAGTTTGCATGATGCTGATATTAATTAATTGATATTATTAATGCTGGAACATTAATATCAATTTTCCTGATGCTGATATCTGTTCAAAAGCAAACTCTGAGATACTTACAAAGACTTTCTGTAGTCTTCCTTCGAGTTCATCCTTTTGAGGCAGTGGCGGCCGTGGCTTAGTGAGAGTTGTTACCGAAATCTGTGATTCCGTATCCACAAGTTCAACAGCGGGTCGCTCGACAATAGCAGCGCTGTTACCCATGATGAAGTTCAGAAATGACATTTGCCTATATCTTGTTACGTGCACCTTGCTCCAAAACCTACATTTTGACAAATATTTTTACAATTACGTCAAATTTCTTCAGATAGTTATGAATGAAAAATTAGATTACTTTATGACTCCAACTCAAGAGTCTTATATCTGGGGTAGTTTCTATCCATATGAAAAATTCCTTTTTGATTTCTCATTTTTTGCAATAATTTTCTAGATGTAATCCAGTATGGCAGCGCTTGCTCTGCTGAAGATCGAACAAGTCTCTAGTTTTGCATAAACTCTTCAAAAGATTCTAACTTAAGTAACAGAAATATTCCTATTGTGTCTCTTATTTCGTACAATGCATGATCACACTGAGAATGGATAGTTCAAACAACGAATGGTGTTCTGGGAATTGGGTGATTCTTTATGTCACAATTACTGGCATTCAAAAGGAAGTTTCTCTGCTGAATAAGCTACAAATTTTTATTGACAGGACCTTCAAAACATCAGTAAGAACGGGACTGTGTCTTCTGAAAATAAATTCAAAAGAAATTAGGACTTAAGTCAGTTATGTCAACCAAATGTTTGCCAAACAGTTGGCATATGCATGAATGCACGCATATCAGGGAAGTTGGGTCACTAGTCGCTCCTGAAAACTAAATTCAAGTGACTCAAAATCTAAACATTCAGCTCTTTTTTATCGGACACGCAAGCCTTCCGCCTATAGGTCTCTATGGGATGGCTCAAGACTAACCGCATTCTTTACGTTTGTGGTTGGGAGTTCGTTCCAAAGCAGCATAAACTAAAGAGCGGTTAAAATTTTGAGCAAATGAAGGCACGGTGCAAACAAAAGGAAGTAGGAAATGACCTGTTTCTACCAAAAAACTATTTCCTACGCCTTAAGACACGCCCTACAGAGTGTAATTCTACGGCACATCGCTCAACACACAGTAGCTAAGTTTACTAACGACTGATTGATGAAGTAACATAACGCGGCTTAAACACGACAGCCCACTCAAGTGCTCCACTCGACCCGCTGGCCAGATTCAGTTTGTTTAAGATTAGCCCACAATTTCGAAAATTAATTCGTACAACAAATTCAATACAAATTCACTCGACTGAACAAACACTTTACAGACGCACCGTGAAGTTTAAACATAGAGTGCGTACTTATAAGCTCAGACTATAAATCGCAAAGATTCTACACTTGGTAACCAACCACACCGCCGTCGTGCGAGAAATTATTCTCCAATCTGAAGCAAGCGTTATGTACAGTAAAAATATGAACACAATCTCTATGTCTAAACATAATAATTTGACAGTGAAAGCTAGTGAAGGAGCTCATCTTCTTTAGTAAGGCCCTTGCGTCCAGCACATTGCAGGACTTTTTGTTCACTTCCCAGTCCCAGTTCCAAACACCATCCACCGTAGCCACATGCCTGCCTGTTGGAACCGTTTCTAACCCTCCTGGCTAACAATTTTGTTTTGACTAAGCCACTTTGAATAAGCTGGTTCCCATGGCTTAGCTTTTATTGGGCGCTTTAGAAACATCGGGGTCAGTGGCGTCGATCCACCACACTCACAGCGAAACCTTTAAAAGCAGGTGCTCAGCGGGATGGGCAGGAAATAACATACATGACTAATTATATGCAAACAAAGAAATCAAGCGTCCTAAATGTAGTAGTAACGTCAACAATCCTTCTCGTATCTGCAGGCAGCACACTTTCCAGCTGCCTAATCCGCCATAAACACAGACAGGCCGACAGACAAGCACAGGGACAGCCAAACGTACAGTCCGAAGGAATGTGAAGGAGTGGTCAACACGTGCATAGGATTCGTGTAACCAGCGCGCGATTTGATCTAATGGTCTTTTTCAAAACCGTGCTGTCACCTAGCGAATATAACTGACATTAATGAACCTGTGCTGCCATCTTGCTAATGCAATTAAAACATTTTTGAAAAGAATTATGGTTTTACTTTTGTCTATGCTCAAAGAATAGTCTTTAGGTCCAATCCAAGGAATCTATATGGGTCCAATCCAGTCTTTATTAACGAAAAATTTGGGATCTAGAATTAAAAAAGTAATTTTATTAGAGGAAGTAGAAAGGAAAAATGTGTTCACTAAATGTGGCCTATGGTTCGACACCTCTATTTGGGAAGCAGTTACGCTGGTCTTTGTGATGCAATTTTTTTTCTTGCGGTGCTACTTCACAGATTTACATTGACACCAATGTTCCCAGAGGCGTCAATCATATGGGTGTCCCCGGAACCCGTGCTCAGGCAATATTTTGAGTATGAGACCTCGGCCATTGGTTGGCCAGCAATATTTTACCTGTAAAATCAGTAAAAGGCAGCTATGCACTGATAAAGTTCTCATTCTTCCTGTATTAGGCCTATTCTTGACCCCATACTAAGGGCCTTGCCTCTGGAACCCGACAGGGGCTTTGCGCCCAGACCCTCACTTTAGGCCCGGGCCCCTCCAATGTTTACTACGGATCGACGCCTCTGATCAGGGTCACGGTCACGATTAGCTTGCGCTGCTACCAAATCTACTGCTTGGTTTCAAATGAGTCATATTTAAATATTTTTATCATGCTGTTACTAATTAAATTAAACAAAATGTTCATTAGTGTGGTTTAAATTGTATTTAGTAGGAAAATCAGCATAACACGTCATTGTCTGGTTAGCTACATTGGTCGCAGTTCATGTCAAGGTGTGTCTGTGGTGAGGATGCCAGTTCACTTACTGATGGTGGCTGTATTTCAGAGATTTTAATCTAGGGCTAGCAGGGTCCATCCACGAGGACCTCAAATGCCACATGTGGGTGAGGGGTCCAAGGGTCATATTTGCAGACATCCCTTATTGATAACCCCACACAGGTACAACCACAGTTATCCTCTTCTTCCTCTAATCCCTCTTTCTGTTCTAATCCCAAACATCACCCACCGTAGCTGTCACACTGTCTCTCTGCCCGACTCTTGGATCTTGACCTGGAACTGAACACTTTTGCTTATCGATTTTCTTTTCACTGAGTGCCTGTGAATAAGCTGGTCCCCACGAAGTGACTTTCGTTGGGCGCTGTAGAAATCTCGGGATCACGATTACAATTAAGGGCATAATACCACTGCAGTTTAATCTTTATTACACATCATTTTGAAGGCAGTGTCATTATTATGGGGCTTTGCATAGGTCACTTTCCTTGATTTTCATAAACACAATGATGCACATACGTGTGTTTGCAACTATGCATACATGCATGTAATACAAATGCAATCTGTGGCTAACAGCAGTAGCAGAAAACCCATGGGTATCAGTGAACTATATGGGGACCTGAAAGCCTGAACCAAAATGGGGAAGTTCCCCTTTTTCTCCACAAAGAGCACCCTGGTAACCACACAACACACAACAGATGACACTGACATTCAGAGAAGTTGAAAGTATACTTTTAGTGTGAATAAAAATGACAGAGTCATTATGCAACACCATTCCCCCCAAATGTTTACAAGGCACCGCTTTCCAAATATCTGCATCCAAACATCTTCAGCATGGAAAAGCCGAAGCTTCCTTCTGTTCCGTAAGCGCCCTAGCTCCGTGAACAAACACCACGAAATCGGCCGAAAACTGCGCAGCGGCACGAGCAAAGCCCTGATTGGCGGTCGTCGTCACAGCCTTCAGGGAATCCCCAGTTCCAAATATAGTCTTCGCCCGACTGCTGAGCTTGGCCGTTGTGCGAAGGTTTAGGCTCCGCTTCGAAGGACGGTCTGGTACAACCGTAACGTATTGCAGAAGAACATGTGCTCGTTCTTTTTCCTTTGGTCCTCCAACCGTTGATAGAATATTCTTGAAGTCATGAAGAGCCGTTTCGCATACGAAAAGCTGTTTCCCATTCAGGAAGTAAAGAAGTTCTGGTAGAAGTGGATGGTTTCGTTCCTCTTCCGCTTGCTGCGTGAGAATCTTCTCCTGGAAGACAAAACGGCAACTGCCGTGACACAGGTTAGTCACGAGTGCAAACAGTGTCGTGATGTCCAAGTTCACTTTATTCATTTCCAGCACAGCTGGGTCGATGAAGGAAAGCTTATCAGGCATTTGCGATTTTTCCGCAAAATACGCAGAACAAACACAATCGTCGTCACAGAAATTTTTCAGACTGGAAGTACGACTGCCAGAATATTCTGAGTTTTCGTCATCCATCACAGTATGGGGCAACACCTTCTTCTCTCCTGACTTGCCATTTTTCTGACTTAAAACAGACTTGCCTACTTCACAGAGAGAAGATGGAAACTGCAAAGCACTCGAGCACTGACTACTTGGATCAAACGGTTCATAGCACTTTTGGCCAGACAGCTTTCCATGTTCGATCACGGTTATTCCAACTTTTTTGAGATCGTTAACAAGCTTCTGTGGAACTTCGTGGAAAAAAAGAAACATGAGACATGGAGCCGAGTAATTGTGTGGATGAATCCTGGCAAGTTTGTGAAACTGTTTTGCCTGATCAAGAATGGATTTCTCTCCAAATGCCTGCTGACCTGAATTTGAACAGAAACATTTTTATCAAGATTATGCCACTGATTTCAAGTAAATGAAAGCAGCGTTAAACAAAAACAAAGAAAAGCTACTGCAGCCGATTAATTTTATTTTATTTTATTGCATCAGAAATCTGTCTTTTTCAAATCACAGCCATCAACAGAATTTACATAATAACACGTTAAATTTCAGAACAACTTATACCAGTCGTAATTGTAATTGTAAAATTGAGATTTCTACAGCAGTCAATGAAATATAAGTCTTTGGAACCAGATCATTCAAATTCGATAGGCAGGTAGGGTCAGATTCGGTTCCAGGTCAATTTCCAAGGGTCAGTAAGGCAGACAGACAGACGGCTATGGCAGATGGTGTTTGAAATTGGAGCAGTAAGATAGACAAGGGAAAGATGAGGAATCAGGATAGGATAGACGAAGAGGAGCGTTTTCAGTTATGAGTGAAAGAACTGTGCAGAGATTGCAAGGGCTGCAATGTTGGTGAGTTTGTAGGATGGGTCAGATAACTGTAACAGCTCAGACAGTGAAATTCCAGATCTTAACCTCACCATTATTTCTGCATTTATTCAGCGTCATTACCTAATGATGAGGCATCAATCGATGGCACTGAGCAATTGTTGTGAGTGAAGGACTTGCTCAAGGTCCCCACACAGTAATCGACTAAGGGGAGGAGGCTTGAACCCTTAATCTCCACAGCACAAGCTCAGCACTCAACCCAATCGGCTAGCGTGCAAGACATGAAAACGTCACCCAGTTATTTCAGCAAAACAGAACTTCTACATTATAAACCTGATATGGCACAGATCAGTAAATTACAGTAGAGAAATTTTAAATTTACATTTACTATGGATCAAAGAGGTTAATTATGATACCCTACTTTACATATGGTTAAAACTGAACTTGAGTTTTGTACCTGTCATCTCCATACGAAGTGCCTTTGAGTTCCGAGCAATAACCTTGACCCAAGTTCTTCCATGGTCACAGACAACATCCACGTAAACCGGATGATCTAGATCGGGAAGACGAAATGGACAGAGGACATGGGAGACGCCAGAAAGATCCTCCACCGCCTGCAGGATGCCTGATTTGGTGTAAAAAATCAAAACACAAAAACATGTTTAGTACGAACGGTGCAGGTTTTTGCCTCAACTGAGACAGTTGCTGCATTGAAGCTTTGAGCAAAATACGCATCATTTGAAGTCTCTTCATCAGACAATAGTGCTACATAAAGACAAAATATTATGCATACAATACACAAGATAGGCCTATGCTCACACAAACAACATGATTTTATGCCATGCCTTTATTGTTATTATAATTCAGTTTTTGTTAGAATCTGGAAACTAAATCTGTTGGTTGGGCCCTACATGTATGCAGGAGCCTTCCAGTGCCAACTTTTCTAGTTATCTGAGCTTATTATTTGCTGATATTATTTCTGCATTTATCTAAATGCACCAATATCTAATGTCTAGGCATCAATCGATGGCACTGAACAATTGTGAGTGACGGACTTGCTCACAGTAACTGTTTCTCCACGTTACAAGCCGAGAGCTCTAGCAGATCGGCTACTGTACCCGCAACTATGCTTATTGATAACTTTTTTGTTATTAATGAACTTTAAGATCATTTTGACTCTATAGGCAAGTGTCTCTGTTTACCTACTCTTCCTGCTAAACAAATTCTTGATAATGATTGCAACTGCAAACTGATTGACACAGGAAGTATGGCTCTTCACAGGCCATTAAGAACAGACAAAGGGAATAGGGAAAGTTAACTTTTGGCTAATTAATTAAACAAGTAAAGCATGAGTTAACAAATCACAGGTCCATCAGAATCATAGGAAAATGGCTGAAATACCCACAAGTTTTCCACAAGGCAAACACCCAGCAAATTTTCAGCATGCACAAACTCCAAACAAGGTGGTATTCTAATAAAACGATAATCCACAGATGAATGGCATTTGGGGTCCAACTGCATTAGACCAGAATTCAAACAACAACAAAACATATCAAAACAAATCTGCCACTAGTTGTTACTAACCCTGCAGATGGGCAAGATTGGAGGAGTTTAAGTGAGAATGGGAAACCTTGTCTGGAACCTGAAGAAGCTGAAACAAGAAGAGAAAAACAAATCTGTTTACATTTAATCTACAAACACAGCATCATTAATATCAAATACACGGCATATAAGCAATAGTAATCGTATTCATAAACTTCAGATTTCTACAGCATCCAAAGAAAGCTAAATCACGAGAACTAGCTTATTCACAGGCGCTCAGTCATAAAAAAATCAATAGGTAAGAAGGGCTCAGAACTTCTTCAGCACCCAAGAAATCCGACTTGTGGGAACCAGCTTATTTACAGGCACTAAGTCAAAAACAAAACTGGCTGTTCGTATGTGTCTGATTATTTATATAGCGCCTTTAGGTATCTTCTCAAAAGCACAAGAACATGGCTAATCCAACAGTTCTTAAAATGTGCATCTTAAGTTTAACTGAATTTAGTTGAAAATTTCTACGTGGTATGCAGAGATCCCTGCTGTATTTTGGGCCCACTCTAAACCACTGTGGCTGGTCCAAAGACGAGAATCTTGCGTCTGATTCTATCCTCAACAGTCAGCCAATGCAGCTTTTCTCACAGCCTCATATGTGCAAGAATTTTGGCAGGTTGGCCACAGTTTGGGCAGTGCAGCTGAGAACAGACTGTAGCTGACAACTAATGTTTGGCAGGTCCACAGGACAGTATTCATGCTAAAGTAATTGTTTTATTTATGAATCTCAAAAAAACTAAAATGTTTTTATTGCACAGAAATATTTAAATTTAAAATCTAATTTGCACCACACAAGACCTAATTTTACCTGTAAAAGTATAGATTGATACCCATAGATAAACTATTTTCACAACAGAAAAACCATGTAGCATACAGGTGATATATAAGGAAGCAAAAACCCAGTTACTTTGCTTACACGTTCAACAAACTGCAACTCGGCTTTGCACATTCGAACCAGTTTAGGCATTCCACCGATTGTACTTCGAGAGACACTCAGCTGGCAGAGCTTCTCCGCTTTCAGTTTCAGCTTCTGGAGCTCCTCAACCACGTCGTCGCTCGCCGGAACATCAACTTTCGACATCGTGCTTGTATCCTTAAAAATAATTTGTTTTGCTAAATTTTCCATTTTCTCTTCCATCTATTTCTGCCGTTTCTCTGTCCTTCACATCAGAGGCTATCGGTCTGAATTCTCCCGACACGGACTCATCACCAGCCATCTGATGTCCACCTGTTCACATTACTCATAACATATCACATAACACATTCTTCAAGCATCTTAAGATCTGTTTGTATCGACTTGCTTTTGTTGTCTGACCGCTGTGACCCAACAACCCCACAATTCCTTGTTCAGCTGATTTGACACATGGTGTATTAAACAAATGCATTACTTATTTATTTAAATGTTTCAAAAAACGACTTTCCAGATGCCAAAATCTACAGAAAAATGGTGGGTAAAGTTTGACTGTGACTCGAACCACTGATACAAGTAATTCACACGATAAAGCAAAAACTAGAAGGCAAAAAATTACTTGCTTACTTACTACACTACATTAGGCCAGTGACGTAAACGGGGGTTGAAATTAATCCATCTGATCGTAATCGTAAACTTGAAATTTCTTAAGCGCTACTTAAAAGCTAAGCGCAGGACACCAGTTTATTCACAAGCGCTGCGTCAAGTTCGTGGGACTGTCCAAAGCTGCCATGTCAACAAACAAGTCCGGTTGCCAAGAGACCAGAGAGAAGGGGAGAGGAGCTGCTAGGGTGGGTTGTGTTTAATCTGAGAGAAATGGGAACACACCTAAAACGTAGTTACTAAAGGTTTAAAGCATAGTGTACAATGCCTATCATTAACGTGCAATATTTTATCGAAAGGC
This sequence comes from Norana najaformis, assembly GCA_964023275.1. Classification (NCBI taxonomy): domain Eukaryota; kingdom Metazoa; phylum Annelida; class Clitellata; order Crassiclitellata; family Hormogastridae; genus Norana; species Norana najaformis. The sequence continues at coordinate 40,517,337 of OZ029917.1, forward strand.
GCCAATTATGCTTAGCAATTTATCTTGAAACTATATTTTATTAGCAAAATTTAAACCTTTCGCCAGGTCAACATTCACACATTACAATTCATGCATACGCCATTGCAAACATGAATATTCATGACGTCCATATAATATCTCTGAAGGAATATATTATGCGTTAATGACGTTGTAGATGTAATCATATACGATTTCTTAAGACTTTCTTTTTCATATCGCCGTCTAGATATTTCTTCAGATACTCAAAAACTTTACGATTCAATCGTCGTCGCATCCTCTCTTTCTAGATCATCAGCTAATATAAATATAAATATAAATAATACGCGACTGATCTCCACCTTTCGCCTGTGATCCCTTTTCCTCACCGCTACCAAAGCCTCCGATTTGCCAAAGTCGGGGGCTTAATTATTATTGAACGCGATATGAAACTTGGACTTCTTTCCATCATAAGCCGCCTTCCACTTACTCTTTCATCAGTTTCCGCCTTGGAAATTGCTCGCGTTTCAACTTCAAAGCTTACATCCTTGCCTCCCCATGGTTGTGCCTAGCACAGACAGCTACGAACTTGCCGTCCCACATCCATTGTCAATTTATCTCTTGCTGATATTTATATTTACGTTCATTAGGTTTAGTAAACGTTAAAATAGTGTTATCTTTGCTGTTATGGTTTCATAGTAGACGCGCTGTAGGTTTAACTTACTTACTGTTGGCTATTGACCAATCAGAACAGCGAACGAACCAGTGGGCGTAACTAAAGACGAAAACACGGGCGTGATTGGTCAGCCATACCTTGAAAAATGATGATAACTAGGGCATAATTTTCAGGTGTTTTTGCGAGTATTTTTGTAAATTAATTAAAAATCTTAATTATCGAGGTCGATTACAAGAGAGGCGTATTGAACGGCCATTTTCTGACGGGGTTATCGTTCTTTTGTTGGTCCGAGGATTATTGGATCCGAAAGCTTTGCTTTGTTTGGGATGCATGCTTTCGGCTGATAGGTCCATCACTGGAAAGGGAGAGACAGTGGACACGAAAATATATTATGCGAATTTGAATTACGTAATTGGACCTCGCCACTGGACTGGTCAGTTGCTGGCGTGTGTTATATTGGCTTTTTCACGCAATTACTTAGCCAAAATGTATTTCGGCTGCTACTCGAAGATCAGCAGGACAAACATGTAGGCGAATGTTCGCGCAAATTCAGCGTGTGATTCATAATATTAGATTTTCGTTAATTTGGCCCATAATTGTTGCTTTAAGTTAATTTATTGTCTGCTGGCGTAAAGGCGACCGTTGTCTTTAAGTATTTAGCCGGGTTTGAAGATCGTGTGGCATAGATGCCCACGAGAACTATTAGCTCGCGATCGAGGCGAGATCGGATATATCCAGAGACCTGGACTCTAACCTAGCAGTCCGCGACGAGACAGAAATCGAGATCTTGGGCATCCAAGATGAGACTGATACTAAGACCAAGGCACGGAGTCTGAGATGTCCCTGAAAGTCTTTTTTGGCAGTTTTGTTGTTTTCACACATGGTTATGCTGACTTCCATTTTAGTAAATTTCGTGTTTGGTATTGATCAACCAACCTATCACTTGCCACAAGACCTTAACAGGCGAGACCAAGAGGGGACCTGAGATCAAGACAGTGGCTAATCTGTCCGAGCGAGACAAGACTGAGACAAGACGTTAGGTTCACCTCGAGACTAAGGCATTGAAACCAATACTATATTCCTGCCCTACGGAGCATTTCAGAGTCCGCAGTGTCTGTAAGTAGTAGTATCCAGGGTTTAATGACATCTTAGGGCTGCCAGGGCTGATAGCATAATTGAAATCGTAATTGTTGGCATAACGTTTGCTGCATTAGGTCTAAAGCTTTTCTCAGTCGAGTGTTTCATCCAAACTGTAATTAGATGCTATTTGCATGTCATGCCATATTCAGAAAAGGCTGTAACTCTGGCTGATTAACAGAATATCTGGATTAGATGGGCAATTTCTGCATCAGCCTTTCACTCAAAACTGAAAACATTCCACTTTCACAGATCCTATCCTGACAACTCTTCTTCCTCTTATCTCTCTGCTCCAATACCAAACGCCACCCACTGTAGCTGTCACACTGTCTCTCTGCCTGACTTTTGGATCTTGACCTGGAGCAGAACCATTTTGCCTATTGATTTTGTTTTGACTGAGCACCTGTGAATATGCTGGTCCCCGTGATGTGGCACTTTTGTTGGGCACTGTAGATGTCTCGGGATTACGCTTACGATTTTATGATTATCAGGTGCACAACACCCTCTGCCTTTGCTGTCTGCCTGCTGACCTTTTGACTGAAACTGAATCATGTTATACCTGCCTCATCTAGTTTGTTTCTAACTAATCATATACAAATTAAGTATTTTGCATAACGTAACTGTTTTGGACACTGAGGAAATGTGGAGATTACGATTACCATGGATGTTTGTATGTGTAAAAGAATGTTTGAAGTAGCTGGTCCAGCTGAGTGGAACTCTTTACCTGAATCTATTCGAAGATGCTCTTCTATAGATAATTTTAAATTAAAACTTAAGACTCATTTATTCTCTCAGTATTATGTTGTAACGCGTCCTTTAAGTAAGACATTGTTTTATTAAGGCACGTTATAAGTATAAGTTGTATTGTATTGTATTGTATTGTATTGTAGGATGAACTGGACTTACTGGGTCTTATGAAAGGGATTCAGTCTGAAGATGCAATTGCATGACAAGCTGCTCCTGGTCATATCCTGGAAAACTGTACTCGAGTTTCACCCCTCATCACAGCTGCATATCATGTTCCAATGGTGAGCTGAGATTTCTACCAAATCTTTGTGAATTTTGATGGGTTTGAGCTATGGCTGAATTGACGTTGGATGAGGGTGAACCAGAAGATCTGGAAACAGAGTCTGAAGAGTTTTTTCCACCTGTACACTGGGAAACACATCCAATTGCTGGAAAACATGGATTGGAAGTGGTTTCATCAGTGCCGGAAGCCGTCGGTAGCAAGACTGGTGAAGCTGAAGAGATCAGGGAAAGGTCTCAATTCAGCTCAGCTGACGATGGTGGGAAGATGGAATTCAGTATCCCAGATGTCACAAAGAGTGACCCAATCGATGCTTGCGAGTTGATGGGTGATGTGAACTTTTCTCACAGAACGGCAAAAGTTGGGTCTCAGAGTAAGATGCTTAAAGAATGCGAAGACGAATCTCAAAGAGAAGGATCCTGTAGCGAGGTTTTCCCCTCAGATGTTTCTCAGGTTGCTATGGAAAATCCTACAGCTTTCCACAAAGCTTCAGCTGTGGATTCTTTGGAGATGGAAGACCCAGACATGCCTGCAGGAACAAGAACTGAATTTCCACAAACTCTGAACAACGGATCTGATGTAGGTAAAGTGACGCTACGAGATACAACAGCAGTTGAAGACACCATCGCAAAGGCACCAGTTACCATGGAGATCAGCCTGCAGGAAGTGGAACCAGTAGAACCGAATCTGTGCCACAAGTTGAACATTGCAGTAATGACGACAGTGGCAAGCGTCAAAGATGACAAAAGTCCTTTGGTCAGAATGGAGGAAGTCACATATTCGATCACGTCAGCCGAACTTGGTGCAGTTTCTAATCAAAACACTGAACTGAATCAAAATATTTTCGGCTTTTCAACCGACGAACGGTTAACAGCTACTGGAGCAAATCCCCAAAAGAAGAACAAAGAAGGAGACGGTAGGATCGAAGACCAACTGAATATGAATTTTGACGTCAAAGGAAACAACAGACAGAGCAGAACAACGGATGATCTGCCAACCGGCGTTAAAGCCCCACTGCGTCATGTGGGTCACCTGGTCCTCGACGAACTCACCCCAACAGACTCACGGAGATCATACCGGTCGAAGCGAAAGCATTCAAATCCAGCAGCTTCCAGCAGGCACGGTGACTCTCGAAAACGTGGCGATCACAGAGCCGTCGGCGGGGAAGAGTTAGATGAGTCGAATGTTTCGACTGCCGAGCACAAAAGACGGCATGAAGTTCTAGACTCTTTGGCAGCAGATGCATGTCTGTTCATTCCAGCAGTTGGGGACTGGCATGAAGTGACTTCAGAGGGGGAATGTCATGATGCTGTCATGCGAAAATCTTCCTATCTGAGAGCAGTAAAAGTTTCAGGTGAGTGCTGAATTTACACCTATGTGTAGTAAAGTAAAGTCCCTGTGTCCCATGAGAAACGCAGGGGAGGCACTCATTTCCTTATCTTAGGCCCTTGAGCTGGCAATGGATGAATCCCAAAGTCCTGGACACACCCAGTGCATCACAGGGCTTGCCGTTTACATCCCGGCTTATGATGGTGCCAAATTGTACTAGAGGCACGGTGTGTGTAAACAACTTGCCCAGGGTCATTACACAGAGTTGAGCCCGCAGCTGTATGTGTATTAGATTTAAGGAAGGACTTATATCGAAGACGATGTCCGAAGTTACTCCCAGCTCGACAGCGTGATCTATGTCTTTTCCATATATAGGGCCCAGGATTCGCTAAGGCTGTGATTACAATTACGAGATGAACCTAGTTGTAGACGTTACAGGCTGACACATTAGCCACTAGCCATGCCACGTCAGACAGCTGTGTTTGACATTGCAGTCACCACCTTATATCATTATGCGTATAATTTATACGTAGCCTGTGTAGAGGTGCTATATAAATGATCAGATGCCTACTGACACATATGCATGTGTATTCAGGTCGACGTTGCCTACTATTTATTTTGTTTTGGTACAAGCTATTGTTTTTATAGCTTTCTTTGTGCCTGGGACACATTCTTGAAAGGAGCTCATGAAATAACTGATGCTCTGCACTTGCTTTAAGTAGTCCTTTGGAAATTTGGAGTTTACGACTGTGATGACTTGCAAGTTTTTACTTTCCTTTTTATTGAAGCGTCGCAGATCGGAGACGCAAAGGTCCATCGAAGTACCTCATATCGTATTGCAACCGCCAGACACCAAGTTCCCTCTAGTGGTGAAGCTGAACAACTTCCAAATACGTAAATAGTTCTTGTTTGTCACTTGATTGCGGCTACAATTCATTCACATTGTTGGTTGTCTGTGTGTTATGAACGATTTTGTAATTGTTGCCTCAGTTTTCATCCATGAAAGTGTATGTTTGTCTGTGTTGAGATACTAAATATGGCGCATTGTAGCATCTCTCAAAATGCTGCACGCATGGTCTTTGAGAGGTTTCTAAAAATACCATGTAAATGCTTTGATACATGCATATGAAATGAGGTTATGAATAAAAAGTTAGACTGGTTAGTTAATAAACTAATTAGTTAATAAGTGAGCATTAGAAGCACATATTGTAGCAGGTTGATAGGTTTCTGTATTGGTATTTCTTGTTATTATGATATTGGTGGAGTTTCTAAAGAGTTCTGTAGAGATGTCTTAACAACAGCTTACCTTTATCTTGTAAGCATGTGTATAGTTGGAGGTGAGCGATGGTCTAGTGGTTAGCATGCTGGACTAATAACCTGGAGGTTGGGGTTCAAATCTCTCCCAGAGCAGAAATCGAGATCTCTGCTCTACATGTGCCATATAGAGAACTCGGCTTTCAATTGAGTATATTGTCAGTGGAAAGATCAGTGGCAAGGGAGATGACTGGCCACTAATGTCATATGCCAAGGCTAAGAAAGTGAAGTCGCTAACAGTTCATACTCACGGCTGCCACTCGAGTTTAGCTTAAGTGCATGCTCATCTCTTCTTACCTTTCTTACCTTTATCTTTACATTTACCGTCATATGACAGTGCTATAGTACAGTTTGGGCCTGCTGTTCTCTTCTTACCTTTCTTACCTTTATCTTTACATTTACCATAATATGATAATGCTATAGTACAATTTGTACAGGGCTCAAGCAGTAGAGAACAACTCAAATGAGTTGGACCCACTGAACGGTTCAACTCGTTCAGACAGAACAACAAGTTCTCACATCTCCAAGGAAACGACTGAACCGTGCCAGTCGGACGAAGCAACGAGAAAGGTGAAGTCGGACCGCCGGGGAAGTTCACACCACTCGGACCATGGGCGGCGTCCCAGTCTTGCCAAAGACCTTCTGCTTTTGTCTCCAACTGCAGTGAGCGCTGCGCAGTCGTGGAACGAAACTGGTGCTATTTCAAATTCTGGTGCTACTGATCTTGCGTGAGTCTGTTTTGTAATTTTTTTATTTGTTGCACTTACTTGGTGGGCATGCAAGGTCAGTAAATCTGAATCTAAGGTATGAGACAAGTATGAGCCAACAATTTTGACTGAGTCACTATACAGAGTTCATTCTGCTGGCTTCAATTCACAGTCGTTGGATTGCAAACCCAGAACACCTTCACTGCACATATAAAGGAAGTTTATGGCTGCGTTTATTGGCCCTCTTCTGAAACCAGATGTGATATTTTCTAGTTTAAGAAGAGGTTGTTCCAGTAAAATGGTCAGAAGAGCTTAATTTGAGTGTAGGAATCTAGTTGTTACATTGGCAAGTAGTCAACATAGAGCATATCAATGGAAAATCACTTTTATCATCAGTTTGCCTTTTAAGCCATAGTCTCTTCTGCATTCCTGTTCTGACATTTTGCGAAGAGTTCTCTCTCATTGTAGAGGAAAGTGCAGTAAAATGGGAAGGAGGGACAGTAAATCTCAGAGAAATTCAGTCTGCATATCTAGATGAAGTTTGGGTAAAATTGTGGTATAAATGTGACGGTGGTAATGATGATTGTTTCAGAAGTACTCCTACGAAATCGAGTGGAATTCGAAGACTTAAAGAGCTTTTCATGGAGAAAGTACGAAACAACTTCTAATCATCTCAGCATTGAAAATTATCTAGACAGCGATTTCAATTTGAACGCTTGAGTGCTGCGTATGAAGTTTCGTTAGAGGAGATGCAACGATACCTTCCAAGCACTATACAAATATTTGAATTAAGATTCTTTCTTAATGTGGTATTCTTATTAATTTACAAATGTAAATTAACAAAATTAGATGGCATTTTGGCTTGGTTACGATTGGAAAGGAATTTTTTAGAGTTCACCAAAAGATGGCAGCACTGTTGATCAACCGCATTTCGTCTATGAAGATAACCAGGAAATGCTGTCAAGTTCAGCTGTGGTTGACGGTCAACTTAACTGCAAGAATACGATGATGGATGGAAAGGTAGCTGTTGATATGCAGACATTCTAAGGCTTTTACAAACGGATGAAATATTGCGTATTCTTCCTACTTATCTGTTTCAATTTGATAACCCACCGTAGCCTAGCTTCTGGTTTCTCTGGGCTTTCAGATTTCATGCTGGCTTCTACAACAGAGTCTGGTTTTTGATTACAGTTTCACTTGATTGGTGCCTTGGGATTATGATAATGGTGCTGTAGAAGTTATTAGATTAGATTAGGTGCTGTGTTTATGGACTTCATCTGTACGGGCCCTTTGCATTCTAGTTAACTTCAGCCTTTGTAAAATGTGTCATTCAAACTTTGGATCAGTAAAAGAGATGATGATGATGACGACGACGAGAACGATGATGTCCAATGAAGTTGTTGAGACCCTTTAATTGTAAAAGTAAGGAAAGACACTTGGTTAGATACCTCCAAAGTATGGTCTCTAGGTTGAAGGATTATCTGACTGAGGCACAGATGCAACCTTAGTAAAATAATATAAAGTCATTTAGAACTATAAATAACAAGCTACATTTAAACTTCTTTACCTTTAGTAACTGACTGCAGCCACATACGGCGCAATAGTAGTATCTGCAATGTAAAATCACTCAACTGAATAACAGCAAAACATACCAAGGTGAAACGTCATGACTTTGCCGAATTTGCCTGTTCTGGACAGAAAGTTGTGTTAAAAATTGTCTAACAAAGTATTTAGAACGTTGTTCTCTGACTGTTGTGATTAGCGATCAACCGACCGAGCGTGGAAGTGCGTTCATGCAGTACTTCGTGGACACCACCTTTATCTTCATCCGGATAAAACAACCCAGGTAACTTTGCATCAGAATTCAGATAATTAGGTCATAATACAAGATGTTTGTTATATAGTGGCTTTACATAGCCTGTTTAGGTAGCCAAACTGTGACCTGCTTTAGGTAGCCAAACTGTGACACCCTCTGGGCAGGAGGAGTAACTATGACATTTTTAGCTACCCAAACCTGTGAATTCGTTGGGAAGAGTGGGTAGTAACTATGATATGCTTTAGGTAGCCACATGGTGACACTGTGAAAAGTCGAGGAGTAACTTTGATGTGCATTAGGTACCCAAACCATAACCTTTTTGGAAAGAGGTGGGAGTCATTATGGCTTTAAATAGCCAAACTCTGAGACTATGAAAAGTTGAGGAGTAACTAAGCCTTGCTTTAGGTAGCCAAACTAATGCCTTTGGATAGTAACAAGAGTAAGTATGATGTGCTTTAGGTAGCACAGCTGTGATCTTGGAAAGTGAGGGGAATAACTGTGACACACTTTACATAACCAAACTGCGATTGGATTGACTCTGTATTGCAAATTCAAAACCTATGCAGTCCAACTCAACAGTTTTAAATCAAAACATGTTACAACCTTTTACGCTGGCATTAAGTCTTGACATGTTTTTCCAGAATGTTCTTGTTTACGAGCATCCGGTTTCCGTGAAGAATGCATTGGTCGATATTGCTTACGATTACGTGAAGCGCAAGAACGTGTTTCGTTTGACAACGTATAACATATCGGAGTTTCTGCTCGAAGCTTCGGATCAGGAAAGCATGCTCCATTGGATCCGTTCGATCCAAGAGTGTGGTTATTTGAGCAGCGATGTTAGTACAAAGCTATGGTACTTATTAATGTATTGTTGATTATTACAAGTTGACACTTGTAAGTAATTTCACAGTTACTTTTACGTGTTTACTTTACGTGTAACCAGGTGGGTGGCTGCTTGGTTTTGTTGAGACAACACTGGGAGCACTGTTGTTAGTATTAATTGTTACATTTGCATATACGTTATTTACATTTGCTTTTACGTTGTTTACATTTGTATTTACATTATTTACATATGCATTTATGTTTGTATTTATGTTATTTAAGTTTGTGAGGTTGTATTACTTTTATAGTAACATTTTGTTCCTGGTTACATGGATACATTTCTAGTTTGTATTTGTTACTCAGAAGGAATTCTCTGCAAGTCGTGAACTCATTCGTCAGAAGCGACTTATGTCGCGTCAGGCGTCACGCAGTGGTGCCAACGACTCTTCTCACAGAAAACACAGCGATTCGTCAAGATCACCAAGACTGGCTTCGAAAATTCCCGAACCTGTTGGTGCACCACGAACTCGAAAGACTTCAAGGGATCCTTCGAAATCCCCACAGAGAGACAACCAAGCGACTGACGAGGAAACTCCAAGGTCACCTCAGCGTAAAACAACATCGACCATTCTTAGACATGCTGGTGAGTCAGAGCAGATGGTCTTTCTGTGTAATGGTGATCTTTGGTAATATTTAGTGTAATGTAATGTAATGACAACAATTTATATAGTATCGTAAGTAGCAGGCTAATTCTAGGGTGCTTTACAAAGTCAAAAATCAGCCCAAGTACTAAGTAATGGTAATCTTTGTATGATAATCAGAATTCCACATGATGTCTGGTTTAGCTGATGCAACGCTGGCAGGAGCAGTGAAGTTAAGAAAAATCTGGCAAGGTTAGCATCTTATCCAGTATAATCTATATACTTCTGTAGCACCATTATTATAATGTGCAGGGTGCCTGCCTGCCTGACTCTGATCTGGACCTGGAACCCAACATTTCATGCCTATCAAATTTGTTTCTACTGAGCACTTGTGAATAAACTGCTTCACTCAGCTTAGCTTTCATTGGGCGCTGTAGAAATCACGAGTTTACGATTTTACGATACAGTAACAGTTGAAGGTCGCTTCAGATGAAGATGCAGTCAGAAATCATGATCCACAGGAGAAGCACGGTTGAATCTGATTGATAAGGGAAACCAGAAGCCAGTCTGCAGTGGATAAACAAAGGAATTTTTTAGAGTTGGGTACTTTCTGAGATGGGTACTTTCTGATAAGATACCATGCTACCTGGCACCAATCTAGCCCTCCATCCTTTATTGGTTGGTTATGTAAGTTGAAAAGAAAGTTTGGAGGTTAAAAAACTGCATTCTGTCATTGGTCTTGTTCGTGCCTCTCAACAAATCTGTATTCGAACTGGCTTATCCCATGGATTATGATTTTGGATTGCGATTTTGACTTAAAACAACCATCGACTGTTGCCGTGGGCATTATGATAACGTCTCGGCCAGCTGATCCTTCCTCGCATGATACCACTTCGAGTTCCGACCTGCAGATTTATATATTTTCTGAGGAAATGTTAAAAGTTGTTTGTTGACTTCTGGTTGTGTTTAGACAATTCGGAGCAGAAATCAAAGGACGTTAGGACGTGGAAATCAAAAATGGTGAAGAAATTCAAGCGGTTGAGTTCACAGTCTCCAGCGACACCTAGTGTTGAGCAGCTGGGTGCATTTGGTGTCGAATTAGACAAATGTGTTCCATCTGCTAACAATGAAGTTAGTTTCATGGAAATTAACTAAAATTTTATTTTTACTTTGAAAAATTAATGGCGCGTATGCATTCAAACATTTATATAGTGCCTTTGAAAATCCTGTCAGAGGTGCAGCTCAGAGTTTTAATCCTCAAGTTGCAGGACCTGGTATTGAAGCAGAGACAGAATTAAAGGAAAATTTATTTATTATGAGCTACACAGCTTGACAACAAAATGTAACATGTAACAAGGGTTCAAATCCCCATTTTGTCCTTATGCTCAAGTTAATAAATGAACAGTTGACAACTTTATGAGTGATAACAAAATAAATAAATAAATAAAGTATTTATTATTAATAATAGCAACACTTGCTAATAGCAGTCAGGAACACAATTATGTCTAAAAATTTGGCCTGAGTAAATGCAATGAAAAATTAATAGCTATTTTCAGTAATTAAGTAATTTTATTATTTCCAGTCTGTGCCACTTATTGTTGATGCATGCATCACGATTGTTGAGTCAAAGGGTTTAACGAACAAAGGAATATACAGAGTCCCAGGCAACAGTGCTGCCATCACACAGCTGCAAGCGGAACTAAACAAGGCAAGTCCACACTTCAGTTTTGTAGTGGTATTTATTTTTAATTTTTTATTTAGTTTAATTCCACACTGTAAAATGCCAAAATTAACTTCATGGATGAAGGTTTGAGGCTTTGTAACATTCTACTCATTTTATTCCATTTATTCTACGTCAAAAATGTAGAAGAATTCTGATATATCGTGGCCCCTTTTCTCTCAGCTTACACACCCTAACAGCTCCTTTCCCCCTTCTCTCTCTGGTCTTCTGACAACCAGACTTGGTTTGTGACATGGCACTCTGGACAACCCCTCTGACTTGACGCAGCACTCATGAATAAGCTGATACCTTGAGCTTAACTTTTTAAGTAGTGCTTTAGAAATGTCGAGTTTACAATTACAATGCATCCCAATTTTACTTCGAATTTTGAAAGTGATCTCATTATAATACAACCGCGTTACTGATGTGGCTGGAAAAGACAGCATAATAACGAATGTAGGTATCTGGACATTTATATAGCACCTTTTAAGACCATCACAAACGCATTTAAACCATGGCTGTCGGACAGAAATAAAATGGTATGTTTTAATGTGAGTTGAAATTATTTCTCGAGCTGTCTCTGTTGGAAAAGTATGTATTCTTAGGGGAAGAAGGACGGTACAGTGCTTGAGAAAATTTGATTCTGTTGTTTATTTTAGGATCCAACGAGTATTAACCTGGAGAGTGAGAAGTGGCAGGATGTAAACGCAGTCATCAGTCTTCTGAAGCTGTTCTTCAGAGAATTACCTGACCCGCTGATCACTAAAGGTCTGCGTTTATGACTTTCAGCTCATTAATATTAATAATCATATATCATTATTTATATTAATGACATAGATGTTTATTTCTGATAATGTTAGTATTAACATTATTATTAATATTGTTTTTTTGAAGTTAGCTTAACTACTCTCCTTCTTTGTGTATATGAGTGTATGTTTATGTATGAAGACGCTTAACATCAGCACATTTTACGGACCTTACAGAACTGCTGCATCATGGATGTTCAACATATCCCATCAAGCTCATCTGGAGGTAGTTTTAAATGTATGTTGAGGAAATTCGAATGAAACTCTGCACAGATGTACTGGAAGACTGTTCCAATGGAAAGGTCCAACACTGGATAAACAGTTGATTATCTGGACTTGTTTTGTACTAGTGGTGAATTCTAGTTAGATTAGGCTGCCTCTCTGTCTTGTGGACTGACCTTCTGGATATTGTGGCTTGGATTTGATGCACCATCGGTTGATGCCTTGTGCATTAGACACCAACACATTAGAAGTTACTAATTATTATTCTTATGATTAGTTATCTCTTAGGTCAGCATAGGGAGCACTTTTATGAATTACATATACAGTATTACATGAATTACATATATATATATTATTGTCTATACATGGATACATATTGCAGAACTGTATTCGTCAATGATCGAAGCAAATCGTGTGGATGATCCAACAAAGCGGATGCTTAAGATCAAACGTCTGCTTCATCATTTGCCGATGCACAACTTTGAGACGTTCCGCTTTCTTGCCTGCCATCTGAACAAAGTGGCATCAGCTGGCGATGTCAACATGGTAAGAAGGCTTGTCAGATCAAGACTCAAAATGTCAACATGGTAAGAAGTCTTGTAGGATCAAGACTCAAAATGTCAACATGGTAAGAAGTCTTGTAGGATCAAGACTTCACTATCATCACAGTAAGAAGTTTTGTTGGATCAAGACTCAAAATGTCAACTTGGACTGTCATAGCTTGCTCAGACTCATGAATATGCTTGAAGACGCATTTTTGTTTTAAGTCCTTTTTTGAATTGATTAACTGACCGGTGATGGCTATTCCAGAGTTGTCAGAATCTCGCTAAGATCTTTGCTTTAAAACCCAAAATCGTTTTTTGTTCCTTCAAGGAAACTGAAACCGAGCTTCACTCACTTTCCATCGTTGATTGCTTTTTCCAGATGGATGCAAGAAATCTGGCAATTGTCTTTGGTCCAACGTTACTGCAGCCAAAACAGGACATGCTGAATATGGTGAAGGATATGTCAGATCAGTGTCGCATTGTTGAGAGTATTATCCTTCATGTGAGTCAGTTTCTAGTTTCTAGTCTAATCAAAATGGCTTCCATGGCAAAAATGACAGAACTACTCTAATCTAAATCTCTTCTAAAGCGCTGTTAGTTATCAAAATGCTGAAAATTTCATTTGATGGTCGCTTCAATTGAAAACTGAAAATTGCAATCAAAATCATAATTTGTTGTTAAATTCCGATAGGTCAGAGAAACCAGTAGCCAGGCTACGGTGGGCAAGCAACTTGAAAGAGATGCGTCCTTAGTTAAGTTTTGATGAATTTGTCTGGATCCGTGTGCTTCTAACCTGAGACCAGATGACAGGCAACAAGCGGAATAAGCAATTTTAAAACAATGAGACTACAACCCAGAATCGATGTAACAGAATTTGCAGAATGGACACACAGCAGGTAGTGAGTTCCAGAAAACGTTTCCTTGAGAATGAATTGTAACTTCACTTACATTGGGATTCAGACTGTAATCTGTTACTGTCCGTAATGTAAACTGTAATTGTTGGTGCACATTTATATAGCGCCTGTTCAAGAAATCTCTGTCAACAGATGAATAGTTGAGAAGAACGTGCATTAGCAATCTGTTCTGCTGATTTATTCGAGTTACTTGCTGGACTGAAAATTGTTCATTTCAAATTTGCAGTGTGACTGGTTCTTCAGTTCCTGGGACGAGGATGTGAATGTTCCGGCAGATGGAGAGAAAGACGTTAGCACGGTTCCGATCACCGGAATGGATCAGCAGCTCATCGAAAAAGCGGAACACATGGGTAAAGGAAAAATCAAGTTTCGCCAACTGTTTGTGTGTCTAGAGTGCCTGGGTAAACGCAACCTTGGTTTACTGGTTTCTAACTTTTATTATTCAGTGTAAATTCTTTTGATTAGATTCGTTGGACTCATGTACACAGCCCTTTTTTTCTTCTTTGTCTGCCATTCTATGGCGCTATATAAATTGCCTTATTATTATTATTTTAATATTCATTTGGAGTTCTGTTTTCTTAATTGAATATTTCGTGTGTTTTTATGTAGCAATCTGCAGTTTTGCTTTTCTGTTTTGTTAATGGGATTTTTGCTTTTCTGTTTTGTTAATGGAATTTATCTGTTTTAGTTATCAATTTGAGGTGTCTAGTTTTTAATGGGGGAAAGATTTATTTATTTTTATTTGTCCTTATTCATTGGACTCGTGCACAGCACCCTTTTCTTCTGCTTTGGCCGTGTTATGGCGCTATTTAAATTATCTTATTATTATTTAAATTATAATCTTGTAATTGTAATTTAAAATTTGTAGAGCACCACTTCAAGATAAACTCATCAGGGGCATTCTCTTTTGCAGTTCTGTTTTCTTAATTGAATATTTCATGTGTTTTTATGTAGCAATCTGCAGTTTTGCATTTCCTTTTTGTTAATGGAATTTTATCTGTTTAATTTATCAATTTGCCATGTGTAGTTTTTATTGGGGGGAAAGATTTTGGTATTCATTTTTAACTGTTCTTTTATTTGAAATTTTATTTGTTTCACGTTTTCTTTAGTGCTGGAAGAACAGATACAGAGTAACAAGAAACTCTGGAGACCAAATGCCGCTCGAAAGATGAACTCGAAGGATCGTTTCACCGGGTCCGTCAGCAGCTGTCTGGACTCCAACAATGAGCGAAATATAGACGAGGAAATCTTGCTACGAAGTGGACCAGTCACTGACAAAAAAGTGGCCACCAGGAACGATGGGAAAAATGCAAAGACACGTGCACAATCGGTTCCCCCTCGACCGGTTTCCACCCTGCAGGTGCAGCCTGGAAAACCAGTGGAACGAATGACCGAGACGGCTCCAGCCAAGCGGAAAAATTCATCACCCGTGACGATCCAGCGAAGGGAGTCGGCTGTGCCCGGAGGAACGGGAGTCGCACGTCACCAGTTTCATAGATCGAGTTCCGAAGCGAGCGAGAAGACTTACAGGGTGTCGTCAAACACACGAGGCAAACAGTTCGGTGGTACAGCTAACTCAAAAGCGACTCTATTCGAGCAGCAGGCAAACAACAGACAACGGAAATCTATAAGTTCTCAAGCGTTGTTCAACGCCAAGTTGGTACAGAGTCATAAGCTTTCGCCTGGTTCAACCCCACGCAGTTCGGAGGAGAAACTGGGCAGCCCACATTGCTGTCGGGGACCTCAGATGAGCAGCTCGCGGGTTATGCTTGCCGGGGATCTGGGGGACGCGAAGCGAAAGAGAGCATCGCAGCACCACACGAGAACAGATGGATATGGCCGGGTTTTGCATCCAGTTAAGTCCAGTGTTGGTTCAAGGAAACCGGATGCTTTGTTGCGTAGAGATGGACATTCTGAAACGAGATCTGTCGGAACAAAACAACCCGAACTTAATAGATCTAAGGAAGACGAAAATCGCAAGGTGGAGGAACAAAAGAATCTCGAACCGTCAAAGAAGGACTGCCAGTTAGATGCCGATAAGACTGACATTCGTATTTTAGAAGAGCCATGTCTTGTCCTACGACAGGCGGACAGCCGCAAAGTCTGGAACTCGACGAACCAGAAGTGGGAAGATCTTCCAAACAACAAAGGACCTTCCTCTTCCCCTAAGAGAAGTCCAGCCAAGTCAAGTGTTCATAACAATCAAACGTCTCCTGCCTCGTCAACCCGATTAAACAATGAGAACACTGCCCTCGACAGATCTACAGCAGACGCTTCCAACGACGATGGAGTAAATCTATTCACGGAAAAGTCCAATGTAAGCCTGCACTTGAGCAACAAGGAGAAAACTGAAGACGTTCCGGAGATAACAGAATTATCGCTGGAACACCAGGTGGTTTGCGAAGACAAGGAAAACCACATTGAAATTGTGTTCTCCAATAACACGGAAAATTCCATTATTCGTCTCTCTCCAGTCTGTCGATCGTACCTCAAGCCAGACGTCTCCGATGGAAGCATTAACCCTGGAAAAGTGGCGCACAGTTGCAGCCTCGACTCGTCTCCTGGCGACAATCCACCTACGCCTCAAACGATGCAGGTTGTTCTGCGACGGAACCATCCAGATTTCTCAAAATCTGGGCAGGTCAGGGAGCCGCATTCGCAACCACTCGTTAGTTCTCTTCTCATTTCTCCAAACACAGATGACCAACTGTCCAAAACACAGCAGAAGGACACGTGGCGTCACACCCTAGAAGGCAGCAACAGTAACGAGTGTGAGCTGGACCCAGTCTTCGGCAACCCGCTGAGCAAGACTCTTCATCGGACCTCAAGTGAGCCGAGCATAAGGGTTTCTTCTCCGATCATTCCTCAACCCAGAGGTTCCCCGAAAAAAGAGACGAGACCGAAAGACAGACGTTCACTCTCGGCTTCTGCCAGATCTCGCAGCGAAAAGCATCACAATACTCGGCCTGTTCGTACGGGATGCCTCGGGTATGGGGCAAACGATCGCTCACGTTCTCTGACCTATGAATCGTCGGTATAGAGTTTGTTTCGAGGAATTGCAAGCCAGGCAGCATCTGAAATGTGGTTTTGGTGCACGGAATTGTTTCTACTTTCATTCCTGTCAAAATGTTTTGTTTCACTTCCAAGATCCGGCTAGAAAAAGGCACTAGGGTTGAAATCCATGCAGTCACTGTCTACTCTGAATCAGGCCGTAGTTTCCACTGATTGTATGTGCCGGCATCCTGAAACCGGGTTTCCACTTTTATTCCTGGTAAATGTTTTCCCTCATGTCCAAGATCCGGTTAAAACAAATCTCCACGGCTTCCTACTGTACCAACTAGATGAGACTAAGTATTTTCTGCTGATTGCTTGTGGCAGCAAGTTAACACTTGGTTGTGAAAGCTTGGTTTCTGTTTGCGTTGTGTTAACTTTTTAAACTCTGGTGTTCCATACCCAAGGACTTTCTTAGCATCCAGTCTGATTTATTCCTTGGGGTTGAAATCCACCTGGTCACATCTTACCGTGTCCACAAAATCAGGCAATCTTGGCATTCCACAAATGGCTCATGATAGAATTTAATGTGAGAAATGGTGTCTGGCTTAAATACTTCCATATGTTCTATGGTGCAGACTGGAATTTTTCACTGTACTTGGAATCAGGCAGCTGCATAGGCTCCAGTATTTCTTTAATAATGCATTTTTTCCATGTTACTATACAGTTGAAAATCCATCCTGGCCAACTACATTTTTTACAGTCTGATCTAGTGACTTCTGCAAACGGCTGCAGTTGGTAGTTGCTTCAAATGAAACTGTTGTAAAAATTATGACCTTTTGGAGAACCCCTGGCCCAAATTCGTTAATGCAGGGAAACCAGAAATTTCAGCCTCAGTTGATAAGCAAGTTGAAGCAGAAGGCTTGACAAATGGCTCGTTTTGTAGATGGTGCGCTGTTGCTTTACGTTGTTCAAAGTGATCTGAACTGACAAGATTTGTTTTCCAAGAATTATTACGCAAATGTCAGAGGTTTTAACGTGTAACTGTTTTTCAACTTGTGTAATTTGTGCAGTATTACGTGATGTCTTTTGTCGTTGGTGTCACAGCGCCATCTGGTGTTTGGTGGTGAAATGTTGTTTGTGATTAAACTGAGATTACTAGTATTTTTCCTGTTCAATGTGTTAAAGTTTGATGTGAGAACAAAGATTATTTTTTGTGGTGATCAGCGAGATTCATTTTTCTGACGTGAAACTTGTTTTACTCATTCCACAAGTCTGCGTGTGTTCTGTGCTGGGTTCTAACTTCTGTCCAGTTCTTTCAGACTTGCCAGTGTACAGATTTGTTAAACTTTTCATTATGAGTTGTATGCATTGTTAGCACAGGTACTAGATGTGTGTGTATCCACATGTGTGATGGTTTATAAGGCTTTGTAAATCTTGCGTTGTTGCAGGTTATGTGAAATCTCTGTTGGAAAGCTGTAAGCCACAATTGTTCTAAACTGGAGTTTTGTTGCAACACTGCTTTTGGGAGCAATAAGTATGATGACATAATGAAGTCGCTTTCTATGACTGATTTAAATTTTGGATTCACGTCAAATTCAATTTAGGATCAATGTCAAATTTAATTTGAGATTCAGGTCAAATTAATTTTGGATCGAGGTTAAATTAAATTTGGGGATTCACTTTCCTGAATCGCATTATCGTAATCGTAAACTCAGTTTCTAAAGTGGTAAGTGCAGGGCACCAGCTTATTCATGAGGACTGTGTCAAGGCAGATGGTTGTCCCGAGATACCAAATGAAGAAGGAGATCCGGTTTCAAAGAGACCTGAAGAAAGAAGGAGACAAAGAGCAGCTCAGGTCGGTTATGTTTAGGTTGAGAGAAGTGGGAAGATGGCAGCTTGGATGGATGTTTCTTTGTATGATGAAGCTACAGTGTGAACTTCTTGGTCTTTCTTCGCCTCTTTTCTCTAAGCGCTTGAAAGCTGTTCTGTTTGATTGTGGCCTTGTGTCGTGAGGTTGGGAACGCCTCTGAGGAATTTCTCTGAAGCAGTGCTATACAGATTCGTTGTTATTACGATATGTCCAATCGCTCTAGATCAGAATTCATATTATAATGAAGCATGTTTTAAGGAGGTTCTACTGTATGCATGTCTTTTTGTTGTACCTCGTTGTCATGGTGATGAAAATATTTATTTTGATGAGGAATTTGTTGCTAAGAAGCAGTATCGGTTCAGTGATGGTTGCAACGCTGACGTGTTGCAAGTTGTTGACCGTTGTCTTTTGGAAAAGAGTGGATGCCGTTGTTGAAACCAAATTGAAACGTGATCTCATGGCATTGCATTTCTCATGTTTTGTAAATAGAAATGATTCTACTTAAACTGATGGTAACAAACTGAGTCTTTTTGACGAGTCAATTTCAGACGTTTTCACCTTGTAAGTATTTTGTTGTAGAAGCACTTTGCATTGAAGTTTGAGATGTAAGAATCAATGCAAATTTGAACAGTGAATTATGAGAAATGTAACATCAGACTGAATTGTAAAATATGTTTGCTGAACAGTTGCTTGTAAAAAAATTGCAGTCCTTGACTACAGTAAAATAATTACGATTATGATTGATTGATTACGATTAAAATAATAAGTTTAATTAGTTACTGATAGGATTTGCATTTTAACATATGAGTTATCTCATATTGTTTCTTGCAATTTCCTTTGTCCAGATTAAGGCAAAGTAAGACAGTATGATGCTAACAAACCATAAGTTAGGCAGAGAGAGACAGAGAGTGGTAGAGAACAAAGACAGACAGAGATAAAGCAAGACAGACAGACAGACAGACACACATTGAGAGGGATAAAGGAAGAGAGATGCAGAACTTGCGTGCTTGATGAAGCACTGTAATTGATGTTTGTATATCTTGATGGCCTGAATCTTCATTTGTAAATACATCTTTGCTTCATCTGTAAATAGAAAACATAATTTAAATCCTTCAGTTTGCTCGTAACTTAACGTCTTATTTTTGTATTATCTGTTTTGCATTCCGGGTACTCGTTGAAGTTCTGTGACTTGTAGTAGCTGTTTGCAGTGCTAGGTATTATGCGTGTCCCAAGAAAACGTTTGACGTAGATGAAATCTATTGTTGTTTTTCAGTTTGATGTCTTGGCAGAACACTGAATCCAGTTAATGGCTGGAATCGTTTAAAAAGTAAAGTATCCCATATCCCACAAGTGAGACATAGGGGAGGCGATAGCTGTGTTTCTTTTAGGTCCATGAAAGGCGCTATATAGCTATATAAATACATGAAGAATACGATGATGATGACGATAAAGATGATCAGATCAAGTCAGATTAGAGTAGATTAGATTAGGTGTAATCCTGACCTGGATCTATAGAGAGCAGGAGTGGCAATGGCAGCATAGATGATTCCTCCAATGCCAGACATGCTGCGAGGCGATGCTGGCCTGCTGAGTCGATGCTGGACCGCTGCGAGGCGATGCTGGCCCGCTGGGAGGAGATGCTGGCTCGCTGCGTGGCGATGCTGGCCTGCTGAAAGTCGATGCTGGCAGGCTGTGAGGCGATGCTGGCAGGCTGCGAGGCGATGCTGGCGGGGTGTGAGTCGATGCTGGCAGGCTGTGACTCGATGCTGGCCTGCTGGGAGGCGATGCTGGCCCGCTGCGAGTCGATGCTGGCAGGCTGTGAGTCGATGCTGGCAGGCTGTGAGGCGATGCTGGCAGGTTGCGAGGCGATGCTGGCGGGGTGTGAGTCGATGCTGGCAGGCTGTGACTCGATGCTGGCCTGCTGGGAGGCGATGCTGGCAGGCTGCGAGGCGATGCTGGCCTGCTGGGTGGCGATGCTGGCCCGCTGCGAGGCGATGCTGGCCTGCTGAGTGGCGATGCTGGCCCGCTGGGAGGCGATGCTGGCAGGCTGAGAGTCGATGCTGGCCTGCTGGGAGGCGATGCTGGCCCGCTGTGAGGCTATACTGGCAGGCTGAGAGTCGATGCTGGCCTGCTGGGAGGCGATGCTGGCCCGCTGCGAGGCGATGCTGGCAGGCTGACAGTCGATGCTGGCCCGCTGCGAAGCGATGCTGGCAGGCCGAGAGTCGATGCTGGCCTGCTGGGAGGCGATGCTGGCCTGCTGGAAGGTGATGCTGGCAGGCTGTGAGTCGATGCTGGCCCGCTGCGAGGCGATGCTGGCAGGCTGAGAGTCGATGCTGGCCTGCTGGGAGGCGATGCTGGCCTGCTTGGAGGCGATGCTGGCCCGCTGACAGTCGATGCTGGCCCGCTGCGAGGCGATGCTGGCAGGCCGAGAGTCGATGCTGGCCTGCTGGGAGGCGATGCTGGCCTGCTGGGAGGCGATGCTGGCCCGCTGCGAGGCGATGCTGGCCTGCTGAGAGTCGATGCTGGCAGGCTGGGAGGCGATGCTGGCAGGCTGGGAGGCGATGCTGGCCTGCTGGGAGGCGATGCTGGCCCGCTGCGAGGCGATGCTGGCAGGCTGAGAGTCGATGCTGGCCTGCTGGGAGGTGATGCTGGCAGGCTGAGAGTCGATGCTGGCCTGCAGGGAGGTGATGCTGGCCCGCCGGGAGGCGATGCTGGCAGGCTGAGAGTTGATGCTGGCCTGCTGGGAGGCGATGCTGGCCCGCTGCGAGGCGATGCTGGCAGGCTGAGAGTCGATGCTGGCAGGCTGGAAGGCGATGCTGGCCCGCTGCGAGGCGATGCTGGCAGGCTGAGAGTCGATGCTGGCCTGCTGGGAGGTGATGCTGGCCCGCTGGGAGGCGATGCTGGCAGGCTGAGAGTCGATGCTGGCCTGCTGGGAGGTGATGCTGGCCCGCTGGGAGGCGATGCTGGCCCGCTGACAGTCGATGCTGGCCCGCTGCGAGGAGATGCTGGCAGGCTGAGAGTCGATGCTGGCCTGCTGGGAGGCGATGCTGGCAGGCTGGGAGGCGATGCTGGCCTGCTGGGAGGTGATGCTGGCCCGCTGCGAGGCGATGCTGGCAGGCTGAGAGTCGATGCTGGCCTGCTGGGAGGTGATGCTGGCCCGCCGGGAGGCGATGCTGGCCTGCTGGGAGGCGATGCTGGCCCGCTGCGAGGCGATGCTGGCAGGCTGAGAGTCGATGCTGGCCTGCTGGGAGGTGATGCTGGCCCGCCGGGAGTCGATGCTGGCCCGCTGACAGTCGATGCTGGCCTCTAGGGAGGCGATGCTGGCAGGCTGAGAGTCGATGCTGGCCTGCTGGGAGGCGATGCTGGCCTGCTGCGAGGCGATGCTGGCCTGCTGGGAGGCGATGCTGGCCCGCCGGGAGGCGATGCTGGCAGGCTGAGAGTCGATGCTGGCCTGCTGGGAGGTGATGCTGGCCCGCCGGGAGGCGATGCTGGCCCGCTGACAGTCGATGCTGGCCCGCTGCGAGGCGATGCTGGCAGGCTGAGAGTCGATGCTGGCCTGCTGGGAGGCGATGCTGGCAGGCTGAGAGTCGATGCTGGCCTGCTAGGAGGCGATGCTGGCCTGCTGGGAGTCGATGCTGGCAGGCTACGTGTCGATGCTGGCCTGGTATATGTCGATGCTGGCCGCCTATGTGTCGATGCTGGCCCGCCGGGAGGCGATGCTGGCCCGCTGACTGTCGATGCTGGCCCGCTGCGAGGCGATGCTGGCAGGCTGAGAGTCGATGCTGGCCTGCTGGGAGGCGATGCTGGCAGGCTGAGTCGATGCTGGCCTGCTAGGAGGCGATGCTGGCCTGCTGGGAGTCGATGCTGGCAGGCTACGTGTCGATGCTGGCCTGGTATATGTCGATGCTGGCCGCCTATGTGTCGATGCTGGCCCGCCGGGAGGCGATGCTGGCCCGCTGACAGTCGATGCTGGCCTGCTGCGACGCGATGCTGGCAGGCTCTAAGTCGATGCTGGCAGGCTGTATCGATGCTGGCCTCACAGCCTGCCAGCATCGACTCGCAGCGGGCAAGCATCGCCTCCCAGAAGGCCAGCATCGACTCAGCCTGCCAGTATTGACTCGCAGCAGGCCAGCATCGATACATAGGCGGCCAGCATCGACTCGCAGCCGGTCAGAATCGACTCGCAGCGTGCCAGCATCGACACGTAGCCGCCCTCTTTTTCGGCCTCGGCTGAGCTACGGCGCTATAAAAATTGTATTATTATTATTATTATTATTATTATTATTTTTATTATTATTATTATTATTATTATTATTATTATTATTGTCATCATCATCATCATCATCATTGTCACCATCATTATCATTATCATTATTAGAGTATATTTTTCTCTTAAGCCTTCTCTGACAAAGAGACTAGGAGTCCATGATACCTGTGGAGTCAATAATCTTCATGGATTACCAGGAATCATGTCTGGCATTGGAGGAATCATCCAAGGTCCTGGACACGGGGCCAGTACATCGCAGGACTTGCCATTTATTTCCCAGCATGGCCCCCAGACCTCCTATGAAAAGAGTCATCACTGGTAGTCACCTTCGTCATCATCACCACCACCAAAAAGCCTTGCTGGTTATATTATCCGGTTTAACTGGCGCAATAATAAGGCTCTGTCACATTATATCGTTTCAGTTGTAAATAAACATGATAATTTATTTTTTCATTCACTGATTCATTAACCAATTCATTGACTTATTCACGATCACTGCGTTAGGTCAGAGGGTTAGACTACGTAGTCTGACGATACTATGAGAAATACAAGAATCCAACTCTTGGCAAGTTCAGAAAACATCTTAGTCGTCTTTCATCAAACCGATGAAAACCCTGTTACTAGTGGTGCCCATTCAAACGGGTGATGGATTTCACCCGATAAATTCACTGAAAAACGAACAGGGTCGAGGCCATAAGGTCACTATAAAAAACGTCTACATTTACATTTTGAATGTAATCGTAATCCCAAGATTTCTACAGCGCCCAAGGAGAGCCGCGCCGCGGGGACCAGCTTATTCACAGGCGCTCAGTCAAAACAAAATCGATAGGCAAAAGGGTTCGGTTCCGGGTCAAGATCCAAGTCAGGCAGAGAGACAGCGTGGCAGCTACGGTGGGTGATGTTTGGGGCAGGAGTATTCTCCAGCTTATAAGAAGTCTTATCACAAACCGAATTAATAAAACTGTTGCTGGTCCATGGCTTTGGAATTCGCTGCCAAGTTGTTTTCGTTCTGTCAGTTCTTTGATGTCATTCAGGTTGAAACTTCATCTGTTTCAACTTTCTTACCCACCGTAGCATAGCTTATGGCTTATTTGACTTATAGGAAATCGACCTTGCTTCTAAAACGGTTTATGATTTTTATTATGATTTCACTCGGAGCGACCATCGATTGATGCCTTGGGCAATATGATAACGCGTTATAGAAGTCTTTAGATTAGATTGGATTAGATTAGAACTATGTACAATTCATTAAGCAATACCAAATGATCCGACCCCGTGCGTAAATCCAAACTTAAGACGCTAATAATAAATTTGCATGCATTACGCGAAGTTCGGCAGTTGTCAATGGCTACAACGAATTCCTTAGCACGCTTCTCAAGGTTTACTGAGCCACACAAGCCAGCTCTCCAGCAGGATTTAAAGTACTCAGACTTAGCTGAATGAGTCTGACGAATTTCTAACCGCTTGCACACTTCAGCTGAGTACGCTAATGTTGACCAGAGGAAATGTTTATGACTTGCATTGGGTGGGCAAAATGTTTTCAGCTGAAATTTAAATGAATCTCGTATGTGACTCTAATATAATCTCACTTGTTATTATCTCATTACATCCTAGCCAAACGAATCTAATCTAATCTAATATGATATGATATGATATGATATGATATGATATGATATGATATGATATGATATGTAGGCCTATGCTATGATACGATATGATACTATATGATGCGATTAGATTAGATTAGATTAGCCTGACCACTAACTGTCAATTTAAAATCATGACTCACTTGTATCAAGACTAATACACCGATTCGAGCCTTCACTGAGACAGTTACTGTATCGGCACCTTGAGCAAGTCCTTCACTCGCAATTGTTCAGCACCATCGATTGATGCTTAATCATTAGATAGTGGCGCGTAATAAATGCAAAAATAACAATAATTATATATATATATATATATATATATATTGATTTTTATCTAGCGCAGTTTTTAAATTCTCAAATTTAAATTATCTCTTTTTTTCATTCCGGGTACTCGTTGAAGTTCTGTGACTTGTTGTAGCTGTTTGCAGTGCTAGGTATTAGGGCCTATGCGTGTCCCAAGAAAACGTTTGACGTAGATGAAATCTATTGTTGTTTTTCAGTTTGACGTCTTGTTGGGACATTGAATCCAATTAACGGTTAGAATAATTTAAAAAATTAAAGTATCCCACAAGTGAGGCATAGGGGAGGCGCTCATATCCTTTTCTTGGCCCTTGAGCCGACAGTGGACGAATCCCAAGGTCCTGGACACGGGGCAGTGCATTGCAGGACTTGCCATTTACGTCAAGATCTGCAGAGTCTGGCAGCCACACAGACGGCTACGGTGGATGGTGTTTGGAATTGGAAAGAGAGATATGGAGAAGTAGAATCCGGAGAGGAATTGTGGAACAGAAGTGTTTTGAGTGAAAGACATGCGCTGAGATTGCAAGGGGTGAAGTGTTGGTGAGTTCGTGTGATGAGTCAGATAGTTGTAATTCTGGTGGAGTTTATTCCAGAGGGGTGGAGCAGCCATGGAGCATTTTCCAAATTTTAAGGATCATGTGACGGAAGGAAACCAATGCAAGTTGGCTGATTAAACAGATGAGTGAGTTATCGATGGATTGCTGTTGCGGATTTCCTATTACGCTGGCGGGTGCGGTAAAGTAAAGCAGCACTGAGCTGAGTTATTACTTGGATGGGTGACGGTCACAGGTACAACAATAGCTGACGCCGACTCAACCCTCCGACCCCCTCTATTTTAGACTACAATTCCTACACAAGGAAGTTTTAATCTTGTCTTTCCTATTAAATAGTGATATGTGTCGAATAATTCTTCTTACTTCATGAAATTAATTAACTAATTAGGTTATTTACTTATGAACGTCACAAATGTGGAAGTTAAAGATCAATGTATAAGGCTATTTATATAGCAGTAGTAAGGTTAGGGCAGTTGTCACCTCGCCTCCAAAACAAGGACAGGTTTCAACTCACCTCCAAACAAGGATATGAGTGGTGAGTTGAAAACAAGGATACCTTATCTTACTACTTATGGTGCCGCTTGAAAACTAAAGACGCGCAGTAGTATGATGTTTATATGATCAATATGGGGCTTGACTGTGTTTGTGTGTCCGTCTCTCAGTCAGCCTGACTATGTCTGAGACGTGAACAATGTGTCGTCTTTGGCTGTCGCAAGATTTATAGCGATAAAAATCGATACCTGTAGTGAATATAAGGATTTTATATGGCTTAAACGTGTATACCCATGATACAACCATTAAAATCCCTGTAGATTTGAAACTACAGTATTTTCCAGAACAATTGTTATTTTTCCGTTAGTTTCGTACTATTAATAGGCATAATATAAACTGTTGGCACGCAGGCATAGTGCTTATTAAGGAAATTTCGTATACAAATTAGTTTCGTGTGAAGAAGGACGAAATAGTTGTAATGGCTGACTGTCACATAAAATACGCTTACCACGTAACCGGTGTACTTGCAAACAATTATTCACCACCGAATTGGCAATATCTTAACACAACGGAGGCTGCTCACGAAGACTTCGATGGCCCTCTCTATGAACTGGATCTAAGTGGTGTCTTCCTAACTACCACCCTGTTCGACCTAGGCCTTCCCAGCCGTACGATTTATCCGACAGAAGGGCGGTCCGGTGGAGGCTACTGGCGGGTACGGGTGCCTATGACGCGCTTTAACAACAAACGCATCTTCAAAGTGCAAGAAGATGACAACAATGCAACAACACAGGTGTTGCTTCTGCTTGCTGACAACAACTATTCCGACATCATTGACGATATCTTGGAATATCCAGGTAAATTTGCGAAAGTGGTATGAAATGTAGGCTAAATATAAGCCTCAAATTTCTAGAATTTCTCGGGGCCACACAAAAACTGTGTCAGGAAGACCAGCTTATTCACCGATGCTTAGTCAAATCAGGTCTGCCAGAGCCAGGCTATTTGGTCAGTTCGGCGCCGGGTCAGAATCCGTGGTTCAATCGATGTAAGA
The DNA here is from genome assembly GCA_964023275.1 of Norana najaformis. Taxonomy (NCBI): domain Eukaryota; kingdom Metazoa; phylum Annelida; class Clitellata; order Crassiclitellata; family Hormogastridae; genus Norana; species Norana najaformis. Next base: position 40,544,163 of record OZ029917.1, read on the forward strand.
TGCTTAGATGGCAATTGATTATTTTGATGACCTGGTTAGCTGCATTGGTTGAAGCTTACCGTCACGTTGTCTCTGACTGCGAGGATGCCGGTTCGCGTCCCGGTCGTGGCTTATTTAAGAGATTTGAATCTTGGGCTAGCACGGTTTGTACACGGGGACCTTAAATGGCGTCGCACCCATTCAAACGGGCAGCGGTGGTGAAGGATCTCGCCCGATCAATTCATTGAAAAGCTGGGTCGAGGCCACACAGTCGCTATAGAAAAACGTGTACATTTACATTTAAACTTAAACATTTTCATCAACAGTATCGCCATAATCGTCAATCTTCATCTTTGTCGTCATTGCGACGCTGGGTTTTCCGTTTTCTGGGAAAGGGAAGGCCAGGAGCTTCCAAATCAGGGCCAAAACAATGTCCAGCTCCTGAGAAATTCCGCTATCGCATTAAAATGTAACATTTATGGCCTAGACCACTTATGTTACATTTTAATATGATATTGTGGATGCTACATCGAGTAAAAGGATTTATTTGAGGAGCAGACCTCATATGAAGAGCCGGCACTGGTATCACCCTGGTCATCATCATTGCCACCAAAAATCATTGCAGGTTGTCGCCCTTTTATCCTAATCTAATCTAAAGACTCTTATAGCGCCGCTACCATAATGCCCAAGGCATCAGTCGATGTCGCTTCAAGTCCAAAATCGTAATTCGTTGGAGGAGCCGGGTCGAATTCCGATAGGTCACAAACCAGAAGCCAGGTTTGAACAGGCACAAGTTAAAGGTTCTGTCACATTCTATTGTTTCAGCTATAAACAAACACGATGATTCATTGATTCATTTGTGTTCAGGTACGGAAGAGCTGACCTACTGTAACCGCAACGACTACCTGCACAGAGATCAAGTGACCAAGAACTGGTACTCTAACAATTTTGAACCCGACGATCCCTACTGGGTCAATATCTTCGTACCTCATCGCGTCAGACTTGGCTCCGACTGTGTCTGGGATACAGTGCAGCACTTCTAAGAGCTCGAAGTTCCTGCAGGAACGACTTCGAATTCTATCCAGCTATTTCAGTTTCGAGGGAACTAAAAGACTTTTCTTGACCCTCGCAAAAGTTTTCACTGAATAAGTACTTAACTCTGTAAGTAATTAATTCAGTAACTGACTAACTAACTTCCTTGACTTCATGTTACTTAGCAGTTGACGTTCCATGCCGATTTGTTCCTGTACCATTCGTTGGTTTTCATAGTGTAGGTATTCATACGAATATTTCTGCAAAGCTTCCAGTGTGAATATTTCATAGGAGAACAATATACATACTCAGCGTTAAAGTGAAATAATCACTAACCAACAGTTAAATAAACATGAGCACGAATAATACAGATCTCTTCAAGTAACAGCGCAATGGTTTTTAAAGAATTTATATGTTTAGAGCATCGTGGGAGATTTATACTCAACCATGTCTTAAGAGATTCATTAATTGTCGGCAGGTTGTCCCAGAAATGAAACTCGAACTAGGCCTGCCATCTTAAATCGTACTGTGTACAAAAAAACTGGGACGGCAGTTGAAACATGGCTTCCGCAGTAATCCAGTTGCACTTGTCATGCTTCTGGTTATCATGAATTTTGCTGTAAAGTAAAGCTTCCATGGCATATGAGGAACGTAGGCGAGGCGCTCACGCAACCGCAGGATCATTGACCAAACACGTTACCGCTGTAGGAAAGCTGTAACTAAATTCTACGAGTTTAAGTAACTGCTAACTGAACATAAGACACTTTGATAACGAATTCTAAAGTTTCATTGTTATACCTTGGTTAGTTAGAATAAAGTTAGTCAAACATTTCGAAGTTGTCTTCATCATCATCTTATTACGATGTTACTTAATCGCCAGTTGTGTAACACTCGCAATTCTGGTAATGCTAAAACCGTCTGTTTTGACTGACGCAACTCTTCAGCAGTGATTTAAATCCATTCACGCTTCTGCTACATGGCGCAATAAACCTATAAAGGGTTTGTACAGACCCCTTAAGCCTATACCTGTCAGTGCAAAATATACAATTTCAAACACCTGCGCAGTGCACGTAGGGATACACTGATGTATTTCGATATGCCAATAGATGTTCTAATGTTCATTTAAAGTCAACATTTGAAGTGCAGATGCGATGACATAACGGTTGTTGACACCGGATTGAAACGTAGGCAGTTCGTACACTGCCATCAATTGATGCCTTTTGCATAGGGTAAGAGCGTTGTAGAACGTTCCTAATTATGTCGTATTGGATTTAACGATTAGATTAGATTTTGTTAGATTAGGCCTGGTTACGCTTGGTTAGGCAAGGATAGGTTCGGTTACATTTGCCTAGGCTAGGCTAGATTTGGTTAGATTAGGTTAGATGAAACTATTCTTCATTACGTACTTCCACAGCTACTTTCTCAAGTACTTACTCCATAGCTTCTGCCAAAACTACATGATCTACAACCGTAACTACTTTCACAATACTTTCACAACTGCTATCATACCAACACGAGCAAAGCTGGACGAGTGAAATTCCAAAGAAACTGACTAGGGCAAAACACGAGTAAATCATAATTCTGAGGAAACGGGGTCTAACAATTCTGATATTGCCTTCACATCCTAGCCAAAAAACCAGGGGCTTCATCTTCTTTTTAGATGTGTAATCAACATAGTTTGAATGTCGAGAATAGTTTTGAATACCGAATATAGTTTTCAATATTGAAATTCGTATTAATATGCTAATAAATTTTCTATTATCATTCGTTCAGCCGTTCGAAACACTTAGGTTTAAATCGCGCAGTCTCTAGATTTCTGCTCAGACATTAATCGGAACCGAGCGATACAGGACAATTTCAAAATAAACCTATTTGCTGAGATGCGAAGGATTATTCACGATCACTGCGCTAGGTCAGAGGGTTAGATTAAGTTGTCTGACGATACTGTGAGAAATACCAGAATCCAACTCTTGGCAAGTCCAGAAAACATCTCAGTCTCTCTAAAACCTATAAAAACCCTATTATTAGTGGCACCCATTCGAACGGGCAGCGGTGATGAAGGATTTCTCCCGATACATTTACATTTTGCATTTACTCTCCAGCTTATAAGAAGTCTTAACCACAAGCCGAACTAATAAAACTGCTGCTGGTCCACGGCTTTGGAATTCGCTGCCAAGTTCTATTCGTTCTGTGAGTTCTTTGATGTCATTCAGGCTGAAACTTAAGACTCATTTGTTTCAACTTTCTTTACCCACCGTAACCTAGCTATGGCTTATTTGACCTATAGGAATTCGAACTTGCTTCTACAACGGTTTATGATTTTGATTATGATTTTCACTCGAAGCGACCGTCGATTGATGCCTTGGGCGCTATGGAAGTTATTAGATTAGATTAGATTAGAACTATGTAAAAATCTTCAAGCAGTACCAAATGATCCAACCCCGTGCGTAAATCCGAACTTAAGACGCCAACAATAAATTTGCATGCATTACGCAACGTTCGGCAGTTGTCAATGGCTACAACGAATTCCTTAGCACGCTCCTCAAGGTTTGCTGAGCCATACAAGCCAGCAGCTCTCCAGCAGGATTTAAAGTACTCAAACTTAGCTGAATGAGTCTGACGAATTTCTAACCGCTTGCACACTTCAGTTGAGTAGGCTAATGTTGACCAGAGGAAATGTTTATGACTGGAGTTGGGTGGGCAAAATGTTTTCAGCCGAAATTTGAATCAATCTCTCGTATGAGACTAATATAATCTCACTTGATATTATCTGCTTAGATCCTTGCCATACTAATCTAATCTAACATGATCTAATATGATATGATATGATAGGATATGATATGATATGATATGAAATGATATGATATGATGTAAGATATGATAGGATATGATTGATTGATATGATATGATATGATTGATTGATATGATACGATAGGATATGACAGGATATGATAGGATATGATATGATATGATCTGATCTGATCTGGATTGGATTAGATAATCTTCACCACTAATTGTCAATTTAAAATCAGGACTCACTCTTGTATTCAAGCCTTCACTGAGACGGTTACTGTATCGGGACCTTGAGCAAGTCCTTCACTCGCAATTGTTCAGCACCATCGATTGATGCTTAGTCATTAGATAGTGGCGCGTAATAAATGCAAAAATAATTATATATATATATTGATTTTTATCTAGCGCAGTTTTTAAATTCTCAATGGCACTGAACCCTTGCAATCAAGCCTGCCCAAATAAGTAGACTACCGCTAAGGTAAGCTACAGAATACCTAAAAACAGAGCGCATAAAATAGAATTGAACAAAACCCGAAAAGCGATGATTTTAGTTACAAGCCAAATCATGCTGCTAATCCTATGAGAAACTTTCTGCCAGTCCCCATTGTCGTTTGCTTAACTCGTTATAGGCCTCGCGTGGACTATGGTAATGCTTGACTTAATTTCGCATAAACAGCTTAATAATTAGACATGTATTTGTTATTGGAAATTCGTAGAAAAAGAGAACAAGTCGTTTACTGAGGTGAAACCGTACTTTAAACTACGCAATAGGAATAACTCTTCGCTAAAGGTAGGTCTATATGTTCAATTCTTGTTGTGCCTTTGTGTTTTACCCATGGACGAAGGTCTACTAATACTCTTGTCGTGTATTTGAGAATAAAAAATAACTCATGCAAGTTTTAGCTTTTGGTGACTGTAGCATCGCGGAACGTCCTTCAATATAATCACAGTGGCGTTATGGAAGTACTAAGACGCGAGTAGATTTGACAGAACTAGCCCATCGATGTCCATTCTTCTTCGTCCCCTTATCTCACTTTCCAGTTCAATTCCAAACACAATCCACTATAGCCGTCTGACTGTCTGCTAGCCTGACTTTTGGATCTTGACCTGGAACCGAACCCTTCCTGCCTATCGATTTTGTTATGACTGAGCGCCTGTGAATAAGGTGATTCCCGCGGTTTAGCTTTCGTTGGGAGCAGTAGGCTAGTAACCTCGAGCTTACGATTACGATTACATGTAGGTCTACGATTACGGAATTTACTTGCAGAAATCCAAAGTGTATCTAGATATCAAAACTCTTAATCTTAATCGTAATCGTAAACTCGAAACTTCTAAAGCGCTATTTAAAAGCTAAGCGCAGGGCACCAGCTCATTCACGAGCGCTGCGTCGCTCAATGGATTATCCAAAGATGTCATGTTAAGAACCAAGGCCGGTTGCCAGAAGACCAGAGAGAGAGAGAAGGGGGCGATGAGCTGTTAGGATGGGTTGTGTTTAAGCTAAGAGAAGAAGGTAGCGGATTCGATGGATCAGGGTGGGATTTCTTGAAAAGATGAGACTTCACATAAAATAATTCCTTAGTTCATCTTGCAGCAAACTGAAATATTAATATTTCTTTTATAAACAACCAAGGCAGCGCAGTAGAGGAATTATAATTCTTTTTCCAACAGCAGAACAGTTCTTCCACCGTCGTTCGTTCGGCCCCCAGGATGAGCAGCGTGGCTCCCTCTCCCATAGCAAAACCAGAAACCCAAGCCAACCTACCACCATACGATTCACTCCCTCCTCCGCCGTACACCTTCAGCTACATCCAGCATCAACAATCATCCGGATACGGAAGCTACTATCGGCAGCAGTACCCGTCACCTGGACACGCCCAAGCATCCTGCCATTTCTACCCGCCTGGGGCATCCTATCCGAGCCAACATCAGGAAGGAGTCGTGGTGGTGGTGACGCCAGCCCATCCCAAGCCAATTCAGACCTTCTTCGGACACTTCGCCCTCGCCTGCTTCGTTTTCTGGTGCTGCAATCCATTGTTCGGATTCATATCATTTGTACTGGCACGTGAGTAACGTGGCATTATATAAATTGCATCTTGTATCAAAGTACCGGAAATGGCTCGTCACATGACATGTTATTGTAGTTGCCACGTGTAAAAGGCTAAAGGCAACATACTTCTTAACGCGCCTCTATTGAAACTCCTCAGAAGCATAAATGTAAAGGTAGCACACTTGTTCATGTTGCTCTCATGAAACTCCTCAGAAGCACAGAAGTAAAGGTAACACACTTGCTTACACGCCTCTCAAGAACTTCTCAGAAGCGTAACCAACAAGAAGATTCTGGATTTTGACCTGGCACAAACTCACCAAACAAACTGGCTCTCGGGGACTCGAAATGATATGGCGCCAGTGATAGGATGATCACTCTGACGTGGCTTTTGTGTGGCTGAGACTTACATTTACATCTGTCGTACATCTGTCGAAGATTTACATTTACATGACATACGTAACATTATAATAAATAATATTTCATTGTGTCGTGACTAAGCTGAGATCGCTTTGAGCGTGAACTCATTCAACATGTTAAATTTATGTTACTTGTGTGGTATAATGCTATTTTTATGTGATGTTTGTATGTCTATTATTTGTGTAGTATTGGCTCAGAGCTCCGCTTCGAATGGGAATGAAGAAGAGATGCTTCGTTTGGGACATGCATCTGTCGGAATATCATTTGCAGGAATCATCATCATGACCGCTCTGATCGTGATATTCACGGGAATAGCATTGGCCTAACATCGGCCTATCATCGGCCTATCATCGGCCTAACATCGACCTAGCGCCGAAACCCAACAGCACGTGCATAGGCAACCAAGGACTAACTTGGAAGTAGTCTCTTTAGGCTTATTAAATCAGACTAAACCGAACTATGTTACATGCAATTACACATGTATATGGCCAGTCTAATATAGTCTATTCCAGGGACTGTCCTTAGCATAAATGCGCAAAGTACAACCCAAATGGGTCAGGACAACCCAAAATTTTGGGTTGTCCTTTGGACAATATAGTGCCGTATTCATACATGCAAAACGCATCAACTGATGATCGCTTCAAGTGAAACCGTATTCCAAAATTGCATTCTGTTGGAGAAGCCCGCTTTTGTATTTTGAATAAGTTGCTAATAAAGGGCACCTTTTTCAAGCGTCGGTCTAGAAAGCCTATACTGCAGCGTATATTCGACATGTTTTTAGTTTGTTGCATAATAATCTTGACTTTTTATATTTAGGAACTGTGACTATTGAAGTTCTGTTGTGATTTAACTGTTCGATTTATTATAATTTCTAAAACCAAAGATCCAGGGCCGGATTTAGATATATAACTACGAAGCGGGCGAGTCGAAGGTTCGAAACCCGATTGACAACTCAAAGAGATCGTGAGATATGTGAAAATGAAACACGCTGTAAACAGTATGCAGCTGTAGAGTAACGTAAATCTCTGTAATTTTCCAGCGCCACACAAAAGCTGCTTCAGGAAGACGAGCTCATTCACCGGAGCTATTTCAAATCAAGTCCGCAAGATCCACGTTGTTTAGTCAGTTTTGCTGCCAGGTCAGAATCTAGAGATCGCGCTAGGAAGACCTGTCTTAATCTGGAAACTCCTACAGCGCCATTATCGTAATGCAAAACTGAGGCATCAGTTGGTGGTAGATTCTAAACAAACTGCATTTCAAAGTCACAATCCATCGAACAGAATCAGTCTAGATCTTTGAGTTTCTCAAGACCGGAAGAGAGGCGACAGAGGACAAACGATCCGAAAAAGAGTAGACTTAACCCGTGATCTCAATCAGTTCAAAGTCAAACTGGTTTAAGGTGGATAGCGATTATATGTCAGACATATTTCAATGGGATCATAAAAGAAGCTATATCGGCTTAAACTTGTATGCTCATCCTCTACTGCTAACCTAGCTAGGGCAATGCACTCAAGAGTATGAAAGAGACATGTTAGTAAATCATGCTCTGACTTTAACTGGATCAAGATGAATTAACTAATACGCTTTTAACGCAACTTGCATATCCTACACGCTTCTAACCTTCTCTGCGAACTTTCTGCGCATGTTTGGGCCCCTTGAATAACGCGAATTCTTCTGTAAAAATAAGCAACCCAGATCGAACGAGGTCGAACTGAATAGTAACATTCTAAAACCCTGCCAAGTTGCTAGCCAGACTGAATGTTTGTAACTCTGTATCGAAGAAACTTATTGGATCTGATACATTTGCACATCTGAATATAGGTATACACGAGTGCGCAAGTAAATATACACATTCATATATAAATAGATACATACATACATACATGCATGCATACATATATACCTACATATATGGACTACGTATAAATATATACGTTGTTACTGACAACTTAACCTTCAGCCCTTGCGTCAGAAGTTTACCTATTCAATAGCCGCGTATTGACCAGTTTATGACTGAGCATTCGATGTCGTCAGTTCATAGCATATCAGACGGTTCGATTGATACTATACGTTCCAGTGCCTTTTGTTGAGAACTTTGCTTATGGAATTGCTTCAAAATATACAAACTGTTAGACATGAGGCTAAATTTTCAATGGACTCAGATTCGTTGAGAGAAAACAAGACCTTCTGAGGTAAGATAGACAGACTGCATGCGAATCAATATTTAAGATAAAGCACTGTGTGTTAGGTCAGCCTTCGATCATGTCAATAACAAAGAACAGTAGTGCGAGAAAGCACTTGGTTTACAGCAGCGAACTACTCAAGTAGTAGCCTGATAACAAATTGCGAAATTGCGAATAAGAATAAGAAGGAGGAGGAGAAGGAGGAGGAGGAGAAGAAGAAGAAGATGATGGTATGATAAAGATGAAGACGAAAAGGAGGAGGAGGAGCAGAAGAAGAAAAAGTAGGAGAAGAAGAAGAAGAAGAAGAAGAAGAAGAAGAAGAAAAAGAAGAAGTCCCTTGAGCCAACATCGAGATGATGCCATGGGTAAGAAATGCTAGCGACTTCATTTTCTTAGCCTTGGCACATGAGATGGGGTAGCGACTTCTCTTCCTCGACAGCTGATCTTCCAACCGACGGTGTACGGTCAGTGCATTCATTTTATAGCTGCGTTCGCTAGGGGTGCAAATGGAACAGGCATTGCCCGTTTCAGTGGGTGCCACGCCAAGCAATAAGTAGTTAATTCGTTTTTAAATAATAAATTCTTAACTCAGTGTATATTCTGTGTACATTTTAAATCCCAGGAGAATATTGCTATCCTGGGAAAAATTAGATCTATTACATTGAAAAGTATTTATTTTTTGCAGGTAGTTGTAGAAGCCTCGATTGGCAAAGACATATATCATGACACAAAGTGTCTCTTTGTCGGTCACGTTGAACATTAGTCCAGATGAACATGTCAGCGTCCCTAACACACACGTCAATGTACTCAATGCGCAAGTCAATTTTTCTAACGAACAAGGCAATGGACCAACTGCACATGTAAATGTTCCTAATGCACATGTTAATGTACCCAATGCACAAATCATTGTAGACGAAACAAATGCACAAGTCAGTATACCCAACACCCGAGTCAATTTCCTTAATGAACAGGGCAATGCACCAAATGCACGTGTTAGTGTTACTAGCGCACAAATCAATGTACCCCATGCACATGTCAACGTTCCCAATGCACAAATCATTGCACCCAATGAAAATTTCAGTGTACAAAACGAACAGGTAATTGCATCGAACTCACTCACTGCTCAGCCACAAACAGAACTTGCTGCATCAGATCAACCTCCTCTTACACCACGAAATCATCTAGCTGAACGAGATGTAGCCACAGCCAGTCCAAACACCACTTCATCGGATGACGGACCTCCTCCTGCATACAGCGAAGCATCTTCATCTCCTTTCTACAACAGCAGCAGCAACTCGGCTTTTCGACCTCCACCGCCTCCCTACGATCCGAGCTACAGATCGGAGAACGTAGATGATGCATCAGGCGATACAACTGCCATCTATTACACCTTCATCATCATCTTAGTTCTGGGATTTCCCGTCTGGGGAATTCTCTTTCTCATCGTCTTTCCTTTGGTGACGAGTAAGTACCCATGCAAAGATAACATCAGAAGCGCGCCTGCGTGGTCCGATGCTATGATGAACTCTGGCGCTTTCTGGCGAATAGCATGAGAACATAAAAGGTTTTTCTGGAAAAGGCGGTATGCGGGAGTAAAGTTCTAAAAATTGGGGAAGTTTTGGCAATTGCTTTCGAATCTCGTAGGAACCAGGAAATTTTCCCAGAAGGGATATTTTACCTAACGAGCTGGCAAATGCTCCCGTAGTTAAGGCAAGTTGTCTATAAATAGAACCTTGGTAGAGGCCATTGACATTTTGATTTCTGTTAATTTAATTTCCATTAACTGTTAACCAATTTAAGTTCGTCGGCGCAGGGAGGGCTGGAAGGCGTGGTCCCCGATAGAAAATCTGAGAGGCCAGAGGTGTTTTTATCCACCACTTATTAGCAGGAATATTAAAATATTTCTTGTGCCTAAAAAGTTCCTCTCAAGCACGAGAAGCAAAACTCACGACTTTACCACAATGCCATGAAATCACTCAAGAAAATACTCCATGTAGCGATGCACTTACATTTAGATTTTATTATGTGATGCTATTATCAATTTCAAAAACACATGTAGGCCTAAATGTTATTGATTCTGCTTTTTTCTTGCAGTAGTGAGAAAATTTTCCGAAGTTTGCAAAAGGGAAGCGGTTGTATCGCCGCTGGAATAATCACCTGATCGGCAAGAAATGCAGATCTGCCCATTGTTGTCTTCTTCCTCCTCCTCTGCAGACGTTCGATAGTGACAGTGTTACCACCGTAACTGCTCCTGTGTCTCATTCCCTTCCTAGTTTCCCTGCAACAGGATCTTGTTCTTCACGCGGTGTCGCTGGACTTGACGTAGCGCTCGTGAATAAAATTTGCAGTGAACTAAGCTGTTAAGAAATTTTCGAGGTAACGATTGCAAAACCGACGAATGCTGAGGGAAAAACGTATTGGCGTTTGTAGAAACTGTTACTATTGATACCTATTCAAGCTCTCAAAGCTTGAAAAGGTTACAACAAAAATAAATTATTATTACCAGTTCGCAACTTCTATAGCGCCGGTGTATAATGCACAAGGCATCAACCGACGGCGCACCAGAGCCAAATGGTGATCGGGTCAAGACTCAACGATGGTGTATTTGCGACATCGCAATAAGAATAAACTTACGGTTGTAGTTTAACTCATCAGCTAGGTAAATCTAATTGATGAAACCAAATCGTTAATCGGTATTTTGTTTAATAATAAATTATCTCATTTAGATATTTATTGTGTAACTGAACCCGATTTCGGTATAGAGCTCTTCCAGCCTTCTAAGAATTTCTGTAGTTTTCTGTCTGTCCAATTGTCTTTGTTCTTTCTTTCTAATTCACAGCAAAGTTCCAGATTTTAAGATGACTGAAGCCAAAGAAGTTATACGTTAAAATAACGGCGCTGAAGAAGTCGTAGAATAGATTAGGCCAAATAGATTAGAACTTCAAACCCTTTAAAATGAAACAAGTTTTGACCTGCGTTTGTGCTAAATTTAAGAATACCAGTAAATGCTATTTTTTAGCAAGTCGATTTTCTCTTTTTTCCACCACGTTCTTCTTTCAAATACCTTCTGGAAATTATTTTTTTTTGTATAGAGCTAGGTGCGTCAATGTTTGATGCTTAGAGCGATTAGATTATACCATATTAGATTGAATTAGATTACATTACATTCGATTAGAGCTTCTATAACAAACCACAAGCGTTGGTCCCATATTGGGCCCATAAGTGCCACCAGTGGCACAATACGGGCAGCTATGGGCCCAATACTCATGCTTACCTACTCACGACTCATATGAACTACTTTCATATCTAATGTTGTCATCTGACAACCAGACTGCGTCGCAATTCGAGTAGGCTTTTCTGATTGTGGTGAGCTTTACTGATATCGAGAAGATAAAAGATAACTCAAGCTTTGAAGTTATAGCCGACAGCCTTCACTGTGCACAAGCTGTGTACACTTATCTCTCGGCAACATTGTAATGAGTTTAGGTAGATTTTCTTCAACCTGTAGAGAAGTGTCATTAGAAAGAGACCTACTGCTTTCGGATGCCCTCTAGTACGCACGTCTGTGGGTCATATGCACCACGCAACGCGTCGGTGTAAAGAGTGAGGTTCAAAAACGTAAGCATCGTTCCTTCCTGATTGTTATCCGTGTATCTACATAATGCTTTAGTTGCTACGCTGCAACGTGTATAGGATAAGTTCTACACAGGATTTCGACCAAGTATAGGTGAGCCAACAATTCATTCAGTAACTGTATGAAGATTATGTAACTCATGCCTTTGACGTATCTCTGCCTTTGATTATTCTCATTTGACTAACTTTGTAAATGAAAATGTGATCTCCGAAATATCTCGGCGCCACACAAAATCCGCAAAAGGGCGACCAGCTTATTCACCAGCGCTATATCAAATAAAGTCCGCAAGAGCCAGGTTCTAAGGACATCCAGGGTATTAGACGGCATTGCTAACATTTACATATTCAGTTTTCATTAAATGTACGTGTGCAAAGTTCTTTTTCATAGTCATCATCATGATCCATGGGCCAAGAGCCCGTAGATGCTTTTTCATAGTAAGCATTAGCAAATGTGACTAAGAAGTAACATTTTAAATGACGTTCCTACTGGTAGGCTACATATTAGGTAAGTTAGTCAAAGGCAGAAATACGTCCAAGACAAAGAATTCCGCCCATTCATCTTCAACTTTTTCGAACTTTATCATCTCACTTTTAACTTTTCCTGCTTCACAGTGACGGCTCCAGGATTGCTTGCGTAAGGGGGGGGGGCAAGAGCATTTCCAGAGGGGCGCCAAATTCTGGCAATCCACCATGCACGGGTCTGGTCTGAGGGGCGCCGGCATATATCCAAGAGGGGCGCGGAGGAGCAATCCGCCCCCACGCCTATAGCTAAATCCACTACTGCTGCTTCAGTCTGTTTGTCAAATCGTCTGTACTATAATAAAATCTCTCAGCACTATCCAAAAGCTCCGTCAAGGAGACCATCCTACTCACCGCTTTTTTGTCAAATCAAATTTGTAACAGCCCTGTTATTTGGTCAGTTTCGATATGCTACGGTCAAAATTCAGACATTTTACTGACCATATGCAGGTTGCAGAGCAGACAAAGACATCGACCCACCCAGAGAAGATGAATCAAGTCGCTCCAGAACCCTCGGCACCAGATGAACCAATCAGTGAAACGCGAGACGTATCCATACCAACCAATGACCAATCCACCGGTGGAGAAGGCACGTTGACATCAGACTCCGCCCCTCGGACCGCCTGGCCCAACGAAGCTCCGCCACCGTACAGCGAACTACCGGTTGATCCAGATCAGTTTCCAGAGCACTCGCTGGAACCACCGCCGCCTTATAACTTCGCGGATCCTTCTGCGAATGGATGCAATAGTCTCGGAGCGCATCCCGAGACAACAAATGTCTGCGCCAACTCAGCCAGTGCCCATCATCGTGCCAACGAAAGCAGTTCCATGTCTACTGGTTGCCTCGTAGTCTGGTGCATATTCTGTCCGTTCATCTTCATCATCGGTTTCATCGTATTTGTTATAGCCATAAGTAGGTACATTTCCTATGTACTTGTTCATGTCGCTGCATAAATCGTCTTCTTGTTCTTGTTCAAGATGTCGTTGAACATGTAATCTCCTACAGGAAAACAAGCTTTTATTGCACACGTTTATTAAGACTCGTCCACATAGCGTTTTATCGACGGTTATCGTTTTGTAGACAGTTATCTTGGTGGGAAAGAGTGGAAAAATGCCTCGCATCAAGGGCAGAAGTCGAAAACTGAACATATTGCACAGGCCCTACCACTAAGAATGATGAAAGCTCATCCAAGGCAGCACACGACGCCGCTGGCTCATGTTTCTTATCGGACTCATATTTCTGGCTTGGAGTCCAAAAGTATTTTCTGACAATTATATAGACGCCTTCTGCAAACGCAGTAAGTTTAGTGTAAGGGCTTGAAGCTTCACCTGCAGTAACATTTCCACCTCTGCCTCTACTTTAGTGGTGCCAGTCCCAAGCCTGGCTAAAGGAGGAGGGCGACGTCAACGGCCTTTGATGCCATAAGATGTCGTTAAACATTGGAACTACTACTAATCGCTATATTGCCTCTCGATTATGATTAGTTAGCACAAACTCGGCCACTGCCTTTAGTCCGTGTTCCAATATAATCTACTCTCAACTATTTACTCTAATTTAATCTCAGTATATTTAATCTAATCTGATTTTACCTGATCTAATCTTCTGCAACTGAATTACACGAGTGACGTTCTGCTGGTCAAAGGCAGCATATTGATCATTTCGGAAAGTCTTCACTTCAATCTTAGAATAGATTAGATTGGATATTGTTGGCGGATTGACTGGATTAGATAATTGAATGGATTACATATAAGATTAGACTAGAATATACATTAAATTATATTAGATTACAGAGTAGATTTAATTAGATAGAATGTATTGAATCGGTTGGTTTCGACTGGACTGGATAGAATTTAGATCAGATGAGGCTATAGTTTAGATTAAGTTACATTATAGATTAGATTATAGATTATATCATATTAGATTAGATTAGAATCGGAACGGTTGGGTTTTATTGGACTGAAATAATAGATTAGATTAGATTTGATACGATTAGAAACTGTGATGATGTGTTGTTTGATTACAGTCGTGAACAAATGTGTTGAGGATTGTTGTGGAGAGACTGAATGCACAAGACAATGTCGACATGAATGGAGTCGTTTCTGCCCATAGCCACTGGTAATATTACTATTAATGCTATTGCTATTGTTGCCATTTATCGATACAATAATTCGCTTATACGCACGTGTACGTGGTCCAGCGGTGGCGCAACCTGGCGAACTATATGATGCCAAGTAGACGACTGGCAGGCTGAATGGCACTGGCGAATAATATGAAACTAATATATACAGAGATACAGACAGACAGATAAACATAAATACAAAGAGACAGACAAAGAGACAGACAGACAGCTAGAGGAGGGAGGAATGGAAGGAGGAAGGAAAGAAGGGAAGGAGGAAAGAATAGCGATAGGGTAGCGAAACAGACGGAAAAAACAGAGGGTTGTCCCCAGAAGGGACATTTTGCTGCAACAGCGCTGGTGCAGATGCTCGATGCGGGAGAGTGCAGTTGCTATTATTATTATTATTATTATTATTATTATTATTATTATTATTATTATTATTATTATTATTATTATTATTATTATTATTATTATTATTATATTAGGGTTATTATTATTATTATTATTGTTATTATTATTATTATTATTATTATTATTATTATTATTATTATTATTATTATTATTATTATTATTATTATTATTATGAAGAACTGATAGTAATTAATTCACTCACACATGAAATTAAATCAATGTGCCATTATGAAAAGGTCATTGCGTACGAGGATGACTTCATTATTATTATTATTATTATTATTATTATTATTATTATTATTATTATTATTATTATTATTATTGTTATTATGACAACAAAGTTATGTTCGTTTGTACTGTCTAGAGGCGAGCAGATTCAATTTTTAAAATAGAGGTGTCACTAGGTACGAAAGTTTGAATTTAGACGTCATTCTCCTTTTCACTTTTCCTTCTTATAAAATTACATTAGGCAATTTTATACCCCAGTTTTTATACTAATGAAAATGGGGTTATACTGGAAGAAAATGTTTGAGCACATTTACAAGTGAATCTGTTATCATCGTTTTTGGTAAATAGACTCGCGCTTATTGAAACTGTTTCATTTGCATTCGCTTGGTGGTAGCACGGTTTTAAAGAAGCCCATTAGATCAGATTCTGTCATTTGCTACACGTGTTGACCACTCCTTTCACACGCCTTCTGTCAGGATGTCTGCCTGTCTCTGTGTTTGTCTGTCTTTTTGTCTTTGTTTGTGACCGATTAGGCAGCTGCCTGCAGTACATAAGGCTTTGATGCTATTTCTAAATTTAGTACGCTTAAGTCCGCTGCATATAATTAAGTTGTGTAGGCCCTATGTCATTTTTTGACCATCCCACAGAACACCTACTTTAAGATTTCAATGTGGATCTGGCAATGCCAGGTGCGTAAAGCACGTACCTAAGTAAACAGTTTTGCTGCCCTTTCTCGGATCTGGGTGGCTGACGACCCCTTATTAATTGGCGATCGTAATCGCAAATTTGAGATTTCTACAGCGCCCAGCGAAGGCTAAGTCGCGGGAATCAGCTTATTCACTGGCGCTCTGTCAAAAACAATGTCGATGGGCAGAAAAGGTTTTGAACCAATGGGGAAGACCCAATGGCAGAAGCGGAATGAATTGAGAAAATGCATCGTCAGTGGAGAATAGTTCGGACAGTATGAAAAGACCAATGGATATGAAAGACCAATGGACAGGAACGATATGTTTGGAGAAAATGAATCCCAGTGGGAGATAGTAAAACTCAATGGGGAGGGAATTTACCTTTGCTCTGTTAAATGATCACCCAACTTATGTAATGGGGGCACCCATCAACACCGATCTTGTTCCTTTAACTCAACACAATTATTCACGCGGTTGCCATGGTCACGTTTACAAGTACACGTCTTCGTCGTCGTCGTCATCATCATTATCATCATATCTAGGCCTAATTCTAGGAAAGTTAAATCGCGGAAAGATTTTCAATGGCGGACAAGTTTTAGGTCAAGTTTGACGGAGGTTTGTTTTTTACGGTTTTATTTGAATTGGATGCACTAACCGTTGATTATCTAAAAGAAATTTAAACTGTCATAACGTCGCTTACCATGAGTAACTTTGAGAACAATGGCGATTGTTTTTGTTTTCTGGAAGGGCGTCATCAAGTACCTGGCGATGATGACGTTTGGGAAAGTTGAGGGCGCTGACAACTGCAGTTTCGAATAGAAGGGGATTAACGAAGTGTCTTAGGCAGAGGCAGAAGGGCCCAACCTGAACCATTGTTATTGTTATTATTAATATTATTTCAGTGAATTATAAAAGATCCACAATGCCGACCAACTGTACCGGTGCGGAGCGAAGAACCCGAGAAACCGAATACCTCAAAAAGATCAAAGACTTATCGAAGAGAGCTGAAAGATCTCCCTCTCTCACTGAAGATACACCTCTGCCTGTCTCTCTTCTCACTTACAGCAGGGAGAGACAAAAAACCGCAGAATCTTCAGCCCACGAAGACGTTGTTAGGCAACGGTCCATTTGCACGCCTCTCGTAAGCTAGTCCTCAGAGGTGTGTTCAAGAGATTGAGAGAACTTCTCTTCTGACTTAGGGCAGAGCGGTAAACTAAAAACGCCAAACGAACAACATCTTCAAACGAGTTGTGAAATAAGACTCGACAGACTTGACAGCTACTTGCATTTCAGACTATTTGCAGAGATCTGAACTCGGAACTTAGAGTGCTAAGGCCGAAGCTTTCCACACTGACCAACATGCTACCCTTAAGCAAGAAGGCTTCTATCCACTGACTCAGCATTGTATTGTATTAAGTTGTAATGTACAGGCCTATATCAAATTGTATGGTATTAAAATATATTGTATTGTATTAAATTAAACTATATTGTATCCAACTGCATTGTATTTTTACATCCTATTTCACTCTATTCTATTCTGTTGCGTATTAGTAGGCCTAAACTCGAGATTTCTACAGCTCCCAACGAAAGCTAAGTGGCGGGAACCAGCCTATTACATCCATCGGAATTCGACCGGGCTTCTCCAACGGAATATGATTTTTTACTTCGATTTTTACTTGAAGCGACCATGAATTGATGCCTTGAGCATTATATTAACGGCGCTATAGAAGTTATTAGAATAGATTAGGTATTCACAGACGCCCAGTCAAAACAAAGCATAACTGATGATTGTAATAGTGTGTTATAAATACTAGCGGCACTGTAAAAGTCTCAAGATTAGATTGAAAGTACTGTGGTAGGAGTTATAAACTGATATGAAACAACGAACGAAGTTCTTTCAAAGATCTGCAGAAACTGAAGGTCAGTAGCCTAATTAAAAGCCTAATCAAAATTTCGATATTTCCAGTTCATCCGGGTACTCGTAGGCGTCAACGGCATGATTGATATTGTAACTCGCACCGAGGGAATTCGAATCCTCTGTTGAAACAGGTGGTTCTTTTTGGGAATGGAAACCATTGTGTCTTGCATCGTTTCGATCCTGCGTTAGATCAGTTGTGTCTGGATCCGTCTTGTCAACGGCGTTTAGTTCATTCCATAAATCTTCAGTGGATTTCATCCGATCTTCCTCTTCAGAGTCAGGATCGTCAACCTGGAAAGGAAAACGAAAAATGTTGACCGCTTGGTTTAGCTGTGTAATTATAAATGCAATTGTCTATAACAGACATCGGTTGTCTGGATAAAGTACAAAAAGAGTTACTAAACTCATCAGAAGTCTAGCTAGGATGCCATTTGAACAAAGACTTCAAAAGTTGAGTGTATTTTCCGTAGAAAGAAGACGATTGAGAGGTGATCTTATTGACATTTACAAAATTTTACATGAACTCGAAAATATGGACAAGCAACCTTTCTTTCATAGGGCAGCAATAGAACATTTAAGAGAACACAGTCTGAAACTTTATCATCAGAGGGCGAGATTGAACTTAGAAAATTCTTCTACAGCCAGAGGATTGTAGAACACTGGAACCGGCTAATAATAATATCAGCACCAAGCTTGATCATTTTCAAAAATAAACTTGACAGTTGGGTGGAGAGTTATAGGCACCAAAAGCCGATATAGCTTACTTAACCTACTTACTGTATCTGTAACTGTAGCGTTAACTGTAAATTCTCATAAGAATATAATTAAATTGAATCGAAAAACTGTAATTGTAATTGCAAATTTATATAGCACCACTTCCACATAAACTAATCAGAGACTTTCCAAACCTGACAATACAAAACCAAGATCGAAATTAATGGCCAGGCCAAGGAGCTCATGTCGTAGGCTGCTAAGTAACGTAGATAGGCCAACAACAGCGGCCTGTCTAAGCTGTACTGTGGACTTTGCTGATACAAAAAGCTGGCAGGCAAAGTACTGCTAATAAAAACTGAGCCCGGTTAATATTTGATGGGTCACCCCCGTAAAATACCACGCTACCTCAGCCCTTCATCCTCTATTGGTCGGTAAATGTGTGCCGATGCAGGTGAAAAGATGCTTACCTTGGTGAAGTCGATACCACATCTGCATTTGGATCGGCAGGACTCCGGGAAACAGCACCAGAACTTATCGACGTAAGGTATCAGAAGCTTCGGATCAACATCCTTTGGTTTTGTATAACCTACGACAGGTCATATACACGATACAGGTAAACACCCAACAGGTATACACAACAGGCAGGTGCTACATTTAAATCAGCCAACCTATCTGTTTCTTGCTCAACCGTCACACCAACAAATATTGCACTGGATCAGTGGGTACCAAAGCAGCGTTGGGTTGTAGGGCGTTCTCGATTGCTTGTCCACGGCTCTGGCATTCGCTGCCCATTTCCGTTCGTTCGGTCAATTTTAAACTTAAGATTCATCTGTTTCAACTTGCTTATCCACCGTAGCCTTCTGGTTTTTATAGCCTATGGGCATTCGACCTGGCTTCTACAATTTAGATTACGATTTAACTTGTACCATCGATTGATGCCTAAGACACTATGATAACGACACTTGAGATGTAATTAGATTACACTAGATAACTAAATACACAATTAGATTAATATTTAAAATTAAATATAATATACATACCCGTAATGAAGCTGACAAGAATTCCTAAGATAACTGTTGTCAATATTCCAACTGCAGTGTACCACAGATAAGACAGCGTATACAGTTCGACAATGCCTGACCTGTTTTTCAAAGAACAGACACACCATATCAATACGTTGGTGAATTGTCTTAAAAGTGCCTAAGTAATGCCATCTTTGAATCAGTTAAACTTTTTTCAGTCCTTCTGTAAGTTAAGGTCATAATTTCAGAAAATGAAATCTAGTATTTGAAAGACAATAATATATCAAACAACTTAATAGTATATTAATGGCAGAAAATAGAAAATAATGACATTGCAAAGTCAGTCTATATATTTAGGAATATTTGCGTAATTGTAGGTTAAATTAGAATATGTAGAGAAGACAAAATTTCAGATATAAATATCAGGCATAATGATACAAAATAAGTTGTGAAATAATTAATTAAAAATATCTTAAAAATTAAGTTAAATAAGTAACATATATTAAATTAAATCGATTGACTTCTATCGAGCCGTTTTTATAATGCAAAAGGCATCAGTCAAAGGTCGCTTTAAGTGAGTGGTAATCCATAATTAAAACTAGCAATTAAAATAAATAAGTAAATCTTACACTTCGGGAACTGTGGTAGTAGGCGTAGTGTAGAAGTCAGTGGTGGAAAAGAAATAAGACGAAGTGGAGTTGTCGGGAGTGACATCACAACATTCGACGCTGTAGTACATTGGCTTAGTGACGGGTGGCTTTTCCACATAGGATCCTATGCTGATCCACATTGGAAAGGCAAATCCCAGGACTCCACCAACCAGGGCTCCCTACAATGTTACGTAAAGAGGAGCCAGGTCTTGTATATAGGCTTTTAATCTGATTCTTACAGTATATTGCACAGTTTCTGTTAGCTTAATTCTTGCTGTGTTATTGTTATTTTAAAAAGATAATGTCATGTTAAAATATGCTGTGTAAGTTATCATTTATATAGCGCATGCGTGTTGATTCCAAGCAATTAACCAAGCTGCGGTAAAGTAATGGTTAGGATTTGGCAAATTCTGCAAAGTTCTTAGTGAGAAATTGGGACATCCATACTGTTGCCAAAATCTACAACTCTTGAACTGATCTATAGACTGTTCGAACTCAGCCTGTACTATTATCAGTACTTTGTGGTATTATTAAGTCATAAATTGATTCTAATGATAATTTATGGCGTTACCTGGTGAGAATATACACGCCATTGTCATCTCACGCGGGTTTTGATTGCTTATTATAATTTGTTATGAAATTAGTAACTTCTATCGCGCCGACGACTAATGCACAATACATCAACCGATGGCGCACCAAAGCTAAACGGCAATCAGTTCAATATCCAGAAGATCATGGAAGAAAGTTACAGGTCATCCAGAAGGTCATAGATCATATTATCGCTACTGTGAGCATTTCATTGGTTTAAGTGCTCTGGATATACAGAAAGTAACAATTTATTCCATTTTGGGTTGTTACTCATGAACATCGGCTGCAAAGAGAGCAGGTGACCAAGCAAAGTCTTTACCGTCTTTAAATTTAAATTGACCACTTTAAATTGAAAGGCAAAATGATGGTTGTAAAAATCTTACTATCCAGTTGGCCCACGGAAAGAAACTTCCAAGGATGAACAGGCCAACCATTGGGGCTCCCGCTGCTCCGTTAAATGCTAGAGACATCTGAAACCAAGCAATTCTCAACTATACGTTTGAGTTTAATTCCGATACTAGCGAAAAACTATTATTCTGCTTGGATGCGACAGGCTGACGGCCGAAGTATTTTAATATAATCAGAAATTTGCATGGCGCCGCTTCAAGAGTAACTAATTAGAGATGCTCTCTGCGCTAGCCTTAGCAATGTTAAATGTCATTACGAACAAAACATTCATCCATTAGATAACTTGAAGAGTCGCCAGTGGCAAGCTCGCGCACACACGCAGAGCCCTACCAACAGATTCCCAACTAGAGTAAATAGATGACAGCACGTTCAAAGTTCCTGAATCAAGTAGCACGAAGGATGAGGAACAACTAAGTACTATACAATGATACTTAATAATTAGCCTATTCATTATTCATAGGTGCGCTTTGAAGCCGGGCAACAGGAAATTTTACATACCGTAGGCAAACAGGAAGACGTGAGTTTTGAGACTAGAGCATCAGGCAGACTAAGTGAACACTTACCTGAAGTACTGTTCCTCCGACCATGCTGAAGACAAAGGCCATTCCGATGCCTATGCCCGCGAAAACAACGCCTTTAAAGAACAACACAAGTGAGACTGAACTCCGATAAGACTACAAAAATAACTCAGCAAGATATTTTTTGCACAATTTTGGCAACATTTTTCAGCCAACATCAAAAGCAACCCCTCAAAACAGCTCTATTCGTTATTACTGAACATAACTTCTTATCTCAAATTCAGGTAAGACTCAAACAGATACTGGCAGATATGTTTAGGCATATTTTAGGTTGTGTTTAGCTGATTCTCTTTGAACTGAAAAATCACTTGAATTGAGCAGTAACCTAGAAGTTTAGTTGCGATCGTGGCTGTCCTGTCGGAGGCTTCTCTGGCAGGGCGACATATCTTGAAGAGATCCTCCCAGACAACGGCAGCCAACGAATTCAACATCGAAGAAACTGAACTGAAGAAGACATGGACATGTTTCATAAACACAGTATCAAGAAAAGCACTAACTTAATTAAATGGAATGGAATTGAATGGAATAAAACGAAATTTTGATAAAACTGAGTGGAAATAAATTAAATAAATTGCAATGTACTTGAATGTCATGTAATTTCTTATTTGTTTCGCCATCGGTTGACACCTTGCGCATTAGACACCTGCGCTGTAGGTGTTTCTAATTAATAATTAACATGAAATGCCGTATTACTCAACGCAAGTCGTCTAATTTATCAGAGTTGAAAGTAGCTTATCTGAAAGCACTTCAGAACAGCTTACCTAAGAGCACCTGAGAAGAGGCTGGCTACAAACAGACCAGGTATTCCAGGTGCAAAGTCAAAGATGTCCATCACAAACCTCGGCGCCAGCTATCAACCAAGACAGACCAGTGTAATGCGATATCATACGATACTGTGATGAGATGTGAAATGTAATATTAGGGCTGAAAATATGATTATCAGATTATTGTGGTTTTTATGGTAGCCACAAAAGTGTCCGAAAGTAATAAAAAGGATTAAATACACTAGAGTTCAATACAATGCAATGCAATGCACTGCGAAATAAGACAATACAATTCAATACAATATGATACAATGTTACCTGATTTGGGTCGGAAACTCGTCCACTCTTGAGTGGGTCGCATTTCATTGGAGCGTAGTATCCATACATAACGACTCCGAGCAGAGAGCATAATGTTATCATGACGAAGATGCTCGGAATGTTGATCAACAGAGCTCTGCAAACGAAACCGAATCCTACTCATTCACAGAAGTTAATCTTCCACTATGTGAGTCTGAGAATAACTTAAAGGAAATCCGAGACTCATCGACATCAGCAGTAGAAACCTGGAAACTTCCAAAGCCCCTCAATCGAAATACAGAGGGCGGTAATGGATGCTAACTTAAAAAACTCTTGGAAGCACTTCCAGGCAAGAACATAAGTCAAGGTGATCCATGATGTTTCTATAGGTGGCTGGCTGGCAGATGTTGGGTATTCTAATCCACTCCTACCAGACCCTACCTTATCTCATCTTGTCCAATAGATTACAAGCAAGCGAGCTCTTGTTGCCTATCGATTTTTTAACTGAGCGCCTCAGAATAAGCTGATTCCCTCGTTGAGCGCTATAGAAATCTCGAGTTTACGATTACGATTACGAATGGTCGTTTCAAAGTAAAATTATCACATAACCATCAGTGAACTCGTTCCTTAAAAGGTTACTTACATCGTGGCATGTTTTATGCTTTTCGTGGATGAATATCTCTGGATCATCTGCTGGTCCACTGAATAAGGAGGAAGCCAGGCGAAGAAGTTTCCGACGACCAGAGTCCAGAACGTATGTCGAATGGTCGGATCCGGATTGAAACTTTCAGAAAAATAACATTCAAAGCCATTCGCGTTCGTCATAGAGTCTATATTATGTGTACAATAATTTGCCTGCGGATAACTACGCGCTTTTAAAACACAAAACAAACCTAGTATGTTAACTGTTCTAACAGCAACAGATAGAACAACATTCTCTGCATATACAAAGATGCATCTTAAAAGAACTGTCAGATAGTCATGCTGCAGTGCCTTTGGTATTGCATGTTGTTGGAATGCGCTGTGTAAGTGATCTGATACATATACACACATACCATGCATATAACTACATACAGGCATACATATATACATATATGAATATGTACATACATACATGCCATACAATGCAACTGTAAGTTGATAGTTTCTTACCATACTTTGAAGTGCACATTGAAGCCAGACAACAGGAAACATTATCAGCCATAAAACAGACTGGAAGAGATAGGTTTTCATGAGGAGATGGAGAGCCCCAAATGAGATGTCAATCGATAACTGGTAAACCTTTGCAATTTAATCCAGCAGCAAATGTCTATAGCGTAGACAGAATCAGATATCAAAGAAACATTTGCATTACGATAACTGCGCTATAGAAGCCATTAGATTAGATTAAAATTTAGTCGCAGATATTTTCTCACTCGAAGAATTCGATGCGTCCGCCTTCTTCGGCAATCTGCCAGGCTTTTTCAATTCCCCCAGTCTCAATGCAACCCTACGAAAGTAAACAAGAGGGAGGAACATTAGCCACAATCAACTCATATCTAAACTAATCTAATCAAATCTAATGGTTTCAATGGCACCGTTATATTAATGATTACAAGGCACTCCTCTTCTGCAGATCATATCCCGATTCCTCTTCTTCCCATTATCTGTCCGGTGAATCCAATTCCAGACACTACCCACCGTAGCCGTCTGACTCCCTGCCTGCCTGACCCTTGGATCTTGACCTGGAACCGAACCCTTCTTGCCTATCAATTTTGTTTTGACAGAACGTCTGTGAATAAGCTGGTTCCCGTGATTTAGCTTTCGTTGGGCGCTGTAGAAATCTCGAATATACGAAAACGATTACGATTACAAAGGCATGAATCGATGGTCATCTCAAGTGAAACCCCAAAGTCGTTGGAGAAGCCCGTCGAGGTCCAGTAGGCCGAGGAAACTAGAAGTCGGGTTACGGTGGGTAAGCAAGTTGAAACGGATGTGTTTTAGTTCAGGATCCCTTAGCTTCACTTGAAACTGACAGTTCATTATCAGTGTAGCAATATATTGCCTTTTGAAAGCTAAAAAATTTGAAAGTTTGGAAGTTCAAAGTTCAAGAAATCAAAGTCCAGCGTCAGCGGGTAAGCATATTGAAAAGCCGAGTTTAGAATCCCTTTGCGTCATCTGAAAATGACAGTTCATTATCAACTTATTAATGTGTTCGCTCACTTGAAAGTTAAAGTTCAACTGACTTGGATTATAGCCGCAATCAGTCCGGCTAACATGATTGCAGTCTGAAACACGTCTGTCCAAATGACAGCTTTCATGCCTCCCTAAAATTAGACAAACACTTTAAAATTAGAAATCCAATTTTATTTGTAATAGCGACAAACTATATAGTATCTTAATTAGCGAGCTACTTCTAGATGATATACGATGTAAAATATCAGTGCAAATGCTATGAGTATGCTACGAGTTACATAACAGACAGAGTTTCAAGTGTTTTACTGTGAAAGCGCAAACACTTTCGGCTTTTTGAATAGACATAGAAGGCTGTCCTACGCACGATTTAAACGGTTGGCCTAATTTATTTGCTTTCATTGCTGTATAGTACAAAATCGGTTTTGTCACCCGTAAGGCAAACTATGGAAATTCTTGGCCATGTCTTAACCAGCGACGAAGCTAGTTGAAGTAAGTTCCAATGAATGTACGTGTACGATAGTCTGATGGTTGGCATGCCAGAGTTTCGGGTTTCAAATCCCACCAAGGCAAACATGTTTCAATATATCTGTTCCTTTTGTGCTCCTTAGCGAACTCAATGCATTTCTCTGTGATGAGATAAGGAAAAGCTAAGAAGTGGGCGTAGTATGGGCTTCGTGAGACTCCGTTAGAATTTTGAGACAGTCTTACTATGGTCGTGTAGAAGCCACAAACGAGTCCAATCGATAGGATTGCTGCCCAGACAGGAATTCCAGTCACTGTAAACAGAACAATTGTCGAAGCTTCATTGTCTCTCCAAGCTCAAGTGACATTTACTGCATCGCATAAACCGGATTAAGACTTCGTTTGTATAATACGGACAGACATTAACGGCAAGAAGGCAGACAGACAGAGAGCAGCAGATGGGATGGGAGGAGCACAAATCCAAAATGCAAATTTAACTATATTTGATATTGCCCTCCTTCTAAAGTTCAGAAGTATACACCTGACCATACGACAGAGCATCTTGACGCCGATCATTTGCACGTGAAGGACTTGCTTAAGGTCCCTGCACATCAGTAGCCCTGGGGTAGACTCGAACCCGTACAATATGTTTTACAAATCAAGTATACTAACCAATGGGATACCGCGCCCTATATGTAGAGACATAACATTTGCTGAAGCAGAAATCTAACCTAAATGGAGAAAAGCAGCAGACTGGACATAGAGTCGACAGAAACGAAGACGAAGAGCTAGAGCTAGATATGCATACAGTCACAGAGACAGGGATAGAGAAAGAGAAAAAACAGACATAGAGAGAAGGGGAACGAGAGGGGTAGGATATAATGAAAGACAAACAACAGAGACAAAGATGGTAGAGATGGTAGAGAAAGAGATAAATATAGAAAAGACCCTTCGTGGTTAAAAATGATGGTAAAACCATTTCTGGTATACCTTCCGTAAGAGCGGTAGCTGGTCCGAACATAACAATTCCCATCCCAAGAGTCTATTAAGAATAACAATGCGATCATTAGTCAAAGTATTTAAGATTTTCGCAGTAGAATACAAACTGCACAGCGTCTTTGCAAAATCAGATTACCTATACTGTCCAAAGAGTTAGATACGTTCTGTTTCTTCCACCCATGGCATATGCTGTCACTGATTCCTCATTGAAGTCGTGGCTAAGCACATTCTTGTATTGCATTGTATTGTATTATATGGCATTGTATTGTATTGTGTTATAGTTTATTGTATTGTATTCTGTTGTGTTGTACTGTATAACGTTACATTGTGTTTCACTGATTAACATCATGCTTGTACTTCTGAATTTTTTTCGACGGCTACTACAGTTTTGTGCAGTAAACAGATGTGCATACATATAAAATACTCTCATTCCTCAGGGGCACCGGCTATACCCATGAGGCATGACAGCTTTATCGCAGTTCAGTATAGTCATCCACAAAAAAAGATTCTAAACAAAATATTGCAATAACAGAATCAGCTGTAAGCCTGTCAGAAGTAATTGCTTTAGAGATTAGACGAAATCCTTTTCACAAACGTATACGTTTAACAATTCTGCCACCTGTTAATCTGAGAAAATGCCCCCCACTGTTAGGCTGAGCTGCTGCCGTAGTCATCTGAGACGTTCACTGCATGAAGAAGAAACTGAGAACTTACAAGTTTAATGATGAAAAGCAGTGCGCCCAGAATTCGCACGGACCGTGACTTGTATCGCATCTCCAGGTACTAAAGAAACAAACAATTAAATAATGGATGGATGGATGGATGGATGAATGGATGGATAAGTGGGAGGGTGGGTAGTTGGGTTGGCAGAGGCAGAAAGGCAACAGAAAGACAGAGACAAGACAGACATAATAGTCAGAATAGATAGAATATATAGGTAAATAGATGGATAGGTGGATAAATATAGGGCTGGAGAATATACTTAGATAAATGGAACTGGATGCGTGTATTTTGAGTAGTATTGAAGAGAATAGGCCTGGAGAAATAGACATAAGAAACTAAGATTGGATAAATAGATCTGGGAAAACTAGGCCTACCGATGCTTGTTTCGTTGTTAACAGTCATTCTTAAACTGCCCCTACGGTGTGTTACACTGATCCAATACAACCTACCTCAAAGACGCTGAGGATCTTCAATCTGTGTAGAAATGGTCCAAAGAGGGTTGCCCCAACGACTGGAGTTACCATGGCTCCCCACACGCACATCCAATACATCGTACCCTGCATGTAGATTTCTGCCGGCGTTCCAAGCAGTGTCGAGGCCGAGAAAAACGAGGCGAAGAGCGACAGTGCCACCGGAAATGCAGACATACTCTTGTCGGCCAATAGGAACTCTTTCGTCGTCTTCTGCCTTCCACCGGTGAAGGCGTAGTACAGTCCAATGGCGGCGGAAATGGCGAGGATGACGCCGAAGACGAGGTAGTCCCAGACGGTGAACGTACTTCCCGTCGGAATGGGTGGCACTCCCTCGCAGGTCAACGACATCTTGGAATCAGTCCTCGATCAGTTGGAACTTAGATGGCATGCAGGAATGTATGATTTTACAGTGTAGTACGAGTTGGAGTGTCTATTCAGAACAGCTCTGCATCTGTCTTGTACTGTTGCCCCGTTGCTTTATTGTTGTCCTGTTGTTGGATTGATTTCGCTCTGTTGTTGTCCTGTTGTACTCCAGTTGCTGTCCTGTTGCAAAGTCATACTGATTAGAGCAACTCAAGTGCCTCTACTCAAATCGCGATATCCATTTCGGTTTAAAAATGCGGAAACATAGCCATTAATTACACCGTTTAGATTGTTGAACTCACAATAGTTCGTAGGTCAGATTGTCTTAGCAAAGGTAATACCTGGTTACAGCAGTTACTTAGGTGTCTAGAACATTCATAGAAATGCTGTCTGGTAATGGAAAGAATCAGAATCTGCTTGAAAGAGTGTTGTTTCTGTATACGTCTTCTCTTTGGCCGGCTCTAATTCATACTAGCTGGTCCTAACATTTGAAATTCTCCAGGTCGTCAAGTTCGTGATTCTCTTACTATATTTCGCTCTTAAGTGATTACTTGCTACTTCGGGCTGCTTATGATTTTGAATGTTCTGCTGTTGAACTTCAGAGTGACCCTCTTAGCTATTTATTGTAAGGGGGCATTGTCAAATTTCAGTTATATTGCTTTGTGTTGTTTTGTTCGACTGTTGTATTCTATTTCTGTACAGAAATAAATTACATTGCATGGTATGGCATTGCATTGTATCAATTAGTATTATATTGCAAATTATACAATTTTTATGGCTTTGTAAACTTTATAATTACTGCCTAATAATAGGCCACAGTTAGTGTGCTTTCGATGCCAGAAAAATAGAGCCTCCGACAACTTTACTGTACACTAATACCTTTAAGTCTCCTCTGATTTTGAAGATGAGCTGTACACTTAGCGTCACTTTTTGCACAGTCTATGTGTAGTTAAGATGAATTCGTGAGATGAAGAAGTATGACAGGGTTCATTTCTTATCAGATGCAATTAATTTGCCTGAAGTAGTAACAGTACGGAGATAAAAATAGATACGAGAGCCGTAAAGTTTCTGATGAGCAGATAAGCAGTTTCCAGGTTGCCAAAGGCGAGACATAAAGACACAAATGAGAACGTCAGTGAGAGCCAACCGATGCACTACGCCTCTCTATCATTATCATTATTTTGGAAGGTCAGAAATATCTTAATCTGAAGAACTTGCGATCGAAGGACTTGCTCAAGGTCCCTACACAGTAACCGTCTCAGAGGAGGACCTCGAACCCATACTCTCCGCGTTACAAGCTGAGCTCTTTATCCAATCGGCTACCGTACCAAACGCATGCATTTTCTACATTTTGACGTCTCTTTTGATATGGTTACTTCGTCTGGTCCTACCTTCTGTTTTGGTGAGGTCGTTCCATATCTTTTTGGTAACTCTTAGAAGCTCTACTGTCGCGATCACGCACCCTTTGTTCTCCATGCATCCTTGCCTGCCGCCAAGTTAGCTCCATCTCACGCACACTCCAACTTAAACCCTTTCGCATGATGTATATGTCAACCATTCTTCTATTCAGCGTACATTGTATGACCGCCTTCCATATTAGGTGCCTCCCCTACCACCTCTGCTTGCCCTACATAACTTCAAAAGCCAAAAATTCTAACTCCGCCCTATTTTGCATTGCGACAACATATTACGGGCATTCAGCTGTCATTTATTTACTGTTCTTTCTAACCTATTGCCTCAGAGGACCATTGCAGCACCCACCCGCCATACCATCGTCACCATATTTATTAATCCTCCTGTTCGAAAACATCCACCCAAATCCTGACCCCAAAGATCCGAACTCTTCCTTTTCCTCTTCCTACTCTATAATATAGGAGTCATTAGATTAAATTAGATCAGATCAGATCAGATCAGATTAGATTAGACTAGATTAAATACTCTAAATACTCTAAACACGGACAACAAGCTGTTCTTACTCTGCATTGTTGCTCTGCACGTTCAATATACGATCGCTTTTCATCCTGCACACTCACGAGAACTTAAAGATATAGCTCTCTCCTCTCACGTTTTTGAAATGTTTGTCTTACCTGAAATCTGGCTTAATTTATACACAACTACTGTTCAATATCAAGACTGTATTCCTCTTGGCTACCACTTCAACAGTGAACCTCGTCTTCCAAAATCATCAACCTCTGTCAACGAAACTGGTGGAGGTATTGCCTTTCCCACCCGGGAGCCTGCCACCGTTCTAGATTAACCTTGTTACTTTTTTCACTCATTTGAATGCGATTCAATAACCCTTAAACTTCCTATTTAAAACGAATCTGACTCTCTTTAGTGTACAGTTTTAATGTATATCCCTCCATCCTTCTCCTCATATTCAAGTCCTCCATCTGTGTTGTTGAAAGAATTCACCACCCTCCTCTCCACTGCCGCCGCTACGAAATCCTGATTATAGGCGATTGTAATAAGCATGTCGATAATCCTTCCGATACATCTGCTTCAGAATTCGTCACTCTATGACATCAACTAAGCTGGTCCGGCATGTCAAATTCCCCAATCGTATTCACAATCACGCATCCAAGCTCCTTATCATTTCATAGCTCTCAAGGCTATGACCTGATATCTCTTTCTCTTTCGATACACCATCTGATCATAACCTCATCTTCACGCGGATAACATCCAAAATGGAAATACAACTATATTTGATATTGCCCTCCTTTTAAAGTTCAGAAGTGTACATATGACCATACGATAGAGCACCGTGGCGCCGATCATTTGCACGTGAAAGCCCATCTAAGGTCCCTACACAGCAACCGCCGTGGGGTAGTCTCGAACCCTTAGGGTAGAGGGGGCCAACCCAATTACATTTAGTGTATGTTCCTCTTAAAAGTTACAGCGACTATTTGTTTGTCAATATTGGACTTTCTAAGGAACACATAAGACTGCATCTTGTGCCTAGCTCGAAAGTAGGCTAGTCTATTGTATTGTTAAATTTACATAGCGCATTTTGGACTAAGTTCTGATGATGATTGTAATTTCTGAGGGCACAAAGAAATTTCCGTCTGAAGATCTGCATAGAAACCGTAGCCGTGTAAAGAACATCGGAGCCATCTATGTCTAATTTCAAGTCTAATCATAATTCTGAAATTTCGACTTCATCTGAACATTCGTAAGCATCATTGTTGCATCCAACGTTTCGGTGAATGGTATCAGGTTGAATCGAATCTGCTGCTGATGCTGATGCTTTTTCTGAAAAAAGGACGTTAAGGGATTTTGCATCCTCCGGATTCTGCTTCTTGTCGTTTTGTATCTCGAGATCCGTTTGGTCGGGAAAGATGCAGACAATGTTCATTCCGCTCTGGAACAGTTCCAGAGATTTTGCTGGATCCTCGATTTCCGAGATGGAATCTTGATCGTCGACCTGCACAAGAAAGGAGAAAGGGAGGAAACACTGAAGACACCTCAGAATGTCTTGCCTCACAAATGATGCAATGCCCTATAACAGATTTATGCACTGTTATAAATTTTAAAATGCATGAGTTCTACTGACAGGATATGTGCCAATTACCGGACATTGTAGTAATTAGCGATAACACAACGGATTTCTTACTTCTGAAACCGCCACACACCTTGCAGCAACGCTTCAAAACGATTCATTTTCACTGAGACACAGCTAGACGATCTCGTCCTGGAGTCAAACATAACCTACTTGACAATCCATTATCTGCTGACTGAGCGCCTGTGAATAAGCTGGTTAGCGTTTTAGGTACCGAAGATATCTAGAGACTACGAATACGATTAGGAGCGCTTTTGAGGAGATATATTGAAGAGAATCTACATAAAGTGACTGAATAAAGAAATGAATGTGCAGAACACTGCAATAACTGCAGGCATTTTCACATATAAGCTGTTACTGCTACTTTCCGGAGCCAAATTTAGGAACCTTTTTCATCAAGCGAAAATAAGAACTCATTGCTGAGCCATGTGGGTGCTATATTATTTAACCCCTACAAATGTTTGATATGGTGGGTACCTTGGTGAAGTCGATTCCACATCTGCATTTGGATCGGCAGGACTCCGGGAAACAACACCAGAACTTATCGACGTAAGATATCAGAAGCTTCGGATCAACATCCTTTGGTTTTGTATAACCTACGACAGGTAGTACATACGATACAGGTAGGTCTAAACATCCCACAGATAGACCTTACACATGTTGTAGATGAGTAACCCAATGCAAATTCTATGATAAATCAAATTCTCTATGAGAATGCAAATTATAAAAGTTAAATAAGTGACTAAACGAAGAAACGATTTATTAATTAATTAATATCCCCATAGGTACCTGTTAGGAAGCTGACAATGAGTCCAACGACAATCGTTGTGAACATTCCGAGAGCTGTGTACCAGAGGTAAGACAGCGTATACAGTTCGACAATGCCTGACCTGCTTTTCACACATTATACAGGTTTTCATGTGTACATGTATATAGGTAGTCATATAGCGCCATTTGAGTACCTCACAACACAGCCTAAGATTCCTCGCTCAACCGTTGTGTTAACAAATGTAAAAACTATATTCACTTCAACTCAAACCAAAGTTAATAAGTACAGTCAACATCCGCCAGGTCAGAGAAACAATTATTCAGGCTATGGTCGGCAATTAAATTGAAAAAGACGAGTATTAAGGAACTGAGAGAATGTTCGGACCTTGAGAGCGAACTGAATAGTTCTTATAAGGCCTACAAGTTTGAAAATAACACCCATAATGGAAGTAAGTAAGTAAGAAAATCGTACACTTCGGGAACTGTGGTAGTAGGTGTGGTGTAGATGTCAGTGCTGGAAAAGATGTATGAAGAGGTGAAGTTATCTTGAGTCGCATCACAACACTCCACGCTGTAGTACATCGACTTCATGACGGGTGGTTTTTCCAGGTAAGCTCCTATGCTGATCCACATTGGAAAGCAAAATCCTAGTACTCCGCCAACCAGGGCTCCCTACAATGTCACATTACTCAGTTTATAAAGCGCAAGCCTTTGTCCAAAGCTTAATATTAGTATTATTATTGATCACTAATATATTCATTATTTATCCACAAGGCACAGATTTTCCCTCATGACTGGAAACTATTATTAATGTTATCAACATAATATGCATTACGATTTACAAATAAATATATACTGCTAATTAGATCGGGGCCTCGTCTAAGAAAGGATTTTCCAGACGTGTCTCAAGAAAGTGAAAAAATATGAAGTCAGGAGAACTTACAATCCAGTTGGCCCATGGAAAGAAAAATCCGAGCATGAAGATGCCAACCATTGGAGCAACAGCAGCACCATTGAATGATATCGCCATCTGCAAAATAAGAAAATTTAAATTGTAAGCATCACAGTCAAAAAACGAAAATGACTGATGTGTCTGATTTCCTTAAATCTTATCTTTTTATTTCATTAAATCTTACCTCTTTTGATTTGATCTGATGTGCCTTTGTTAACTATATTTTAGTTTACATGGATAGTGATTATGCTTGCCTCATTTTACTTTTTCGCATTTTACATGGCTTAATCTAGCCCATTTGACTTAAACTCACTGACTGAATCTTGTCTGAATGAATGGCATTAAGGCTCTCATTATATATTATGTTATATACAAATGGCATTAAGGCTCTCGTTATATATTATGTTATATACAAGCTTAATATCATATCAATTTCGCTATCATTCAGCATCTTCAGGAAAGTTTTTCCTTCCTGGTATATATCACGTCTTTGGCCAGCGCTGCTTATGGTTATCAATTACCTGCCATGTCGCAAAATAGGATGGAAGTTAAATAAAGTATCGCAGACAGACAGAGATGAGGAAATAGAAAGAAAATAAAATGAATTATAGATAGATAAAGTGTTAAACTGAAATTTAGAAGGACAGGCTGAAGGAGAACCTTTGAACTAATATACTGCTTGGCATGTAGCCTACCTGAAGAATTGTTCCACCGAGATTGCTGAAAAGGAAAGCCATTCCTATTCCACAAGCAGCAAAGACGACGCCTGCAAAGAACAACACCAAGTAGAATTCCAATCCACTGCAGAGCCATCCAACGCATGCGCATAATGGCTGCTCTCTGTAACACCAGCTGCTCACTGTTATCCCTAATCTAATTTCATGTAATCTTGGAATTTTCATAGCGCCGTAACCATGGTGTACAAAGTAAGAGTGGCCATATAATATTACCCATATTTCCAACTAACAAACCTTTGGAGAGAACCAGCCCAGTTTGTGAAGCAGGAAGATTGGCTACGTAAGACAAGCACTGTGAAATGGTAAGATTTATTATTATGAATAATTTCAAAGTGTTGCTTACCAAGAATCTTAGTTGCGACTGTAGCAGTTTTGTCCGAAGCTTCTCTGGCTGGTCGAAACACTTTGAAGATGTCTTCCCAAACTACAGTTGCTAACGCATTTAACATCGAAGAGATGGAACTGAAGAAAACATGGGCACATGACATGCTGAAGGTGACTAAGCTCTCCATTCACCATAACTCTAGATCACCAATACTCTCCACCGATAAACACCGTAAACCAAGCCTTCAGCACCCGAAATTAAGCAACCATTTGAGGGTGACGGTAAACTCTGTGTAGTTACGTAAAGAATCTCCAGCGAAGTTTGGCAGTATATAGACTCGCATCTTCATCAGTTTATTAGAAGTAGAAACTTAAATTTCAATTCAATAAGTCTGAACATAGTGGATGCGCCCATTCTTCATTTAGGCCTTTTATCCAGCAGTGGACACGTTGGAAAATTCTTTGAAGCAGGGTCATTGTATTTAGTGACTTGCCATTTACTTCCCATCTTGCGAAGCTACCAAGTTTTCCTCCTTGGTGACAGAGAAAACTTGTCCAGAGCCGTTAAATGACTATCCGTATCAGAACTACGTTCCTATACTAGCGCCTCAGAAGGGAGAACAGTCAACCTGAGAACAATGGATAAAACTTACCTGAGAGCTCCTGCGAAGATGCTGCCAACATAGAGACCAGGTATTCCTGGTGCGAAGTGAAAGATGTCCATCACAAATCTCGGTGCCAGCTGTCATAAAAGTCAGAAATATTATGTGGTCAGAGATCATAGACTTGATTGACAGCTGTCACTTGTTTGTATGCGAATGATTGACAGCTGTGTTATGATTTTAGCCATAGGTTTAATGCTTAATACATTAGATACCGGCGCGAAAGACGTTACTAATTTATTAATTTTGCAATTGTTGGTTTTAAAAACCCGCTGACTCATCACAAAATAGGCAGCGGGAGCGCCCTCACGATAAATTCGCGGCAGCAGTAATTATTGCTGACGTCACCTCGCCGAGCCCCAAGGCTCTGCCAACCAATCACAACACCACGCTTCTTACGCGCGTCAGCCGTAAGCAATATCACGTTTACAGATTAGTTGATTTCTATTACCTGATTTGGGTCGGTAACTCTTCCGCTCTTGAGTGGGTCGCATTTCATGGGGGCGTAGTATCCGTACATGACGACCCCCAGTAATGAGGCCAGCGTTATTATGATGAAAATTCCAGGAATGTTGAGTAACAGAGCACTGCGAAGACAATGGAAAATAGCCATTTTCAGGTTAGACACAATTGGAGAATCGTTCCGAGGAAACTTAATAATATCTGGCGTTCACAGATTGTCTGGCTGACTCACTCATTCACTCATTGACTTACTGACTCATTTATTTACTTAATGGTAGAGATCATAGACTTCAGCCACCAGACGCTTTCTGCGAATTGAAAAGTATCTGACAGCATTAAAAAGTTAAGGTCTTGTATTCTTTTCGAAACTGATACTAAAACATACATCGTGGCTTGTTTCATGCTCGTAGTAGACGCGTATCTCTGGGTCATTTGCTGATCCACGGAATAATTAGGCAGCCAGTTAAAGAAGCTGCCAAAGACCAGCGTCCAGAATGTGTGTCGAACAGTTGGATCTGGATTGAAACTTGAATAAACACGAGAAAGGTATGTCTAATACACGCTTTTAAATGTTTTATATAGACATCCAGGTAGCCTACACGTAATGACGCGTATCTAACAGCGAAACAATTTGTTTATTTTTGATTCTCCTTTTGGCGACAAATTCAAATTGCTGTAATCGTCTAATGTTAAAAGTCATTCAGTGCACTGTCTGTGTAAAGCAAGATACAAAACACCTTCATCACTGTCGTGTAAATTATTTTTGCAATTCCTCTATCGTCTGCCTTTACCCATACATCAGACAACGTCCCTTCCAGTAGGCTTACAGATCTATGCTTGTAAAAGAGCGTGTAATGTATTAACACACTTCGCATTCCTTCATCGCCTAAAAGTCATGTCGGCCTGTATAATTAGTTGGGGTTTATTTCCAAGTCAAACTCATCCTGTCAATGAGGTAGATGGTCACATGTAGCGCCATCGGTTGATGGCTCGTGCATTAGAAACGGCGCGATAGAAGCTCCTAATTACAGCAAGCACTACGATAGATGGCGTTTAAAATAGGAGCTGCAAAAAGAATTTTAATTGTTTTTATGTATATTTATTGCATTTACTACGCCTACAAGGTCAATATATCTTAATGTCTGGTTATGCAAGTGTGTAGCTTGTTCATGGTCGTTATACGGATCGGCTCAGCAGTCTCGAACCCACAATTGTTAGATTATAGAACGAGGGAACTATCATGGCACAATGGAGAAGCGGAGGAGTTGGGATAGGATTTATCAAAGTACTATTTACGATTTTGAATGAAAGATATGAGAAAAATTACAAGAAAAGCAGAATTAAGGAGTTGGTTCACATAGTTGGCGTTGTTATGTATCAGTAAGATAGGGGTATTGCATTGGAACTATTCAGGTCCTGGAGTATTGGAATACAGTTTAGGGACCTTGAACTAAAGATTATTGTAAAGGCAGTTGTTTTCTTACTATAAGAATTCGATTCTTCCTCCATCTTCAGCAAGTTGCCAGGCGTTTTCAATTCCTCCAGTCTCAATGCAACCCTATGAATTTAAGCAAGACGAATATTATTAGCTGATGTTTGAATGAGATAAAACAGCATCATTATGCTTCTTAAAATGCTAATTATTAGAGTCGAAAAGGTGACTTATATTAGTTTCCTTTCTAATACGGAACGCGAACGATTCTAAAATCCGTCTCAAATGCCCGAAACATCAGCAAGGTGTAATAGTTGTTCTAATAAAGGGCAGCTGTTACTCGACTTCAAAGTGCAATTCTGAACTATTTCAATTTACTTTTCAAAGTTCAGTAGATCGCTTAGCATAACACAGCAGAGCATTGGACTAAACTGTAGACATTAATAATTATGTTGTGTTGCAATTTAATGTAATCTTTTAAAAGTAACATTGACCCTGTGGACACAGCGATGAAGTGTGTGTGTGTATACGTCTGGATATTTTATGTAGCGCCTTTAACTACCTCTCATGGACCAAAACCGGAACTCAGAAAGCTTTGCCATTACAACGTTTTCGACTGAAAACGGAGTAATATTACGAACACTGAACAACAAACAGTTCCTTATCATTTGGAAATGGCCATTTAGAGAACGTTACTTCGCAATACAGACAGCAGTTAAGCTTAATTAATCAAAGTCATAAATGACTAGGCTGAACAGCACGTGTACTTCTGGTCTTAAGTGTACGCCTACTGTATAATGCACATAAGTCCACAGTTACGCCTTGGGCTTAGGCTTATTCCTTTGACTGATCCAAGTATTCACCTCACATAACAATATATAATGCAATGTCATGATGTGTTTATAAGGCAAATGGGCAATCCATTAGCATGGTTATATGGTCCCAAATGAACCTTGGACTGAATGAACTGATTGGTAAATTTTTCCTAAATGCCTAAAGCGATGACTCACTTGAATTATGGGTGCCAAAAGACCGACAATCATGATTGCGCTTTGAAAGACATCCGTCCAAATAACAGCTTTCATGCCTCCCTAAAGACGAGAGAAATCAGTTCATACAGGTTACGATTATTATATATAGATAAACTGTACTCGTGACTCTGAATTTGGCGTTCCCTGAAACTAAATTGACACTTCTCAGCAGCGA
This sequence comes from Norana najaformis, assembly GCA_964023275.1. Lineage (NCBI taxonomy): Eukaryota > Metazoa > Annelida > Clitellata > Crassiclitellata > Hormogastridae > Norana > Norana najaformis. The sequence goes on from OZ029917.1 coordinate 40,582,447, forward strand.
TGGGTAACTAATTAATTAGAACTAATTAATTACCTAATTAATTAGCTTGGTAGCTAATTCTAATTAATTAATAACCAAAATTTTGCCTATTCTAATTTTAATTAAACTTGTCTATTTCTAAATGAAACTTCTTTGTTTTCTTTTAAATCAGACGACTTGTCAGACAAGATGGCGATTTTAGTTTTTAAAGATGTCTTATAAAGAATAATTGCCGTTAATTGTGACACGTTTTTGCAAACAATTTCAATATATAAACCAATCCGCAAGTCAAGTAAAATTAACTGGAAAATGCAAAAAATGTTAGAAGCATAATACAGCAGACGGATTCCAACACTTGTGACGTCCAATTTTGTTAGCCATGCAAAGGTATGTCTGGTCAATCATACGCACTCACCAACACTTCACCTCTTTCAGTTTCTGCGCAGGTCTTTCACTCAAGACTGAAAACACTTCTTTTCCAGAAATCTTATCCTGATTCTTCCTTTTCCCCTTATCTCTCTTCTCGCTTCAATTTCAAACAGCATCCACCGTAGCCGTCCGACTGTCTGAGTGCCTGACTCCTGGATCTTGACCCTTTTGCCTATCGATTTTGTTTTGACTGAGCGCCTGTGAATAAGCTGGTTCCCGCGACTTAGCTTTCGTTGAGCGCTGTAGAAATCTCGAGATTACGATTACGATTATTTATTCTTTGATAAATTATTCCATAATTTTATTTTTGCAGTTCTCGGGGAAACGTCGGCCATACTGCTATATCGGAATTATTCGCTATAAAAGGCCTGGGCATATAAATATGCCCAGAAGTCTGGGAAGTTTGGGCCCAGTTGTCCCTCTCTCACGCTCCTATATTTATGGGATTATTATTAATATCAACAAAAGAAAGCTGTTTTAAATCAAACTGCAAGTTAAGGAATTCTTAGGATTCTTAATTTGTGGATGAACATGCATAATGTGAATCATGCACTTTCTTATTGTATGCCTAAGTAAACTTTTGAATGATGGCTATTACACGTAAACTTAAGCTTAAGGCTTAAAATATTATACTTAAAACTTATAAGCTTAAAAATATTATATGCAACACTTACAAGCTGACTGAATATTATGTGTAAAACTCACAATCTTACAAAATATTTTTGCAGATTTGCTGTCCTGCAGAATGTAAGCCCTACGAGGAGGCGAAAAACTGCAAGAGACGATGGAATGATAGTGATTCTGATGGCAAGGACTTGCCTGTTACAAAGTTCTTCAAACCATCAATGGAAGCACGCAAAGAAACAATTACCAATGTCATAACCAAGTATGTAATTAAGAGCATGCAACCAATTTCTGAAGTTGAAAATGAAGGTTTTGTTATAATGTGGAAAGAAGCTGAGCCAGCTTAAAAGCTTCCATCTCGAAAAACAGTGCATAATAAAATTATTCAACGCTGTGATCTGGTAAAAGTAAAGCTGCAAGAAGTTTTAAGTTCTGCAGAGTTTTGTCATTGTGACATATGATCAAACCATCATATGCATAGCTTTCTTGGGTTATGTTTGTTAACATGCTGGTGTGTTTCAAACCCATCTTGTTGCCTGTCGTCATCTTACTTTATCACACACTGCAGAAAACTTAATAAATGTGTACAGTGATCTTGTGAAAGAGTTCAGTGTTGGAAACAAGATGGTTGGAATTGTTACAGATAATGCAAGTAACATGAAAAAGCATTCAAACAAGGAGAATGTTCAGCAACAGCAGAACTACGAATGATTTTAACAGCAGATAACGATGATTTCATTCGAGTAGCAATCAACTGGGATGAAATGCAGGAAGATTCTCCAACACCGATTCCTCCACGATATGCATGCCTTGCTCACACTCTGCAGCTCGTGATCAACGATGGATTTCAAGAAGGTAAGACAAAAATTAGCAATCTTATTTTAAATTGCTTGTCTCTTGTTTCTAAAATTCATATATCATGAATTATTTGTCTAGTAGGTTGCATACCAAATTAGGAAAATTCATAAATTTCTGTGTCGTTTTGTATTTCAGTGCCAACAACTAATTCTAATTAATTAGTGGAGTGCTAATTCTAATCGTAATCATAATTCCGAAATTTATACAGCGCCCAACAAAACTTATGCCGCGGAGACCAACTTATTCACAGGCGCTCAGTCAAAATAAAATCGATAGGCAAAAAGGGTCTGGTTCTAGATCAAGATCCAAAAGTCAGATGGAGAGACAGGGTGGCAGCTACGGGGTGGTGGTGGTGTTTGGGGTTGGAGAGGAGAGAGAGATAAGAGGAAGAAGAGGCATCGGTATGATCTGTGAAAGAGGAATGTTTTGAGTGAAAGGCCGAAGCAGAAATTGCAAGCGATGGAGCATCGATGAGTTATAAAACTATAGTTCGTCTAAAAATGCTAATTCTAATTCTAATTATGAAATGTGTACTAATGCTAATTCTAATTAATTAGTAACAGAACCTTAATTACTCTCTTAAAAATAGTGTAGAGAATCGATCTACAAGTGTAGAGTTCTATGCAACACTTATTGTTGAGGTCTGGCTCATCAGCAATTTGTAGACCTCTATGCAACACTTTTTGTAGACGAGTCGGCAGTCTACACTAGTGTAGACACTAATTGCAATATTTTTGTGGAGAACAAGGTCTACATCAGTGTTGCATTTTGGCTACATTTATGTAGTGCAGAATCTACATTTTTGTACTAGTAATGTCAACATTTTTGTTGCATCTACATTTATGTGTAGTGGTCGTGTCCACATTTATGTGGTGCTGAAAATACATTTTAGTGGTTTAGGAGCTAAATTTATAGACTGGAATTTGCCACATTTGTGGTGCTGCATATAGTTATGTTATACGTTTTCTGCATTGATTTACTGTTGTATCTACCTGCATGCAGCAATGTTTACACATGATGTATAATTGCTACATGGACATACTAACATGGTGAACTCATTACATAATAAACAAGTCATTAACTGGATTTTATTAGGTTAAATGACAACTTTTAATCACAAACTAAGGGTTATCACAATTCACACAAAGCTTAAAAATAAAGCATCAACCACTGAACATGGTAGACAGTCAAAAGTAATAAATGCCGAAACCTTAAGATAGCAAGTAATCAATATTAGAACCTTTTTCTACAATCCAGTCAGGGGACTCAATGGTTAATTATCGTTAGGATGACTAGTTGCACATAACAGAATTGGTCAGTAACTGTAACTAAAGAAGTTGGGCCATTTGAGGTAATAAAATGAATTTCACTATTATATAGTGTGATGCTTATTGGAGATCACTGCAAAAATCGCCAGACATCAGCTAGAACCCTACTTTTGAATTCTGAAGCAGCATTATAAATTCCTAGCAGCTTCTCAATAAAGAAATAAAACAGTCCCAGTTATTTGGGGTACTCTACACTAAAAACCCCAAAACAAAGTCCACAGCTTCTTCAAAGCACGATGGACTTTCAATCACAGCTGCCGTGATACCCAGCTTCACATAACAGGTATTCTGTATTTGAAATAGAGCTGGCCAAGATTTCCCTTCGTCGGTCATTCTCTCAAGTGCACTATCCACTGTTTCATCCTACAGAGACAATAGCAAAAATACAAAATCATATTTTAAATAGTTGTTCAGAGCCAGTGCAGTGATTGTAATGCAGGGATATTGTGTTGGTAAGCAGTATTTGTCATGGCCCTTGTCGTGGATTTAGGAAATCAATGAAGTTTTTTTTAGATCTTTCATTGTGATACCCTTGAAAAGTGAATATCAGTAGTCTGGCCAACTAGAAACCAGGTCCACATTTGCCACAACATACAACAATAGAAGCAACACATGGAATTTGGTGCTCAGCCAGGATCAATTCCTTATAATGTAAAATATCAGATTATTTATAAAGTAAAATCTTATACTGTATTAATCTGTATTTATTTTTAAAAATTGAAAGATTCACTTTGTTAAATATTTTCTTTATTCTCTTTTGGATGCAGTGTGGTATGTATAATTCCAGAAAAAAATAGCCCCTTTTATTAACTTCTCAATGGATATGCCAGCATAAATTTCTAAATGGGTGTAAATCAAGGCACGATGAGTTTGTAACTTACAAGATGCAATAAAATGTTAATTTGAGCTGCACTGAATAAAACAGAGTATACAACCAAGAAACAGGTAGCATGCGAAATAATACTCTTCCGAAGAATGACCAATGCATTGTGAACTGAATCAGTGCAGAAATGACAAGTATGTCATAAAACACATCCCAACTAACTTAGGATGGACTAAAAGCGACTAAAAAGCATGCTGCATTGCAGATGGCTGCATTTATTAACTTTAAATGGAACTGAAATATCAACATACCTCCATCATAGTCATTAGTAATGTTGTTAAGAAGGTCCAGAGTTAGTCGACGAAGCAGCTAAAGTTAGAATCCTTTCCTTCATCTGCTGAAATTCAACTGTCAACAGAGGTTATAGACAAAAATTCCTCTTGAATCTAAAACAGCACAGCTATGCTTGAGAAATAAGCATTACAAATTGTAATTTGCAGCAGCTGACTAGTAAGTGCAACTGGCCTTTGGCATTTTAAAAACATGCTCTGTGTAACTGAAAGAAAAGCAGCTAAAGTTAGTAAGTATATTGCCTTCATCTGCTGAAATTCAACTGATATATATAACTGAAAGAAAAGGAAGCACTCCAGCTTGTTAAAAAAGTCTGTCATCAACTATTACTATTAAAGGCTGCTATAAAAATGTCCTTTTCACTTTACCATATCTTACCCTTTCATTTTACCATCTCACCTTGCACACACAACTGCAGTTGAGATTCTAAAAACTACACAAGTCAGTAGTTGAGACATTTAGCACCACTCTACTGAAACTTCACAAAGCACTACACACTGTGTCCTCCAGCAGCAGTTCAGGTTGTAAGCATCCCTAAATTTTAAAGAAGTAATTACTTGAATGGCAGTGCATGTAATATGCAACCCTAATTTTAATTTAAAAAACCCATCTAACCCAGCTTTATGTGGTTGAGTACATAGCATTTTTATGAAGGGATTTCTTGACTGCCTGCATCGAATGTATGCTTCAAGATGACCGGTATGCGACACTGGATCATAGAACATCTCCTGTGAAACAGTACAGAAGAAATTTCTGTAACGTGCAGAAAAGTAACGTGTACATGGGAGTATTGCCCATGTTAAGGTTTTGCAGTCTTGGACATATTCATTCCCAACTTCTTCCCCTCTTCAATCACTTTCAATACCATAAGTATTATCTCCCATTGTGTATCAGAACTCTAATTCTATGCTTCATATACATCACCAAGCACTTGCCACATTAAAAAATGAAAGAGCAACCTCTTCAGTGTTTTGCAAAACTTGAAATTGACAGATTAAGATTAGTAAGCTATAGACTTCTAGGATAAAGTAGAAAAACCAAAAATTAAGTCAAAGAGTAGCAAGGTAAAAACAGTCCTAAATAGTACTTACATCACGGAAAACTGGAAATTATTCTGTAATGAATCTAGCCATTGCAATCTTTTCCTTTTTACATGGCCGGTCTTGTCTAAGTGCAAAGGTAAAAAAAATTGTATTTCAGAAGTCCGAAAAATTAAGCTCGTTGCGCATAGGACATGAAGTCATGAAACCGGCTGTACAATTGATGAATGGTGCTATTGGGTAGGCATCTCACTGGCAGCTCATATAGCCTAAGCGTTTACGGTTACCATAAAATATACTGCTGGAAAATGTTTATTTCAGCCGAGTTTTAAACCATTTGTTCAGCCAGATATTATATTTTAAGAGACATTTTCCGTTCATGTCCGCTTCTGCTGACTTTACTGAGTCAACCGAAATCGTGTACTTCACTGGTTTCGATGATTTCATCCATGCATATACAAAATTCACTGCTTTGAGCGACCAGCTTTTTCCATGTGCTTAATCAGTAAACCTATAGATTTGGACTGTCAAGCTGACTCCAAGAATCTCGAGGCATATAATGTCGTCTAGAATCTTTCTGAAATTGGACACTATACTTACGTCAAATTCATGGTCGCTTTGGGTCTCTGAATGGCAGTAACAGTTTATTATATAAACTGCATATTTTGTGAAATGTTTGTGTTTGCCTTATATTAACATACTAAAATATCCATATTCCATTTTCTAGCAACAATTTTATGTCTCCTTTAAAGAAGGAAAGTTTAGTCCACATTGTTGTCGCAATAAAAATCCACATTGAGTGTTGCATATTTTTTGCTACACTTAGTGTTGCACAAAAATGTCCACACTTTGTTGCAAAAACATCCACATTAGTGTTGCAAAATCCGCTCAACATTAGATGTAGACAAAGTGGTCTACACTTTTTCTTACAGAGTACTCGTCACTGCTTCTCAGACAATTTTACCAACATTTTTACAGTCTGTGTTCTTGAGAATATGTGCTCCTGGCATTGTTGTTAAGTGCCTTGACATACATATTTTGAAATTGAGGCTTCTTTATATGCCTTCTGTCATAATAGAACATTCCCATTATCTTTCTCAATCACATTAGAAAGAATCGACTGCAGTTGAGGTCCATAAACAATTGAGGCTTATTCGTATTAGTTTGAATATATGGCGGACTTACTAGGGTCGTATAAAACACGCAGACTAGACCAAGAGTTACAATTGCTGCCCAGACAGGAATTCCAGTCACTATAAACAGAACAATGATCGACGCATCAGATTAATCAAAACAAGTTAACGTTTTTGAGAGATTTTTAAAGGTGTAATATAAATCACAGGACACATACATATGTACACATTTACATACACACGTACGCATGTACAGTGCATACCTACATGCATGCATATGTAACGGAGGAATATGAGAGATGTCCCGTATGCTGTAGTTGTTTTTGATTGACTATCTCTGTATCTCTGTCTCTGTCTGTCTCTTTGTAACCCAACATTGTACTAACTCGTGTGGTCTGCACACACTACACTTAGGGTGTATTGAACTGACGTAAATACAATATGATTGCTCTTTATCAATAATATTGCTCAAAGGTTAAGGATATGTTTATGGCACAGATTCAAGAAGGAAAGACAGATTGACATATACACACAGATAAGAACACAAGCATGCAGAGAAAGTCAACTTTCTTACACACATTTCAACATTCGTTTATAAAAACTCGTTCTAAACTTATGAAACTGCTTCAAACGAAACACACATGCACCTTCAGTCAGTGCAGTAGCTGGTCCCAACATAGTGATTCCCATTAAAATCGTCTGTAAAGAATAATATTTACAGGTATTTCAGAAATTAATATCTCTTCATCTGCATCGTTTAACGATACATTTTGTCAATTTCTCTGTGTTAGTGTTATAGTGTGGCAAAGCGTGCTGGTCTTTAAGCTCGTTTTAGCGCAGGATCATACCACCATGTTCATCCGCTGTCAGTTCTCTGAGGTCGACCATATTCAGCATTCATCTTTCCCTATTTGATTGTTCACCACAAACTGATTTCTCATCCTGCTAATTTATAGTCACTTCAGTATAACTGTCTGTCTATTTAAAAACCACGGTTTTAATTCAAAACTATTACAGCAGATTAGATGAGAGCACATTGAATGGGCTGGGGTTGGGTTGTGTCTATCTGGATTGGACTGGGTTGGGTTGTAGTAGGTTAGTAAGATAGTGTGAGATTTTGTTGGACTGGATTGGGATGGGTTGAGTTGGATTGAATTAGATGGGACCTGCTCGTATCAGGTCAGATTAAATTTAATTGGATTGGAATAGATTAAAATGGTTTGGAGGTTGGATTCGAGTTGAAGATCATATCACGTAAGAATATGAATTAAACAGAAACTTTGTGATAACGATTTCATAAGACTTACAAGTTTTAGGACATAAATTAGGCAGCCGAAAATTCGCACAGCTCGGGATTTGTATCGCACTTCCAAGTACTGCAAATAAATACATGCATTCACAAATGCTATCATGATGTTCTCCAGTCGTCCCACCTGACCAACATGTCTCCATTGGCTGTAGAACGACGTTATCTGATGCTAGTGTTCTGGCCTAGGAGTTCAGCGCTTCAGCAATGGAAAGTCTGAATGCTTGCAAAAATAGCAAAGTACAAATCGTCGAGTGGAGTAACCGGAAAAAATGTTACTGCTGTCGAGTTTGCGTTTAAGCCGAATTACCATATGGCGTCCATGACCTTACCCGTGCAAACTAATCTCGTTAGAGACTTGTATTGAACAAACGATTCCCATTTCATCTCTCACCTTTGGCTTACCTGAACAAATTAGCAAAATATAGCGTCCTCATTGGATATACATATGCAAGGAAACTATTAATTTCATTATAATATAGTATCGATACAGCTTTCATAAAAACGCATATATTCTTATACATGCTAACTGTATACCATCATTATTATTTCTGGATTTATACATCACAAATACCTCAAAAGCGCTGAGAATCTTTAGCCGGTGGATAAACGGTCCAAAGATTACAGCTCCGACAAGCGGATCAAGCATATAGCCCCAAACACACATCCAATACATCGTTCCTTGTGTGTAAATCTCCGCTGGCGTTCCGAGGAGTAAAGTCGCCGAGAAAAACGAGGCGAAGATAGACAGTGCCACCGGAAATGCCGACATACTCTTGTCTGCCAAGAGGAACTCTTTCGTCGTCTTTTGCTTTCCACCGGAGAAGGCGTAGTAGAGTCCAATGGCGGCGGAAATGGCGAGGATAAGGCAGAAGACGAGGTAGTCCCAGGCGGTGAAAGTACCTCCGGTTGGAACCGGTGGCACTCCCTCGCAGGTCGACGCCATCTTGGATTAGTCCTCGATCAGGAGGACCTTAGAATAGTTTCTGGACTTCAGTAAAATACACTTGTTGAGCTGTTGCCTTCGGTTGTTTGGATGTTGCTCGTCTGTTGCTTCTTTGGTGCCCGGTTGCTGTTTGTTTTTCCCCTATGTTTTTTTTGTAGTCCCATTGTTGTTAAATTGCTCTCATCTTGTTACTGAGCTGTTGCCTAATTGTTGTTCATAAAAGGCACCGACTGATAGCTTCAGAATCTAGTATATACTGCAGTCCTAAATATAAAAATACAGGTTTTATTGGCGCGAAAGAAATGCGGTATTTTATTGTAAATCTATTGTAGAACCTTGCCTATATCGGAGCAACGCCTGAGCACGTTTGCAGCAGCGAATACACCTAGTGTTTACGTCAATAATTCTATTGGGATTGTAATCTCAAGAGAACTTTGACATATCTTGTGAGGACAAGTGTGTGTATTTATAAAGTATTAACTAGTAAGAGCAGATAAAAAGCTGACCCTAAAGCTCATATCGGCGGAAAATTTCTGTTAAAGTGAAAACTTTACATGAATATACCACAACCGGCCTGGCCGGTTGTACTCCGTCTTTTGTTAGAGATTTCAATGTCATTTGTATCTTATGGCCTTTCGCTTGGCCTCGCAACACAGGCTCTTCTAGTAGTTATCCTGGTCTTCCACAATTCGACCTGGAAGGTACGCCGTGTTAGGACACTAATTCTGCACCGACATGAGCTCTTGTCCGTTTGGGTCTCTATTTCGCCAGCCGTGAAGACTTCTGTTTGATAGTGTTCTTGTAAGTATTGTCAGGTTCGGAGCAGCTCTGATGAGTTTTCTCGAAGCTTAGTCATTAAAATTTGCCCTTTCAAACTGCTATTTTACTATTTTAAATGTAGGCCAGAGGAGTATGTTGTTGATGCTAGACAAAATGTTCAAGAGCTACCCTGATATCAGCTGCGAACAGATAATAGGTATACTTCTAAGATTATCGGCCAATCCAAGTAAAGCTGAATTGATAGTCCAACATTTATACATCAAAAGAACTCTATCGTAATGAAATGCTTATCAAAGCTGACGCTTTACAATTGAGTCTGCTGTTTACCATTACTCTGTCTAAATATAACTTAGCCTGTTGCTGTTGCAATTAAAAATCTAACAGTCAACGGAACATTAAGTCGGGCTGCAGATAGGTTTTTGAAAAGTTACTGTTCAAGCCAGAACATCAGAGAGTCTAACCCCAGATCATAATCCTTCTTTTCTCGACCAAGACTTGCAAAATCGCTAAAAGCATCTTATGCGTCTCGGTCATTCCTCCGGTTAAGCAGGCGAAAGGCTTCGGATGACGCACGATCGATGTTTTTACTAAAATCTTACGCTGGTCACTAGGACCCTTGGAACGGAAATAGGCAATGTCCAGATGACAGAAGTTTAAGGCTTATAGAAGCGATGGGCCAGGGTTCAGCTCAATATTACCAGCAAGAAGTATGAGAATATAGATTTGCATTAATATACCATTAAGTTGTTTAGATGATAACGGCGACTTTTTCACATGCAAGACAGTCCGTGTTCGCAACAAAATCGGTGTGCACTTTGCTCCTAACTCGTTAGTAGGCTATTCTATTGCATTGTTCAATTGATATAGCGTCTTATATGAAAAATTATTTGACTGATATCATGATAATGTTAGTAATTTGTGATGGTAAATTAATTTCTCTTCTGAAGATCTGTTAATAGTACTGAGAAAACACATGATTACGGTAGTAATTTTTTATGACACAATGAAACCCCATCTGAAGATCTGAGCAGAAATCGAGGTCATTAAAGAAAACCCTAATTGTCTGAATTTAATTCGGAGTCTAACTATAATACCGAAAATTGTGACTTCATCTTGGCATTCCTAAACCTCACATTCGCCTTAAAAGTTTCGCTCACTGGCAACAGGTTGATTCGAATCCGCTGTTCATAGGGTTGTTTCGTTATTTGCATCGTACGGACTCTGCTTCTTGTCGTTTTTCGTCAAGAGATCCGTTTGGTCGGGATAGTCGCGGACAATGTCTGTTCCGTTGTGGAACAGTTTCAGGGATTTTTCCGAATCTCCTACTTTTGATAGGGAATCTTGATTATCGACCTGCACAAAAAAAAGAGAAACTGACGAAATACTTTTGGACGTCTTTTGTGGAAAGTTGCCTCAAATCTTATTTTAAAGGCATAACTTCATTTTTAACTGAAACTGCGGTTTCTTCTTTCCTATTATTAGTTGTAGGCGTATGTAATTGAGATTTTGAGATTTATAAAGCGCCTCTTAGAGCATAAACTCAACAGAGGTGCTTCCGACCCGAAAAAGTAAAATCACATCTTCAGGTGCCTGCGGAACACTGAGAGGGGGAGAGAAAGGAGCTCAAGTCGCAATACTCGAGTGAGACGATTCCAGCAAGTGGAATGTCGTTTGTAATGTGTGGACATTAGGCTAATCTCTCGCTAATGTAGCGGACTTCCCCCGCACGGGAACGCAGGCAACGCAACGTGTTCGCCCTTCCTCCACACGGGAACGCATGGGAACGCAACGCGTTCGCCCTTCCCCCGCATGGGAACGCAACGCGAACTCGTCGCCTATATATGAGAGAGCAGCGGAAAGGTGTGTGTGTGTGTGTGTGTGTGTGTGTGTGTGTGTGTGTGTGTGTGTGTGTGTGTGTGTGTGTGTGGAGGGCACGGAAGTCTTAGCGTAAGGACTGTTTCGATTAGATGCTACATGTTTTGGTCAAGCGTTTTGTGAGAAATAAAAGGGCGATAGCTGATCGATCGACTCGGTGTTCAGTCTCTTGAGGACCTCAGGGGCTTACCTCGCGGGCTGGCAGTAGATAGGCGCTGGTAGGGAGCCTTCGGGTAGAGTGGCAGAAAACCAGCACCTTGAAACCAGCACCTTGACAGGGGATTCGGCATCCCCGGTTTGTCCCACTAATATGGATTATATACGTATTTAATTAAAACCTACAGCACTAAAAGGTTTGTATACGAATCTCAGTATTGTGAGAACCTTAAAAATCAACTGGTTTTAATATAAAACAATGTAATTTAAAGCGTCACTTAGAGTTCAACTTTTTCTCGAGGCAGTGACACACATAGCTATCGTCACAAAACTAACTTAATCTACACTCCCTCACGTGGCCGTGGCCTACTATATGACCTGGTCTGGACATTTATTACCAATGAATATGTTAAATACTGTATAGGGAATTGCCTTTGACTGCAACGATTACTTAGAGCATTGTAGTAATTTGGGACTTCTGACTTCTGATACTGAATGTTTCAGTAACTGTTCCCTTAAGCCGATGTTCAGCTAAGAGCGCATATTCTGATTGGATGTCTTGAACAGGCGCTATATACTGGTGTGGCGTCTAGCGGGCGTGTTGCACCGATAGCGGCTGGCGTGAGTTTTTTCTCAATTTTCGACGTTTAATGTTGGGTCCGGTCTAGCTATTGTCTAGCTATTGTCTTAGTTCATCGGCGCTGAGTGTTGTTACTAGCGCTTTTGCGGTGTATTAAGTTTCATATCTAGCGCTTTATAAATCTTATAATAATAATAATAATAATAATAATAATAATAATAATAATAATAATAATATAAACTGACTAAAGAAAAAATGAAACATTGGTGCCTAGAGCTATGATCATAATAATATGAGCACACTATTAACTGTGCGCATTTAATCATATCAGCTGTTCCTGTTTCTTCGAAATTACTTTTCCGGCGCCAGAGTTGAAATTCACCAGCAATATGTGAAATTAAAGGCTCTTTGTTGCGCTGTTTGGGCGCTATGTTACTTTAATCCCGATAACCTTTATGTATAATGGTCGTACCTGACTGAAGTCGATTCCGCATCTGCATTTGGATCGGCAGGACTCCGGGAAACAGCACCAGAACTTATCAACGTAAGGTATCAAAAGCTTCGGATCAACATCCTTTGGTTTCGTATGACCTACGACAGGTCATATACACGATGCAAGTAAACGTCCAAAAAATAGATGCTACAGGCAGGTGGTTCCATTAGACACTGCATGTAAGTCCCATGCAGCTGCAGTGCAAATCAAATTCCCCTTGATAATGCAAATTTAAAAAATGAAATAAATAAATGACTAAACGAATAAAACGACTGATTAATTAATTAGTTGATTAAAATAATTGTTATACGTATAGATACCTGTTAAGAAGCTGACAATAAGTCCAACGACAATCGTTGTCAATATTCCCACAGTTGTATACCAGAGATAAGACAGCATATACAGCTCGACAATGCCTGACCTTGTTTGCAACATTATACAGATTTTCATGTGTGTGTATATGTATCTAGACACTGAAGAACCCATAATAGCGCTGCATACAGTAGGTCTCTTACTAGTTGTCTGACAAGTAAAACAATTGTTACAAGGGCATTGAGCTTATTAACTGATTTCGGTAGTATCTAGTGTTGACCAGATCTTGAAACTGCAAGAGACGATTCAAGAGATCTCACGTCTAAGTAGTAGTTTCTGTTTAACGACGGTTCTTTAGAGCGAAGATGATTAGAGTCTCCCTCCTCATTTATCCAGGCTTGGTACTAGCACCACCGAGTACATTTAAGCACAGCTGACTAACACATACTTAAATTAGAAACTTTAAAGGTGTCTAATTGCAAATCTGTATTTCATGTAGTTGTATCCAGCGTTTTACGAATTTTACGTCCTCAGGGTCGATGACGTCGACCTTAACTTATCCTACAATTAAGTCAGGTGTTGGAAGAAGGCTCAGTTAGAGTTTCGACGTTCCTACTCATATTCCTCCTATCCTTGAGACAAGCCTATGTTTGTTGTGTAAGAACGAAAGAGCTTCTAAAGGCAAGCGCACAGAATCAGCTGATGAAATAAGGACGGGACAGTTAAGTACAGAAATCTTAAAGGACACTAAAATTGGACTCTGATTGCTTCCTAATGTCCAAGGCTCTCACCTTGTTACATTCCAGCCGCTTGGGGCGCTGCAATTTACGAATTTGTGGTTCCAAATTATTGTAATCGTATTATACAACAGACCCAATAAACTTGGCTGTATAACCTGGTTCTGACCGTGTTATGTACTCTTTCCAACCGTCTGATAGGTGAAGCGCATGTTTTGCATTGCTGATCACCGTCGCGCACATGCATCGAATATAGTGTCATATATAAGAAATCTACCTATGAATACTTAAAGATCTTTGCTTAATTAAGAGAAGTAATTAAGTCGTACACTTCGGGAACCGTGGTAGTAGACGTAGTGTAGAAATCAGTGGTGGAATAGAAGAACGACGAAGTGGAGTTATCTGAAGTAGCATCACAGCAGTCCAAACTATAGTACATCTTCTTCATAACGGGTGGTTTTGTCAAATAGGCTCCTATGCTGATCCACATTGAAAAGGCAAATCCTGCTATTCCGCCAACCAGGGCTCCCTACAATGCCACATTTCTCACTTCACTGAGCTCTGCACCTCCGTATAAACAACAAATACCTGTACATGTACAGCGCTCTTTCCCGGATACGCCCGTACCACGTCACTCTATAAATCGTCTTATTAAAATTATTATTAGAAACGGTGCCAAGCTTGTATAACCTTTTGTCTGATTCGTGTTGCACTATTCCTGCGAACTTGTAATTTCTTCTTTACAATCATTATCAATGCCAAAAAAAACATAATGCAAGAAAATATGTTTTAAAACTAGCGCCAAGGAAGTGATGGAATAGGAAGTCAGAAGAACCTACGATCCAGTTGGTCCATGGAAAGAAGAATCCAAGCATAAAGATGCCACACATGGGAGCACTTGCAGATCCATTGAATGTTATCCCCATCTGAAACCAGGAAATTCTAGATTGAAGACCACAGTAATACAAAGAAAAATACTGATTAATGTTTGATTTCATTAGATCCTATCTCGTTTGATTTGATTTGACCTGATGTGACTGTTTCTTGAATGATTTCACTTTGTATTATCTGATGCACCAAAAACATCTATCTTACTATCATTTATCTGACTTTATCTCTTCTGGGTTGATTGGGTCTTAATTTAACCTACTAAAGTTTTGTCTGCTCTGACGGAATGAATGATGTCAAGAGCGCTCATCTACAAGGGCTATATTATAATTAGCTGTTAAATATAACCTGCCTTTTCGTGGAATAAAATGGAACCTAAATAAAGTGTCATACAGAGGCAGAGTGGAGGAGAAAGAAAGAAACAAAAAAAGAAGAAAATACAATGTTTTGACGAAAGGGCCGAAAGAAAAAGAAATACAGATAAATACAGTGTCGGACTGAAAGAAAGAAAGAGAGACTGAAGGTGTTCTTTTGCACAAATAAACTCTGGCATGTTGTCTACCTGAAGAATTGTTCCACCAAGTTTGCTGAAAATGAAGGCCATTCCAACTCCACCAACAGCGAAGACGGCGCCTTCAAATAACAATACGAAGAAGAATTTCATTCCACACAGGTGCGGTGGCTGTTCTCTGTAACATCTACTGCTCAGCGTTATCCCTGTCTAAGTTTATATAATCCGGAAGCTTCTACTGCGCCGTAATCATGATGCACAGAGTAAGAGTGGCCGTCTATGACAACCGCATTTCCGATTCACAAACCTTTGGAGAGAACCAGTCGCATCATGAAGCCTAAAGATTGCCACATAAACAGTGTGAAATTATGAAAATTACTTCTAGGAATTATGAATTATTTTAAAGTGTTTCTGCTTACCAAGAATCTTAGTTACTAGTGTGGCAGTTTTGTCCGAAGCTACTCTGGCTGAACGAAAGACTTTGAAGATGTCTTCCCAGACGACAGTAGCCAACGCATTCAAGGTCGAAGAGATGGTGCTAAAAATGAACATAAGCCATGCTGAAGGTGATGAGATCATAAATACTCTACATTTACCAATACTCTGCACTGAATTACATTATAAAACAAGACTTCAGCACCCATACCATTGATAGTGATGGTAATTTCAGGTCAGTTACGTAAAACATGACGGTATAAATAACCCACCTTTCGTCAGTGTATTAGAAGTAAAACTTTAATCTTCATTCCATGTTTGAACATGGTAGGCCTAATTGAGCTCATTCTTGCATTTAGGCCCTTTATGCAGAATTGGACAAATTGAAGGCCGTTGAAACTGGATAATTTGTATTCCGTGACTTGCTATTTCCTTCCAAGCTCACAAATATACCATATTTTCCTCCTTGAGAGCAGGGACAGGTGCGCGCGTTCAATTTGTATAGAGTCGTTACGCGGACATTAGTGTTTCTGTGGATAAGAAACTACGTACCTGAACTAGCGACTTAGAACAGAGGTCAGCTTATCTGAGAGCGCCTAATAGCTTTCCTGAGAGTAAAGGAGAAAGCTTACCTGAGAGCACCTGCGAATATGCTGCCAACGTAGAGACCAGGTATTCCTGGTGCGAAGTGAAAGATGTCCATGACAAATCTCGGTCCTAACTGTCAAAAAAGTTACAGCTGCTACAGGATGTGAGAGCGATTGATTAAAGCCTGTAATTTGAGTGGACATGTTAACTCTTGTGCGCGCGACATTTGACATTGTAAAGCAGCCTTTAAGTAGCTTGCTACTGACGATGCTGTGTTTATTGCCGTGACTACAATTGCAATTGCAATTTCAATTGCAATTACAGTGATTCATTATCAGCTGATACCTGGCTTAAAGAATGATTGATTGACAGCTGTTACATGAGTTGATGGAATTGGAAGTGTTTGATTGAAAGCTATTGTATAATTTGAGCGTGATTGGTTATTATCGGTTACCTGATTTGGGTCGGACACTCGTCCGCTTCTGAGTGGGTCGCAATTCATGCGGGCGTAGTATCCGTACATGGCTACCCCGAATAATGAACTCAGAGTTACTATGATGAATGTTCCAGGAATGTTGAGTAACAAAGCTCTGCGAACGCAATGGGAAATAACCGCTTGCAGAATATAGACAAATTTGAGAATCTTTCAAAAGAAACTTCGTAGCCTGACTGAATGACCGACAGTCTCGCTAATTCACTACTGTACTGAGTCGTTGACTGAGTCACTAACTCGCTGATTTGCTCACTAACTGGCTCACTGCGTGACTAAATCTCTGACTCACTCACTGGCTGACTCACTGACTGATTGGCTGGCTGCTTGATTGGGGAGCTTTTTTAAATCGACTCATTTATAATTGTGTCTAGTACCTCTTTCCACTTTAGCTGTTGAAATAACTGAAGAATGGTTCAAGTCACTTATTTAATTACTTCATTCATGGTTGAGATCATGAACTTCAACGAGAAGACGTTATCTATGAATTGAAAAGTAAGTAACAGAAGTAGATATGTTAAAAATGTATGCTTCTGGAAAGGGAGACTATCGCATACATTGTTGCTTGTTTCATGCTTTTGGAGGATGCGTATCTCTGGATCATTTGTTGGTCCACGGTATAATTAGTCAGCCAGTTGAAGAAGCTTCCAAAGAAAATCGTCCAGAATGTGTGTCGAACAGTAGGATCCGGATTGAAACTTTAATAAATACAGTAAAACTAGTCGTAATATACGCTTTTAAAGGCGTTATAAAAAGTCCAGATGCATATAAAAACGGGGATCAAAATGAATGTGTAATGTATTTGTAAACTTCGCCTTTCGTCGGAGCCAAAAATTCGTGTAAACCAATCTAATTGCAGCCGCTCAGTCAAAAACAAAATTCAAGGAGTTCAATTCCGAGTCAAACTCATCATAAAAGGCAGTTAGATGGGTGTTTAAAATTGGAGCGACGATTAGGATATTTATTTCTTTTATACTATTTTTAGTAGTTACTACGCGCACAAGATCAGTAAACCTCAGCCTGAGGCGTGATACAAATTTGTAACTTGTCCTCTGTCGTGTATACGGAGTTCGCTGGGCAGGCTCGAACCCTCAATCGTCAGATTATTGAATGAGCGAACTATCGTGGCCCACTAGAGAAAAGGAAGAGTTGGGATATGATTTAGGAAAGAGGTACTATTTAGGATGGTGCATGAAACGCATGAGGAGATATTGAAAGAAAAGCAGAGTAGGTGAGTTGGTTCATAATGTTGGGGTTGTTGTGCATAATTAAGAGCTCAGCATTGGACTAGAACTATTCGTGTGCTGGAATAGCGAACAACAGTTTAAGGACCTTGTACTAAAGATTCTTGTCAAGTCAGTTGTTTTCTTACTCTAAGAATTCGATTCTTCCTCCATCTTTAGCAAGTTGCCAGGTGTTTACAATTCCTCCGGTCTCAATGCAACCCTACAGATATAAGCAAGAAGAATATTGTTAATTTGGAAAAAACATCAAAATTTCGTTTAATAAAGGCTAATTTTCAAAATCAGAATGGCGACTTCAATAATTTTCCTTCTAATACAGAATCCGAACCATTATAAAATCCTTCTCAAACGCACGTAACATCGACAAGTCGTAATAGTTGTTCTAATGAAGGGAAGCTCTCTTATGGTTCAGTATCGTCTGGAAAGTTTGTTGCTCCTAGTACACATCTTTGCCTTTAGCCAGGCGCTCATTCACAGATGCTGGTCAATTAATTGGAATTCTTCTCTATTCTTTACCTCTTCATATCAGAGGCTCTTTGTTTTGTTGCAAAATGAAAACTTTGGTCTTTCTTTCAGCTTATGGGTAAGAATATTTCTCGTTGCCCGGCTTCAAAGTGCACGTTTGAGCCACTGTAATGTTTCTTTTCAAATTACAGTTGCACTGCTTTGAATAACATAACACAGCACTGCACACTACTGTAGGGATGCTCAATTGTATTGTGTTCTGTTGTATTGTAATCTATATAAAGTAACCATGACGCTGTGGACCAAAGCGTTACTCTATATACTTTTGCGATTGGATATTTTATGTAGCGCTCCTAAGCGCCACAAGTGGGTAATGTTCCAAGGCCAAAACTCGGAATTAAGAAAACAATGTCAATGCCATGATGTCGACTGAAAACGGAGATATAATTAACAATGCATTGAATAACAAATAGTTCTATATTACACGTAAGTGGCCTCTTAACAAACGCGACCACACAAACAACAATTCAGCTTAATTATTCAAAGTCGTAATGATGTTAAAAGTCTTACAAAGTCTTTTATTGGTAATCTTAAGTGTAGGTCTATACCGTACATTGGCCTACACTTTAGGTGTACTTGTCGGGTGATCTAAGTGATCACCTCATTCAACGTTAAATAATGCAAGGTCAAAGAGTGTTTGCAGGGCTAAAGGGTAATGCATTGGCATAGTTAATTGGACCCAGTTGAATCTTAGGTTGAATGGAGAGATTGGTTAATTTGGGTAGATGCCTAAAGCGATGACTCACTTGAATTATTGGAACCAAAAGTCCGGTTAACATGATTATACTTTGAAAGGCATCCGTCCAAATGACTGCTTTCATCCCTCCCTAAAGACGAAAGAAATCGGTTTATACATCTTGCACCTGTATGTATATATATATATATTTATATCTAGAAATTGTACTTGCGACTCTAATGGTTATGTTTCCTACAACTAGAACTCGAATTTCAGAGGCAATTTTACCAACATTTTTACAGTTTTATGTGCTTTGGAATATGTGCTTGTAGCACTGCTGTAAAGAAGCATTGTTGTTCCTTGATATATGTTGTGACATTTCGGCTTCTTTTCTGCCTTCAGCCTTAATAATGTACTCATTTAACATTACCATCTCTCGATTACATAATAAGAAATTGACTGGAGCAGAAGTCCATGAACAACATAGACTTATTCTGAATTGGATTGAATATATAAGGCGGACTTACTAGGGTCGTATAAAACACGCAGACTACCGCAATCGTTACGATTGCTGCCCAGACAGGAATTCCAGTCACTATAATAAGAACAATAGTTGACGCATCACATTAAAGCAAGACAAGGTAGCACCCTGAGAGGTTTTTAAAGGCACTATAGAAACACTCGGATACATACATACATACACGGATGAATGCTACAGGCCTACATGCAGAAATACACATGTTGCTCAAGATTTAGGATTTGTATGTGGTACAGTGCAAGAGAGACAGAGAGATAGATGAACACACACAGACAGACATGCAAACAGGGAAAGTCAAATGGTAAAAGTAAAACGTCTTACAAACATTTTCACTCGGCTGTATAAAACTCGTTCTTAATTAACAATCCTAAGACTGCTTCAGATGGAAAACACATACCTTCCGTCAGTGCAGTAGCTGGTCCTAACATAACAATTCCCATTAAAATCGTCTGTAAAGAATAACATTTACACTTAAATTCAGAATTGCATATCTCTGCACCTGCAACTTTTTCCATACATGACATCCGAGCAGTGGAATATTCAGCAAATCTCGTATATTTCGATGATAGTTAACTAACTTACATCCACAGTAAATCAAGGAATCGCTGCATAACAAAAGTTGAAGTTGTTGGATATTTTTTGGATTGTACTGGGCTGAAATGGATTGGTTTGGATAAAACGAGATCTGCTCATATCAAGTCACAGATTTAATAAGATTTGATTAGATTAACTGTATTAGAGGTTGAATTAGAAGAAAATAGATCGAAACAGATCACGCTAGAGTATTAATTAAACGGATAATTAAACTCACAAGTTTTACAACGTAAATTAGGCAGCCGAAAATTCGCACAGTTCGAGACTTGTATCGCGCTTCCAAGTACTGCAAATAAACACATACATTCATAAAAGCAATCGCGATGCTTTCGCGTTGTCGTATGAGAGCAAGGGACAAACAGATCTCCGTGGACTGCAGAGCGACTTTGTCTGTTGTTAGGAACGCTCTTGGTCTCTAGGAGTTCGATGCTGAAGCAACAGTGGCAAACTCGAACTCGTTATGGAGCCGAATAACCAGAAGGAAATATTATCTGGTTATTGAATTTCTGTTGTCGCGTTTATACTTCAGCCATTATGCCAGACAATGTCCATGACCTTACCCGTGCAAACTAATTTCGTTATTAGAGGCCTGTATTCAACAAGCAGTTTCCATACCATCCCTTACCTTACCTTACGCGAACAAATAAGCAAAATATAACATCTGTAAGCATATTTGTAAACCCTAATTAATTAATTCCCTGCATTAATTCCGCTATAATCTAGTATTGATAGCTTCCATATTTCTTTTACATCCATAAGCATATACAAAATACATATATACAGTATTGACTTTATATGTATAATTCATACAATTTGTAATATAAATATGTATAGGGAAGTATTTCAGAACTACTCATTTGCCTGGGTAATTAGTATGTAGCAGTTAATACTGGGTAGTTAATATGCCTTCAAAAGGACCAAATATTAGAATGAATTATACGCGTAGCCGTCGAATAACTGCGCTTAAGCAGTCCCTACCTCAAAAGTGCTGAGAATCTTTAGCCTGTGGATGAATGGTCCAAAGATGAGAGCTCCGGCAAGGGGAGGAAGCATAAGACTCCACACAGACATCCAATACATCGTTCCCTGCGTGTAAATCTCCGCTGGCATTCCGAGGAGTATCGTGGGAGAGAAAAACGAGGCGAACATTGACAGTGCCACTGGAAGTGCCGACATACTCTTGTTGGCCAAAAGGAACTCTTTCGTCGTCTTCTGCTTTCCACCGGAGAGGGCATAGTAGAGTCCAATGGCGGCGGAAATGGCGAGAACGGCGCAGAAGACTAGATAGTCCCAGACCGTGAACGTACCTCCGGTTGGAACCGGTGGCACTCCCTCACAGGTCGACGCCATCTTGGTTCAGTAGTGATCAGGCGGACCTCAAAATAGATCAGATTAACTTTGCAACGCACTCAAAGTCGGATCTCTTACCTCAGTCTGGAGGTTTTAGTGGCGCGCTAGAAATGCGGTATTTTAGCGCACTCCCTTGCAAAACCTTGACTATATCTGCAACGCTTGAGCACGTTTACAACAGCGCATACGCATGCTGTTTATGTCATCAATTCTATTTGAGTTTCTAATCTCAAGTGGTTTTTTACTTCTCTTGTGAGGGCACGTATGTGATTATAAAAGTATTAATTAGTAAAAGCGGATGCAATTGTGGCTATAAAGTTGATATCGTCCACAGCTGTTTGATAATGGAGTGTCGGGTTTAATGTACAGCATTTGAAGCCTTGGGAAAATTGGACCAGTTCACTTAAAAGAATGAATTGTTCCCAGCAGGAAAGTCGAGGCTCTGACTCGCAGAACTACCTACGCCGTGTATGACAGGGAAATCTCGGATAGTTTTGGCTGAGACATTCGTAATTTAGTAAATACCGTGGATAACTTGTGCAAAAAGTCATATGTCTAATGCAAATTCTTTCAACGAAATAAGAATCAAAACCGTTTTTACAGTGCTTGTTCTTTCGCTGTTCATCATTCAGTGTAAGGCTGACTAGAATAGGTTCAGTTTCATCCCCAAACTGTAACTCACTATAGCGTCTAACTTCAGATTCTTCTTTCTCAGCCCGAGACGCTGCAAAACTTGTTCAAACCATCATATACATCTCGGCAATTCCTCCGGTTTCTCAAAGTCGAACGGTTTCGAATATCGATAATCTATCCGACTAAAGTAATACGCTGTTCACTATTTTAATGCAGGAAACAATTGGCATTCAAAACTATTCAAAGTTATCTAGGTGAAAACACTCAGTTCGCTCTCAAATCAGCAGCACCGCTGTCACCACATGAGATGAGTTTATTTGATTGAGTCTAGTCTCAGAGACACTAAAGGTTTAGCTGCCTCTCAGGAGCCCATCCCAGTGTTACCATGTTCATGGTAACATTGCATTATAGTGAAAAATCAATTTAGAAAATATCCTACTAACATATTCTGATGATCAAGCTTTTCAGTTTTACCCATGGCCATTGCATATGCATAATAATATAACATTGGTAAATTGTTGTTAAGAAGTTGCATTTCCTAATTGTTTATCAATCGTAGTCTTTCAAATGACAACACACAAGGGCCCATTCTTGTACCTAGTTCAAAAACAGGCTATCCTATTGTACTGTTAAATTTGTATAGTCTATTATTTATTATGATTATTACTAAACTCGGATGATGGTTGTAATTTCTGAGGGTGCAATGATATTTCCGCCTTAAGATCTGTGTAGAAATCGAGGCCATAGAAAGACATAGGAGCCGTCTATGTCTAATTTCAAGTCTAATCATAATTCTGAAATTTCGACTTCATCTGAACATTCGTAAGCATCATTGTTGCATCCAACGTTTCGGTGAATGGTATCAGGTTGAATCGATTCTGCTGCTGATGCTGATGCTTTTTCTGAAGAAAGGACGTTAAGGGATTTTGCATCCTCCGGATTCTGCTTCTTGTCGTTTTGTATCTCGAGATCCGTTTGGTCGGGAAAGATGCAGACAATGTTCATTCCGCTCTGGAACAGTTCCAGAGATTTTGCTGGATCCTCGATTTCCGAGATGGAATCTTGATCGTCGACCTGCACAAGAAAGGAGAAAGGGAGGAAACACTGAAGACACCTCAGAATGTCTCGCCTCACAAATGATGCAATACCATATAACCGATTTATTACTGCTATATGAAAATGCATCAGATTTAATTATATGGTCTGTTGCAATTACTGGAGATGGTAGTAATTTGCCAAAACAATATGGATTTATGACTTAGGAAACTGACATACACTTTTCAAAAATGCTTCAAAAAGGTTGTTTTTTAACTGATACATAGCTAGAATCTCCCGGTCTGGAGATGAACTGGACCTATCTGCCTCCCCTTTTTGTGTTGTTTGAAGACCTTTGAATAAGCTGGTTTTCACGGTTTAGCTTTCTAGGCGCCAAAGAAATCTAGGGATTGCGATTTCGATTATGAGTGCTTTGGAAGAGATATATTTAAGAGGCGCTACATAAGTTCACTGAATGAATGAATGAATGAATGAATGAATAAATGAATGCAAATTTATGTGCATCGGGCTATGCAATAGTTGTAGGAATTTTCCACATAAGCTGTTACTGTTTTTTGGAATCGCTTTTCTATAGACAAATTTCAAAAGCCTTATGTATCATGTGAAAGTTAAAACTC
Source organism: Norana najaformis (assembly GCA_964023275.1). Classification (NCBI taxonomy): domain Eukaryota; kingdom Metazoa; phylum Annelida; class Clitellata; order Crassiclitellata; family Hormogastridae; genus Norana; species Norana najaformis. The sequence goes on from OZ029917.1 coordinate 40,606,342, forward strand.
ATTGCTTAGTCATGTGGGCGCTATATTATTTAACCCTGGCAACCGCTAAGAATTGCAGGTACCTTGCTGAAGTCAATTCCACATCTGCATTTTGATCGGCAGGACTCCGGGAAACAACACCAGAACTTATCGACGTACGGTATCAGAAGCTTTGGATCAACATCCTTTGATTTCGTATAACCTACGACAAGTAGTATGCACAATACAGATAGGTCAAAAATATCCCACAGGTAGACTTTACAGGTAGGTACAATGCAAATTCAGTGACAAATAAACTTCTCCTTTAGAATGGAAATCTTAAAAGTTAAATAAATAAATGAATAAGCACACAAAACGAATAATTATTAACTTATCAATACACACATAGATACCTGTTAAGAAGCTGACAATAAGTCCAACGACAATCGTTGTCAATATTCCCAGAGTTGTGTACCAGAGGTAAGATAGCGTATACAGTTCGACAATGCCTGACCTGCTTTTCAAACATCACACAGGTTTGCACGTGTATGTTATGTAGTCAGACACTTAAAAGAGTACCTCGTAATAGCCTTGACTACTTTAAGGTTGTGATATTTACAAAGTGCTTTGAGCTAACTATTGTGAGTATCTACTGTCTAAAGACATCTTGTGGCAGCGAAGGCCGTTGACGTCGATCTTACTTCAAGGACTTTCGGAAAGTAACGTGTTAAGCTCGATTGATGGTCACAAACCTTAAATTGGAATCATTTTAGAGGTGTCTACTTGGAACTTTGTATTCCATATAGTAATATCCAGTGTTTAAGAACATCTTTCGGTTGCAAGGCTATTTACATTCATATTTTTCATGTTAATCGATAAGGTGGTGGGCTCAATCAACGAGGTTGCAGGCCTATTATTCAAATGAACCCAATGAGCTTGGTATCTATTATTTATCTATTACTTATTATATATAGTATCTATTATAACTCTGATCAAATTTTGTACTTGAAGTGGCTATCGTGCATTGTTGACCACCAAACACATGAGTTATGCATCGAATTTACCGAATACCACATCTTAGTGCACTCGAATCCAGTCTTGACTCCCCTTCTTCTTCTTATCTCTCTTTCCGCTACAATCCCAAACACCACCCATCGTAGCTGCCACGCTGTCGCTCTGCCTGACTTTTGGATCTTGACCTGGAACCAAAGCCTTTTGCCTATCGATTTTGTTTTGACTGAGCGCCTGGGAATAAGCTGGTTCCCGTGACGTGACTTTTGTTGAGCGCTGTAGAAATCTCGGGATTACGATTACGATCCAAATTTTGTGCTAAAAAGGCTAGCTTTTGTAATCGAGCCTGTAGTTGCTCTCAGAAGTTTACCTATGGTTAACTGTAAGATGGCTTTAGATTTTGATAACTGCCTTTCCAACATCCACTACTGTAAGACCAATAACGTTATCCATTCTATGAGAAAATCACCAAATAAATTTGGGCGAATTTAAAAGATGTGATAACTAAGAGCTCCCTGATGAGTAAAATATACTGTAATATGATGACTTCGAATTCGCCGTTCTTCTTATGTACAAGGCGTCAACGATACTCACTTCACATAAACAGTTGGCAAGAGGCGTAACACGTTGAATAAGTCAGTCAACAGCCGATAGAAGTCAGGCTATGGTCGGTAAGCAAATTGAAACAGACGAGTCATACATCTAGACTTGAAGGACATTAAAGAACGAACAGAACTGAGAAGATATGATACCAGTTTAAAAACAACACATATAATGGAATAAAGCACGAAGGAAAATCGTACACTTCTGGAACCGTGGTAGTAGGCGTAGTGTAGATGTCAGTGCTGGAAAAGAAATATGAAGAGGTGAAGTTATCTTGAGTTGCATCACAACACTCCACGCTGTAGTACATGGGCTTCATGACGGGTGGTTTTTCCAGGTAGGCTCCTATGCTGATCCACATTGGAAAGCAAAATCCTAGTACTCCGCCAACCAGGGCTCCCTACAATGTCAACTTACTAGGTTCATAGAGCACATTCCTTTGTTCAGAGTTTCATATTAGTAGGATTATTTCTCGATAATACAATTATTGTTTCCTTCATTTCCGTAGATTCACATTATTACCAACATTGTATGCTTTCCAATGTTCATATAAGTGAATTACTACAAAGTCAGAAACGAGGCCTGGTCTTGTATAATCTTTCCATCTGGTTCTTGTTACTTTGTTTCTATGATCCAACTGTTTCTGCTTTGCAATCACTATCAATTCATTACAGTAAAATATATTCCAAAAGGAGAAAGAAAGGATTTTCCAAATGTTCGCCAAGAAAGCAACGGAGAACTTACTATCCAGTTGGCCCACGGAAAGAAGAATCCGAGCATGAAGATGCCAACTATTGGAGCTACTGCTGCTCCACTGAATGAAAGCGACATCTGTAATACAGAAAATCTAAATTGTAAACATCACAATCACAAGACTTAAATGACTGTGATGTTTCTGATTTCACTAGATCTCGTCTCATTTGATTTGATTGAAGTGACTATACTATGCCTGATTTTAATATATTTTACTCTACTTTACATGGCCAGATCTCGTCGAAGTTCACTGGGAATTAATTACACTCACTGACTCTTCATTAGACTGACTAAGTAAATGGCATCAAAAGCTCTCCGCATTCAAGGCTGATTTATTGCCATCAATGGTGAACTATTTTCTGTCTTGTCTCAAAATACAGTGGGAGCTAATTAAAATATTGCAAGACAGACAGAGAAGGAGAAAGAGAAAGAAAGAAAAGAAACAAGATAGAAGAAACAAACTACTGAGAGGAAGGGAGAAAGAAGAAATATCAACAAATACAGCGTCAAACTGAAAGACAGAAAGAGAGACTGAAGAAGTCCTTTTGGGCAAATGAATTCTTTAGCATTTAGCCTACCTGAAGAACTGTTCCACCAAGATTGCTGAAAACGAAGGCCATTCCCATTCCACCAGCAGCAAACACGATGCCTTCAAAGAACAACATCAAGAAGAATTTCAGTCCACTGCAGAGGCGTCCAACACAGATGCATAATGGCTGCTCTCTGTAACACCTGCTGCTTAGTATTATCCTTAACCTAATTTCATGTACGTTGGAAGCGTCTGTGGCGCTGTTATAATGATGCCCTGGGTAGCTGTGATCATCACTTGATGGTTGTTTCTAAGGTAACCGAAATTTACAATGCAACAAACCATTGTCGTCGTAAAACAGGAATATCGGCTAAGTAAGATAAATAGGGTTAACTTATGAGCTTTATTACTAGGGATTATTGTCAAGCGTGTATGCTTACCAAGAATCTTAACTGCGACTGTGGCAGTTTTGTCAGACGCTTCTCTGGCTGGTCGGAAAGATTTTGAAGATGTCTTCCCAGACTACAGCAGCCAACGCGTTCAACATTGAAGAGATGGTGCTGAAAATAACATGGTCACATGATATGCTTCGGGCGACGAGGCCATTCGCAACCGTATTAGAGTAACGGTAATCTCCAAGTAATTACGTAAAGATTATCCAGCGAAGCATGGCAGCATATGGAGTCACACCTTCATCAGTTTATTAGAAGAAAGACATAAATCTCCCCTACGTTTGAATGTATCGGATACGCTCATTCTTGCATTGAGCCCTTTATCGAGCAGTGCTTAAATTGTAGACCTTTGAAGCGGGTAAAGTGTATTCCATTATGAGTTGCCATTTACATGCAAGCTCAAAATGGCACCAATTTTTCCTGTTTGCTAACAGAGACAGGTGTGAGTGAACAACTTGTCCAGAGACGTTACACATATACCGCGAGATGAGAACCACAAACCCATACTAGCGCCTGAGAACAGAACAACTTATGAGAAAGCATCTAATATTATCTTACCTGAGAGCACTGGATAAAGCTTACCTGAGAGCACCTGAGAAAATGCTAGCAACGTAGAGACCAGCTATTCCTGGTGCGAAGTGAAAGATGTCCATTACAAATCTTGGTACCAACTGTCAAAAAGGAATAACTGTTATATGCTTTGACAGCAATGGATTGACAGCTGTCATCATATTTTAGAGTGATTGACTAACAGCTGTTACTTGATTTGAGAATGATTAACTGACAACTTTCACCTGATTCGAGAAATACTGATTAAAGTTCCAAAGCAATTAATGGCACAATCTTGAGCTTCACAAACCCGCTGACCCGTCACAAAATAGACCGCGCGAGCGCCTACATGATAAAATACGCGTCGGCAATAATTAGGCCTACTACTGATGTCACTCCCTCTGCCCGCAGCGCTCTGCCAACCAATCACATAACCTCCACCAAGCGTCCGATGCGCGGTAACCCTAGGCACTTGATCAGCGTGTGCAAAATCAAATCAATAACAGGATGACTCTTAAAACACTTTATGCTCAAACGCGTTTTCAAAACTTGCTGACTAAGCAACACAATTTTAACAGATTGGTTGATGTCTGTTACCTGATTTGGGTCGGAAACTCGTCCACTCTTGAGGGGGTCGCATTTCATTGGGGCGTAGTATCCGTACATGATGACGCCGAGTAATGAGGTCAGCGTTATTAAGAGGAATATTCCAGGAATGTTGAGTAACAGAGCTCTGCGAAGACAATGGCAAAAATCATTCCAAGGAAATTTGGCGATATCTGGCTTTCATAGACGGTCTGACTGACTGACTTATTCACTGATGCACAGAATCAAGTTTAAAATTACTTAATTGTAGAAATCGTAGGCTTCAGCCAGAATACGCATTGTATGAATTGAAAAGTAACTGATAGCATAGAAAATTTGAAGTTTTGAATTCTTCTCGAAAGAGATACTAATACATACATCGAGGCTTGTTTCATGCTCGTAGTGGACGCGTATCTCTGGGTCATTTGCTGATCCACGGAATAATTAGGCAACCAGTTGAAGAAGCTGCCAACGACCAGCGTCCAGAATGTGTGTCGAACAGTTGGATCTGGATTGAAACTTTAACACACAACACAAAAGTGGACGGCTAATGTAGATAGCGTTTAAAATTGGGGCAGTGAAAAGGATCTTTATTTATTTTATTATAATTCACTGCGATTACTATGCGCTTAAGATGAGTAGATCTCAATGTCAGTCGTGACAAAACGAGCATCTTGTCCACGGTCAGTGCACGAACTCCGCTCATCAGGCTGGAACCCATAATCGCTAGATAACAGACCCGGCAAACTATCGTGGCATAATAGAGAAAAGTGTTGGAATAGCATCTGTTAAACTGCCATTTATGATTCTGAATGAAAGGGTTGAGGAGACATTGTAAGAAAAGCAGAGTTGGTGAGCTGGTTTACATAGTTGGCGTAGTTGAGTATCAGTAAGACATGGGCATTGCGCTGGAACTATTCATGTGCTGTAGTAGTGGTCAATACTTTACGGACCTTGTACTAAAGATTCTTGTAAGGCTAGCTGGTTTCTTACTCAAATAATTCGATTCTTCCTCCATCTTCAGCAAGTTGCCAGGCGTTTTCAATTCCTCCAGTCTCAATGCAGCCCTTTGGATTTAAGCAAAACGAATGTAATAATGATTAATTGGGATAAAAACGTCAGAACTTTTCGTAAAATTCTAAATTATCCGAGTCAAAATGGCGATTTAAATTATTTTTTTTCTAATACAGAGCAGGAACGATTCTAAAATCCATCTCAAATGCCCGAAACATCGACGAATCGTAATAGTTGTTATGATGAAGGGCAGCTATCCTATCGTTCACCATCTTCTCGAAAGTTTTTTGTTTCTTGTACACTCCTTGCTTTGACCAGAGCTCATTCACAGTTGCTGGCCTACATTTTGAATTTCCTGTTGTCCGGCTTCTAAACGTACCTCTGGGTTAGTATAAGGGACTTCATTATGTGTCAGTTGCATTGTACGGTATAGCACATCACAGCACTTTAGTGCTGGCCTACTTTATTTTGTTGTATTCTATTATAATCTTTCTAAAGTAGCCTTGACTGTCAACCACAGCGATGATCTATGTGTGTATGCATCTGGATATCATATGTAGAGTCTTTGAAGTATCTCTCAAAAGCGCTGATCCAGCGACCGTAATCGGACTAAGAAAGCTCTGCCACTGCCACGTTCTCTACTGAAAACTCACTTGAATTATTGGTGCCAAAAGTCCGGCTATCATGATTACGCTTTGAAACACATCCGTCCAAATGACCGCTTTCATGCCACCCTAAAGACGAGAGAAATCGATTTGTACAACTTACACTTATGTATATGCGTAAAATGCACAAGGTATTCTATTCTGTTCTCTACCTCCCATTGGGGGCGACACATCCGGTGAATTACCTGAAAAGCGAATAAGCATTAAAATCGTTTAACACCATGATAGGCAACATATTCCACTCAGCTTGTTTTTCGAAGACTCGTTGCACGCACCCTTCTCCCAATTATCAGTAACGTTGTGACTGTTTTAATACATTTACTTGTGACTGTGAGTTCGGCGTTCCATACACTTGTACCTGTAACTTTGAATTTGGTTTTCCCTACAACTAAATGCAAGTTTAATAAAATTACAAAAAAATAACAATTTTAGGCACAGTCCGTGTGCTTGGAAATATGGGCCTGTGGCCTGTTGTTAAGCTTGTCTTGTCTTGTCACGTCTTTAGCCATATTCGTTCCGAAGGTTGGCCACATCGTGATCCTCCAGATATTTCTATCTTCTGCTGAATTTCAGTAATTGACTCATATGCAAGAGTGCTCTATTGAGAGCCTTCCTACATGTTGTGATATTTCGGTTTCTTTTTTCTGTCTTCTGGCGTATTAAAGTTGTCATATAACATTGCCATTATCTTTCTCGATTACAAAAGAAAGGAATCGACTGCAGATGAGGTTTAAGGAAAATACAGACTTACCGGGAGTAAGTTAAAATTTAAGACAGACTTACTAGGGTCGTATAAAACACGCAGACTAGCCCAATCGTCATGATAGCCGCCCATACAGGAATTCCAGTCACTAAAAACAGAACAGTGGTCGACTCACCAGGTTAAAGCAGGAAAAGGTAACGCCATTGAGAGGTTCTTAACGGGCTCAGAAAAATCCAGATATACAGAACAAACACGATTACATACAGATATACACTGTGTCCGGAAAAATTCCAAGGCTTTACGGTAAATATGAAAATAATTAGTAAACATTAATCGATTTTTAAAATTCCAAAAACAGTTTAATCCTGAAATATTATTGAACTATAATTTATGTTCAAAATGTCCGCCATTGGCTTCAACGCAAGCTTCGAGACGTACACGCCACTGACTAACAGCAGCATCGACGACCAGTTGATCAAGTTCATCCCAAGCATTAACAATTCGCTCGCGGAGTTCTTCGATGTTTCTGACCTTTGTCTTGTATACTTTCTCCTGCATTATTCCCCAAATTTTATAATCAACAGGATTTAAGTCCGGACTGTTTGGAGGTTTTTAAATTTTTAAATTGATTATTATCTACTATAGTTTTTTCATTCATATTTTAGAGCCTTGGAATTTTTCCGGACACATTGTACGTATACATGCCTATACACACAAGCAAATAGCAAAACATACATTCATAAATGCATACATACATACATGTCAGGTGATCGTTCAACTATTTTAGGTTTCTGTCAGCAGCGGTCATCTGAGCTTTGCGATACGGTTTCGAGACAGACAGGTAGACAGATTGACAGAAGGACGAACAAGTAGTGAAGCGTTCAGAAAGAGAAAGTCAAATGGCAAAAGTAAAACTGGTTGCACACTTGCTAATACGTCTGCATGAAAACTCGAGTTTAATCATCCTAAGACCGCTTCAAATGAATCATACATACCTTCAGTCAAAGCAGTAGCTGGACCGAACATCATAATTCCCATTACAATAATCTGTAAAGCATAATATTTAAAGGTATCTCAGAAATGAATACCTCTACATGTGAAATTAATATCTCTTCATGTAAGAAATGAATACCTCTTCATTTACATCCACCTGCATACAAGACACCCGAAGAGCCGAGTACTCAACAGATCTCATATACTGCAATACTGTCTATCACTTACGTCCATAATAAATTAAGAAGCCGTTTTACAGCAAAACCGTATATGATCTAAATTGTTACAATAGAAATCCTATGTATCTTAACGAGACATTGCGTCTTTTTCTGTAATGCGGTTACGATGTGGCGAGGTCGTTTAAACCTACAATCTCATTTAAGTTCGGTAACACTAGGGCAGGTTCATCCGCTGTGTCAGTTCTATGATGCAGATCACATCCAGATTCAGAACTTATCTTTTCACTGCAAATTAATTTCTCGCCTCTTTAATCTCTAATGTCTGTGACAGAATTAAGATTACATACCACGGTTTTAATTCAAAACTATTACAGCAGATTAGATGAGAGTACTAGGAATAGTATGGGGTTGTGTTATATTGCTTACACACCCCTTCTTTCTCTTGTCTCTCTCTCCTCTCCAACCCCAAACACCACAACCCCATTTGCTGATCCACGCTGTCTCTCAGCTTGACTTTTGGATCTTGACCTGGAACTGAACCCTTTTTGCCTATCGATTTTGTTTTGACTGAGCGCCTGTGAATCACCTGGTCCCCGTGGCGCGGCTTTCGTTGGGCGCTGTAGATATCTCGGAATTACGATTACGATGGGATTGGACTGGATTGGGTTAGATTTCACTGGATTCGATTAGACTGTGTTGGATTTAGTTAGGCCTTGCTGGGTAGAGTTGAACTGGGTTAGATTGGATCAGATCATCTCAGATCCGATTAGATTTAATTGGACTGGATTGGTTTGGACTGAATGTTGGGTTGGATTGGATTAGAAAACATGAGTTCACATCAGATTAGATTAGAATATGAATTTCATAAGACACGTTTTGAAAAAGAATTCATAAAACTTACAAGTTTTACAGCGTAAATCATGCAACCGAAAATTCGCACAGCTCGGGACTTGTATCGCAGTTCCAAGTACTGCAAGATGAATATATACGTATAGGCATACTCACATTCATACGCCCAAACATACATCAGTACCTGCATACCTACCTACCTGCCCACCTACCTATCTACGTACACATACAAACACATAAATGCATGCATATTTACGCGCATACGTACATACATGCCTATATACATACCGATATGCATATGTACATACCTACGAAAGTACGTATATTAATAAGTACATGACTATATATATTGAAACGTTAAGTAATGCGTACTTATATATACATATACATTCGTAGATTAACACACACTTAACTACATACACACTTGACTACGTAGATATTGGAGCTGAGGTTAGATAGATAAGAAGAGAACTAACACTATTATGATATGGTACTAATAAGCTACCGTTCCTCATTTAATGCAAAATACATATTTTCCATTAATTGTCACGTAATTATTCAATAATACCAGCCGATTCTAGTGCTGTATCAACCTCATTTTTGATTTTTTCCTACATTGTAAGGGTTTTCTTAACAACAGTGAACCCACATGAACAGCTGTACATAAATATATAATTAAAAGTTTCTTTATATGACAATATATAGGGAAAGCATATATCTCATTTATCACGATGTTGTGAAGTTTTTGGCCTGTGCATACAAAAGTGGTCGAATCTAAGAATGAATTATATGCTTCGCCGTTAAAGAACTGTGCTTAAGCAGTCCCTTAACAAAATACCTCAAAGGCGCTTAGAATCTTCAGTCGGTGGAAAAACGGTCCAAAGATAACAGCACCGACAGTCGGAGTAAACATGGCACCCCATACACACATCCAATACATCGTTCCCTGCGTGTAGACCTCCACCGGCGTTCCAAGCAGCGCCGAGGCCGAGACAAATGAGGCGAAGATGGACAGTGCCACCGGAAATGCCGACATACTTTTGTCGGCCAATAGGAACTCTTTTGTCGTCTTTTGTTTTCCACCAGAGAAGGCGTAGTAGAGTCCAATGGCGGCGGAAATGGCAAGAACGGCGCAGAAGACGAGATAGTCCCAGGCGGTAAAAGTACTTTCGGTTGGGACGGATGGCACTCCCTCGCAGGTAGACGCCATTTTGGATCAGCCCTAGATTAGTCAGAACTTACAATAGGCATTTATGTCGGAATTCATGGAAGTATTGGATTTCGACAGAGTGGTACTAGTTGGGGTATATTTTCAATAGAGCAATGCACTTGACATTGAACTGCTGTATGTTCAATTAAAATTGAATTGCTGTATGATTCTTATCGTTCTGCTTCAGAACTGTTCTCTTCTGTTGTTTCTTTTTTGTACCCCTGTTGTTCTCCGGTTGTTTGGTTGTTGGCCTGTTGCTTGACTGGCGTTCTTTTGTAAGTTCTTTGTTGCTGAACTATTGTCCAGTTATCGGGTGTTGCTCTTAAAGGCACCGAATGGTATCCGCTAATTTTCCTCGATCTTGCATTCGTAACAACGGAACGCTACTCATGGTATTTGAAGAATTTTCTTTCAAAGTGAGAAGAATAAATTCGCATTTTAAGAGTGCAAGTTATCCAATCGGTCGAATTTTGAGAGTCACTTAAAGGTGACTGTTGCCACACGTAGTCTACAGAACGTCAAGTTTACGCTGTTAGTCACTATGGCTGAAATGGCGCTATAGAATAGCGTCGTTGCATTATATTGTATTATTGAACCTAGACTAAATCTGCTCAACGTCTGAAAAGGTTTGCGGTAGCGAATTCGTTGAATTTTTAGATAAAAATTTCACAAGGACTTTGACATCTTTTCTGATGGCAAGTGCGTACCGCTTAAAATAATAACTGGTAACAGCAGATACAAATGTGGCTATGAAGCTCATAAAGATGTCAGTTGTCTGGTGATAAATCAAGGTCTTTGGTGCCCAGCAATCAGGCATTTCTTTAGCCATTCATGTAAACTAGACTGAAACTGAAAACCTTAACATGAAAACCACAATATACCACACGGAGTTAAGGAAGTTAACAGGTTGTGCTCCATCTTAACTAGAGAGCTGCCGATTCGATTGTCATCCGAACCCGGGCTCAGCTCTCTTCACTTTGCAACATAGGGTCATCTGGTTGTTCCCCATTTCAGTATTTTCATGAAACCACAAGGAAACTTCGTCGTGGTCGGCCACTCATTTTGGAACAGAATTCCATGCAACATAAGACATGAACTTCTCCTCTTTCTTCGTCAGCGGTAGTTGGCTTCAGTATAGAAAATGCACAACGTTGTGCCTTTTCTCTGCTGAAGAGAGACAGTTTTGTTTTGCAAAGCCGTGGTCTTATATTGTCAGGTCTGACGAAGTGGTGCTATATTAAAGTGTATTTACAAAATAGAAACTTGCAATTTTTACTGTAGGCCAGAGTGTTTGTTGTTGATGTTAGACAAATCATGTTCGAGAGCCAATCTGATATCAGCTGTTAATAGATAATAGGACTACTTCTAAGATTATTGGCCATTGAAGTATAGCTAAACAGTATGACATCTGTTCATACGAGAACTCTATCGCCAAGAAATCCTTATCAAAGCCGACGATTAACACGCGAATTTATCGTATTCTTTGCTCAATTAATAGAATGTCTAATTATAACTTAGCCTGTTATTACTGCAGTTGAAGATATAACAATCAAAGCAATATTCTGTCAGGCTACAGATCGGCTGTTGGGAAGTTGCTTCTGATATCAGTTCGGGATTTGTTAACATTCTTGCATTAAATAGTACCTTTAAGCAGCTTAGAAAAAAGCTACAAGGTTCTGCAGATGCACACATAAGGCGGAGGCTTTCTGCTGCGCAAACGGCATTGGCAAGCGCAGTGAAGAATCAATACTTCGCTCGAAATGTCCCGACAAACATTTCTGTCAGATAGACAGTTTTTCAAGCGTCTTCGCTGTTTTAATATAAAAAAACACTTGGCATTCAAAAACTATTCAGAGAAGCATACATGAAAATATGCATCTCGCTCTACACCGCTGCAGCCATGACAGATGTTTTGTTTCGACTGAGTCTTAGAGATGCGAAAGGTATAGTTACACCTCAGGAGGCCATCTCACACCTACCACCTGGTTATACATTAGCCTACATTGAAAAATATGTACAGCTTCATCGCAGCAATTTCGAACATAGCCTACTCGTCCATTCTGAGGATCAAGCTTCACAGTTCTATCCATGGGCATCGAATATACATGTTGGTAAATTTTTCTTTAGAAGTTGCATTTCCTAATTGTTTATCAATCGTAGTCTATCAGTGGCAACACACGAGGGCGCATCTTGTGCTTAGCTCAAAAGTAGGATATCCTATTGTATTCTTAAAATTATATAGTGCATTTCCTGGTTAAACTCGGGTGATGATAGTAAGTTCTGAGGGTATAATGAAATTCCCTTCTGAAGTTTTCTATAGAAACTGAGGTGGTGGAAGAACATCGGAGCCGACTACTTGCAATTCAAAGTTCAATCATAATTTAGAAATTTCGACGTCATCAGGACATTCGTAAGCGTCATTGTTGCATCCCACGCTTCCGTGATTGGCATCAAAATGATTCGAATGCGTTGCTGATTCTGATGCTTTTCCTGAGAGACCATTCTCGGCATTTGCGTCGTCCGAACTGGGGACCTGGTCGCTTTTTGCCTGGAGGTCCATTTGATCATGAAGGACGTATACGATGTTCGTTCCATTGTGGAACTGTTCTAGAGATTTTGCCGGATCCCCGATTTCCGATATGGAATCTTGATCGTCGACCTGCACAAGAAGAGAGGAAGACACCTGCAGAATGTCGCCTCACAAGTGATGCAATGCCATACAACAGCTTTTTGCACTGCTATATAAAAATGCTTTAGCTTAACTGAAATGATGTTACAATAACTGAAATGTGGTAGTAATTCACGATGAAACAATGGATTTCTAGCTGCTGAAGCTGCTATTCAGCGTTTAAAAACTGCTCTCTTTCACTGAGACACAGCATGAAGATTTCGATGTGGAGCGAAACCCGATCTATTTGTCTACTCATTTTGTGTTGATTGAGCGCCTACGATATAAGCTAGTTCACACGACTTAGCTATCTTTGAGCCCTAAGGAATCCAAAGATGACGACAACGATTGCCACTAGCGACGCTTTTAAGTAGATATCTTGAAGAGGCGTTTTATAAATTGACTGCATAAACGAATAAATAAAACGTATGTCAAAGACCATACTACAACTGTGGGCATTTCCCGATAGAAGCTTATATCGGAATCGTTTTTCCGGAGCCTAATATAAAAGCAGTTTGCCTCATGTGAAAATAAAAACTCATTGCTGAGTCATGTGAGTCATATACTATTTAACCCGATAGCTGTTAGATATGGCGGGTACCTTGATGAAGTCGATTCCACATCTGCATTTGGATCGGCAGGACTCCGGAAAACAACACCAGAACTTATCGAAATAAGGTATCAGAAGCCTCGGTTCAACATCCTTTGGTTTCGTATAACCTAAGACAAGTAGCGTACACGACACAGGTAGGTCAAAAATATCCCACAGGTAGATATCACATGTACAGTAAGTACCAAACAAATTGACAACTGAACTTGAGAATGCAAATGCTAAAACTTAAATAAATAATTATTAAGAGTACAAAACGACTAATTAACTAATTAATTAATATGCACGTAGATACCTGTTAAAAAGCTGACAATGAGTCCAACGACAATCGTTATCAACATTCCCAGGGCTGTGTACCAGAGGTAAGACAGCGAATACAGTTCGACAATGCCTGACCTGATATGCAAATGTTTCAGATTACACAGGCTTGCATACGTGTATGTATGTATATACTTAATGCCATTTGAGTATCTCATAACAGCGTTGCAAACGCTATACAAGCTAATATTTGTCTAACAAGTAAACGATTGGTAAATCATTTGTTTGCAAAGTGCATTAAGTTAACTAATACCAGTACATACTGTCTAACGACATCTTGTGGCTGCTATGGCCGAGAAATTCGACTTCGACTTACAATTCAACTAATGTCAAAAGTTATTGTTGCAAGGCTGCTTCAAACTTCCCACTTTGCACTTTCTCTTCTCCTAGTCAAAAGATCTGCAGGCCTATGAGGCTGTTTGAAAAAGGAAGCTTTTATACACCCAGAATTAATTGATAATATATTAAGTGGAACAAACTGCAGGCAAAGACAGAGAAAACACAAAATGTGACACTCAGTGTTTCCTAAAGTCATGAGAATTTACTCTGTGAACTGCCAACCATAGGGTGGCGTTCCAGTTGAAAAGGTTGTGAGCTCAATCAACGAAGGCGAATTGATTAAAAGGGTCCAAGAATGTGGCTGTATCATCTGACCAAGTTCGAGTTATGTACTCATTGGAACCTTCCGCCAGTTGGCGCTGCTCTTTTGCATTATTGGCCAACACACAAGCGAGTTACGTTGTGACTATACAGCATGGATTGTCGCAATTTATTGTACTCATAACTCAGACCCTAGCCCATATGGTCGATCCTAGATGCTGACAGAAGTTTATCTATGGTTAAAAATAAGGCGGCTTTAGTTTCTGATAACTGCCTTCGTATAAGGCATCAAACGAGATTCGGCAGAAATAAACAGTTGTGAAGAGGCGTAATACGTTGAACAAGTAGTCAACAGCCGAAAGGTTAAGAGAAACAGAACTTATGCTATAGTTGGTAAGCAAGTTGAAACAAATATTCGATTGAGATCTGAAGCACATTAAATAAATCATGGAAGTACAGACCTTGGCTACGAACTGAGTAGAGCGTGTACAAGTTTAAAAATAACGCATACTATATACGTAAACATGTAGGTAAGTAAATCGTACACTTCGGGAACTGTGGTAGTAGGCGTAGCATAGAAGTCAGTGGTGGAAACGACGTATGGCGAGGTGGAGTTTTCTGATGTAGCATCACAACACTCGATGTTGTAATACATCGGCTTTATGACGGGTGGTTTTGTAAGGTAAGCTCCTATGCTGAGCCACATTGGAAAGGCAAATCCTAGTATTCCGCCAACTAGGGCTCCCTACAATGTCACATTAATACTGACTTATCGAGCGTTTGCATTTGTCCAAGGCTTAATATTAGTATTATTATCTTTTAATTATACTATTAATATTTTCATTTCCCGAGGTACTTATGTCTCTCAGGACTTGAAATTATTATTATTATTATTATTATTATTATTTTCATCATCATCATCATCACCACTACCTGATCTAGGTCAGCTTAGGCTATAAATGAAATACTGCTAATTAATTAGAAACAGGGCATGGTCTTGAATATTCTATTAATCTTTTTCCTGTTGCACTCTTTCAGTGAACTTGTCATTTCTTCTTTAAAATTATTGTCAATGCAGTATAAGAAAATATAATACAAGAAAACTAAGAGAGGGGTTTTTGGAATGTGCACCGAGAAAACCAAGGAGAACTTACTATCCAGTTGGCCCATGGAAAGAAGAATCCGAGCATGAAGATGCCAAGCATTGGAGCAACTGTAACACCATTGAATGATATCGCAATCTGAAACCAAGAAAATCTAATTTTTGTAAAAATCATAGTCACAAAACGAAAGTGACTGTTTCCTATATGACTTTCACTAGTTCATCTGAGTTTATTTGATCTGGTGTGACTGTAGCTTGCCTGATTTAATTATAACTTACTTTATCTGGCTAGATTTTGTCTGGGGTCAATGGATCTCTTTTTCTATTGATGAATCTTGTTCTTGTCTCTACTGACCGAATAGATGGAATGAAAAGATCTCAACTATATAGGCTATGTTTTAATTAACTGTGCCTGATTTAATTATAACTTACTTTATCTGGCTAGATTTTGTCTGGGGTCAATGGATCTCTTTTTCTATTGATGAATCTTGTTCTTGTCTCTACTGACCGAATAGATGGAATGAAAAGATCTCAACTATATAGGCTATGTTTTAATTAACTGTGAAACTGCGGTATTGGCAAATAGGATGGAGTCGAAGTGAAGACCTGTAAAGAGACAGAGAAGTGAAAAGAGAAAGAAACATAGGAATAAGATAGAAGAAACAAACTATTAACAGAAAGGCAGAAAAGAAAGAAATTGAAATATAGATGAATATATGAAATATAGTTGATAGAATGAAAGACAAAAAGACAAACTGAAGGAGTCTTTTTGGACAAATAAACTGTTGCATATACCCAACCTCAAGAATTGTTCCACCGATTTGGGCGAAAATTAAGGCCATTCCGATTCCAACAGCAGCAAAGACGATGCCTTCAAAAAACAACATCAAGAAGGATTCCAATCCACTGCAGAGGCATCAGACATAGAAGCATAGTGGCTACTTCCTGTAACTCCTGCTGCCCACTGTTATCCCTAAATTAATTCATTGTAATCTAAAAGCTTCTGCGGTGCGTAAATTAATGCACAGAGTAAAGGGATCATTCGTGGATGTTCTAAGACGGCTCACATTTCCAAATTATGACTCTTCAGAGAACCTGGTCTGAAGGTCGTCTCCATTAGCTAAGCAGTTTGTATTGATGAAGTTCAATATTTTGAGTTCTTCCAAAGCGTTTCTGCTTACTCAGAATCTTAGTTGCAACTGTGGCAGCTTTGTCCGTGGCTTCTCTAGCTGGTCGAAAGACTTTCAAGATGTCTTCCCAGACTACAGTAGCCAGAGCGTTCAACATCGAAGAGTTGGTGCTAAAGAAAACACGAACTCATGACATGCTGAAGGTGACGAGGTCATCACTACTCTCCATTCACCAATATTCTTGACCGATGAAAAACTGTAAACCTGGCCTTGACGAACTGAAGTTACTCAAACATTTGAGATTGACGATAATCTCCGTGCAGTTAAATAAAGATTATTCTGCGAAGCATGATAGAATCCAAACTCGCACGTGCATAAGAATAGCAAAATGATAACCTAAACGTAAAGTTCTCATGACGTCATGCTTAAAGGAACCAGTGTTTCCATGAACTGCTATTTACTTTGGGGTTCACGAAGCTGTCAAGTTTTCCTACTTGGTACAGAGGCAGGTGTGCGCGATCAACTTGTCCAGAGTCGTTATACAAGTACTCATATTCCACTGGATCAGAAACTATGTACCTTTTCTAGCGCCTGATAAGAGAGAAGCGCTTATCTGAGGGCGACTCAGAATTGCTTACATTAAGAAAAACAGAGATAGCTTACCTGAGAGCACCTGAGAAGATGCTGCCAAGATAGAGACCAGGTATTCCAGGTGCAAAGTGAAAGATGTCCATGACAAATCTCGGTGCCAACTGTCAAAACAGTAAGAGCTGGTACATCATTTGAGAGCGACTGATTGAATGGTGGTATCTGATTTGAGATTAGCTAATTACCAGCTGTGGCTTGATTTCAGAATGATTGATTGGCAGCTGCCAACTGGTTTGATAGTGATCGATTAATTGCTGTTAATGCTTTGAGAGTGATAAGTTATATGTTACCTGATTTAGGTCGGAAATTCGTCCGCTCTTGATTGGGTCGCATTTCATGGTGGCGTAGTATCCGTAGATAACGATCCCAAGTAATGAGGTCAGCGTTATTATGATGAATATTCCAGCAATGATGAGCATCAGGGCTCTGCAAATGCAACGGGATAGTACCGTTTGCAGAATTTACACAAATTTGAGAATGATTCAAAGTAGACTTTGTAATCTCTGGTATGCATAGACTGAAAAACTGACTGACTGACTGATTTACTGAATTAATGATTTAATAAATGACTTACTCAGTGACACAGTCATTTAAAAACCGGATGACAGGGATCAGAGAATTCAATCAGAAAACCGATTGCATAATTTACAAAGTAACTGACAATAAACATGTTGAAGTCTTGTGTTCCACTCAAATTAGATATTAGTGCTTACATCGTGGCATCTTTCTTGCTCTTAGAGGACGCGTATCTCTGGGTCATTCGCTGGTCCATGGAAAAATTAGGCAGCCAGCTGAAGAATAGTCCAACGACTAGAGTCCAGAAGGTGTGTCGAACAGTTGGATCCGGATTGAAACTTTAAAAACACGATTACCGTATGCCTAATTAACGTTCTAAATAAAGTTTCATAAATTTCCCGAAGATAATAACTAAATGACCCTAACGACAGAGCAGCTTATTTGTTTTTGAATCTCCTATGACGAAAAATTCAAAGATTTCTCCGTTACTGCAATTGCTCGTTATAGTTGCTATTAAAGCAATATAGTAACACAATTTTATCACTTCATCTAAAAGACTTTTCAGCTATAAATCAGTCCTTTGCCTTTACCCATACACTAAACTACGACCAGTTTTGTAATCGTAATGAAGAATTTATAAAACGCCACCTCAAGATAATCTTATCAGAGGCACTTTTCCACAAACGCCATTCGGAGTTTTGCTCTGGAGAATCGAGCATGCAATTGTTGAATGACATTTAAAGCATGCCATCATCGCGCAAAAAAAGTGGAAGATATGGGGTATGATTTATTAAAGTCCTGTTTATGATTTTCAATGAAAGACTTAGAGACATTATAAGAAAAGCAGCGTTAGCGAGCTGGTTCACCTAGTTGGCGTAGTTGTGTATCAGTAAGCACTGGAACTATTCGTGTGCTGGAGTAGTCAGCAACAGTTTATGGCCCTTCTACTAAAGATTCTTGTAAAGTCTGCTGGTTTCTTACTCAAAGAATTCCACTCTTCCTCCCTCTTCAGCAAGTTTCCAGGCTTTTTCAATTCCTCCAGTCTCAATGCAACCCTTTGGATTTAATAAAGAAGAATATTATTAGAGGATGTTTAACTTGGGTAAAACATCATCATTGCGTTTCAAAAAGGCTAATTGTCAGTTTAGAGGCCAAATGTATAACAAATCTAAGCAAATGAAGTCGCTTGCACTTCACACCCATGTCTGCCTCAGGAATAGGTCAACAGACTCCTCTTCTTATTCTGCTCTACCCCCTCATGTCTGCGACTCTCTTACTGACATTACGCTTTGCTGTAAAATTAAGACTTGACTCTTCATATCGCTTTACGGCTTAGAATATTTCTATTTACCTGGATTTAAAGTGCACTTCTGAGCTGCTGTAAAGGACTTTCTCAAATTGCATTTGTATTGCAATGAATTTCATAGCATAACACTCCACTGCACTTAACAGAAGATCTGCTGTATTGTGTTCTGTTGCATTGTATTGTAATCTTTTAACTGTAGCCTTAAATGTGTGGACCACACCGTTGATGTATGTGTCTGTGTACCTCTGGATATTTTATATAACCCCTTGAGAGTACCTCTTAAAATCTTTGTTACAAAGTCAAAAATTAGAATCAATAAAAGTGGTATTGCCTTATTCTAGATTGAAAACAGAGACACATTACAAAATGTTGAGTAACAAACGGTTCTATATAACTCACAAGTGGCTCTTTAACGAACGCAACCCCACATGACAAACAGCAATTCAGCCTAATTAATCGAAGTCGTAATGATATTACAAGTCTGTTTATTGGTACTCTTAAGTGTAGGCCTATTCTTGTGCATAGACCTACACTTAAAGCTTAATCGTCGGATGATCCATGTAATCACCTCATGGAACATCAAGCTGTCCAATATCACGGTCTGTTTGTAGAGCAAAAATTGCTATCGCACTATTAAAGTTAGTTTGTTCAAAATCGAGTCATAGAGTGAATGGAGAGATAATAAAATTTTGTTAAATGCCTCACTTGAATTAGTGGTGCCAAAAGTCCGGCTAACATCATTATACTTTGAAACACATCCGTCCAAATGATGGCTTTCATTCCACCCTGAAAAGGAGAGATATCGGTTTATACAACTTGCACTTGTGCAGGTATAAATTTTAATTATGACTGATTTCGGCGTTCTCTACGGCTAAAATACGAATTTCCATGACAATTTTACAAACTTTTCGCAGTCAGTGTACTTGGGAATAT
This sequence comes from Norana najaformis, assembly GCA_964023275.1. NCBI lineage: Eukaryota > Metazoa > Annelida > Clitellata > Crassiclitellata > Hormogastridae > Norana > Norana najaformis. The sequence continues at coordinate 40,626,226 of OZ029917.1, forward strand.
GTGCTCGTGGTGCTGTTGTTAAACGCGCTATATAAAATGCTTTCATACGCGTTGAGAAATTTTGGCTTTTTTCTGCCTTCTGCCGTATTAGAGCGTCTATATAACATTGCCATTATCTCTCTCGATTACATAAGAAGGAATCAACTGAAGCTGAAGTTTTAGAAACTACAGTATATAGACTTATTTATATTTAGTTAGAATATAAGGCGGACTTACTAGAGTCGTATAAAACGCACAGACTGCCCCAATCGTTATAATTGCTGCCCAAACAGGAATTCCAGTCGCTATAACCAGAACAATACTCGACGCATTAGATTAAAATAAGACAAAGTTGATGCCTTTGAAAGGTTCTTAAGGTCGCTTTATAAATACTCGGATACACATTCATTTTACATGCATACATTCATATGTGTCTGAGAAATATGATAGCTACTGAAATCAGCTCAACCGGCTATCCGGCACGCCTCGGTAGAGAGCGTCCAATAAACAGGAGACGAACATAAGTAGTTGTCGAGATGTTTATTCAAAAACATGGTGGAGTACATCAAGTCAAATGGTAGCGGTAATATTTCTTGCGCATATTATTAGGCTTCTCTGTTTAAACTCGTTATTAACAATTCTAAATCTGTTTCAAGTGAATTCCGCATACCTTCTGTCATTGCAGTAGCTGGTCCCAAAATAGAAGTTCCCATTAAAATCGTCTGTAAAGAATAATATTTGCAGGAATCTCAGAATTGCATATCCTTTCATTTGCTATATTTCTATACATGGCATACGAATAGTCAAGTAGTTAGCAAATCTCATATATTTCAATAACTTACTTCCACAATAAGTCAAGGAACTGCTGCATAACAAAACTCTAGTATACTTTAAAGATACATTTCTCCGTTTTCTCTGTACTACTGTTAAATTTATATTACTGTTTTTGGGCGAGGTAGCATGGCATGGTTAGAGTACTAGGCTTGTAACGCGAAGAGTATACATTCGAGCCTTCCCGAGACTCTTACCCCCGAGACGGTTGCTCTGTTGGAACCTTGAGCAAGTCCTTCACTCTAATGGTTACTCATTAGATAGGGGCACTAAATATATACAGAAATAATAATAGTGGGGCAAAGTGTGTTGGTCTTTAAAATCGCTTGGTACAAGGTGGATCAGATTCAGACTCGGTACTCATCCTTTCTTTATTGATGATTTCTGGCCTGATAAATCTCTTGTATCTTGAAGCTTGCCTCTAAAGGAGTTTTCCTTTCAGACCACGGTTTCAATTCAAAGCTGTTACAGCGGATTCGATGAGAGTCGTGCATTGAATGAGATGGAGCTATGTTGCTTTGGCCCAGAATGCACTGGGGGAGGCTGGAAATTGGGCGACATGTCATTTAGATTTTAAATTCTGATGATTAAATGGGGTTTTGAGCAGGTTTTTTCTTTACGTGGTAAATTTTTAGAAATTGATCAGTAGTTTTACGCTTCTTGATAACCATTCATGCTTTTAGTCTTGGTCTGTTATTACCTGCAATTTATTAACTGATTTCGCTGGACTCTTGTCTCCAACATTATCGCTCATTTGTTTATTCCGCAGTACTGTTACCTACAAAGATCCTTTCTTTTCTGTTAATGTTGGGCTCTCAGGGGCTCTCGTTTGCTGCTTCAAAGCTTTGGAATTAACTGCACAGTTCAATCGGTTCTCTCAGTTCATTGTTGTTATTCAGATCTAAACTTACAACTGATCTTTTTCATCTGGCATACCCACCGTAACCTGGATTCATGTTTGTCTGACCTCTCAAAATTCCTCCTGGCTTCGCCAACGAATTTTGATTTTGATCGCATTTTCGCTTGAAGAGACAATCGACTTATGCATTGGGTATTATTATAACGGCGCTATAAAAGTCTTCAGATTAATTGGTTTTGATTGTAGTAGGTTCGATTAAATTGTGCAGGATGTTTTTGGATCGGATTAGATTGAATTAAATTGAATTTATTTAATTAAAGAATTTAGTCATGCCATGTGAGGTTAGATTTAATTGGATTAATTTAAACTGGCTTGGAGGTTGGACTGGATTAGAAGATATTTGATGAGACCAGATCACATTAGAATATGAATTCAAAGGATAATTTGTGATAACGAAGTCATAAAACTTACAAGTTTTGCAACGTAAGTCAAGCAGCCGAAAAAGCGCACAGCTCGGGACTTGAATCGCACTTCCAAGTACTACAAATAAATACATGCAGCCATACATACAAATTAACACATAGATACATGAATGCGATTGCTATGCTTTTGTGACGTCGTAAGCGAGAGCAGGACTAGCAGGTCTCCATGAGCTGCACAACAGAGTTATCTCATATTAGCCACACTTTTGGTCTCTAGGAGTTCGACGCTTAAACAATAGAAAGTCTAAATGCTTTCAAAAATATCAAACTCCAAGTGGCTATCGAGTTAAGTTGCCTAAAGGAAATGTTACGTAGTCATTGAACTGCTGCAGTCGTCTATGCGCTGAAGCCGAAGTATCATGCAACATCCATGACCTTACCTGTGCAAACTAAAGAGGCATGCATTAAACAAGCAACTGAAGGTGCCATACCATTCCTCACTTTAAGCGGACCAATAACCAAACTATAACTTTTTTACATAAACCTATGGAAGGACCTGTATAAATGCCATTAATAAGTAATATTAATGCAGGTTGTATATATATGTAAATATTTTTATGTACACAAGTATATACAAAATAAATATAGGCGTATGTAGTTTTAAAAATATGTATGTGAATTGTACAGTTTCTTCATATAAACTTATACAGGGAAGTGTTTCCGAATTAGTCATTTGTCCGGGTAATATAAGTTAATACACGTATAAAAAGGCCAGACATTGGAATTAATTATATACTTAGCCGTCGAAGAACTGCGCTTAAGCAGTCTCTCAACAAAATACCTCAAAAGTGCTGAGAATCTTTAGCCGGTGGATAAATGGTCCAAAGATGACAGCTCCCACAATCGGAGTAAGAAGAATACCCCACACAGACATCCAAAACATCGTTCCCTCCGTGTAAATCTCCGGTGGCATTCCGAGGAGTATAGGGGCCGAGAAAAAAGAAGCGAAGATTGATAGTGCCACCGGAAGTGCCGACATACTCTTGTTGGCCAAGAGGAACTCTTTCGTCGTCTTTTGCCTTCCACCGGAGAAGGCGTAGTAGAGTCCAATGGCGGCGGAAATGGCGAGGATGGCGGAGAAGACGAGGTAGTCCCAGACTGTGAACGTACCTCTGGTTGGAACCGGTGGCACTCCCTCACAGGTCGACGACATCTTGGATCAATCCTCGATCAAGCGGACCTTAGAAAAATATTTTGGACTTCAGTGTAATACGACGAGAAATACTTTCACAGTGTCTCTGCACTTATTCTTGAACCGTTGCTTCCTGTTGTTTTGCTGTTGCTCTTTTCTATGTATGGTGTGGTTGTTGCCCTATTGTCGTTCTTAGGTTGCTATGATCCTGTAGTTGAACTATTCTCGAATTGTTGTTCATGAACGTAATAGACTGATGTTGATGGATTGTTTTATATATTGCAGTCCAAAGAACAAAAAACTAATCGCAGTTTGTAGACTTTCCTAGCACCCTGAAAAATTAAAATTTGTACTTTATCGCGATGTCAGTTCCTCTCCAATCGGGTAACTGTGCAACGCCCTTAAAGTCCAATGTCGTATCACAGTATTCACAACGTGAAGTTCACGTTGCTGGTGACTACAGGTTTTAGTGGTGCACTAAAAATGCGGAGTTTTATAATACTCACTTGTACAACTTGGACTATAATCTGCGTACCGCCTAAGCACGTGTGCAGCAGCGAATACAATGAGTGTTTCTATCTGTAATTCTAGATGGCATTGATTCTCAAGAGTACTTCGACATCTCTTGTGACGGTACATTTGTCTTTATAAAAGTATTAACTATTTAGAGCAGATGCAAATTTCGCTATATGGCTCATATAGACATCAGTTGTCTGGTTATAAAGCCAGGTCTTTGGTGTCCAGCATTCAGATAATTTGCTTGGCTATCAATGAGAGCTATGCATTTCAATGTCAACCATACCTGGCCGCAGATCATTTTGCTTTATAGCACAGGGTGATCTGGTAGTTTACCTGGACAGTACTTTCACAATACGACATGGAGGATACGCTGTGGCCTGCCACTCATTCGAGAGCAGGAATCTATGCAACGAGTTCTGCTGCTTGTCATTTATTTTCTATTTGACTGTATTCTTGTTTTGTCAGCTTGAGAGCGCCTTCATTGAGTTTTATCAAAGATGCGCTATATGAATTTGTATTCTCAAATTGCAAACCTGGTATTTTAGGCGTAGGTCAGAGTGTATGCTTTCGATGTTAGACAAAAATGTTCGAGAGCCACCCTGATGTCAGCTGCGGCCAGATAATAGGCCTACTTCCAAGGTTATATGCCATTTGTAGTTCAACTGAACAGCTAGTACGACATCTGTACATCTGAGATTATGAGACTGAGATTATGATAACGGCTACTCAGTGTAAGACTGAACAGGAATGTTTTCATCTTCGTCTCCTATGCAATATACGAGTCCACCAGCACAACACGATCCTTCTTGTCCATAACTGACACGCTGCAAAATCGATCGAATCTTCTAGGCTTTTATATCATCCGGTTTTGCGAAGTCGAACGGCTTCAGTTGACGACAAGTTATCTGCGCCATCGAAGCATCTACTAAAATCCTACGCTGTACACTGTTTTGATATATAAAATACTTTTAATTCAAAATGTTATCTACGTGAAAATATGTAGCTCGCACTATAATTAGCAGCACCGCTTCCATCACATCAGGTGCGTTGATTCGACTGAGTCTTAGAGATGCTAAAGGTTCAGGTACTTCTCAGAAGCCCATCCCAGTTCTCTCGCACCGTAGCACTACATAAGGCTACACTGAAACATCTACAGCTTCATCGCAACAGTTTAAAAACCTCCCTACTCGCCGATTCTGACGTTCAAGCTTAACAGAATAACTTAATATGATCTCATTAATAAAGTCGTAAACTGTTCTTAAGAAGTTGCATTCTCTAACTGTTTATCAGTCGTAATATTTCTAAGGCAACACATTAAGGTGCATCTTGTGGCTAGCTCGTAAGTAGGCTATTCTGCTGTATTGTTAAATATATATAGTGCGTGTGTTGATTCAACTTGAATAACGATAGTAAATTCTGAGTGTAAAATGAAATTCCCGAAGATCTGTATAGAAATCGAGGTCAACATCGTTGTAGTCATTATGTGATTCGAAATTCAATCACAATTCTGAAATTTCGAACTCATGTGGGAATTTTAAGCATAGAAGCCGCATTCCACGCTTTTGTGATTGGCGTCAGAATGATTCGAATTGTCTGCTGACAGAGATGCTTTTTCTGAGGAAAGGACATTTTCCGAATTTTCATCATCCAAACTCAGTTTTTGGTCATTTTCTGACTCGAGGTCTTTTTGGTCAGAATAGACAAAGACTATGTTCATTCCGCTGTTCAACAGTTCCAGAGATTTTTCCGGATTTCTGTTTTTCGAGATGGAATCTCGATCGTCGACCTGCACAAGAAAAGAGAAAGATACCTGCAGAACGTCGTCTCATAAATGATGCAGTGCCATATAACAGATTTTGCACTGTTATATAAAATCCACCAGTTCTACTGACGTGATCTGATACAATTACTTGGGATGACTGTAATTTGCGATAACCCAATGGATTTCTGGCTTCTGGAACTGCCATAAACCTTTCAACAACATTAGAAAGGTGTTCCCTTAAACTGAGGTGTAGCTAGAACTTCTCGACCTGAAGCCAAACCGGACCTACATGTATGTGTCTACCGATTATGTGTTGACTGAGCGCCTATGTATAAATGGCTCCCGCTACTTAGCTTCCTTCGGGCACCGAAGAAATCCAAATACTACGACTACGATTACGATTAGGAGCACTTTTGAGTAGATATCTTGATGAGGCGCTATATAAGTTGTCCGAATGAACGAATGAATGAAAATGTATGTGCCTCGGGCTATCTGTGGACATTTCATCTTATAAGATGCTACTGTTTCCTTCGGAGTCGCTTTTACAGAGACAAAATCCAAAGCCTTTTGTAAGATCAGAGGTTATAATTCTTTGCTTAGCCATCTGGGCGCTATATAATTTAACTCCGGCAACAGATGAGAATGGCGGGTACCTTGCTGAAGTCGATTCCACATCTGCATTTGGATCGGCAGGACTCCGGAAAACAACACCAGAACTTGTCGACGTAAGGTATCAGAAGCTTCGGATCAACATCCTTTGGTTTCATATATCCTACGACAAGTACAGTAGGATACACGATACAGGAACAGCATAATACGAAACACCCCACGGATAGACACTATAGGCAAGTGCCGTGCGAATTTATTGGTTAAGTCAAAATCTCTTATGTATGTCAATGCAAGAAGTTATATAAATAAATGACTAAACGAATGAAAACACCTAATTAATTTAGTAATTAATATAAGCATTGGTACCTGTTAAGAGGCTAACAATAAGTCCAACGACAACAGTTGTCCATATTCCCAGAGCGGTGAACCACAGGTAAGACAGCGTATACAATTCGAAGGTGCCTGACCTGCTTTTCAAACATTACACAGATTTGCGTGTTTGTATGAATGCATTAAGGCAATTAATGTAGCGCCATTTGAGTACCTCAGAACAGCGCTGTCTATATTTAGCGTTGTTGATATTTGTATAACAAGTAAAGCATTTGTTTACAAATTGCATTGAATTTAGCAAATGTCACCATATCCTGTCTAACAAGATCTTGTGGCTGGAAAGGCCGTTAACTTCGATCTCACCGACAAGATTTTCAAAAAATCAACTATTAAGTGCAATTGACAAACACACAAGTTAATTTAGAAACTGTTTAAAAATGTCTAACTGGAGCTTTGTATTTCATTTGTTTACATCCAGTGTTTAACAACATCTTTCGGCAGCAGTACCAATTACTGTTAACTTACCATCGAATATGCAATGAACTGTTGATTAAACACCTTTGGCGAATTTATATATGGCATCGGTGGAAAGCGTCTTAATGATGAGTAAATAGAATATTCCATTAGCTAATGTTTGGCGACATCTTGTGGCTGCCAAGGCCTTCAGTTACAATTTACAGTAGCCTTTTTTTTACAATACTACTAATATCAAGGATAACCTTTGGCAGGCTCAGTTAGTCTTGTCACTGCTCTTGTCAGTCCCCTTATTCAAAAGATAAATTAAGTCTATGACAGATGCATGCAAAAGGAAAGAAGTCATAATTTCATACACCTCTGGTTGATTCATGAAATATTGAAAAAGAAAATCGTACACTTCGGGAACTCTGGTAGCAGGCGTAGTGTAGAAATCACTGGTGGAAAAGAAATACGAAGTGGTAGAGTTTTCTGGAGTGGTAGCACAACATTCCACGCTGTAGTACATGGGCTTCATGACGGGTGGTTTTCCCAGATAAGCTCCTATGCTGATCCACATTGGAAAAGCAAATCCTGCTATTCCGCCAATCAGGGCTCCCTACAATGCCACATCACTAACTTATTTGGGTACATATCTTTGTCCAAGGCTTAATATTAGTGTTACTATTCTTGAATAATACCATAATTATTTTCTTCTCGAGGTACATATGTACACTCAGGACGTGAAATTATTATTATTAATATTATTGATGGTCGTGTATTTGTCTCTTTCGTCCAGTTTGTCGACCTCATTCTGGAGCAGGGACACGTGCTTTTCCGCCTCGGAAACACGCATCTCCGCATCCTTCAGTCAATTGGTCAAATCTTTAATAGTTTCATCTCTCTGCGCTACATTGGTCTTGTCGTTAAGCGCAGTGGTGAAGAAGCAACCCTGAATCAGCGGTTGCATAAGTGTAGAACGTTCTGCCCGCGTTTCTTTGATGGACAGTGACCGGTGCGGATCGGACGAACATCCTGCTCCTCGAACTCCCTCCTCTTTGTCGTCGCCGTTATCTGCTTTGATGGCGCCTGCGTCGTGGGCTTCGCTGATCCGAGAGTCGGCGTCTCCTCGACGTTGACTCGCGGGCTGACCTAGGTCAGGCGTTGCGGCTCCTTGACCTTGAGGACCGGTTGGGACCCGTCGGCTGGGTCTCGTCGACCAGCTCCTGTCTCTGTTCGTTTCTTTAAACTTAGTTACAGGCACCGCCTTCTCTCCTACTTTAATTTCGGCTGTAGGCGTCTTCTTCATTTTATTCTTGTCGATGAAGACCTTAATTTGCGACTGGATACGCTCGCTCGTTGCATTGAGTGCTAGTTCTGAGATCATGAATTTGTCTGACTGCCTCTTCTGAACTAAATCCTTCAGGTCTCGTCCGTGTTTTCTGCTGTTAACCTTTGTTAATGCTTCGTTATGACTGAAGTCAGTCGCTTCTTCTTGTTCTTGTTCTTGTTCTTCTTACTATTATTATCAACATTATATACTTAGCGATTTACATATGAATGAATTGTCGCTTATTACTTGTATTGTAGAAGCATTTTTCTGGTCCTGTTGCACTGTTCCTATGAACTAATTATTTCTGCTTTACAATTATTAGTAATCCATTGTAACAGAATGGAAACACGAGAAAAGTAAGAAAGGAGTTTTTATAACGTGAGCCAAGAAACCTAAGGAGAACTTACGATCCAGTTGGCCCATGGAAAGAAGAATCCGAGCATGAAGATGCCAACCATTGGGGCAACTGAAGCTCCATTAAATGATATCGCCATCTGAAACCAGGAAATTCTAAATTGTAAAAATCACAGTCACAAAACAAAAATGACTCTTTCCTATATGATTTTCACTAGGTCTTATTTCATTTCATTTGATCTGGTGTGACCGAACCATGCCTGGTTTAATTATATCTTAGTTTTCATGGCTAGATCTCGTCTGCGTTCATTGGGTACTAATTTCCCTGGATAAATCTTGTCTACACTGACTTAATGAACGGCATTAAAAACTCTCAGCGATAAAGGCTATATTATAATTAATGGTTATCTATGTCCTGTTTGTCGTTCAATGCGACGAAGCTAAATAGAATATCACAGACAGAAAGTGAATGGGAAAGAGAAAGAAAGAAAAGAAAAAAGAAAGGAGAAACAAGCTACTGACAGAAAGACAGAAATTTAAAAATATCGACAAATATAACGTTATGCTGAAAGATAGAAAGAAAAACAGAAGGAATCCTTTAAAACGAATAAACGTTGTGGCAAGTAGCCTACCTGAAGAACTGTTCCACCAAGTTTGCTGAAAAGGAAGGCCGTTCCGATTCCACAAGCAGCAAAGACGATGCCTTCAAAGAACAACACCAAGTAGAATTCTAATCCACAGCAGAGGCACCCGACACAAGTGCAAAATGGCTGCTCTCTTTAACACCTGCTGCTCACTGTTATCAGTATTCTAATTTTATGTAATCTGGAAGCTTCTATGGCGCCATAACTATGATGCACAGAGTTAAAATGACCATCACTTTTTAAAAAACCAGTCGAGTTATGAAAACGGAAGATCGCCAACGAAAAATAAGGAGTGTGATGATAAAATATATTACTGGGAATTATTTGGAAATTATTATTAGGAAAACTAATGAGTGTGTAATGATAAAATTTATTACTAGGAATTATTCCTAAGCATTTCTGCTTACCAAGAATCTTAGCTGCAACTGTGGCAGTTTTGTCCGAAACTTCTCTGGCTGGTCGAAAGTTTTTAAAAATGTCTTCCCAGACTACAGCGGCCAACGAATTCAGCATTGAAGAGATGGTGCTGAAAGCAACATATACAATTGCAAGCTGAAGGTGATGAGATCATTAATACTCTCAATTCACCAAAACTCTCCACAGAACAACTTCATAAACCAAGCCTTCAGTACCCGGAATTACTTAACCAGTGGGTTTTTTGTATTCCATGACTTGCCGTCTACTTCCAAACTAACGAATATACCAAGGTTTCCTGCTTGTGACAGAGACAGGTAAGCGCGAACAACTTATCAAGAATATTCCGCTGGACTATAAACCACGCATCCATACTAGCGCAGAGGAACAGAAAACGGCTTATCTCGTAGCATCTCAGAATAGCTTTACTGAGTGTAACGGAAAAAGCTTACCTGAGAGCTCCTGCGAAGATGCTGCCAACGTAGAGACCGGGTATTCCTGGTGCGAAATGAAAGATGTCCATGACAAATCTCGGTGCCAACTGTCAAAAAGTAATTACTGCTAGATGATTTAAGAGTAATTGATCGACAGCTGCCACCTGATTTTAGAATGACTGAATAACAGCTGTTGCTCGGTTTGATAGTGACTCACTGGCAGCTGCTTCATTCTATGAAAGTGATTGTGTCGACGATCTTTTCGAATTTTCAACGATCGGGCTTCTAATCGGCGACTCACTTTTCGAGGGGTAGCAATAACGTGAGTAAAGACACACAGTCTTTAATTTTCGTAACTATATTTAAATAAACTGTTCAAGCACAACAGTACATGAGTCGTCACAGTTTCGAAACATCAGAATTTATCAACGTCATTTGTAACTCAAACTTTCAATTAAACACAACAGACCAGTGCTACTAATCTTGGCTCTGTTCCAAGAATGCATTTGCGTCCACTTACATAAGCCCTTTTCCACCAAGACAGCAGACCATTATAAACTGGTTTACACCAGCCATATAATGATGCACCATTCATTGATGCCTTGTGAATCTGATACAGACATTCAGTTACTAATTAATTATGTTTGGCAATCACGGGCTTTGAAAAACCTGCTGACTCATCAAAACGTAGGCCGCGCGAACGCTCACATGAAAAAAATACGAGTCAGCTATAATTTCTTCTGACGTCATTCCACCTGCACACAGGGATCTGCCAACCAATTACAAAACCTCACCACGAGTCTAAGGCGCAGCAGCCGTATGCACGTGATCAGCGTTTGCAAAACAACACGATAACTAATCGTAATTATCTCTGCAAACGCGCATTCTAAACTTGCTCAACAAGTTACGCAACATTACGTTAATAGACTGGTTGATGTCTGTTACCTGATTTGGGTTGGAAACTCGTCCGCTCCTCAATGGGTCGCATTTCATGGGGGCGTAGTATCCGTACATGACGACCCCCAGTAATGAGGACAGCGTTATTATGATGAAAATTACAGGAACGTTGAGTAACAGAGCACTGCGAAGACAGTGGAAAATTGTCGTTTGAAGAATATACACAAAATTTAATTGAAGAATCATTCAAAGCAAATTTAGTAATTTCTGGCGTTCACAGACTGACTGGCTGACTGAATTATTCACTCACTGAATCAGTTATTTAATTACTTAATGGAAGAGATCATAAGCTTCAACGAACAGATGCATTATAGGAATTAAAAAGTAACTGACAGCAATAAAAACGCTGAATTATTGTATTCCATTCGAATACATACATCGTGGCTTGTTTCGGGCTCTTAGTGGACGCGTATCTCTGGATCATTTGCTGATCCACGGAATAATTAGGCAGCCAGTTGAAGAAGCTACCAATGACCAGCGACCAGAATGTGTGTCGAACAGTTGGATCTGGATTGAAACTTTAACAAACAGCAGAAAGTAGGCCTAGAACATGCTTTAAAGGAGTTACATAAAAGTCCAAGCCGTTATGAGGCATTCTGTGTACTGGCTAGTAAAACAGTTTAGTAAAACACTTTCATCACTGTCAGCTAAAACATTTTGCAATGCCTCAGTCCTACGCCTTTATCCAAGCACCTAACAATGCTCGTGTTTGTAGGCATTACATATGTCTGTTGTTGTAAATGTCAGCTTTTGGTAAACTCGGGTTTTTCAACGCCAAAGAATCGTGTAAACGCGCATAATTAGGGGCGTCCAGTCAAATCACAAAATCGATGGGGTAGGTAGAACAGGGTTAAGTTTTGAATCAGACTCATAAGGTCACGTAAGTTAATAGGCAGACGGCTAAGTTATACGGCGTTTGAAATTAGACCGACGATTAAGATTTTTTATTTTGTTCTTATTTATTGCCCAATGAATCTCAAAGTCAGGCATGATACAAGTAATTTGCCCACGGTCGTATACATGGAGTTCGCTTAATAGGCTCGAACCCACAATCGATTTAGAACGAGCGAACTATCGCGGCGCGGTAGAGAAGAGGATAAGTCGGGATAGGATTTATTAAAGTACTAGATAGGATTCCGAATGAAAGGCCTGAGCAGAAATTCTAAGAAAAACAGATTTGGTGAGCTGGTTCACATACTTGGCATTTTTGTGTATCAGTAAGCCAAGAGCATTGCATTGGAACTATTCAGGTGCTGGAGTACGTAGTAGACAACGGTTTACAGACCTTGCGCTAAAGATTCTTGTAAAGTCAGCTGATTTCTTACTCAAAGAATTCGATTCTTCCTCCATCTTTAGCAAGTTGCCAGGCGTTTTCAAATCCTCCAATCTCAATGCAACCCTTTAGGCATAAGCAAGAAGAATTTTATTAGCCTTTCTCTGAATGGAATAAAGTTTATCACTGCGTTTCATAAAAGGCTAAATCATCAGAGTCAACTATTTTCCTTCTAACACAGAACATGGTCGATTCTAAAATCCGTCGCAAATGCCCGAAAAAGCAAAAAGCCATCATAATTGTTCTAATAAAAGGCAGCTGTATGTGGTTCATCACCTTCTGGAAAGTTTGTTGTTCCTGGTCTGGCCAGCGCCCATTTTCAGCTGCTGATCCCACTTTTTCATATTCTATTTTAGTCTCTACCTCCTTAGATCTGCCACTCCCTGGTTTGCTGCAGTGAGAACAAATTTTCTTCCTCTCAACTCATGGGTCAGAATATTTCTCTTTGTTGGGCTTCTAAGTGTCCTTATGAGCCGTTGTAACACACCTTATCAGATATCAATTGCATTACATATCATAGCACAGCACACCACTGCACTATACTGCAGGTCTATTGTATTGTATTGTAATCTTTGTAAAGTAGCCTTGACCGCGCTGGACCACAATGAATATGAATGTGTCTGTATGCGTCTGGATATTTTATATATCGCATTTAAAGCGCCTTCCAAATCCAAAAACCGGTATTAAGAAAACATTGCCATTGCCACGTTCTTGACTTAAACGGAGGCGTATTACTAAACTTTGTATGACAGCTTGTTGTCACTCGCAAATGGCCCCTTAACGAACGCATCCTCACACGACGAACAGCAATTCTGGTTAATTAATCAAACTCATAATAACATCACAAGTTTGACACAGTCTCTTCATCGGTTGTCTTAACTGTAAGCCTATATTGTACATTGACCTTAAGGGTAACTCGTTGGGTTGATCTCACTGATCACCTCGTATTACGATATATAATGCAATATCATGGTGTGTTCGTAGGGCAAATGTGTAATGCATTGTCACAGTTATTTTGTTAGATTTGAGTCCCGGAATAAATAGACACAAGTATGAGATTGTTGAAATACCAAAAGCGATGACTCACTTGAATTATCGGTGCCAAAAGTCCGGCAAACATAATTGCGCTTTGAAATGCATCCGTCCAAATGACAGCTTTCATGCCACCCTAAGGACAAGAAAACTCAGTTTATACAACTTACACTCGTGTATATATAAATTGCAATTGCGACTCTGAAATCGGCGTTCTTATAACTAAAATACAAATTTCATTCACAATTTTACGAACATTTTCGCAATCTGTGTCCTTGAGAATATGTTCTTGGAGCACTGCTTTTAGGCGCGCTTTATTAAGGGCCTCCATACGTGCTGCGAAATTTCGGTTTCTTTTTTTGCCTTCTGTCATAATAATGTGCTCACGTAACTTTGCCATTATCTTTCTCGATTATATTAGAAGGAATCGACTGCAGTTGAGGTCCATAAACAATATAGACTTATTCGTATTTAGTTTGAATTAAAGGCAGACTTACTAGGGTCGTGTAGAACACGCAGACTGACCCAATTGTTATGATTGCCGCCCAGACAGGAATTCCAGTCACTATAAACAGAACAATGGTCGACTCGTCTGATTAAAACAAGACACGACAGCGTCTTTGAGAGGTTCTTATGGGACGTTGTACAGAATGCCCAGACACATATATACTGTACATGCATGCATACATGTAAGCATACACCTACGTAAATATAAATGCCCACATGAATCAACTTTTGTTCGAGTGCTGCTTCAACCAACTGCTTCGCATTAAATCCATCCGCAGATTCATTCCCACCTTAACCACTGTAACCTTGGTCAACAGCTTCATAGTCTCCGGGGTTGACTACTGCAATTGCCTGCTGGCGGGTCTGCCGACCTTTTAGTAAGAGCAGATAGAGTAGATGCAAATATCTGCTGCCCGCATCATTTATGCCAGGATACCATCCAATCACTTCGCTGATCTGCTGTGTGACAACTTGCACTAGTTGCTCATTTCTAAGCTGATCACCTGCATTCTGTGCCTAATCATGTACAAGGCTTTGAATGGTTTAACCCCGGGCTATATAACCGACTTCTGCTTTCGAGTAGCTGACAACTAGAACGTATATCGGCTGCAGTCCTCATCAAGGAATCAACTGCATGTCCTGTGGTCTTCCACGAGGTTCCGCGAATGTTCCTTCTCTGTAACCAGACCCACTGCGCTTTCTGACCATGTGACGATTGCCCCACTTCTGGATACATCAAAGTCACAACTCATGATCTATGTTTTTAAAATATCATATGACAGTTGTTAGTTTTTGAACTCAAGTACAGCGCCCTCTTCTCGGCCTGGGCATGTCGACGGCGCTATATAAACCACGGTCATCTTCATATTATTATTTTATTTATTTATTTATTTACTTATTTTACCCAAGGTAGAAATGATCCCTCAGGAACTAAGAAATTAAGTCAGGAGTATTATTATTATTATGATTATTATTATTATTATGATTATAATTATTATTATTACATCACTTCAATTATGAAACAGATCTATTGTTGCTGGAGCTTATTATTATTATTATTATTATTATTATTATTATTATTATTATACGTATAAGAATGCATGCATATATGCATACATACATACCTTCAGTCAAAGCAGTAGCTGGAGCGAACATCATAATTCCCATTATTATCAGCTGTAAAGAATAACATCGATACGTATCTCAGAAATCGTAATCGTAAACTCGAGATTTCTAAATCGCCCAAACAACGACAACTCGCAGGAATCAGTTTATTAATTCACAGGCGCTCAGTCAAAACACAATCAATAGGCAAAAAGGGTTGCTTTCAGGTCAAGATCCAAGAGTCAGGCAGTCGGACGGCTACGGTGGGTGGTATTTGGAATTGGATCTGCAGGATAGCTAAGGGAAGAAGAGGAATCAGGGTAGGATCTGCAGAAGAGGAGTGTTTTCAGTTTTGAGTGGAGAACCTGCGCAGAGATTGCAATCGGTGTGTTGGTGAGTTCGTATGATGGATCAGATATATGTCGTAATTCTCATGGGAGTTATTTTCCAGAGGGGTGGAGCAGCTATGTCTATGAAGCGATTTCCGAATTTTATGGACGTGATGACGGGAGGGAGGAGAAGTATTAGGACAGACGAGGAGCGAGTTGAACGGAGTGATTGGATTGTAAATAACTGACGAAGAGAGGAGGGTTGGGAGGATTCAATTATGTTATAAGTAAGTGATAGGACTTTGTATTCAATTCGAAATGCACGCCTCTTCATCTGCGGTTAGTTGCATACAAGACATTTGAACGGTCGATTTTCTGCTGCAATACTATTTAAATAAATTGCGTTCACAGTTAATCAAGAAACCTCTATAAAACACAACCGTAACTGCTTTAATTACTTACGCAAATTAATCAGATCTGTTTTAACAGGATAGTGCGTTTGTTTCTGTTTTGGGGTTGTAGTTTGGCGAGACTGTAAACCAACAAACTTATTTAAGTACATAACATTCCTCCAGGGTCGACCGCTTTCTCAGTTCTATAAAGTAAATCAGATCGAAATTCACACCACGTCTTTTCCTACTTTTGGATCTCCACAGGTTTCTCACTTCTTTTAACTCTGTAATCTTGAATACACCACACTGTAAAAGAATTACGATAACAAAGTAAAGTATCCCATATCTCACAAATGAGACGTTGGGAGGTCTCATTTCCTTTTCTTATGCCCTTGATTCGTCAGTGGACCCAGGGCCCTGGACACGGGGCCAGTGCACCGCAAGATTTGCCGCTTACTTCCCAGCTTATGCCGGTACCAAATTCTACTGCTTGGTGACAGAAGCACGGTGTGCGCAAACAACTTGCCCAGGACCGTTACATGGAGCCGAACCCGCAACCGCATGATCATTGATCAGACACGTTACCGATAGACCACCGTGCCACATAACGATTGCAAAGAATGGTTTTTATTCAAACTCCCACTATTAAATGAGATTGCAAAGACTTGGATGGGGATGGGTTGAGTTGTCTTTGATGGAACTATTCTTGGTTGAATTGTACTGGGTTTGATTGGATTTTGTTGGATTTTGTTAGGTTAGGCTGATTTGAACTTGATCAGATAGGATCATATCATATAAGATCATATCAGATCCGATGGGCTTTTATTGGATTCGGTTAGATTGGATTATGCAAGGTTGGATAGACTTAGAAGACGACAGATCACATAACATCAGATTGGAATATGAATTTCATAAGATAATTTTTTTATAAAGAATTCATAAAACTTACAAGTCTTACAAGATAAATCAGGCAACCGAAAATTCTCACTGCTCGAGACTTGTATCGGAGTTCCAAGTACTACAAGAAAAATATATACATGCATGCATGCCTTCATACATTTAGCCATACATATCTACACATATATATCTACATAATACATCCTCATATAATTATACGTCCATACATACCTACATACATATATACACCTACATGCATATATATACCCACATACATAGATATGTAATTACTTGCGTATATACACTCGTACATACATGCATGCATACTCATATATCTACATACATACTGTACATACATACATACCCATACATATACCCCAAGGCCAAACAGTCCCTCGCAGATGGTGTAAGACGCTGAGTCCGGATATCCTTCAGCCACCAGATTTATGGAGATAACATTCTTCAGTAGGTGGCCAATTGTCTGCAGAGCATCTTCGTAGTAGAAAGGTCAGCATTAATCCAAGAACTCTCTTGGCCTTTCTAACTAGCGATTGATACCAGCTAGTAACCTAAAATCCCTCAAAGGTGACGAGTCCTCGAGTGGCAGGAAGGATCAGATTCGGTGTTAGGTCAAGATTCAAGGGTTAGACAGTCAGACGACTTCTATGGATGATGTATTGAAGCGGGAGTTAGACAGGAGAATAGGAGGAGTGCTATTATTACATACATGTAGTGTTAATGGGCTACCGTACCACATTAAATACAAAATACATACTTTTTACTATTTTGCAATAGAAATACAAGATCTTCACGTAACTGTTCAGCAATTCCAGGCTGTTGCTGAATCAACCTCAATTGTTTAAATATTCTCCTTAATTGTATGGTATTTTCATCTGAGAATGATTTATATGCTTCGCCGTTAAAAAAACTGCTTAGTCAGCCCTCAACAAAATACCTCAAAGGCGCTGAGAATCTTCAGTCGGTGGAAAAACGGTCCAAAGATGGCAGCTCCGACAATCGGAGCTAGCGACCCACCCCATATACACATCCAGTACATCGTTCCCTGCATGTAGATTTCCACCGGCGTTCCAAGCAGTGCGGTGGCTGAAATAAATGAGGCGAAGATTGACAGTGCCACTGGAAATGCCGACATGCTGTTGTCTGCCAAGAGGAACTCTTTCGTCGTCTTTTGCTTTCCACCGGAGAAGGCGTAGTAGAGTCCAATGGCGACGGAAATGGCGAGGATAAGGCAGAAGACTAGGTAGTCCCAAACGGTGAACGTACCTCCGGTTGGGACCAGTGGCACTCCCTCACAGGTCGAAGACATATCGGATCTTCTGTTGTTTTCTGTGGTACTTTTGTTGTGCTCCTATTGTCTGATTGTTGTCCTCCTGTTGCTTCGTTGTGGACCTCCTGTTGGTTCTCTTGTTAGATTCTGGCCGGCAGTTGTTGAACTGTTGTCCAGTTGTCGGATTGTTGCTCTTAAAGGTTACGAATGATAGGGTGACTGCCCTTTAGGTGATGACGATCCTAGCAGTGAACACCCATTATAATTAAGAAAAAACGAAACGTGCAGTTTAAGAACGTTTTGCTGTTTTTACTGACGCGTATTGGTGATTATACACAGATAAAAATTGAACACTTTAATAACAAATTTTGTTCTATCTTTCTTTAAGTTAGGAACTCATTCATTGTTTAATTATTAGGTTTCTCGCTAGACAAACATCGACTTGTTCGCCATTGTCTGTACTGCACCACAGCTGCACGAAGGATCAGTTGTCCGACCCCATTTGACGAGGTTTTATGCACAGCAGCACAGGCCCTAGCCCCTTGGCCTCTAACCCTAACCTTAACCCGACCCCCATTTGACGAGGTTATATGCAAAGCAGCCCTGGGCAGTCCGAAATTCGTTTAAGTGCTGACAAGAGTCGTTAAGTTGAGAACTACAGGACAGACAGGCGGCTCAGCAATGAGGGAGTGGATATCAACACTCGCTGCTACCCATTCGTCACTTCATGCCGAAATAAGTTTCCCAGAGGGCATATGAAATTGGGCGTTTCGAGGCAAGCATGCTGGCGGGTACAAAGTGATATCGTCATAAAGTGGCAAACCCTTGTTCGTATCGATCAAAGAGCAAACAGTGTTTTGATACTTATTTTTCCTTCGCACTGTACCTACTGACTGCATTCATGTGATGTGTCATTCTTTAAAAGCCTGGACTGGAATTAAGATGAGAGAGTAGCGGCCTTACCTGGATTACCAGTTTACGGCAGCTGCACTTAGCAAAGCTGGATGAAAAGGATGTATTGCCAGTCTTTCTAAAGCCGCTGGCAGCATTAATGACACATTCAGACTTTACTGGACTGGAATGGTAACTGAATCACCCGGGCCGTACAATCACAGAAACTGAAATGGTTCGAATTTTTCAGAAACATACGAAGAGAATTAAGTAAGTCGCCGCACCAACATGGTCCGACACAGAAACAGTTACAGAGGGCAAAGATCGCACCCCACGCAGACCTATTTACCGTGAGACTGTGTATAGTATCGATCAAAACTCAAGTGGTACAGAAGCAAAAACTTTCCTGTGAGCCTGTGCACCCGATGCTAGAAAAAGCAATAAAGTCTTTGTGTGTGAAAACTGTAAATAGACGTTTCTGTACTTTCAGCGACGCCTTGACTTTGCTATCGTTGAGGATTTGCCCCTGACATTTAAGTAGGCCTGTTTTGCTTGCACGGTATAAAGACGTGTATCTCATAACACAGATACGAAACCTGTGAATACGCATTTGTTAACAAAACTTTATCTGTAATTTTGAAAAATATTACTGTTATGATCTTGTTTTAGACACTTGCCATAATGCTGAGCATAGGGGCCTATTATTCAAAATCGGATATGGACTATGTTCACTTTAAGGCCTGGATCCTTAATGTGGGCAGTTTTAGTCGCTTATTTAACAACATCTTATTTTGCTATAGTATGTTCTACAATTCACCCAGATTCTGCTGATATACCAACATGGACATTACCTGCACGCACTGAAAATACTTTCTAACACATGTGCTATCAGTTCATTCAGTTCATAGTAAAAAACGAAAGGTGCTCAAGCTTGGGCATTAACCCGATCTGCTGATGCTACTGTACCTGGAAGTTGTAGGAGCGGAACACTAATCGCGATTTCTAAAGCATTTACTTTCAAGGCACCTTTTCCAATGCAAGTTCTTCAATCGCTTGAATTTCGCGACTCATTTAAAGACGGCTGTCGTCAGTCCTACATTGTATACGCTGTTGATCACAACAACTGTAAGTGGCACTGCAGAATATGGCGTTGTATAATTTGCATATATATTGCGTTTTGCAGTCTGGACCATAAAATTACCCGCGCCAAGGCCGAGAACGTTTGCTGTAGCGAATTCTCTGAATTTTTCATTCGTAAATACCATTGAGATTTAAATTTCAATAGGACTTTGACCTTCTCTTGTGAGAACACGTGTGTTTTTTTAAACGCATTCAGATGTTTTGTTTGGCTATAATTTGCATATATATTGCGTTTTGCAGTCTGGACCATAAAATTACCCGCGCGAAGGCCGAGAACGTTTGCTGTAGCGAATTCTCTGAATTTTTCATTCGTAAATACCATTGAGATTTATATTTCAATAGGACTTTGACATCTCTTGTGAGAACACGTGTGTTTTTTAAACGCATTCAGGTGTTTTATTTGGCTATAATTTGCATATATATTGCGTTTTGCAGTCTGGACCATAAAATTACCCGCGCGAAGGCCGAGAACGTTTGCTGTAGCGAATTCTCTGAATTTTTCATTCGTAAATACCATTGAGATTTATATTTCAATAGGACTTTGACATCTCTTGTGAGAACACGTGTGTTTTTTTAAACGCATTCAGGTGTTTTATTTGGCTATAATTTGCATATATATTGCGTTTTGCAGTCTGGACCATAAAATTACCCGCGCGAAGGCCGAGAACGTTTGCTGTAGCGAATTCTCTGAATTTTTCATTCGTAAATACCATTGAGATTTAAATTTCAATAGGACTTTGACATCTCTTGTGAGAACACATGTGTTTTTTTAAACGCATTCAGATGTTTTGTTTGGCTATCATAAAAACCACACAAACTGAACACTTTAATATGAAATTCAGAATCGACCTGACAGGTTGTGCTCCATCTTAACTATGGAGTTATGTTTTTGAGAGTCATCTGTACCTGATCCCTTCAGGTCTCTTCGCTCTGCAGTACAGGATGATCTGGTTGTTTCCCCGTTCAGTATACTTCCTCGATGCGATACGGAAGCTTAGTAATGGTCGGCCACTCATTTGGGAACAGACTTTGCTCCAGCCCTGGACATGAACCTCTCCTTTGAAGCCTTTACTTCACTAGCGGTTGAAGGTCATTCTACTTGATAGTGGTCTTGTACTATCAAGTCGGAAGCACCTCTGATGACTTGTCTTAAGAGCTGCTATATAAATGTGCACTTACAAATTTCAAACTTAAGAAGTAGCATTCCCTAACTGCTTATGATTCGTAATTTTTCTAAGGCAACACATTAGGATGCATCTTGTGGCTAGCTTGAAAGTACGCTAGTCTGTTGTATTGTTAAATTTATATAGCGCACGATTTGATTAAACTCTTATAATGATAGTAATTTCTGAGGGTCCCATGAAATTCCCGCATGAAGTTTTGTATAGAAACCGTAGCCTTCGGAGAACACTATGGATTTCTACATTCTTAAACTATCACCCACCTGTCAACGACGGTTTTAAAAGGTTCTTTTTCACCGATACATAACTAGAAGCTCTCGGCCTGACCTACCTGCCTACAGTTTTCGTGTTGATTGAGAGACTGCGAATAAGGTGCTTTCACGGCTTAACATTTTAAGCGCAGATAAAAATAAAATCTAGAGAATACTATTACGACTAGGATTCATAAATATAAATATATGTAACAAATTTACTCGGATGTCGTTATAGTAATGTTAGTAATTTATGATGGTGGAATTATTTCTCTTCTAAAAATCTGTCATTACTAGTGAGAAAAAACATGGACGATGGTAGTAATTTCTGTTAACACAATGAAACTCCCGCCTTGAGACCTTAATAGAAAACGAGGCCTTTAGAGAACATCCAAATAGCCTATATTTTATTCGGAGTCTAATTATAATTCCGAAAATTTAACTTCATCTGGGTATTCCTAAACGTCACTGTTGCCTTCTGAGTTTCGCTTCTTGGCAACAAGTTGATTCGAATCCGCTGGTCATATGGTTGATTCGTAATTTGCGTCGCGCGGTGGACTCGGCTTTTGGTCGTTTTTCATCAAGAGGTCCATTTGTTCGGGATACTCACAGACGATATTCATTCCGTTGTAGAACAGTTGTGGGGATTTTGCCAGCTCTCCTGCTTTTGAGATGGAATCTTCATCACTGACCTGCACAAAAAAAAGAAATTGACGAAACCCTTTGGGACGTTTTTATGGAATGTTGCCTCAAATATTATTATATACAACTCATCTTTTAAAATTACTTTGAGGATAATAGTAATTTGGGATTTGTGACTTCTGATTCTGCAAGTTTCTTTAATGCTTCAAAACTTTTCCCTTTCACCGATGCCCAGTTAGGAGCTCTTCTTCTGACTACGTGTCTAGAGCAGGTGCCATATCAATTCAATGAAGAAATGAATGAATAAAATATATGTGCCTAGGACAATGAGCATACTAATACGGACATAGTAATTACTGTGGGCATTTTCTCATATCCCTGCTAATAATTCTTTTGAATAGCTTCTTCGGCCTCAGTGTTCAAATTTCTTTCCATCATGTGAATTAAAACTCATTGATGCGCTGCGTGGGCGCTATACTAATTTAATCCCGATAACCGTTATGAATGGCTCGTACCTGTTTGAAATCGATTCCACATCTGCATTTGGATCGGCAGGACTCCCGAAAACAGCACCAGAACTTATCGACGTAAGATATCAAAAGCTTCGGATCGATATCCTCAGGTTTCGTATAACCTAAGACAGATAGTATAAATATACAGGTAAACGTCCAAAAGATAGACATTACAGGCAGACACTGAAAGCCGGTCCAACACAATTGCCGTGGCAGTTCGAATTCCCTTGATAATGCAAAGCTAAAAGTTAAATAAATAAATTACGAAATAAATAAAACGACTAGTGAAGTAATTGATTGATTACTTAATTGATATACACATAGATATACCTGTTAAGAAGCTGACAGAAAGTCCAACAACAATCGTTGTCAACATTCCGAGAAGTGTGTAATAGAGGTAGGACACCGTATACAGTGTGGAAATGCCTGACCTGGTTTGCAACATAACACAGGTGTTCATATGTGTATATTTGTATCTAAACAATTAGTTCAACACACAACATTGGTAGGTTCCTTTTCAGTTTCCTAGCAAGTGAAGCATTTGTTTATTAAATGTATTGAGCTATTTAAGTGATTCCAGTAATATCTAGTGTTGAACGAGATTGTAAAACTACTAGGGCCGTTGAAGTCGGCCTTAACTTCAGCGATTTCAAGAGATCTCACAAGTAAGTAGTAGTTTCTGTTTAACGATGCTTCTCCATGATGAAGATGAATGGCGTCTTCCTCCTTATTTATCCGGGTTTGGGACTGGCACCACCTGAGTACAAGTAAGCTTTCCAGTGGTGTCTAATTGCAGCTTTGTGTTTCGTGTAGAAAGATTCAGGATTAAACATCATTTGACAACCGCAGGGCCACTGACTTCGACCTTAACTAACCTTACAATTAAACCAGGTGTTGGAAGGTTCAGTTAGAGTTTCAGCATTCCCACTCGCATTTTGTCAGTTCTGAATATAAGGCTAAGTCTGCTCTGTGAGGAACAAAAAAGCTTTTTAAAATCAAACATTTATTATCTGTTGAAGTAATTCTTACTTGGCCGTATGTACACGCAAAGATCTTTGATGAAACTAAATATGCCAACCAGTACTTCCTAATGTCCAAAGCTATTACCTTATGAAATTCTAACCCCTGACGGAGCTGCATTCGAGTATTGGAGTGTTATGATGTAATTGGCACAGTCAACTTCGCTGTATCAACTGGCCCTGATCGCGTTAGGTACTTTATCCAAACTCCCGGTAGGTGGCGCGGCTTTTTGCATTGTTAATCACCGCACACACAGCGAATATAAGGAGTCATATATAAGAAATCTACCTAAGAATACTTACAGATCTTTGCTTAATTAAGATAAGTAATTAAATCTTACACTTCGGGAACTGTAGTAGTAGGCGTAGTGTAGAAATCAGTGGTGGAATAGAAGTATGACGAGGTGGAGTTATTGAAAGAGGCATCACAACACTCCAAACTGTAGTACATCGGCTTCAATATGGGTGGTTTTGTCACATAGGCTCCTATGCTGATCCACATTGGAAAGACAAATCCTGCTATTCCGCCAACCAAGGCTCCCTGAAGCATCAAGTGGCTAACTTCATTGTACATCATTCAACACTTAAAATAATTATTATTTTAATATTATTAAAATAGTCATCATTTTTATAGTATAGTATATAGTAAATTGTATCAAAATGATACATACAATAATATTTTATTAATGTTGATGTTATTGTTGTATTATCGAAGATTTACATATAAGTGAATGAGTGCTAATTGGAAACCAGGCCTGGTGGGTCTTTTCACCATCCCATCAATTAATTATTAGGCTACTGCTTAACAATTCCCTTCAATGCAATATGATAAAATATAATACAAGAAAACTAAGGATTTCTCAAATGTTTGCTAAGAAAGTAATGGAATATGAAGTCAGGAGAACTTACTATCCAGTTGGCCCATGGAAAGAAGAATCCGAGCATGAAGATGCCAACCATTGGGGCAGCAGCAGCACCATTAAATGATATCGCCATCTGCAAAAAATAAAATCTAAATTCTAAACAAAAACGACTGACTAGTAGTATCTGATATCGTAATCGTAATTGTAATTCCGATATTTCTACAGCGCCCAACGAAAGCCACGTCGCGGGGACCAGCTTATTCACAGGCGCTCAGTCAAAACAATATCGATAGGCAAAAGGTTCGGTTTAAGGTCAAGATCCAAAAGTCAGACGGAGAAACAGCGTGGCAACTATGGGTGGTGGTGTTTGGGGTTGGAGAGGAGAGAGAGATAAGAGGAAGAAGGGGTGTCAGGATAAGATCTTTGATAAGATGTTTTGAGTTATGAGTGAAAAGCCGATGCAGAAATTGCAAGCGGTGGAGCATCGATGAGTTTGTGTGATGGGTCAGAATGCTGTCGCAGTTCTGGAGGTGGTTATTCCAGAGTGATGGGAATATCTCTAGATGGTATCTCAATTGATTTGACCTTATCGGATCTGATTGTTTCTTGAGTAATATTAATCTGTTGTATCTAACATGAGTAATATCAACAATATGACTACCATTTAACTGGCTAGCTCTCGTTTGAATCCGGTGGTGCTTGAATTGACTTATTAGTTCTTTTCTGCTGTGACGGAATAAATGACTTGAAATAGAGGTTATATTATAAGTAACTGCAAATATGACCTGCCTACTCGCGAAATAGGATGGAGTCTAAATAATCTTCATCGTAATCCCAAAATTTCAACAGCTCCGAGCGAAAGCCTAATCGCGGGAGCCATAAACAAAATATCATCGACGGCTAAAGGAGAAAGAGAAAGAAAGAAAAAAAATAAGAAGAAACAAAGTTCTGACAGAAACACAGAAAGCAAAAGATATATAGATACACATATGGCAACTTGAACGATAGACAGAAAGACTGAAACAGTCAGTCTCTTTGGACAAATGAATTCCGTGACTTGTAGACTACCCATTCAGCAGCTTATCCAGTTCAAGATCCTAACGCTTATGCGTAATTGTCTCGTTGGCTCTGCTCCATCATATCTTAAGGACTTCTGCATTTCGGTCTCCTTGGTTCCAGGCCGTAGCACTCTCCGGTCGGCCTCCCTTGGACTTCTGACTGTCCCTCGTGTGCGCACTGCTACAGCGCAGTCTAGAAGCTTTGCCTATGTTGGACCCAATAGCTGGAATCGCCTTTCCCGAGAGCTCCGGCTAGTATTCCTCAGTTTGTCTCTTACGCAGTTTCGCAAGCGCCTGAAGTCTGTATTATTTGCCAGTGGTCTCACCGGTTCGGGTCGGGAGCGCTTCTGATGAGTCTATTCTTGAAATGGCGCTTTATAAATGTCAGATTACAATTACAATTACCTGAAGAAGTGTTCCACCGAGTTTACTGAAAAGGAAGGCCATTCCAATTCCACCACCAGCAAAGACGACGCCTTCAAAGAACAACACCTAGTATAATTCCAATCCACTGCAGAGACATCCAACATGTAATGCATAATGCTACTCTCTGTAACACCTGGTGCTCAATGTGATCTCTGATCTAATTTCATGTAATTTGAAAGCTTGTATGGCGCCGTAATAAAAATGCCCATGGTGAGAGTGACAAACAATTGATGGCTGTTTCTGAGGCAACACAAATTTGCAATACAACAAACTTTTCGAGAGAACCAGTCGAGATTATGTAACCGGGAGATCGGCTACATAAGTAGGGTTAACTGATGGGCTTTATGCTAAGGCTATAGTGTAAAGTGTTTCTGCTTACCAAGAATCTTAGTAGCAGCTGTGGCAGTTTTGTCCGAAGCTTCTCTGGCTGAACGAAAGACTTTGAAGATGTCTTCCCAGACTACAGTAGCCAACGCATTCAATATCGAAGAGATGGAGCTGTATAAAACATGGGCACAAAAATGCTCATAGTGACGGGGTCACCAGTGTTTTCCATTCACCAATACTCTCCACCGATAAACACTATAAAAAAGCCTTCCTGTACCCGATATTGCGCAACCAATTGAGACTGACGGTAACTCCAGTGCAATGACGCAAAGATTGTCGTCTCTCAACTGCATCAGTTGTTTAGAAATAAAAAGTTGAACGTAAAGCTCCTATGTCCCATGTTTGATCGTGGTTGATATGCTCATTTTCTGCCTTTTGCTCCTGATCCTGCTCTGGACGATTCTAGGGTCCTGTACACGGGGCCAGTGTATCCTATAAATTCCCGTTAACTTCCAAGATCCCCAAGATACCAAATTTACCTGCTTGGTCATAAAACAGGTGTACGCAAAGAACTTCTCCATACCCGTTATACGGGAATCAGTAATTCGCTTAATCGAAAACTACACACCGAAACTAACCCGTGAGACCTCAAAACAACTTCTGTGAAAGCATCCTAGAATAGCTTACCGAACAACCACGGAGAAACTTACCTGAGTGTTCCTGCGAAGATGCTGCCAACATAGAGACCAGGTATTCCTGGTGCAAAGTGAAAGATGTCCATGACAAATCTCGGTGCTAACTGTCAAAAAATTAACAGCTGTTTGATGAAATGAGAGCGATTCGTTTAAAGCTATTGCCTGAGTTGAGAATGCTTGATCACCAACTGTTACCTTGTATGAGACTGATTGATTGACCGCTGTTATCTAATTTAAAAGTGATTGAACGAAAGCTATTAGATGATTTCAGAGTGATTGAATGCTATCTAATACCTGATTTGGGTCGGAGACTCTTCCACTCTTGAGTGGGTCGCATTTCATGGGGGCGTAGTAACCGTACATGATGATTCCAAGCCATGAAGTCAGCGTTACTATGATGACTATACCGGGAGCGTTGAGTAGCACAGCTCTGCAAACGCAAATGTGAAATTGCCGTTTACAGAACAAAAACATTTCAGGATCTATCAAAGCAAACTTCATAATAAGGGGTTTCACCGAGTAACTGACTGACTGACTGACTGAGTGAATGACTGAGTGACTGTCTGAGTGACTGACTGAGTAACTGACTGAGTCACTCACTCACTAGCCGTAGACTGACTCATTGACCCACGAACAGACTCTCTGACTTACTGAGTCACTAAGTGACCAACTCACTGACACACTGACTGGCAGACTCGATAACTCAGTGACTTACTGATCGTCTGTTTCAGTGATTGGCAGACTCACAACATGATTGGCTAGCTAACTGCCTAACTGGAAGGACTTCTTAGTTGACTTATTTATTAAGCTTATTGGGTCAAGCATTTCTTTACTTCTGATATGGTGAAATCATTTACAGGGTGGTTAGTTAGTTAATTATGTCAAATACTTAATTTTTGAGAGATCATAGACTACAAACGGTAGACTTATTCTATGAATTATACAGTAATTGATATCAACAGATACGTTTAAATTGTGGGTTCTTCTCGATAGACAGGCTAACACATACATCGTGGCTTGTTTCCTGCTCTTTGAGGACGCATATCTCTGGATCAGTTGCTGGTCCACTGAGAAGTTAGGAAGCCAGGTGAAGAAGCTACCAATGACCAGCGTCCAGAATGTGTGTCGAACAGTTGGATCCGGATTGAAACTTTAACAAACATGATAAAAGTAGGCTTAATACACACCTCTCAAGGAGCTACATAGGTAGCCAGAAAAAAACTAGGCTCTAGCAGCGGGGCAGTTTGTTCTTTTTGATTCAACTTTGACTACGAATTAAGAGATCTATGAATTATAGTACTCGTCTAATGTTATGCGGCGTTCAAAATACTGGCTGACAAACCAGGATCGTAAAACACTGTCGTCAGTGTATTCTATTAGATTTTGCACTTCCTTTTTACCCGTAACCAAACAACGATCGTGTTTGTAGGCTTTACAGACGAATGAAAAATTGGTAATATATTAGTAAACTTCGCATTTCTTCAAAGCCAAAGTGTAAACCGATTTAATGATCAGTCAAAAGCAAAATCGGAGTGGTAGGTAGAATGGAGTCCAATTTCGAGTCAAACTTATCAGGTCATATACGTAGAAAGGCAGACAGCTACGGAAGATGGCGCTTTAAATGGGAGCAACGAAAAGGATTTTTATTTAATTTATTCTTATCTCCTGCACTTTCTCTGAGCTCAAGGTCTGTAAATCTGAATGTCAGGCGTGATGCAAGTGAGTAGCTCGTCCACGGCCGTATACACGGACCCCACTCGGCAGACTCGAACCCCTAACTACAACGTGATAGACTACAGATCGAGCGAACTATAGAGGCAAGATGGAGAAGAAGAAGGGTTGGGATAGGGTTTACTGAGTTCCATTTAGGATTCAAAAAATTTTAATTACGAGTTAAAATTACAAGAAAAGCGGATTTTTTTATCTGGTTCACAAAGTTGACGTAGTTCTGTATCAGTACGCCATGGGCAATACTTTGGAACTATTCATGTGTTGGAGTAATGGACAATAGTTTGCGGACCTTGTACTAAAGATTGTTGTAAAGTCAGCTGATTTCTTACTCAAAGAATTCGATTCTTCCTCCATCTTCAGCGAGTTTCCAGGCGTTTTTAATTCCTCCAGTCTCAATGCAACCCTATAGATTTAAGCAAATAGAATATTTTCGTTTCAAAATGTCTAATTTTCAGAATCAAGAGGCGACTTAAGTTATTTTTATTCTGTAGCAGAACACGAACGATTCAAAATCTTATCGTTCATAATTTTTGGAAAGTTTGTTGGTCCTGGTACACATTTTTTTCTAGCCAGCTCTCATTCACTGTTTCTGGTCCGACTATTTGGTATTCTATTCTAGTCTCTACCTCTTCTTATACGCGACTGTCTGTAAATATAAGCAAAAAGAAAACTACAGTGTTTGATGGGGTAAAACATCATTAGTGCTTTACATAAAATGTCATAATTATCCAAGTCAAAATGGCGACTTAAATTATTTTTGTGCTAATGCAAAAACCGAATGATTCCAAACTTCGTCTCAAAAGCCCGTAAATTCAGTAAGGCGTTAGTGTTGTTCAAGTAAAGGGCAGTTTTCTTATCTTTCAATATTTTCCTGAAAATTCGTTCTTTCTGGCACAAATCTTATTATTTGCAAGCGCTTTTTCACAGTTTCTGGCTCCACTAGTTGGAATTCTATTCTATGCTGAACTTCCTCACTGATGTGCTCGATTATCTATTGGTCAGGTGTCGGAGTGCGAATTAGGAGGTAGGGCCTCAAATCTGCGCCAGAGTAGAAATTTGTTTCGAGATTTCGGGTCTTTTTGTGCCCCAGCCCACTCAGCTATAATAAGTACACTGTCATTTTGAAGATCTGGCGGCAACGGAGTCAGGTTGCCACGGCGCTGATATAGAGAGGCCTAGCAAAACGAAGTGGCAAATATTTTATATTCATGGCTGCCTCGACGCTATCTTAAGGACTGCTTTCTTGCCTTTTCTACCTTCTTATATCGGCGAATCTCTTATTAAGACTTTATTTGGCTGGAAAATGAAAACTTCTCTTATTGTCAGCTTATGGCTCAGTATATTTCCTGTTGCCTGGCTTGAATCAGCCCTTCTGAGCTGTTGTAAGAGACATTTTCAAATTGCATTCGCAATGTATTGTATTCATAGCATAGCACTCTGCTGCACTGCATTATACTGTAATCTTTCAATTGTAGCCTTTACGATGTGGACCACCCCGTTGATATATGTGTCTATACATGCCTGGATCTTTTATATAGGCCCTTTGTAGTACCTCTTAAAAGCGTTGTTTCAAAGTAAAAAAACTGGTATTGCCATGAACTCGACTGGAAACAGAGACACTTGAGTAACAAACAGTTCTATAATATTCGCGAATGGCTCTTAACGAACGAAACTCCACATCACAAACAGCAATTCAGCTTAATTATTCAAAGTCGTAATGATATTACAAGTCTTATATGGTCTGTTTATGGTAATCTTAACTGCAGGCTTAATCTGTACAGAGCCTACACTTAAGGCTTGCTTGTCGGGTGATCCAAGTGATCACCTCAATCAACGTTAAATAGTGCAAGGTCAAAGTGTTTTTGTAGGGCAAAAGGATAATACATTGGCATAGTTGATTGGACCCAGTTGAGTCTTAGGTTGAATGGATTGGTTGGTAAATTTGGCTAAATTGACTCACTTGAATGATAGGTGCCAAAAGTCCGGCTAACATGATTATACTTTGAAAGGCATCCGTCCAAATGACAGCTTTCATCCCTCCCTAAAGACGAAAGAAATCGGTTTATACGACTTGCACCTGTACATATGTATCATATATATATATATATATATATATATATATATATATATATATATATATATATATATATATATATATATATATATATATATATATATGAATTGTACTGGTGACTCTGAATTCATTGACAATTTTACAAACATTTCTGTATGCTAGAGAATACGTGCATTTAGCTATATTAAGTGACTTCATACATGTGAAAATCGATGTCTTTTTTTGGCCTTCTGAGGAATAGTGTTCATGTTATTACTTTTCTCGATTACATATGAAAGAGTCAACTGCAGCCGAAGCCAATGAACAACATATTCACATTTAGTTTGAATAAAAGTCGGACTTACTAGGGTCGTATAAAACACGCAGACTATCCCAATTGTTATGATTGCTGCCCAGACAGGAATTCCGGTCACTATAAACAGAAAAATGCTCGACCCATTAGGTTAAAGTAAGACAAGGAAGTGTCTTTGAGAGAATCATACAGGCGGTCTATAAATACCCGGATACATACATACATTTAAACATACATACTTACATACATACATACATAATACAAAGAGATGTTTCATTATTTTCAGTCTTCTTTCAATAATACTGCTTAAAGCTTAAGGATTTGTTTGTGATTCTGTTTCGAGACAGAGACACACACACACAGATAGATAAGCACACAAGCGTACAGACACAGAAAAAAAAATAATGAAGCCAGAATTTGTTACACAAATTGCATCACTTTTCTATAAAACTCGTTCTTAACAATCCTAAAATTGCTTCAGATGAAACACACATACCTTCAGTCAGTGCAGTAGCTGGTCCTAACATCATAATTCCCATTAAAATCGCCTGTAAAGAAAAATATTTATAGATATCTCAGAAATGCATAACCCTTCATATGCATTTGTTGGCATACATGGCATCCGAAACAGTCACATCTCGTATAATTCATTACTATTTCAATAACTTACGTCCACAGTAAGTTAAGAAACCCCTACGTAACAAAAATCTGGTATATTTTAGCGATACATTTAGCCAATTTTTCTATGTTAGGGTTATAGTATGGCAAAACTTGTTGGTCTTTAATCTCTCTTTAGTGCAGGATCATACCACCATGTTCAACCGCTCTGTTGGTTCTCTGAGGTCGACCAGATTCTGAATTCATCTTTTCCTACTTGATTGTTCACCACAAACTGATTTCTGGTTTCACTAATTTCTAGTATCTTGACTACAGCTCTCTGTGAAAGATTTACGATGAAAGACATCGGTTTTAATTAAAAGCCATGAGAACAGATTAGGTGAAAGTATTTTGAATGAAATGGGTTGGGTTGTCTTTGTTTGAATTGAACTGCAATTTATCAAATAATTTGACCGGCTTCCTGTTCTACGCCATTATCGCTCATTTGTTTTAATCCACATTTCCAAAGGTGCAGCAAGTCCCTTTTTTTCTGTTAGCTGAGCCCCAACATAGCTTCATGTATAACATCAGTCGAATACCTTTTGCTTCAAACTTTGTTAACCCAACTAGCTAATGCTTTGATTTGGCTAAGACACGTTTCCAGCAGGCTTAACTACTGCAACCCAATTCTTGCTGATATCACTAACCACAAACTACCAATAGTTCAAAACTCTCTCTGTTTTGCCAAAGCCACTACAGAAGATCCCAAAATATGAGCATAATAAGCTAATATTATATTCATCGCATTGGATGTCCATTGAGCAAAGAATCTATTTCAAAATCTGACATATAGTTCACAAAGTACTACTTTTCAATCATCCGACCTATTGGTGTTCCATGTTCACCACTCAAACTAAAATATATTGCAGAACTTGCT
Organism: Norana najaformis; assembly: GCA_964023275.1. Lineage (NCBI taxonomy): Eukaryota > Metazoa > Annelida > Clitellata > Crassiclitellata > Hormogastridae > Norana > Norana najaformis. The sequence goes on from OZ029917.1 coordinate 40,658,836, forward strand.
TACCCACCGTAGCCTGGCTTCTGGTTTCTCTGACCCATTGGAATTCAATCTGGCTGCTTCAACAGATTATGAATTTGAATGCTTTTTCAGTTGGAGCGACCATCTACTGAAGCTTTGGAAATTACGAGAACGCCTCGATAGAAGTTTTCACATTAGTTGGTTTGGATTGTATCGTGTTGGATTGTATTGTGCTGGATTAGATTGTGTTCAATTTCATCGCATTGGATTGGGTTCAGTTGAATTGTATTGGATTGAATGGGCTCTGTTAATATCAGGTGAGATTGGATTTAATTGGATTGAAGGATGTATTGGGATATTTGATGAGAACAGATCACATTCGAATATGAATTAAACGGATAGTTTGTGAGAACGAATTCATAAAGCTTACAAGTTTTGAAACGTAAGTCAGGGTACCGAAAATTCTCACAGCTCGGGACTTGTATCGCACTTCCAAGTACTGCAAATTAACACATACATTCATAAATATAATCGCGACGCTCTCGGGTCGTTCCATGTGATCGCGAGACCAACAGGTTTCCATTGGCTGCATAGCGGAGTTATCAGTTGTTAGGAACACTTTTGATCTCTAGGAGTTGGACGCTTAAGCAATGCAATGTCGGAATGCTTAAATGCAAAAGCCAACTCGTTAAAAACCCGAGCAACCAGAAGGAAATATTTTATGATTATTGAATTGCTGTTGTGCTTCCACTTGAGCCGAATATCATACAACGTCTATGACCTTACCTGTGTAAACTTATATCGCAAGCAATTACAATTCCAACCCTTACTTTACACGGACAAAAAGCAGTATGAGACATCTTCCTTATATATACTATGTATGTATGATGATGATGACGACGACGAGTTCTCTGCCCAAAGGCAGGTCCATTTGCTTTTATGCCACCCGGGGATGAGATAAGTGAGGTGATTTCCCGTTGCCTTCCTCACAGACATTTGTGGGTGAGCAACTTGTCCAAGGTCGCTACGCAGTGGCTTGAGGCAGATTTGAACCCGCGACCCTCGCACACCATCGCGTCCCGCCTATGTATAATAAACTGTATTAATTGCACATTTGTCCAGATAATGTGGGTTAATATACATAAAAACAGGTCAAATATTACAACGAATTATGGTAAGCCGTCGAAGAACTCCACGTTTAGCAGTCCCTCAACAAAATACCTCGAAAGAGCTGATGATCTTTAGCCGGTGAAAAAATGGTCCAAAGATTACAGCTCCGACAATCGGAGCAAGCAAACCACTCCATATATTCATCCAAAACATCGTTCCATTCGCGTAGATCTCCACCGGCGTTGCAATCAGAGTTATGGCCGAGAAAAACGAGGCGAAGATCGACAATGCCACCGGAAGTGCCGGCATACTCTTGTCGGCCAAGAGGAACTCTTTCGTCGTCTTTTGCTTTCCACCGGAGAAGGCGTAGTAGAGTCCAATGGCGGCGGAAATGGCGAGGATGGCGCAGAAGACGAGGTAGTCCCAAACGGTGAACGTACCTCCGGTTGGGACCGGTGGCACTCCCTCACAGGTCGAAGACATATCGGATCTTCTGTTGTTTTCTGTGGTACTTTTGTTGTGCTCCTATTGTCTGATTGTTGTCCTCCTGTTGCTTCGTTGTGGACCTCCTGTTGCTTATCTTGTTAGATTCTGTCCGGCAGTTGTTGAGCTGTTGTCCAGTTGTCGGATTGTTGCTCTTAAAGGTTATGAAGTGATAGAGTGACTGCCTCGATCAGACGTACCTTCCGATGAGTTTTGGACTATAGTGTAATACGATGTGAAATACACTTTCACAGTATCTCTTCTCTAGTTGTTGAACCGTTGCCTTCGGCTTTTGGTTCTTGCTTGTTTGTTGCCCTCTTGTTGTTTGTTTTTTGCACTTTTATAATTTCGGTGTTGTCCTATTGTTGTTGGAGTGCTGTCATCCTGTTGTCAAACTGTTGTCGTATAAATGCTCATAGAAGGCGCTGATTGATATCTGCAGATTCCCCAAAATTAGAACAAAACATTAATCGCAATTTGCTGAATTTCTATGCACGTTGACAGACAAAAATTCCTACTTTTTCACGATGTCTATTCTTCTCCAATCGGCTCTACTTTTGCTTCGCACTCAAAGTCGACTCTCGTCTCTCAGTCTGCAGAACGTGAAGTTTACGCAACTGATGACTACAGGTTTTAGTGGCGTGCTAGAAATGATGCGTTGTTTTATTGTACTCCATTTTAGAACCTAGACTACATCTGTGCAACGCCTAGGAACGCGAATATGCATTCTATTTTCGTCATTAAATCTAGTTGAGTTCGAAATTTCAAGAGGTTTTAGACTTCTCTTATTAGGGCACTTGTGTGCTTATAAAAGTATTAACTAGTAAGAGCAGATATAAAGTATTAACTAGTTGCAGCAGATACAAAGCTCGTATAGACATCAATTGTCTGTTATAGAGCGTGGTCATTAGTGTACAGCATTATGATCATTAGCGTACAGCATTCAGGCAATTCGTTGGACTATCATATTAAACCATCGAGTGAAACCTCAACATGAAAATGCTATAACCGGTTTGACTGGTTGTGCTATATCCTATATTAGTGACCTTTGTATTTCAATGGTATCCGTACCTGGCAGCAGATCACTTCGTTCTGCAACATAGCGTGATCTGGTAGTTTTCCCTCCACTTCTTCCACAATCCTACATGAAAGGTATGCCGTGGTCGGCCACTCATTCTGGAACATGCATATCAAAGTTGACGCTTTGGAATTAAGTTTAAGGTTACCTTGCTCATTTAATGGAATGTCTAATTATAAATGAGGCTATTGTTTCTGCATTTAAAGATCTGAGAGTCAGCGTGAAATTCGGTCCAGTTGCAAGTAAGCTGTTGTGAAGTTGCTGTTGAAATTAGAACATCAGAGAGTCCCATGTAATCATAATCCTTTTCTCGACCCGAGACGTTGCGAAATCGCTAAAACCATCTTATGCGTCTCGGCCATTCCTCCGTTAAGCAGAGTCGAAGGGCTTCGGTTGACGAGAACCTAACCGCACCGTCGATGCGTCTAGTAAAATCTTACGCTGCTCACTTGGACCTTTGGAACGGAAATAGGCAATGTCCAGATGGCTGAAGTTTAAGGCTTATGGAAACGATGGGCCAGGATTCAGCTCAATATTACCAGCAAGAAGTATGAGAATATAGATTTGCAATTATATACCATTAAGTTGTTTAGATGATAACGGCGACTTTTTCACATACAAGACAGTCCAGTTTCGCAAGAGAATCAGTTTGGGAACTCAGTGAGAGTGCATCTTGCTCCCAACTCAGTAGGCTATTCTACTGCATTTTTAAATTTATAAAGTGCTTTTTGAAAAGGTACTTGGATGATGTCATAGTAATGCCAGTAATTTATAATAGTACAATAATTTTTGTTCTGAAGATCTGTTAACACTACTGAGTAAAGGACACAGGTGATGTTAGTTATTTCTGATGACACAATGAAACTCCCGTTTGAAGATCTGTAAAGAAACCGAGATTGTTAGAGAACATCCTAACAGTCTACATTTAATTCGGAATCTAACAATAATTCCGAAAATTTTGACTCTCAACTTGGCATTCCTAAAACGTCATTGTCGCCTTCAAAGTTTCCCTCTTTGGCGACAGGTTGATTCGAATCCGCTGGTCATAGGGATGATTCGTTTTTTGCATCACACGGACTCGGCTTCTGATCTTTTTTCCTCAAGAGGTCAGTTTAATCGGGATAGTTTCCGACGATGTTCATTCTGTTGTGGGGTTGTTTAGTGGATGTTACCGGATCTACATTTGAGATGGAACCTTGATCATTCACCTGCAGAAGAAAAGAAAGTGACGAAACCCTTTTGGACGACTTTTCTGGAATATTGCCTCAAAAATTAATATAAAGGCCTGAGAGTTACATTTCAAATTGTCATTCATCATTGCAGCGTTGCAAATGGAAATTGTGCCTTCTTTTTGAAACAGTTTTGTACTTTAATCTCGCGCTAATATGGATTACATACTTATTAGGTTAAAACCTATAGCACCAGAAGGTATGCATACGAATGTTAGTCCAGTGAGACGTTGAGTTAATTGATTTTCGAACAAAAAATGTTACTTTAAAGCGTCGATTGAATTTCCACCTTTTCTAAGGCAATGACACCACAGCAAATAATTACAAAACTGGCGTAGCTTACAAAGTCCGTCACATGGCCATGACCAATGGCCTCGCCTGAATATTTATTAGCAATGACTATATAATATATAGAGAACAGCCCTTGAGAAGCTCCTGAAAGGTTCCATACAACTTTTCTGCTACAATTACTTACAGAATGGTAGCAATTTGGGATTTCTGACTTTTGATTCCGCAAGTTTCATTAACGCATCAAAACTGTTGCCTTTCGCTGTTGCTCAGTTAAGAACGCTTCTTCTTAGTGGATACATTGAAGAGGCTCTATATAAATTCATTGATGTAATAAATAAATAAAACATAAGTGGCTAGAACTATGAGCATAGTAATACGGGCTTACTGATAACTGTGAGCATTTCTCAATATCAGAATTGCTCTTCCGGAGTCACAGTTCAAATTCCTCTGCTTTATGTGAAATTAAAAGTTCATTGTTGTTCTACGTGGGCGCTATAACAACTTATTACGGACAATCGTTAGGAATGGGTCGTACCTTACTGAAGTCGATTCCACATCTTAATTTCGATCGGCAGGACTCTGGGAAACTCAAGGATTCTGACGATCAAGCGTAGCAGAATAACCTAAGGCCATGGGTCATTAATAAAGTCCTAAATTGTTCTTCAAATGTTGCATTCCATAACTGCTTATCAATCATAATCTTTCAAGGGTGCATTTTGCGAGTAGCTCGAAAGTATGCTATTCTGTTATATTGTCAAATTTATTTAGTGCATTTTTTTTACTACACTCAGATGGTGATAGTAGTTTCTGAAGTTACAATGAAATTGCCGTCAGAAGATCTGTATTGAAACTGAGGCCTCATAAGAATCCCATAGTAGTCTCTATGTCATTCGAAGTTTAATCATAATTGTGAAACTGAAATTTCATCTGGAAATTCGTAAGCGTCATTGTGTCATCCAGCGTTTCGGTGATTGACATCAGGTTGATTCGAATCCGCTGCTGATGATGGTGCTTTTTCTGAGGGAAGGACACTTTCGGATTTTGCATCGTCCGGACTCGGCTGCACCTCGTTTTCTGTCTCGATGTTACTTTTTTTAATCGCATTTCCAGAGCCAAAATTATTCAAAGCCTTTTGCATCATTTGAAAGCAAAAACTCATTGCTGTGGGGTATTTATTATGTAACCCCAGCAACCGTCAGATATGGCGGGTACCTTGCTGAAGATCTGAATAGAAATCGAGAACGTAAGAAAACACAATAGCAGTCTATATGTGATTCGAAGTTTAATTATAATTCTATATTTTCGACAATATCTGGGCACTTGTAAGCGTCATTGTCGCATCCAAGGTTTCGCCAATTGTTGTTTGTTTAGTTAATTAGTTAATAAATTAATTAACATGTCTGTTAAGAAGCAGACAACGAGACCAACGACATCCTTTGTCATTATTCTCAGAGTTGTGTACCAGACGTACGACAGCGCATACAGTTTGACAATGGCAGTTCTAGGTTTCAAGCAATACTTAGGTTTAATGCAGCGCCAGTCGAATACCTCACAAAAGCGCTAGTTTTGTTAGTAGTTTTCTAACAATGTAAAGCATTTGTTCACGAAATCCAGTGATTCGGGTAATTTCATTAGTGTAACGACATCTTGTGGCTGCCATTGCTGCTGAGGTTGACTCTAACTCAAAGACAGCGGGCATTTTACAACTGACAAACATAAAACTTAAAATGGAAGCGTTTTAAAGACGTCTAATTGTAGCTTTATATGGGCTATAGGGTGTTTTAACGACATCTTGTGACTGCCAGGGCAATTGACGTCGAACTTACCTTAACTTACAATTAATCATTTAGTCTCAACTGGACCTCCTAATCTTTTCGCTCCTATTAAAGAACTTGGTATGCCTATGTTTGTCGTATGAAGAATTTCTAATGTTGACCACCGGAGCTAATTGATGAAATATGGGAAGTCTAGTCTTTGTGACCGATGCAGTTGGTAACAGAAGTTTGCCTATGGCCAAGTGCAAAATGTCTTTGGGTTTTGACAGGCGTTTGTTGAGCAGATATCTTTAAACATGACATGCATACTTGAAGCAGTTAAAATGATTAATTAAATCGTGTTGTGCGGGAACTTTAGAGGAAGAAGTTATGGTAGAAAAGATTTATAACGAGTTAGAGTTATCTGGAATAGCATCACAACACTCAACGCTGTAGTACGGGCGTAGTACGGGCGTTCTTCCACATAGGCTCCTATGCTGATCAACACTGAAAAAGGAAATCCTGGGTCTTCGCCAGCCAGAACGCCCTACAATGTCAAAGGACTCAGTACATATAGCGATCCAGCATTCAAACTGCACTTAGAAAACTTTGTCATTACCACGATCTCGATTGAAACGTTACCAATATTGAATAACAAACGACTTATTCACTTTAGTCACTGGTGCTTTATCCAACGCAGCCTCACATGACAAAGAAGCAATTATCTAAATTAATCGAAGTCATAATTATATGACCAGTCCAACACAGGATGTATGTTGGTAGTCTTAAGCTTAGGCTTATGTTGTATAAAGGCCTACACTTATGGCTTACTCGATTGAGGCCGTTAGAGCTATGAGATCACGCCAAACAATGGTAGCTAATGCATTATTAATGTTTCACTGTGTTCACTGGCGAATAGGGAAAGCATTACATTGTTACTTTGACCCAGTTGAGTTTAATAATGAATACACATATCAGCGAATTCGGTTTGATGTCTAGGCCGATTACTCACTTGAATGATCGCTGCCAAGATTCGAACTAACATGATCGTCGTATGAAACACATCCGGTTAAGCGACAGCATTCATGTCGCCCTAGAGACGATAAAATCGCTTTATATACTTGTAATTTTATAACTGTAATCCAAAGATTTCTTTCGCACCGGAACCAGCTCATTCACAGGCGCTCAGATATCGTCCACTACTAAAATGCGAATTCCACTGGCAATATTTACGAACATTTCAGCAGTTCGTGCAGTTGGCAGTGTCTTTGTGGAACTGGGCAGTCGTTCATTCACGTGATGTTTTTTTCAGCAACAGCCCGCAGATGTTAACGAATCGTTTGTGGTACAGTATCGACCCAGGCAAATAGACAGACTAACATACATAGACAGACAAGTAGTCAAGCATGCAGACAGAGGAAGTCAAATGGTGAAGGCATAATAGTTACATACTTGTTAGTACTTCTCTATAAAACTCGTTCTTAACAATATACCATGACTGCTTCAAATGGAAAACGCCTAATTTCAATCGAGGCAGTATCTGGTCCAAACAAACCAATCTTCCGTTCATTGTATTACCTTCACTGATTCTATCCATGTTGGCATTGTGACTATTATTGTTACACCCTTAAAACTGCTGCGGACTTTCGCTTCAGTGCTAAGGGTCACGAAAGACACAGTAAAGGAATAAAGGTGTTTAAAATGGACATTAGTTACTGTAACTTGAGCTGAGTTAAAAGAAACAGTACACAGTTTGCTGAAAGAGTGTTTCGAAGGAACGGATGGACCGACTCGAGACACGGATGGATACACACCACTTCAAACGGCAGTTTAGAAAATCAAATGAGCCACATCCGACAGGTATGTAAATAAATAAAGAGACAAGCAAGTACACAGACAGACAGACAATGTACACAGACAGACACAAACAAGTCATAGACCCAACATGAGGTGTGCCAGTGAAACGGTGTGGATTGCTTATGTTTTTGTACGTTGCATAAAAGGGCATATTGTGTACAAAATATATATACATCGGCATGGCAGCATACGCATAATTAGATATTTTTGTCTTAGCTGCTGGCATTTGGGGTCCGGTTCAGAACGTGCTTTATGCTGGTGGCAATTTCGATCGCAGGACCGATTCGTGATTGTTGAGTGTATTGGAAACTCCAGCCAACAAATTTGCACTGATTGTTTAGTTACTGAGCTGAGTAGCCCGCTTCAGCCTAAGAACAATTGCCTTTCATGCACAGCACGCGTCAACAATGACATTCATGACAATATCACATACGATGTGTTGATATCGTGGTCTTGTGCGAACTCAGTCCGATGTATTACAAACAATTATTCACCCGTATAGTTGTACGCAGCTAACTATGCTAACACGCGCTGGTTGATATTTTGTTGCAGCTGCTTATGACTCTTGATAACGCTATAGGCCTAATTCTCAGAGTTAATGCGTCAATATGATTCGACTTCCTAACTGACTCAGATGCGTTTTCAGTACAGAGATTGGTAATCTTTTCCGTGATTTCCGGATTTCTTTAGCTCCGAAATGAGCGAAATCTTGTGGGTCAGCTTATTCACAGGCGCTTAGTCGAAAACAAAATTGGTGAGACAAGTATGATCAGGTACAGTCTGAGTTCATGTCCAAAGTTAGGCAGATAGACAGACCGACGACTATGTTGAATAGTAATTGGAATAGAAACTGCGAGAAGGATATGGAAAAGAGGAAGAATCATGATAAAATGTTTAAAAGTATTGCTTTCAGTTTCAAACGAAAAAGCACTGCGCAGAAATTGCAAGATGAGCAGAGTTGGGAGCTGATAGCATCGATCAGGTAGTTGCATAGTCCTGGAGAGAGTTTATTTCAAAGAAAAACATGTCTTAAGACATTTTAGTTTAACTTGTAAGGTGCAGCAATATGCCAACTCTCGGTCTGTGGTGCTAAAATACACGAAATACAGGAAATCAAACAGAATGTAAATGAAGGTTCTATGGAATCGTCTAACATATATAATCCGACTTTTCATGTCTTGAAAGCTTCGGTAAAAATTGATATTAAGGTACAGTAATCAGTTTTCCTGAAACAGCAGAGAAAAGGAAATTAAAAGATAGTATTGGGCCGTACATAGTCTGGAGTTAATATCCTTGGCAGGAACCCTGAAACGAAAAAGTCAGTATGTTGTCTTAAAATCAACTTTCGCAGTGCCGTCCAATTTTAGTATAAATTAAATGATTTTAAATCACATGAACTAAAATTAAACGACTTTATTCACAATAAGTTCAAATATTGCATTTCAAATTGCAGTAAGTGAAATAAATTATTTAAAATTTCATTAAATCAAACTAAATCAACTTGCAGCATTCATACTCCAGATTTCCTTGCAGGTATTTCTGTCATTTTTTGACTTGGACTAGTAAAACATTCGAAAAACTTTCGACAGTAATTGAATTCTGAACAAGTTTTATTCTTTTGTAATTACAACAATCCTTGTTTACTCTTGTTTTTACTCCTGCTTCACTGTGCACTTCTGCACTTTGTAAGGTGGTATTATTCCGAGCAAGTTTCAGTAGTAATGTAACAGTAATCGTAAGCTCGAGATTTCTACAGCCCCCAACGAAAGCTAAATCGCGGTAACCAGTTTATTCACAGGCGCTCAGTTAAAACAAAATCGATAGGCGGGGAGGGTTCGGTTCCAGATCTAGATCCAAGAGCCAGACAGACATACAGGCAGTCAAACAGCTATGATGAATGCTGTCTTGGAACTGAACCGGAAAATGAGATAAAGGGAAGAGGAAGAATCAGCATAGGATCTGTCGAAGAGGGGTGTTTTCAGTTTTGAGTGAAAGACCTGCACAGAAATTGTGCTCTGCACAAAACTTGATGCGGGTTTAAATTTAACATTCCACGCATGATTGTCTTCATAGTTTAGTGCCTCTGATTTTAGATATTCTGTATATGATGCGGAGTTGAAAGAAAACAGCCCTTTGGTGTGGTAACTAAAGGCGCTATATTAAGTGTCTTAGTTCATACACACATACATATATACAAAATGTGGTTATCAATGGTTGTGCTCTGATGGCTTCTTAGTCATTCGGTGGTAAAGTAAAGTATTCCTTGTCCCACAAGTGAGACGTAGGGGAGGCGTTCAGTTCCTTTTCTTTAGGTCCTTGAGTCGGCAATGGATAAATCCCAGGGTCCTGGACACGGGGCCAGTCCATCTCAAGACTTCCCGTTTACTTCCCAGCTTATGCCGGTACCAAATTATACTGCTTGGTGACAGAGGAACGGTGTGCTCAAGCAACTTGCCTAGGGTAGTTACATGGAGTCGAATCCGCAACCGTATGACCATTTACCAAACGTGTTACCGATAGACCACCATGCCGCACCATTCGGTCTTGTCTTGTCTTCAACCGTTCTCGAGCCGAGGATTGGCTGCACCACGGACAATTTTATGCCATCTGCTTCTGTCCCTTGTATCCTGTAGTAACTGGTCGAACGATAATTCAGTCCACGACTTGATGTTATCGATCCATGTCATCTTAGGTCTTCCCCGAGCTGAGGATCCAGGAATTGTCCCTTTGATGATCTCTTTCTCAAGGCATTCATCACTCTGTCGTACACTATGCCCGAAGTATGAAAGCTTCCTGTTTTTGTTTAATCCGAGCAGACTCCTCTCTACTCCTGCCGTCTGTAGGACTCGCTCATTTGTCTTCTTAGCAGTCCAAGGTACTCTAAGAATCTGCTGCAGACACTTCATTTCAAATGCGTTGAAACCTCTTCATCTTTCTTTGTGTTCTACTCTCACAGCTATGCTGTGCCACTGGTCATTCAGTGTTTCTATATTTACAAACCATTTGAACGTTCCATTACAATTACAATTACAGTTTAAACACACCTATCATTGCTCGGTCGATCACAGGTCTGACTTGCCGTTGTTCGACCACCTAGAAGTTTGGCCCCGTGACTCCGACAGAGGACGAACTGTCTCACAATTAGCAGAACCAGCCATGCGCAGACAAGCCAGTCCCCTGTAGGAACAGGTGCTTGCAAGGTGGTCGCCGAAGCAGAAAATTGAGCTGGCCTAGTGGCAATCCATATCAACTTGTTTATTGGGATAGTTGAAGTCGGGCACGTAGTCAAAGGCAAATGGCTGGATCATAGAAGTAATAAATGAAATCAAATTATAATTATAATAACCTGTGGTTTGTTTGAACAAGTCATGTGAGGTACACAAGCTGTGGCGTTATCGGAAGCAGATATTTAAAGAAAATAATTCTAAAGCAGGATAGAACAGTTTGAAAAGTTTGTCTTTCAACCTGGATTGAAACGCCCCAGGAGAAAGACAAACTGTAAGAAAGATAAACATGGAAAGACGAATCACTTACTTTCATCGGTTCTTTTCACATTAACTTAAGAACTTGCATGAAGCTTGTAGTCTTCCTGAGACGCAGAAACATATAACCTGTTGAGTCTGGTTATCTCACTAAGTGTTGAGACACTAGACTCACCACAGATTCGAAGGACTCTGGTTGGTACTCATATCCGTGTTCTTAATGCAACTTCAATCAGCGTTCATAGATCCGAGGCGTCAGCTGTTTATATCAATTATTAACACAATAAGCCCAATTAGTTAGCTTCCGGCTGCTATAATTACTGTTGCCAAACCCTCAGTGCCACATGGTGGTCTATCGGTTACGCGTTTGGTCAATGATAATGCAGTTGCGGGTTCGACTCCGTGTAACGACCTTGGGCAAGTTGTTTGCGTCCACCATTCATCTGTCACCAAGCAGTATAATTTGGTACCGGGATAAGATGGGAAGTAAACGGCAAGTTCTGCGATGCAATGGCCCCGTGTCCAGGACTTTGAGATTCGTGCATTGCCGGCTCAAGGGCCTAGAAAAGGAAATAAGCCCCTCCGCTATGTCTCACTTATGGGGTATGGGATACCTTGCATCTAAACCCTCCGGCTACACACTGGAAGTAGTTAAACATCCTAGAAGTAGTTTTTTACTGATGGCGCTATGTAAGTTATCTTAACCGCGTTACATTACAATTGCAGATTCCTGACGTTTCCCACCAGATTTTAACCGTAACCATGGAAGCCGTTGCACAGCTATCGATAGATGTCTGATATGAAATACGGTAAGCGAATCTTCTTACCTTATACTATTGTTGCTTAAGGATATCTCAAAAGCGGCGCAATAGAAGTTTCCAGATTATATTAAATTATTAAAACGTGTAAAGTATACCATACCTCACAAGTAAGAAGTGTGGAGGCGCTCATTTCCTTTTCTTTAGACCATTGAACCGGCAAAGGATTCATCCCAAGGTCCTGGACACAGAGCCAGTGCATCGCAGGACTTACCGTTTACTTCCCAGCTTACACCGGTACCAAATTATACTGTTTGATGACAGAGGAATGGTGTGCGCAAACAACTTGCTCATGGTCGTTACACGGAGTCGAACCCGCAACCGTACGATATTCAAACGTGCCTTTCATACTTTATGAGTAAACATTCTTATGCGGCTCTGAACCCCCGAATATGCGAGCCCATAGTTGTGGCCCTGCCAAAGCAGCCTATAATGCCTAAAACGGCCCAGTTACGGCCTCCGAAACACCGACAATTCCTAACATAAACACCTAGGGCGAGTAGTTTCTTTGATCGCGCTGAATAGACGTGTTGATGTATTTACGATTCCTTTGAGACTTGCTGTACATCAGCAACTAATAGTTTGAATTCCGGAAATTTCGCGATTTCCTTAGCTAAAAGTTCGTCGAAAACAGGTCAAAGAATACGGTACCACGCACACAGCCAAAAGCACGTACACAATGGAAGTACCGAGAAGAGGGTCACACACACTGACCCACGAGAATATGTTGATGACACATGTTGATGTAACAACGGTGGGTCACTGTCAGAAATTTACCGATGCGTCACTTCATGCACGTGCCTCTGAAGATGTGCGGAATGTTTCTGAACGCCTGCCAAAAACTGACTAAGTACCAGTTAATTTTAAGGCTTTGAATATCCGAGTCTTGACATCTACTGGTTCCTTTGACAGGAAACCAGTAGATTTTAAGACTTTGATAGGGAACTAATAGATTTTAAGACTTTGTAAATGTAATTATAATCTGACATTTACAAAACACCACTTCAAGAATAAACTCATCAGGGCCCCCAACCCAAACCTGTGAGACCACTTTCAAATAATACAGGCTTCAGGCGCCTGCGAAACTGCGGAAGGGGTAAACTGAGGAGCTTGAGCCGCAGCTCTCTGGAAAAGCGATTCCTGCTGGTAGGTCCAACATAGGCAAAGCTTCTGAGCTGTCCCTTCGAGGTACGAATACGCGGGACAGCGAGGTACCCATGGACAGCCGACCAGAGACCGAAGAAACCAAAGTGCAGAAGTCCTTAAGGTAATAAGAAGCAGAGCCGACGAGACAATTACGCAGAAGGGTTAAGACAAGAAAGCAATCTATTTTAGAAACAAATCGTAAAGTCCTCGCGAACTATTCCTATGAATTGTTATCGAAACTAGTTCCATTTAAGAAAACTGACAGTGAACAATGTAAAGCGCACTAGAAATTATCAAATTAGTTATATAATCCTAGACTTGCAGCCTTTTTAATTTGAAAAATTACATCAGGCAACTGATGAGTGATAAGTTGCTTGAAAAGCAACTTGTACCAGTAGAAATGCAAAATTAGACAAAACTATCGATGTGCCGATTTATGTAACTCATTTAAGGCATTTTATTTAACAAATAACAACAAAAACCAAGTGCTAAGCGAAGACAGCACTAATGCAGGCCATGATATTGCTTTGATACGGCAGCCGACTGGTTAGAGCACTTGGCTTGTAACGCGGAGAGTACGGGTTCGAGCCTCCTTCCCTTAAGCAATTACTATGTATGGACCTTGAGCAAGTCCTTCACTCACAATTGCTCAGCGCCATCTAATGATGTAGCCTATGCCGTTAGTAGCGGCGCCTAATAAATCCAGAAGAATAACAGTAATAGTAAAGAATAAAAGAATGAGAACAGTACTTTAAGCTCTGCCTGAGCGGCAGTCATGGGTTTGGAGTTTTAGCGACTCATTTTTCTTAGCCTCAGCATATAAGGTTGTGTGCCCAGTCCTCTCCCTTGCTGCCTGATCTTCCCACTGTACTCATTACAGTTGAGCTGGTTAAACGGAAAAGTGGAGCCGAAATCTCGAAACAAATTTTTGCAGATTACCTTACCTTACATTACTTCAACTTAACTTATCGTATAACCTGAACTTGCTTTATCTTAACTTAGCTTATTGGCAATTAATAAACTTAACTTAGCTTAGTGGCAAGTTTAATTTTACCTTACCTTAACTTAACTTACATCATTTAATCTTACCTTAGCTGATCTCACACAACCTTACCTTACTCTACCGATACCAAATCCAACTAGAGCAAGAGTTAAAAACTTACAATTTCGGCTTTATGATAACATCGGCAACGCAGCTTGAACTCGGCCAATCGACGCGGTACATTAAATGCGCTGTTACGAGGCGCTTTCCTGCATACACCGAACACTTGCGATCTAGAATCCTGGCACAACCGAGAGAAGATGCGCCTTTTGAGCAGGAGACCCTAATTAAACGAGCCCGGCGTATAATCAGCTGCGCAATTAGAGCCCCGTTGAGAGACGGGGGTGTATTCAGATTGCGCAGGCCTAGACATGCCTCACATCAGCCCACTCGAGGACCTGTCTGCCTCTTGGGCCTAAATCAAAATCTGACGCGATTTCAGCCTGATTATGACTACGAATTCTTTGCTGGCTCAGCTGCGAAGTTCCAACCGGAGGACTGAGTATTCACCAGATTTCGGATTCGTCATCGGTCCACCGTGTATTGTTCTTTAAGGACCGCGTGCTTCCGCGTTGCCTTTCCGTAGTCGCAGGTTAACGCTAACTGTGTGTGTGTCTAGAAGTGACAGGGGAAGATGACATCACCCATCAGATGATTAGACATGAGGGCCTCACCCCGATAGGGTACAGGCTGTATTGCTGAACAGTGGTTCTGGGAAGTTTCTGTCGTAGCACGAAATAAGTGTATGACATTTACCCTTTTATCTTTAACACTGTTTACTTCCAACATACTTTGTATGTCTGTCTGTCTGTCTGTCTGCCTGTCTGTCTGTCTGTCTGTCTGTCTGCCTCTACCATCCTCTCTTTACCTACCTCTCACTCTGCCACTCTCTCCCTACCTCTCTCTCCATCGTGGCTGCATGATTCTCCGAATACTGGAACTGCTCCCCGCCAGCAAGCGCATGCAAACACGCAGCGTCTCATTCACAAAGCGCTTTCTTATGACACGGCCTATTTAATTCTAAAGGCCTACATACATCTAACGGCCTAAATTTAAAAGCCTACATACCACGGCCTATGCTAATGTGAGGAAATGTACACAGCTATTTACAAAATTGCCGACGTCCATAATAGGAAATATCCTGCTGTCTGAGAAACAAATATTTGGCTTCTTTGTCCTAATATGGAGTTCGAGCCTCCAAATATTTGGCCATCCGTTGGGGTAATGTTATCCGCCCTTGTCGCTTCTATACACCCCCTCAGTTAGCGTTGATCGTCGACTCCAACGACCATCAGCATAAACAGAGACGGCATGCTATGAAGGTCAATCAAAGGTCACCCCAAAGCCACCCCTCAAAGACAAACACTGATAAGGGCAGACTCTAATATTCGTTCGAAATTGTCATAAATTGTCTGCAGTTAACATCTGCATCTGTGAGAGGGTTGTGAGTGGCGCTCTACAAACGCACAGATACTTACATACTTACACATTTTAGCGGATACATATATACATACTTATTTACAAATATATGCATACACATATGAATACATACGTACGTACATACATACAAACATCCTTTCACACATGCATATAAGTACATGCGTATCATTTCTGCATTTATTAGGCGCCGCATCTACTGAGTAGGCATCAATCGATGGCGCTGAGGAATTTTGAGTGAAGGACTTGCTCAAGGTCCCTACACAGAGCAGGATCGAATCCGTACTCTACGCATTACATGCCAAGCGCTCTAGGGATCGAATCCGTACTCTACGCATTACATGCCAAGCGCTCTAACCAATCGGCTATCGTACCCCACATACATACACATATATACATACATACATGCATAAATACATAAATTTGTACATACATACATATATATGTAAATCAATCCAGTTAGCCATACATAGATAGGGCCTACATACATACATACTTACATACATACACATTCATACTTACACAAATACACACATATTAATCTTTTGTGTATGCTGGCTTGCCTAGGTGGGGCCTAAACTTAAGGCCTAAGAACATTCCCTAAAATAGGTCAGGGTTGAGCGTACGTAGCCTGTAACAATGTGATGCTTACGGTAACTGGACCAGTTCAGCTGTTTACTGCGAGCTGTTTGGCGTAAACAGGCAAACCGAGTCCTGTATTGTACCAGTGACAAGCAGAGATACTGAAGACAGACAAACATAGATACACAGAGAGAGAAAGACATAGAAACAGACATACAGACAGAGATAGTTATAAGCTGAGACAGCGACAGACAGATGTAGAGATACAGAGACAGAGATACGTAGACAGGAAGACAGAGAGACATAAGAAGAGGGAAGCAAAATGACGGGGACTCGGTGAATGTTCATTCTCTGTCTCTGGACCCACTGCGTGGAACAGTCTTTCTGGTCACGTGACGATTGCCCCATCTCTGGACACATTCAAGTCGTGACGACTCAAGACCTATCGTTTTAGGATATCATATGACTGTCGTCGATTTTTGAACTCATGTACGGCGACCTCTCTTCGGCCTCGGCAGTGCTACGGCGCTACATAAATCGTCGTCTTATTATTATTATTTATTATTATTATTATTTATTTATTATTATTATTATTATTATTATTATTACAGACAACAGACAGGTAGATAGGAACACAGAGGCACAAGCAGACACAGACACTGGGAGAAAATTACAGAAATCGTACTAGTGTTCAATGTTTAAAAACATTCTCTAAAAACATGACAACAACTGTCAGGGACATTGACACTGATACTGAAAAAAGACCCTCAACTGCGTCCTACATCGCCAGTGGCGCACTCTAGCGAATCTACCTGCAACCTCTGCCATTCATTCGCCAGTACAGACCTAATCAACTCTAATAACTTCTATGGCGCCGTCATCCCAATGAACAAGACCAGTCAATTTCCTATAACGACCGTATGCCCTCGACTCTGCTCATTTTTCAATGAATTCATCGGTGAGATCCTTCGCCACCGCTGCCCGTTTGAATGGGTGCCACGCCATTTAAGGTCCCCGTGTACGGACCGTGTTAGCCCGAGATTAAAGTCTCTGAAATAAGCCACCGGGACGGGAACCGACATCCTCACGCTCAGAGGCGCCTTGACGAACGCGTCAACCAATGAGCTAACCAGGCAGAAGACAGGTTACGATGGGCAAAGAAGTTGAAACTGTTAAAACAGACGTGTCTGAATTTTTAGACCTGAGTTGCAGCAGATAACTAAGATAATGCCCAGAACTGGGCCACTTGATACAATTATTAAACAAATATTTCGTGCCGCTGTTATAGGTTCATTGATTGGCGAGTCCTTTTGAGTGGCAATATACACCATTTCTGTTTTGCAATCGCATTTTACTTGAAATGGTCAGAAAGTACAGCAGAAATTGACCGTCAGTAGAATTAAAAGTTGCATGTTTCACTTACGAAGCTTAAGACTTTCCGGTCATACAAACCAGACGCCGACAACATTCTGTCGAAATCATGCAGCGAGAGCACCGGCGCGATCCAACATCGAACTACTTCAAACGAAGTTAAACTTCACGACCACGGCATCTGTTTCATTTCGATGAAGTCCTACGCATATATAGCAACGGCGTACAGCATACCAGCGTGGTGCAGGCTACACACGAGTACAGCGGGTGGCAACTGCATGCATAATTCGTAGTTTGTACACGCAGTTATGCGTTTGTAAAGGTAGAAACGGTATCGACGACTTTGCCCGTCCAAACAATTTCGATCCGTGTATAATCATGGCTTCAGGGGCCTTGTCGCTTCTAAGTTGCGGCCAAGAAATGACGAGTTAGCCTCTGGAGGTCTAAGAAACAATGCGGAGTGATCGACAAGAGCGGCACAGCTACGCACGCAAGTATATCCTGCTGGCAGCTTCTCTTGCTTCGGACGACAATATTGAAATCAAAGTTGGACAGTTGTTTGTTGTGCATAGTATTTGCATGAGCCACACTACACCATGCGCGACGACATTCATCACACAAATAACTCGGCGATAACATATATACAGATGCACAGGACATCATTATACACGTGTGTTTACATACATATACATACATCACAACATAGAGCAGATACATTCAGGTATATGTCAGCTGCTCGGCGCATATGAATTTATTGGCATGAATTCACATATTTAATGCCAATATCTGTGGCATAAACTGTATGCATGCAAGCGTACGCTGCTTCTTTGTCAGCTTCGTTACCGTTGTGTACTTGTACAGCGTAATCGTAAACCGTAATCGTAAACTCGAGGTGTTTACAGCGCCCAAAGAACACTAAGTCGCAGTGGTAAATAGGTTATTCTCAGTCAAAACATACTCGATAGGCAGGGATAAGATTCGGTTCCAGGTCAAGATCCAAGGGTCAGTCAGTCAGTCAGTCAGTCAGTCTGAGGGTTATGGTCGATGATGTTTGGAATTGGATCTGCAGGATAGTTCAGGGGAAGAAGAGGAATCAGGATAGGATTCGTGGAAGAGAAGTGCTTTCAGTTTTGAGTGAAAGACCTGCATAGGGATGAAGTGATGGTGAGTTCGTATGATAGGTCAGATAACTATCGTATTCTGGCATGAGTTTATTCCAGAGGGGTGGAGCAGCTATGGCTATGGAGCGATTTCCAAATGTTAAGAATGAGATGGCCGAAGGGCTCGTAGACGTGTTACGGCGGAAAGGGAGCGGGTTGAGTCTAGGTATCTGTTGCATTTAGCCTATTTTGTGTACTTGTCTATGTACGCAAGCACTGCTCAACTATTCCTATTTTTACCTACTGCTGTGACTTATACTACTTCCTCTGCTTACGGCCGAATGTTGTTTATATTGTACTGCATAAAAGTCATAAAAATACTAGAAGTAAAATCGGTCTTTGTTGTCCAAGAGTTTTCATGCGTTCATAACAACGACTATTCTCTTTGTATCGAGTCTAAAGAGTATAGGTATGTACCTGTGTGCGCGCACGTGTGTGTAAGTGTGTGTGTGTGTGTGTGCAGTTGTGTGAGGTGTATTTTCTGTATTTTCATAATCTTAGTAAAAAAATACGTGACCGTTTCATTCACTGAGTTTCTGGTTCGTGTTAAACGGTTTAACGGAGATGGCGCTGAACGCCACCTGGCGATTGCCGACTGAAACAGCGAACCACGGCTTGCCCTCTGGCGAACTATCATTGTATGATTTCAAGGGTTTCCATCAAAAGCTAACACGCGTTGATAGCTTGAACGTAGATCTTCGAAGTTAGGAAAGAACCACTGTACATTAGGTAGTGATGCTACTGCTGCTGCTGCTGATGATGATGATAATGACTATTGATGATTATGATAGTTATTAATGATGATGACGACGATGATGATGATGATGATTGTTATTATTATTTTTATTATTATTATTATTATTACTGATGATGACGATGATGGTGGTGGTGGTGGTGGTGGTGGTGGTGGTGGTGGTGGTGGTGGTGGTGGTGGTGGTGGTGGTGGTGGTGGTGGTGGTGGTGGTGGTGGTGGTGGTGGTGGTGGTGGTGGTGGTGGTGGTGGTGGTGGTGGTGGTGGTGGCGGTGGCGGTGGCGGCGGCGGCGGCGGCGGCGATGATGGTGGTGATGGCCATAGCGGTGAAGAAGAAAAGAGGAAACAGGATATGATGGTGACAATGATGATGATGATATTGCTGTAGATTTGTAATGCTGCACTCTCATCAGCTTTGCCCGTTTCTTATCATCTGAATAGGAGGAGGCCATCTGCTGTTATGAATGTTTAAGCTCTCTTAAACACACACTGAGCATACGTTGGGATTACTCAGAGCAGCTCAAAATAAACCTGCTCCGTGTAACATTTTTGCACCAAGCGTGCTCAGCATGTGCTCGAAACAGAAATGGATCACAAGTTGCATATTTTAACTGTGGGTGAAACTTTTCTGTGTAGTTACGCCTGACAATAACAATCCTGAGGTTGTAGAAATCACTGGTACGGCCACCCCATGACCACAAGAACTACCAAAATTAGAACAGGGTAATAGAGATCTGAGCTAAGAAGAAAGGTTGAAAAGATGTGCGCTAAACAACACTGGAGGAGCAGAAGGAACAGAGGAGACCTAAGGAACAGAGGAGACCTGACTGAAGCTGAGATAGGATCATCACTGGAAAGGAGGTTGTTCTTTGAAGTAGCACCAACACCGAACTCGATGACACAGGTATAGCAGTAACAAAGGTACAGCAGCATTATTTAAGAAACCAAAAGGAACATTAGGGCAGAGATATTTTAGTGCAAGAGTTGTAGACTGGAATTTTTGGATGATAAGAAGAAGTCAAGGAGATAGAAGGGGGGGGGCTATTAAGTATTCCCCGTTAAATTTCCATTGGTTCTAACACAGTTTGCATGCCTTCTGAACCACTTGAAACCCTCGTTATGTTATGTTGCGCAACCTAACACCTGCACATCTGCACAACAAAGCTTCAACGGAATGCAGCATTAGCTCCTTTCGTATCCCAATCGTCGATGCCATACCGCAATCAGGATCACAACAAAGCGTGGCGAAATTAACAAAAGCCAACCCCAGCACCCTTCGCTCCCCTTACCCTTTCCCACCCCTTCCTCTTCCACACACGCCCCATCCTAATGACACAGAGGGTGGGCAGAGGTCCGGACGAAATTGAGTCACGGTCTACCTACGGCGCTCGCTTCATTGATTCAATGCATCGCCGCCCGTCGCGGTCGACCTATGCTGCGCTGCCAAGCCATGCGTGACGACGCTATAGAAGAAGCAGGCTTACAGACAGACAGACAGACGGACGGACGGACCCCACCTCAAAGGACGCCGCTGTTCGACTGTATATCCGACAACACCAACACCGCTACCATTTATACATTGCCAAGCAAACCTATTCCCTCAGCCTTCTTACCATCATCATCGTCGTCGTCGTCATCATCATCATCTTCATTATCATCAACAGAAAATCAGCAGCAGCAGCATCATCATCAAATTACCGTCACCACCACCATCATTATCATCATCACCGTCAGCTCTTGCCTCTCTGCTCATCTGGTTTCATCAACGGTAAATATATACATTTATAAATAGATCACTGAGCTAAAAACTAAAGCATGGTTTACCAAACATATACGAGTGCGTGTGTGCGTGTGTGCGTGTGTGTGTGGTTTATATATTCATAGGTCTGTATATGAGTTACCATAAGTGCTGCTTCAAAGACTAGTCACAAATATATATTTATAAATACATATATTTATTTATTTATACATACACGTAACGAGTAAACTATATCTAGATTGCAAATATACATTTATGTCTGTAGATCCTCTATATATCATATGGGTAGCGGGCATATGTATATATATATATATATGTATATATATCATTCATATTTATTCATATCATTATATATCCATATATATATACACACACACACATAACATGTGTCTATAGGTCCGTTATATATGGCTATGCATCGTTGACCAGCGAGAGTAGTCGATGCGTGGCAGTGTGATGGCGATGATCGCGTGTTAGCACAACTGCAGCCGACCAGCACGGAGTGGTCGAAAGAGCAGGTGCGCCGAATGAAGGAAGGGAAGCGAGAGAGGGGAGAAATTGAGGGGGTTGGGGCAGGAGTGGGAAGACAGGTGCCCGTGGCTGAAGAGCGGGCGCCTCATTCACCCCCTCCTTCTCTTCCTACGAACGCAGGACGTGTTTTTGACGACTGTCTGTTTTATGCTTCGGACGGGATGATGAAAGCTTACGATATTGACCGATTCCACGACAACTACAAAGGTCGTCGTCATCATCATCGTTGTTGTTACGTTATCATCATCGCCGTCGTCGGCGGTTGAGACTGAGGTCATCATTTTGTCGTGATCTGCTGGTAGGTAGTTGTTCCTTTGTTACAACGTCATTTTGTCGTTGTTGATCATCATAATCGTCGTCCACGAAGTCGTAATCATACGGTATTATCATTATTGTTTCTGCATTTATTAAGCGCCACTGTTTAACTACTAAGCATCCATCGATGGCGCTGAGCAACTGTTAATGAAGTACTTGCTCAGGGTCCATACACTGGTGGGAAGTTTCGAACCCGTACTGTCCACATTACAAGCCGATCGTTCGAACCAATCGGCAACTATTACCATACCCCAGATAGGTATGGTATGTAGTTTGTTCCTCTGCTCGTTTGCTGTTGGTTTGTTGAGGAGCTGAGTCAGCAATTTCTGAGAGTTACATTGTTTCTTAAATGCGCATTATGATTGTCTAATCTAGTCTAAATTACTCTATTCTACTGTAATCTAATTTAGTCTACTCTACTTTCTTCTAATCTAATCCAACTCAATCCATTCCAATCCAACATTTGTATGCTTTTTGTGTGAGATTTACATTACACTACATGCATAGCTGCGCCTTCAAGAGTTTTACAAAAGGCGCTTTATAAATGTTAAGATTCATCAATACAGTTCTGTTGCCTGCTGTTCTACCTGAGTCCTTTCCATAGCGAAGACCGTCTGGAATTAATTCACGGAATTAATTAAAGTTTTTCCGATTAGAACGCCAATAACCTTTCAAGTGTCGCCGCCTGGTGATCGATGGATGCGACTAGGCGTCGACCAGTGAACCTCTTGTGATGCTATGGCTTTGCTAATATTGATTTCTAGGTCATCACCGATGTGCTCCTTTTTATTCTTACTATAAATAGAACTATTTCTGTGCTGTCCCGGTAATAAAAGGCCTAATGAGTGCAATTACAAATAACTATATAATAATTGTTTACAATTAATAATGATTGCAAGAATTGTTGCAGCTTGTATACAGATCACCACTTGTCACGATATTGACAGACATTTCATATACACTTCACCTTTAAGAGGCTTTTTAAAAGCGCTATACAAGTGCAGATGAAAAAGACACATAAATCATCTTCACCGTCTGATCATTTCAGTGTGACGCCATCTATGATATCATTGCTTCGGTTTTTTCGTTTCCATGGTAAATATCAAAGATCATATGCATAAAGCAAGACAGATCAATCAATAGAAAAGCAGGAAACTGGGTCAAGACGTATCCCATTGCATGCTGGTTTCTTTAATTAGAAGGAAACCATAGGAACCAACTGTTGTATTTAAAGCCAACCAATCACGTCCTGTTCCAGCTAAATCTTCGTGAGTGATCTATCTTCTACTTGTCATAATTTTTGCCCAAAACATCGGCCCTCTCAGCTCTAACATTCCTCCTATCAGACTATCACATCAGAGTATCATATCCGAGTATCACATCAGAGTATCATAGGCTATCAGACTCATATCAGACTATCATAACATATCGCGTCATAACGAATAGCAGAATATTATTAGATGCGACCAGTTTCGACTAAGTTCGATAGATTCAATTCTGAACATTGTATAAAATGTATTCTGTAATTTTATGCTTTCTGGTGTAAATCGTTTAAAAACCTGTGCGCAACACAAAAGAAGACCAGCTCAAACACCGGTGCTATATAAATCACGTCTGCAGAAGTCATGTTACTCCGAAAGAGACACATTTCAGCCGATTATATTATATTATGTTATGTTAGATTAGATTATATTAGATTAGATTAGAATACGCTTCATATTCCAAGCCTGTTGTCGTGCCAGCCTTGCAGCCATGCGCAACAATATTAAGCTCTGACGTCATCTGTCTAAAAATAACCAGGCAACAAAACAAAGTATTTTGGGCTGGATGTCTCATCTGCCTATGACCAATTCCCATCTTCCTGAACAACCCACTGTATCTGCCTCAGGGTTTGGACCGCAGTGAACCCCACGTGAGCCTCCCTAAGCCTTCTGCAAAAGCCATAGGCGAGTATGATGACTTAGCTACTGTAACGCCCAAACAAATGCGATCCAATGCAGCAAATCACCCCAAAACACCCACACCCCAACACCTACACCTCTCCATACATCCCTCCCCAAACTTACACGCCCTACTTGCTCACTGCTCCGACATACACGTGTGACGCATTCTTCTACTCAGGACCTACTAATTTTATTACCAAACTTCTGACAATTATTACACAGGCGAACATCACGATTTTGGGCCATGGAGTTTTATTTAAGACTTCCCTCTAATTTATGTAGCTTGAGTAACATGTTTTGCTATAAGGTAAAAAGCAAAGGCAACAAGTTATTTACACGTATCTGAAGAAACTACTTCGGTAAAGGTAACGTTCTTGTTTACTGCAGACACTGTTCAGAAACGTAATGGTAAACGTAACGCATATGTTTGCTATAGAAACTCATCAAAATCGTAATCGTAAACGTGAGATTTCTACAGCGCCCAAAGAAAGCTAACTGGCGGGAACCAGCTTATTCAGAGGTGCTCAGTCAAAACATAATCGATAGGCAGAAAGGTTTTTAGATCAAGATCCAAGCGTCAAGCATGCAGAAGGCAGTTCAGACAGCTACGGTGGATTGTGTTTGGAACTGAAGCGACGAGAGAGATAGGGAGAAGAGGAGGAATGAGGAGAGGATTTGATGAAGAGGATTGTTTTCAATTTTGAGTGAAAGAGTTGAGAAGAGATTGCAAGAAGTGCGATGTTGGATTAGAAGCGTGGTACGGGGGTCAAAGGGTCATTGGCTGAAGAGGAAATAAGACTACAACAATTCACCTACATTGTAGGGCCTACACAGTTTAAACATCCTGACTTGTAGCATGATGTAATGTAATGGAATCTAATCTCTTGCTATCTCGAAGCTTCTTTAGCACTATTGTAACATTTGTTGTACCGTCCACCGTAGCCGTCTGACTGTCTGTCTTCCATACCCTTGGAGCTTCATCTGGAACCTGTCTGTCGACTGTCTGTCGATTTTGTTTTGACTAGGCGCCTGTGTATAAACTGGTTACCAAGGCGATTTAGCTTTCGTTGTGGGCTGTAGAAATCTCGAGTTTACGATTACCATTCGCTATAGTTTGTTGTGTAAATGACATTGTAAACCTCCTACATAAAATCTACCGGTTTCTATAAAGGAGCGTGAATTATTTGGCGGGTGAAGAGAGGTAAAACAATGGTTTTGTGGACTGGGTTTGTTTTCGGTCTGTTATGGAGAAGCGAGGTGTTGGGAAACTTTTATGGCTTGGCTAACAAAAGTTACCGGGATGTTTGTCTAGTTATTTGTTGTGCTTCTCTCGTGAATCACCGCGAATCTCTCTGCCTGGTTACCTATCTCTTTGGTAGAGAGAGAGAGAGAGAGAGAGAGAGAGAGAGAGAGAGAGAGAGAGAGACAGACAGACAGACAGACAGACAGACAGAGCATAAGTTTATCATTATCCTCCATGATAGATGTTATATATCCGTCTACATGTGTTATTATTGATATTTCCGCATTTATTAAGCGCCACTATTTAATGACTAAGCATCAGTCGATGGCGCTGAAGGACTTGCTCAAGGTCCTTATGCAATAACCTCTTCGAAGGAGAGGGCTCGAACCCGTACTCTTCGCGTTACAAGTCGAGCGCTCTGGCCAATCGGCTACCGCCCCCAACAAGACATATGTTTATTCTTTATGCAAATATCTGGATTCGAGGCCTGATTGAAAATTTAATATTCCAGTGTTTTCCGTGCAACTCGCGACAAATTCCGGTCTGATATATTGCAAATATATCGTACGATAATATGAGACTCGACTGTACACAGCTCTGCCAGACTAAGTGAAAACATGACGAAGGAAATAAAGAGAAAAGCTAGATAATCTAATTAATAACTTCTGTAGCGCCGGTATATAATGCACAAGGCGTCAACCGATGGTGCACCAAAACCAAGCCCCAATACGACCAATATCCCGAAGATCAGTCCAGTAAGAATAACAGAAGTAATAGCTCCTCTGCTGTTACCCGAATGTTGTTCTTACACGGTTCTCCGTTCCTCCATCCCTCTTATCAGTATCCAGCCACAAGCCCTTTGTCATTCTCCAGGCTTTCCATTCGAAACTTAAGTCCCAACTCTTCAGAAAATCTTACCCTGATCCTTCCAATCGGCTCCTTCCCACTTTTCTCAACCGAAACACATGCCACTCCTTTGTATTCTTCGCCCTCTAGTCTCCCGACAATGTTCTTCACACTATATAACTGGGCAATCCCTCTGACTTGACGCAGCGCTCGTAAAAAGGGGCACGACAGGGAATGAGAGAATCCGTCCATCAATCAATCTATTCATCCATGCATCCATCCATACATACATACATCCATCCATATATCTATCTATCCATCCATAGCCCATCCACCAACCTACCCACCCATCCATCTATCCATCCATTCATCCATGCATCCATCTTTCCATCCGATCATCCATCCACAACCCATTCATCCATCCATCCATCAATTAATTGAAGCATACCCAACGCAAGCACATGCATGATCATCTAAACTCATTTAAAGATCCATTTAAAACGAAATTCCAAAAATATCCCTCCATAGTATAGGTCATAGGTCGGAGGGTGACAGACAGCAAAATCAACCTCGTGGCTTCTGATAGGCCTGGTGGCGCCGCAACACAGTACCTGCGTACAGGTGTGCATTAGGCCGCATTTAGCAAATAAACAGGTAACAATGGCGAGGCCTATTCATGCCACTGTGCCATCTGATTTACGCCGTGTAATTAAACTGCGCTTTAACTCTGCAAAGCAACAGACCTCAGCTTATATTATACGCCGTTCGTTACCATCGGAAACCTTCGTATTGTGGCTGACGACTGCAAAGACCAACAGAGCGACATGCAGACCAGGTAAACAGAATAAGGTAAGGTAAGGTTAGATATGGTAACATAATCATAATAAAATAATAATAATAAAAGTAGTAATAGTTATAATAATAATAAGGTAGATATGGTAACATAATCATAATAAAATAATAATAATAAAAGTAGTAATAGTTATAATAATAATAAGGTAGATATGGTAACATAATCATAATAAAATAATAATAATAAAAGTAGTAATAGTTATAATAATAATAAGGTAGATATGGTAACATAATCATAATAAAATAATAATAATAAAAGTAGTAATAGTTATAATAATAATAAGGTAGATATGGTAACATAATCATAATAAAATAATAATAATAAAAGTAGTAATAGTTATAATAATAATAAGGTAGATATGGTAACATAATCATAATAAAATAATAATAATAAAAGTAGTAATAGTTATAATAATAATAAGGTAGATATGGTAACATAATCATAATAAAATAATAATAATAAAAGTAGTAATAGTTATAATAATAATAAGGTAGATATGGTAACATGATGATGATGCTGATGATGGTGGTGGTGATGATTATGATGATGATGATCGACGTGACTGAAATCTAAATTTGTCTTTTCCAGCTTGTTGAATTAGGAAACTGGGAATTCCAGATGCAGTGCGCATGTGCGATGAAATCGTCGTCACGTGATTGGGTCACGCCGCCGTGTGTGTGGAATCGAGTACATGGTGTCGTCTTACGTCTCAGTGTTAGATGAGTCGAGTTCGAAACCTCTAATACTGTCAGGTAAAGACGCTGTCCTCCACTCAATCGGCTGATGCACTCACACGCGCGCACAGACAAATACATACATACACGTACGCAAACATACACACATGCACATATCCACACACACCCACATATAGACGCACCTAACGCACATACATCCACATACAGATGCACCTACGCGCACATATACGTAGACACCCACACACTCACCTACAAACCAATGGCGACTCCAGGATTGCTTGCGTGGTGGGCAAGCACATTTCCAGAGGGCGCCACTTTCTGGCACTCCACCATGCTTGGGTCTGGTTTGAGGGGCGCCGGCATATAACCAAGAGGGGCGCGGAGGGGCAAACCGCCCCCACGGCTATAGCTAAATCCGCCACCGCTACAAACACACACACACACACACACACACACACACACACACACACAAGAGACTACATATGCAGACTGAATGCTCGTCTGAGGCAGATCATCTCGACGTGCGGTTCATATTCGCATAAAAGGTGAGCTATACAATATATATATTTAGACTGCTCAATCAAACATAAGGATACCCTGTCAGCATGACCCTTAGGCATTTGATAAGACCCATATGGGACCACATGTGACTATATGGGTCCCATATAGAAATTTCTGATTTCATTTTAAAAATTAAATTACAACCTTTTCGACTTAGTCCACTGCATGATATCTCACATATACACAGTTTTCATTTTCATTATCATTATCATCATCAGTATCATCGATTGGTAAGAGAGCTCGGCTTGTTACACGTAGACTACAGGTTCGAACCTCCTCTGAGACGGTTATTATGCAGGGACTTTGAATCCTTCACTCACAATTGCTCAGCGCTGTCGGTTGATGTTTAGACATTAAATAGTGGCGCTTAATAAATGCAGAAGTAAAAAAGACAGAGGCAACTTGCTGTCGGCTTAAAATGTAGGTTGATCAATGCTAGTGTGTGTGTAATTGTAATTGTAATTGTAATCTGACATTTATAAAGCCACTTCAAGAATAGACTCATCAGAAGCGCTCCCGACCCGAACCAGTGAGACCACTGGCAAATAATACAGACTTCAGGCGCTTGCGAAACTGCGGAAGAGACAAACTGAGGAATACTAGCCGGAGCTCTCGGGAAAGGCGATTCCAGCTATTGGGTCCAACATAGGCAAAGCTTCTAGACTGCGCTGTAGCAGTGCGCATACGAGGGACAGTCAGGAGTCCAAGGGAGGCCGACCGGAGAGTGCTACGGCCTGGAACCAAGGAGACCGAAATGCAGAAGTCCCTAAGATATGATGTATACTGTGTATTGTGTGCTTATGATGTTGCGTGCTTATGATAAATACAAAAAATTTAGAGTATCGCCATAAACGCCTTCTTTTCAATGAAGTATTTATGTTCAGTAGTATTTGTGTTGCAAAGACGAGTGGGCTGCAGTCTGGAATGAGGCAAATGAAATCGACACTGCACAGGTATGTAACAATTACAATTAACTTGATTGGCGGCATTCCAAAGTTTCGCCATACCTCCTTATTCATGCTGGAAAAACTCCTCCACTGGCTTCCAATCCGAGAACGCATCCAGTTTAAAATTCTGGCCCTTGTGCGCAGCTGCCTTGTTGGCAGTGCACCTATTTATCTAAGGGAGCTCTGTGTCCCTGTTTCTTCTGTCCCTGGCCGCCGACTGTTGCGATCGGCAGTCCAGGGAGACCTGGTAGTTCCTATGGCTCGCACTACTACTGCACAGCGTCGCAGCTTCGCCGTTGTTGGCCCTGCCTCATGGAACAACCTGCCTGGTGACCTTAGGCGGGAATTCCTCTCTCTTCCTCCCTCTCTTTTCCGCAAGCGTTTGAAGACCGTGTTATTCCCCATTAGTCATGGGAAATTGGGCCGGGAGCGCCTCTGATGAGTTTTATCTTGGAGTGGCGCTTTATACGTTTTTGATTACGATTACGAAGCAAATGTTGCGGTCGAAGAACGTCACGCTTGGTTGGTCACGACGGAAAAGAGGATCGCCTTCTTATGGGCAGAAGAATTTTCTTCTGTGGAGAGGTATTCAGGTGGTAAATTAGTGTTACGCATGAATGAATCTCTACTTTCTTCAGTGTTTACAGAAGTCTGAATGTCAGGTATGCCGGCTGAATTGGATTCTCGAACAAAATGTGCTGCAATATTTGTGAACAGTTCACCGAACTGTTATTCTTTCACGTCTTAGTTCTTGTATAACGTTTTGTTGTGGTGGGATTTTATGAAGGTCTTGTTTATACGAGGCATGTATCAGGACAATTAATATAGCGCCTTCTGAGTGACTTGCAAAAGCGTTGCACACATGAGTATCTAGATAATCTAAAAAAAATGCTTTTTAAAGAGAGTTTGTTGAAGTTTGCTGAACAGAGTCAGAACTCATATGCAACGGTAACCGTTCCATGAAGACGGATCAACACGTAAAAGAACGCACTGTGGCCACGAGTTGAAGTGTGGAAGCGAGGCTCCTGCATATCTCCATGCGAACCAATGAAGGTTGACGCAGATGAAATCTTTCCTAGGGCCTGGTATAGCTTCCTTCGCCTTTCGGTACCAGCACCTCTTTCCGCTTGCTGTTTCTACCGCAGCCCCTCACTCAACACTGAAAACCGAACTTATCAAGCTATCCTAACCTAACCCATTTTACCTTAACTTGACCTATACATTACCTTAACCTGACCTACATTACCTTAACCAGACCTACATTACCTATCCTGCCTCTACTACTACATTACCTGATGACCACCATCATCAACGATTTCCTCCATGTTGTCTCCTAGGCTTGACCTCCCCCCTATTCCGATTTGGTACCTAAACTGACCAACCACACTGGCTTTTGCAGATCTGATATTATATAGCGCTGGTTTCCCTGACGCGGCTTTTGCGTAGCGCTGAGATATTTTTAGATTTACATTTGCATTTTACATCTGGATCTGCGTGTTTCTCTGGCCAGAGGACTCCACAAGTACCTTTCATCAAAACGTAACAGTTCTTCCCTTTCGCTGTGGCTGGGCTGGACTGAGCTGGGAGCGCCTGTGACATTTTGAAGGATCGCTGAGCAAACTCTCTTCACGAAGGGAATTGGGCAAAATCTGTTGGCGCTGATGCGAAGCAACACGAGAGCCTGAGATGACAGTGTTCAGCTGCAAGCCACGTGTTTGGCAGTAGTGTCTACATATGGCAGATACTTTGTACAGAGTCGAGTCAAAGCATATCCCTTGTCGCCTGCTGCATAACATTTTTGTCTCCTTATTCATCCAGTCTAATCTATTTTGATTTTGAACTAATCTGATCTAATGAATTCTATAGCGCCGTTATCATATTGCACAAGGCATCAATCGATGGTCGCTTCAAGTGAAATTGTAATCAAACTCATAATCCATTGGAGAAGCTGGGTCGAATTCCGATAGGCCAGAGAAAGCAGAAGTTAGGCTATGGTCGGTAAGCAAGTTTGTAGGTTTTAAGTTTAGACCTGAAGGATATCTCAGAAATGTCAGAATTCCAAAGAAGCGCAATAATGTCTGACTATAAGCCACAGCGAATGTGCGTCCTTGCTAGACAACCGATGCCTGGGACTGTTGTGGCTAGAGTAACTGTTGTGCCGCCTCTTAACAGGCATTGAATTCAAGAGGACGGATAATGGCCATGTTGACTGTCGGCAAACGTTGAATCGTTGCGTTGTTTACCTCAAGTAAACAGGCCAACTTTTTGGGACGGGTTTTTCTTTGAAGCCGCTGACACTGGAATGCGTACCGAATCGGCTCTGTAGCTGTCACCTGAGACGAGAGGGATGACGCATTTGCCCAAAGGAGGCGGCAATTCGACGATCGCTAGATGTCTGTGGGCTTGTAAACGAATCGGGTCATTTGCCACAGTAGTTTTGGGTGTATCTGTTCGTCTGTCTGGCTGTATTTGCCTGTCTATGTGTCTGTCTGTTTGCTCATCTCACCTCTGGGTATCCTTGTCTTTGTGTGTCTGTCTGTGTGTCTGTCTGTGTGTCTTTCTTTCAGTAAGTTAATCTGTCTGTCATTCACAGTCATTGAAGAACTTCACAATATGCAGCAAAAAATATCCAAAATATCGATCCCAGGATCATCACTGTGTCATCAAAAATCGATCACTGAATCATCAAAATCGATCACCTCATCATGAAAACTTGATAACTGGAGTATCAAAAATTGATCACTGGATCATCAAACCTCGATCACTGGATCGTTAAAGATCGATTCCTGATGCTAGATTTGCAAGCCGAAGATCAATCATTTGTTAACAGCTGTCTTTGTTACAAAACCGACAGCTGGCTTGATTAATTTATCAGCTAATCAGCTAATTAGATTCGAAACGACTCTCGTGGGACGATCTCCGAGATTCCATCCACGTGAGGGGAAAAATTCACTTCCCCAGTCTTCCTCTGACGTTGAAATGGTCTGAAGCGCACACCATTGGGTCCCTCGAGGGTTAGATTCTTCACAGCCTCGAAGTTCTTTGCCAATTGATTAAGATTGAATCTCTGCCAAGAACTGTGGGCGCGTGTTCGAATCCAGCGTGACGTAATTGAAGCGTTGAATAAGTTTGTGTAGTTAGCTCCGAGATTTTGGAAAGCTGAGGGTCGTTGAGTGCAGTGATTTGTCTTACATCCGCCTCTCATTTTTAAATTTCCCTCCTGCTTGTCTTTGAGGAGCGCTATATAAATGCTCTGAATGAACGAACGAACGAGTAAATGAATTAATGACCATATGTGGCTTGCCGTATGAGACTTACCATATGGTACTTACCAAAAGAATTACCATATGGGACTTTCTTCAAGGAACTTACCATTTGGGACTTACCTTATAAGACACACATTATGGGACTTACCTAATATAAATTACCAAATGGAACTTACACCATTGGACTTGCTATTTGGGACTTAAAATATGGGAACTACCAGATAGTACATAGGTACCATACGAGACGCATAGTGGAACGAGTTGTCTAAGGTTACTTGAAAAATCAAAACCATATTTTGAAACTTGTCTCGTCTTCCCAAATTTCCCAACAATTTTCTACCCAACTATTCGTATCCAGGTATCCATCCACACATCCATCCATCCATCCACGTAATCATCCAGGCTGTTTCCATCCCATCAACCCATCTATTCATCCCACCTATCTATCAACCCACTTATCCACTAACCAATCGTTCCACCCATCCATCCACTCATCCAAATCGCTAGTGTTGAGACGCTGTTGCTAGGCAACCGCTGTGGGTGCGTTGCTGGTGCAACTTCCTGTGCGCATGCGTCGTGGCGAGATGCTTTTCTTCCGGTTCTGCTTCTGATAATAGTAAGAGAGCGTTATTTGGCATCGTCCGACTTGAGCGGCGACACGCATGCCTGCACACACAGGCACCGGGCGCCATATAATCTTTCGTAAAACGACGAAGCATGTTGAGGACGAGTCGATAAATGCTGCAATGCCTAGAAAGCTGATGACGTAATGCAGGGAGGGATGGGGAGAAGGAGAAAGGAACAAAGGAATGGAGGAAGAGAGGAAAACAGGAAGGCATGAACAGAGAGAAAGAAGAAGATAAGGAGGCAGCGAGAGAGACAGACAGACAGAGAGCCAAAGGAGAGATGAGCAGAACCAGGGGGCAGGGAGAGATAGAGGCAGGGAGAGAAGGAAGCAGATAGAGGTAGATAGATAGATAGATAGATAGATAGATAGATAGATAGATAGATAGATAGATAGATAGATAGATAGATAGATAGATAGATAGATAGATAGATAGATAGATAGATAGACAGACAGACAGACAGACAGACAGAGACAGACAGAGACAGAGAGACAAAAAGAAACATATATATATATATATATATATATATATTGTTAGAGTCGGTCCATGTGGAAGACCCAGATGTAAGGAGTGGTTGAAGGATGAGTCGTCTCTTTGGGGGGCGTTGCCCCAGTAACCCTAAAAAAGGGGAAGTTTCCTTCAGTTTGCCGAGCTTAGCTAGTTAACTATAGGCCGAGGCCTACGTGGCTCTGTTTGCTGTTAGCTGCCAAGACTCCGTTTATCGAGCTCCTGTAAAGGTCCTCAGACTGTTTGAGGAACCTGAGAGGTTTTGTGTTCAAATTGTCCACTGATGGAAAGACTTCGACTCTTGGATTCGAAACAGCCGTCGTCTTTCTGGCTGATGTCAGGTATTCTCTTGTATGATTTATAACCTCTTGCAAGTGTAAAAATAATTTTTATCTAAACCCAAGCGAGTTATTTGCTTTCCCTAGAGTAACACGTAACTATATATATATATATATATATATATATATATATATATATATATATATATATATATATATATATATATATATATATATATATATATATATATATATATATATATATATCTTCTACTCTTCGTCTACGCTTCAGTGTGTCTTGCTGCCTCTCTCTCTCTCTCTCTCTCTCTCTCTCTCTCTCTATATATATATATATATATATATATATAGCGGAGAAGGCAGCAGAGAAGCAGACAGGCAAGCACGAAGACAATATGCAGCAAAGGAGGCAAGCACTGAGCGAGACAGGTAGGAGGTCAACTGAGTGCAAGGCTATTTACAGCTATTGATTTGACTATTTTCTTTAAAACAATTCGCTTTATTCGTCAGAGACGTTGATTCCCAGAGAAGAGAGAACCAAACATCAGCCTTCATTCTTTCTGCTCTCCTTCATCCTTTGTGTCTCAATCATTCAGTTGCCCAGCGCCAAGGTTCAGCTGCTCAGGTACAACTATCGATCCATACTACCCATCAGGCCCAAGGAATTGGGGCCCTCACTTACTCACTTACATTTGGCCTTTGATAGCTACATTGGTTAAAGCGAACGTCAAGATTCCTCTGTGCGTGAGGATGCCGTTTCGCGTTCCGGTAGTCGCTCACTTTAGAGATTTGAATCTCGGGCTAGCACTGTCCATACATGGGGGCCTTAAATGGTGTGGCGCCCATTCATAGGGGCAGCGGTTGTGAAGGATCTCACCAGAATACTTCATTGAAAACTGAGCAGGGTCGAGGCCATAAGTCGCCATAGAAAAACCTATGCATTTACATTTACTGACTTATTTGATCATATCCTGTGCAGTAGGATTATCGAAGGGATGGCCATTGTAAAAGCGATGAAATTTCGAGGATTCGTTTTCTGACTTGTTTTGTCAATGTAGACTTTGAGACCAGCTTACGACACAACCCACTCACAAACTCTGCGCCTCTGTCAATTTATGCGCAGGTCTTTCATTCAAAACTGAAAGCACTCCTCTTCACCAAATCCTATCCTGATTCCTCCTCTTTTTACATCTCTGCAATTCTGAACACCACCCACCGTAGCTGTCCGTCTGTCTATCACCTAAACTTGGACCTAAACTTGGACCTAAACTTGGACCTAAACTTGGACCTAAACTTGGACCTAAACTTGGACCTAAACTTGGACCTAAACTTGGAATCAATCCTGACCTAAACTGCTTCATCAGTTTTGTTTCTAAACAAGCGCCTGTAAATGAGCTGGTTCCCTGTTCCTGGACTCGTTTCCTCCCTTAGATTAGATTAGATTAAATTCCCACCAGTTGGCTTTTCGAGCCCTGTAGAAATTTCGAGAATACGATTACGATCCGTCGCTTGCTGCTCTACTTATGTTCTACGGATTCGCTAGGTGGCAGCACAATTCATATTAAAATCTACATCTGCTTGAGTGAGTGAACTCCGCCAGTGCCATGTTCTGGTGGTGCCAGTGCCAAGCCTGGATAAAGGAGGAGGGCCATAAGATGTTGTTAAACGTTGGAAACTACTGCTAATGAGTGAGTGAGTGAGTGAGTGAGTGAGTGAGTGAGTGAGTGAGTGAGTGAGTGAGTGAGTGAGTGAGTGAGTGAGTGAGTGAGTGAGTGAGTGAGTGAGTGAGTGAGTGAGTGAGTGAGTGAGTGAGTGAGTGAGTGAGTGAGTGAGTGAGTGAGTGAGTGAGTGAGTATATCTAATCAGCTTAAATACAACCTATCTTAACATCTCCTCTGGTCTTCTGGCAACCGGACTTGGCTCTTCCCATGACATCTTTGGAAAACCCCAATGACTTGACGAAGTGCTCATGAATAAGCTGGTGCCCTGCGCTTAGCTTTTAAGTAACGCTTTAGAAATTTCGAGTTTACGATTACGATTACAGAAGTTCAGGACCATGGCTGAACAGGCAACACTGCAGACAGAGGCAAATTGCAGACGATGTTTCTGATCTACGGATTTCAATCGGGTTCCTCCAATCGATTAGGATTTTCAATTCTGGTTCACTTATGCAGTAATCGATGCCTTGAGCACTATGTTTGCGGCGCTATAGAAGTCACTAGAGTGGAACAGAATAGAACAAACCAACGTAGAACACAATAGGTTAGAACAAATCACTTTTTCCGTTGATTAACGACATCTTGTGGCTGCCAGGGCCGTTCATATCGACCTTTTGTCTAAAGAGACTGTACTTTACGATAATGCGCTGCCGACAAATATATAGCATTGATGGAAAACGTTTTAACCCTTAACTGACGAGAGAAATGTTTCCGCCTAGGCCCTGACGACGAGCGATTTTTACCGGAAAACGCCTATTAATTAAATAGTTTTCAACTTGTTGTATCTCAGTCAGTTCTTGACCTACAGACATGAGGTTACCATCAATCTTTAGCATTTTATCTCCTCTTCCCATCCATTCGTCTAGTTTTTGATACAAAAAATGTTGGGGTACCCAAAGTTGCCCCAAACCGTACCCCACCCCATGTTTAAAACTTTTTTCATGTTCAGGCTCCTATGGAAAATAAATTTCAGTGACAACATATGTAGTTTCAGCACAAAAAATCGTGCAGAAATCAATACCAGACAAAACCTCACAAGAATTTTGAAAATATTTTCATAAATGAAGGAGATACAGTATTTTTAGTATGTAAGATGAAGTCGTACAATTTGAAGGAAATATAAGAAAACACCTGAAAAGTAAGAAATGTCTAACTTATCAGATCTTGGTCATTCTTTGACACACAGACTTGAGGTTAATATCATTCTTTAGCATTTTATTTCCTCTTTCAAACCATGTTTCCA
Organism: Norana najaformis; assembly: GCA_964023275.1. Classification (NCBI taxonomy): domain Eukaryota; kingdom Metazoa; phylum Annelida; class Clitellata; order Crassiclitellata; family Hormogastridae; genus Norana; species Norana najaformis. The sequence goes on from OZ029917.1 coordinate 40,695,734, forward strand.
GTTTTTGAGAAAAATCTTTGGAGGTACTCATAGTTGCCCCAAACTGTACCCACCCCATTTGAAAACTTTTTTCATGTTCAAACCCCTATAGAAAACATTTTCAGCAACAACTCATGTAATGTCAGCACATGAACTGTGCAGCAATTAATATCAGACAAAACCTCCAAAAAGTTTGAAAATATTTTCATAAATGAAGGAGATATAATATTTTTAGTATGCAGACAGTAGTCGTACCAGAGGAGTAACAAGAAATGCCTAAAAAGTAAGAAATTTTTAACTTATCAGATCTTGGTAATTTTTGGCATACAGACTTGAGGTTAACATCATTCTTTAGCTTTTTATCTACTCTTTCAATCCTTCTGTCCAGTTTTTGATAGAAAAATTTTGGGGCACTCATGTTGCCTACTCACCCTATCACCTCCCAAACACATACATAGTAATACAACCACGACATCAAAAACACTGCAGCATGCACACCAACAGGACAACAGTAACATTACAACAAGCCAGGCACACAGAGAGGCAAACACACTGAAGTTTGTTTCCTTTTCAAATATTTGGTAGCTCTCAAAAGGGCCATTTTTATGAATGCCTGAGTGCACTGGATGGTCACCTTGAATATGGATGAAGCTCCTGAATCGACTCCTCTTTCTCAATAGACTGCACTGAACAGTTCTAAGAGGACAATTTAGAATGGAAATTTTAAAATTTGTATCGATGTGCTATATAGCTTACCTTCCTTACACTCCACAGAACCACTATCTGATTTTGCTCGTTGCAAATGTGGAAGCATAGAACTTTGCACAAAGCAACTTTACATGCTTCACATTCATATTGAGCCTTCTTGGGGCAGCCTTTGGGATTCTTGATCTTGTTCTCTAAAATAAGATGCTAGAGGAGAAGTAGGTTTCCATTTTATTCTGTGGGGTTTACCTGCCTTCTGTGCATTTGACCTACTCTACTCACCATGCAGGCCTGGTCTGTTCAACTAGCACATCAAAAAAGCTTATCCAAAAGCAGTTAGAAAAATTTCAAAAATGGTGCATCAAGGGCTGGTCTGCCACAGACGCTTGTAAATGGCACAGTCAGGGGTCAAATGGGAAAATTAGCTACTTGTTCAGTCCTGTCTATCACGCCCAAGTCATCCGCCTGACCCAGTTTGACGGTCCGCTAGCATATATACGTAGCCGTCTAATTCGGTGTCGATGTCAGAAAGTTCTTTAGCCAAAACCACTTTATCTTCTTCACTGGTAGCAAAAGACAGGTTTTTATTGTCAGATGAGTCAAAACTGTCATCATCTGATGCAAATTCATCAAGAATTTGCCGAATTTCGTCGTCAGTAAGGCCACAACAACAACACGCCGCCAGACTGTACTTTACGATAATGCGCTGCCGACAAATATATAGCATTGATGGAAAACGTTTTAAAGGTGTCTAGTAAGAGCATTGCTTCCAGGGCCTTTGGATCGCTTTCAGTTCTTTTTTGTAGCGCCACTATATGATCGATGGCGCTGACCATTTGTGCGCGATCTACTTATGCACCAGTAATCTAATCTAATCTAATAACTTCTATAGCGCCTTAATCACAATTCACAAGACATCATGCCATTCGATGTTCGTTTTGTTCGAGGCAGCCATAGATATGAAGTGTTAGCGACTTCATGTTTCTTAGCCTCGGCATATTAGGGCGGGTGTCCAGTCATCTCCGTCGCCGTCTGATCTTCCCGCTGGCAGTGTACGGTCTGTGTACTCATTACAGCTGAGTTGGCTAGGGGCGCAAGCGGAGGCGAAAAATCGACATAAGTGTCTTCCATGGAGGGATTTGAACCTCAATCCTCTCGGTTAACAGTCGAGACCGATAACCACTGGACCATCGCGTATTTCGATTGTAAACGTGGAAGCAAATAGCTATAGTCATTCCTTCTCTTTTCTTTTTCCATTCTTTGTCTGCGATTCCCTGGAGCTGTTGTTCCAAGGCTATTATTCCATTTCCCTCGATTCTCTTTGTCTCGCATTTGCAAATCTCTCAGCGGCTTCGCTGCTATTAAATCTTTTTATCATTGTTCTCCAGCGTCTGTATGTCTGTCTGACTGTCTGTTTCTATGTACAGATCTGTCTGTTTTTCAGTGTCTTTGTCTGTGTGGCTATCTCTGTCTCTGTGTCTTTCTGTATGCCTCTCTCTGTCAGTTTCTGTCTTTGTTTCTGCCGGCCTATTTGTCCGTCTGTGTGGTTCTGTCTGTCTGTCTGTCTGTCTGTCTGTCTGTCTGTCTGTCTGTCTGTCTGTCTGTCGAACGTACTTGCTGTCTTCGGCATCACTCGACGCTCTTATCCGCTTTCTTCCAGCGGCTTCCTAATAATTTGCAGTCGCTGCAGAAAAGAAATCACAGCGATTTAGTCAGAGAGAGAGATGGACGGACAGGCAGGCAGACAAAGAAGCGGACAGACGGACTGACATACTGCCTCACCAAGAAAGATACAAGCAGGAGAAGATAGAAGCAGAGACAGAGAAATAGGCAAAGACAGGAAAAAAGAGACAGAGGGACAGAAACAGACGATACTGAAGCAGAGATATTGACGGAGACAACAACAATGACAGAGGTAAACAGCCAGAGACCGAGACATGCCCATTTAAAGAAACAGACAGACAGACAGAAAGACAGACAGACCGAAGAAGACATAATAACCGAGAGGGGAGCATCACATGCTGAGGCAGCCAACGTATCATCTACGGAATTTCTCTTCAGCATCTTCGCTTCCTATCTTTCCTTATCTACCTTCAGGCTACACGAACCCCCACCCTAACCTCCCTCCCCTTCCCCTGTTCTTCGCATTAAACCATATATATATATATATATACATACATATATATATATTATATAAAGATAGTCTTGGCGTATAATATTTCTACAAATATATGTCTATGAAATATTCATCAACTGCACACGTGTTTTGTTGCATTTAGAGGCGGCAACTTCTCTTGTAGGTCCATCATTTGGTCGTAAACTTGTGGAGAGAACAGAGCGGAAGATGGATGATTGGATGGATGGATAGGTGGATGGATGGGTGGATGGATGGATGGATGGATGGAGAGATGATGTTATATCCAGCCTCCTTCCATTCGCATCTCAGTTAAGGCTCCGGTTGCAGTAATTGCACCTGCGAACACGCGATAAAGAATGTCTACATAGCAAGACTGATATATGCGACTATTATATCCCTTGGACATATATTACTGGGGTATACATATATATCTGGGATAAACATTTGTATTTTGTATGTAACTGGTATATGCATACATACATATATATATTTATATGAATATTTAGCACGAGGATATGAATATGCATGATGTGCCTATGCATATGCATTTATTGGTTGATGTTTCAAGTGTCGGTCAGCATCAATATTGTCGGTTCCAGTGAGCTGGATTTGCTGCAGATGCTGCTCCAGCACTAGCACCATCATCCTCTGAAGCATCGCTAGCAGAGGAAGAGCAGGAAGCAGAGGACTGGCATCGCAGAGAGAAAGTGAAAGAGAAAGAGAGACTTCTGGATGGTGGTCGATGCCAGAGCTGCTTTTAGAGGGATGTACGGTCCGTTGAATACGAACAAAAACCGAATGGATATGAATAGCAACTTCGGACTTAGGCACCGCGTCGCCGCTAGATGCCTTCAGTGTCTCCTCGTTCTTGTTGCGGTTCTTCTGACGGTAGGTCTTTGCGCAGGTTTTTCGCTCCTCTTTCACAAATCCTATCCTCATCCCTCCTCCTCCTCCTCATCTTTTCCTTATTCACCTAAGCACCATCCATCGTAGCCTTCTTGAATTAGAAGCCAAGGAATGCAAATGTTGTTTAGGAAATGATGGTTGCAGTGCGGGTAGTCATGATGATGCTGCTGCTGCTGATGATGATGACTTATGATGACGATGATGATGATGATGATGATGAATTATTATGATGACTTAAGATGATGATGATAATGATGATGATGATGATGATGATGATGATTATGATGATTATGATGATGATGATGAATTATTATGATGATGATGATGGTGATGGTGAAAATGACGGATAATAGATGATATGATAGAACTTAGACGTCAGATGACACAAAAGATGATAGATGATGATGACGGATGATAGACGATAGATGAAGCACGAAAGATGGATGGCAGATGACATATGATAGATGGTATACTAAACGTGGATGATGGATGACCTAACAGATGATAGATGATACACAAAATACGGATGCTAGATGACATATGATAGATGATATAATATCGTATATCACATGTCATATATCATCTATCATGTATCATATATCAGATCGTCCTCGTGGTAGCTGATAAGAGTGCTTATTTGAGAAGTAGTTTAGTAGCTAATTATCCCGAGGTACGCTCAATTAATTGCGGGTCGGTGGGCAAATTATTAGTCACTCGAAGACGGATCCGTTTCACTGATGCACATAATATTTATATATCTCCCATATTGGTGATTAGTATTATTTTGTATGATTGATAAGTAACTTCTATAGCGCCTGTGTCTGAGGCACAAGGCATCAACCGATATAGCACGAAAAGTCAACCGTAATCAGGTCAGCATCCACAGATCAGACCACTAAGACTGAAAGGCTGATTGTGATGGATATTGGATAAACAACTTGAAATGTCTTTATCAGACATATGTGTGTCTGCCTGTCTGTCTCTGTCTGCCTGGCTGTCTGTTTGTCTGGATGGATGGCTGACTGACCATCTACTGTATTCTTCTGTGTGTCTGTCTGCCTGCTTGCCAATCCATTAGTGTTTCGTATCATCTGGAGAGATTGGGACCTGAATCCCTCGGATCAGCGTCGACTATAATGTCATCATCATCCGAATTACTATTTGCAGCCTCAGCAGAAGGAGGAATGGGAGGAGGAAGAGGAGGAAGTGAAATAGGATAGGAGGAAGAATAGGAGATGGAGGAATAGGATCAATAGGAGAATAGGAGGAGGAATAGAAGGAAAAATAAGGAGTGGAGGAATATGAGGTGGAATATGAGGTGGAGAAATAAGAGGAGGAATATGGGAGGAATAGGGGAGGGGAATATAAGGTGAAGGAATAGCAGAAGTATGGGAACATGTGGGAAATGGGATATAGGAAAGCTCTGATGTTGATTTTACAAGCGATGTCCATCATACCACTTGGTTCATTGGCTCCATCAGCTACTGGTCATCATGCCTCAACTACACTTCCTCCCCGGATAATAATACCCTCGTGGCCATATCGTTCTTCTTCCCCATATCACCAAAGCCACTTGTATCCTGTGTTAGGCTCTCGAGTAATATACACACACGACTGTCGTCTGCATTTGCCGATAAAATTAAACATTTGTAGAAATGCAATGCTTGTGTTAACAGCAGCGTAGATTATGTGCAGGCTATCGTTTGTATACGATGACAAAATATCTCCTTGATACGTTTTCAATGCTACAAACGCCATGAATCTCTGATAATGGCGACGAAAATTGTTATTTTTTGGTGGAGGTGATTGGTTGTGGTTGTGGTGGTTGTAGATGTGGTGGTTGTATTGATGGTGATGGTGGTTGTATTGGTGGTTGTGGTGATAGTGATGTGATGGTGGTGGCATTGGTGGTACTGATGACGACGTTGGTGGTAGTGGTCTCGGTGGCAGTAGTACCGAAATTTTTCTAGCTGTTATATTGTTGTTTTTGTGAACATACGTCATTAGCGTGACGAGCTGAATAGGTGGCCGTCCAAAATGTACTCCAGACAATGAGTAAATCAGAAGAGGTGGATAAGAACAAGTGGTCGGAGGCTGAGCTCCTCGTCTCCTTTCCAGCTATCTCGCCGATAAACTGTTTTCTTGCTTTCTGTGGCTTAGATCGCGGTTTGAGTCTTTCTAAGTTCCCTCTCAGTCGACTCTTATCTGCTCACTACTTATCGTTTTTCTACATAGAATTTATGGCCTCCCTATAACGACACGATTCTCTGTCTCTCTGTCCCTCTGTATCTCTGTCTTTCTCTCTCTTTCTCTCTCTCTCTCTCTTTATATGTATAATGTGTGTGTGTTTCTCACTCTTCTAGCCTCTCTTTCTCACTTCCTTCCTTCCTCTGTCTCTCCATTCTTTCTTCCTACCCAACAACCCTCCCTCCATCCTCTCCCTTCCTTCCTAGTAAAGTTATGTTATGTTAAAGTTATGGTAAAGTGTTGTTATGTTAAAGTTATGGCAAAGAAGTGTAGCATAACTGTAGCTGCCTGTTGACCTAGGTTGCCATTTAGGTCCACTGCACCATTGTTCACTTGCCAAGGTTCCTACAGAGTATTCGTCTCAGGGGAAGAGAATCCGTATTCTACGCGTTACAAGCCAAGCGCTCTATCTAATCGGCCACCTGCTTCAAATCAAAGTGATATATCTCTCCAATCATATTTCCGAGTAAATAATTGCATTTAGATGGAAACAGTAAAACAGACTGGGTAACTTAAGACTAAGGAATCCGGTGATGAGGCACTATTAGCGGCCGGTGTGTTCTTTGTAAAGAACTGGGATTTTAAACAAACGTATAACTGAAGTTTTATATCCAGTTACTCGATAAGTCCTAAAAGCTAAACCAGACTTGGTAACTCGAAGCTGAGGAATCTGTTGTTGCTCTGCAGGATGTAGAGTGTTCTTCATGTTGTACGACGTTTGTAAACGGACGTATCGTCGTGACATACATTCACTTAGGCGGTGAACCTAAGACAGTCTGTGTAACTTTAGACTTTAGAATTAGTCCAGGGCTGCTACACGGAGTCTGCTCAACAAACTCGAATTGCAATCGATGGATTAAGGATCCAGGGAAACACTATAGCATGGGCCAGTGATTTCTTAATTGATTAATTAATTAACTTATTTAACTAAGTGTAAGTAAATCTGAATATGTCGCAGTCTCGTTGGACTGATTTTCTGTGTACTGACTTGACCGCGAGGCACTGATGAGAGCGGTCGGCTTGTAACGCGAAGAGTATGGGTTCGAGCCTCCTCTCCTGATACGATTACTCTGTAGGGACCTTGAGCAAGTCCTTCACTTACAGTTTCTCACCGCCATTGATTGATGATTAGTCATTAGACAGTGGCGCTTAATAAATGCAGAAATAATAGCTGTCTTAACTTTGGTGCGCCATCGATCGATGCCTTGCGCACCAGACTCCGGCACCGTAGAAGTTGCTAATTAATAATTAACAAGAATAACAATTACACGAGGCGCGAAACAAGTGTGCACCAACAACTTGTGCAGATTGTTTTCATGGAACCCGCTCAGCAGACTCGAAACCGCAATCGATGGATTACAGGTCCAGCGTGCTACCGAGTAAACCACGTTGCCGAACAAGTGTAAAAGTAAATATAAATACGGTCCGTTTATCTGAAAATCTGTAAGATTTTAAAAATATGCATAACTGCAGACGGTGTATTGAATTATTCAATGAGTCTTATGTTTCGGAAACATGCGTGTGCATTAGACGTTGTATATGGAATGGATTAATAATGGCACTGGAGATTGAAGATGTCGACCCGATGTTAATGGCCATGGACCAGGGGCTTAATGGTTGCTGCTGCAATGGGTTCTCTACCGCCGGGGGAGGATGCTTTGGCAGCCACTGTGTCTGCAGCCCATCTGCTGCTGAAACAGGGAAGAGAGATGGCAGAGAGAGGCAGAAAGAGAGGGAGAGGCAGAAAGAGAGAGAGGCAGAAAGAGAGAGAAGCAGAAAGAAGAGACAAAGAGAGACAGAAAGGGAGACAGAGACACAGCCAGAGAGAGACAGACAGAGACAGACAGACAGAGACAGACAGGCAGACAGAGACATAAAGACGAGAGAGAGGCAGAGAAAGATACATTGACAGAGGTTGAGAAAGATACACAGTGACACAAGCAGAGAAAAGTAAATAGTGACAGATATAGACAGACAGACAGACAGACAGACAGACAGAGTTCTGTTTAGATGTGCTGATTATTGTAAACATTGGCGGGGCTGATGTACCGATGGCCGAGGATATAAACCGATTAAAGCCGAGTATTGGCCAAACACACAGACGGTCCAACACCCAACCGCATCGACTACACCACATTGTATATCCGAGCCCTGCACATCCTCCACATAAACAACACCATGTAGGTCTATTTCGACGCCTAACAGTCGTCTGGTTAAACTACTCGACTACCAACCGAGAGGTCGGGAGTTAAAATCCCCACCAGGGCAAAATATATTAGAGAAACTAAACCCGAGAGGCAGCCGTTAGCGACTTCATTTGCTCAGCCTCGGCATATTGGGATCCCTTTAATTGAACATCCTAGAGGTAACAGTGGTTATTAAGTATCAGCGACTTCATTTTCTTAGCCTCGGCATAAGAGGACCCCTTAAATTCAACCCCAAGAGGCAGACCTATGTGTTAGATGTTAGCGACACCATTTTCTTAGCTTCAGCATGTGAGGTCGTCTCCCTCGTCGTCTTATCTCCCACCGACAATGTCTCTGTTTCTCCGTCTCCTTATCCTTCTCCGTCTGTCTGTCTGTCTGGCTGGCTGGCTGGCTGGCTGGCTGTTTCATTCTCACCATCTCTTTTCGTACCGTCGGCCAAAACAAAAAGGTCGAATTGTTTTACTCCGTGTTGAAATCTTTTGACGCATTTGTATGTGTGTGCGCGTGTGTGTGCGTGCATGCGTGTGTGTAATTGTAATCTGACATTTATTTGTTAGTGTATATGTGTATGTAGTGCGTGGGTGTGTGAACATGATTGAGCGGAACCAATTAGTAGAAGTTTACATTACTTTCAACATGAAGAAGCCGGCAAGAAGATATATAACATACAAGTTTATTTACGTAGACTACAATACCCTTGGATACACGTGTTGTAAGAGATGTGGAAAAATACAGGATCTGGTCGATTATACCGGTGTTAATGTCGTGGTGTTAATCGACACCGTTTCAGCCTACGGTTGTTGTTTCAGCCGTTGTTTCATCGCTTTTTTTTCAGCCATTGTTGCATCGTTGTTGTTGTTTCAGCCGTTGGTTGTCTCGTCGTTTTTCTTTCAGCAATGGTTGCATATCGCTGTTGTTTCAGCCGTTGTTTCATCGCTTTTCTTTCAGCCGTAGTTGTATCGTTGTTGTTGATTTTTCAGCTGGTGGGATGTTGTCTCTTTGGCACTGGCCTCTTCATCTACCTGTCAGAACGATTCGAACGCCCTCTGCTGACCCATCTGGCGATTGCCGCCATTGCTGTCGGCGCCGGAAGTGCCTCCATTGGAATTCTGGGATGTTGCGCCGTGTTTACGAAAAGAAACGCCATACGCGTAGCAGTATGCTATACTTACATACTTGCTCACAATGGACGCCGCATACTTAAATTATTTAGAGGTGATGATAAAACCTCATGAAGGTAAGGTAACACAAATATTCAGGTAAGATAATATTCAGGGCATAAAGGTGCAGGTAACTGAAAACAGATAGCAAAAAGATATAGGTAGCAAAAAGTTGAAAAAACAAAAAGATACAGTTAGTGTTGGGGTCTAATAAATGTTCAGATAACATGAAGGTAAAGATAACAGGAAGTTCCAGGTAAACAATCCGATCCAAAAATATTGCTGACGCCAATTAGAGTGGCTTGCGTGGAATTTTTGGCGCACCTGATAAGACCATACCCTACAGACAGACAGACAGACAGACAGACAGACATACAGACAGACAGGGCAGACAGACCAGCATTGACCCACAATTCGGTTGTTGTTTCAATCTCACATCCTGTGCGATCTGTGGCTCCTTTAGGGGTCGCGTTTATCGTGCACCGCAATTGAGAAATTGCTTCCAGGAGGCGCACTTTTGCGGGTGTAAGGCCAGTTGAGGCCCGAGCGAAAACAGTTCCGGAAATGTTGTGATTGGTCCACGCGATCAGCACATGGAAATTTTTTTCTAAAACTGTTCGGTCGATATCGCTTCGTTCGTAAGAACCATGATTTGTGCTAATTACGACTGCAGTTTAAGTACATACTTCCTGGGCTATTATTCTCGGGCTAGCACGGTCCGTGCACTGGGACCTTAAATGGTATGGCGCCCATTCAAAGGGCAGCGGTGGTGAAGGATCTCACCCGATTAATTCATTGAAAATGAGCAGGGTCGAAGCCATACGATAGCTATATTAAAACATGTACATTTTCCCATTTACTAAAACATTGTTTTCTATAAAAATTTTGTTATCGATGCAGCAGAATACTTTACTTTAAAATTCGCTCACTATGTGTGCCAAAATTGGGCCGTCATCGCCCGGGAACCGACCTGGCACCACACCGGCCAGTCCAACCCTCTACCTTCCCCGCCGGGATGGACCTCAGCCGGGAAGGCGCCCCTGCTCCATGCAAAGCCAACGGTTCGGCCGACTTGGGTCGGTTTCAATTGGCAGGGAGCAGACACTTGATGAAAGAAAGTGTCGGAGGGTCTCTCTGACGCCTCGGGGTTTGGTCTACTTGGAACGTCCAGGTGTAAGAAATCCATCCAGCCAATCGCTCCATCAATCCTCACGTGTCTGGCTTTGCTGCCAGGCAGCCTATCGTACAAGTACTCATGCAGGAAGATACTACAAGTACTCTAAGTACCCTATTTAAAGCAACCTACTTATGTTGGAGAAAGAGCCACTAAACGCACTGGTCTGTTGAAATCATAAAACTAGAATTCCTGAGATTACGATTCAAACTGCAAAACAGGCATCGGGCGGCCAACGGTGAATTACTTAGGGTGGAAAATAGTTTGAGTACCCAAACAGTACTTTACGAAGCAGCTTAAGATAAAAGTACTCAAGGCAGAATCCAAGGGGCTATGCCGCTGAACTGACCCTTTCACCCAAATTGCACTTTATAACATAAAAATCATGATGATGATGATGATGACGACTATGATAATGATGATGATGACGATGATGGTGGTGGTGATGATGATGACGATGGTGATGATGATGATAATAATAATGACAGCAACAACAACAACAATTATTATTATTATTTGTTTATTATAGTAGACTTGTAGTTCCAACTGTTTATCTTGCATCAACTCTTCTTGCAGTTTGCTGTCTCAGCTGCCTGTGGTTTGCTCGCTGCTCTCGGTGTATGTTGTTGGCTGTTTCTTCAGAGGAATACGGTAAGCACGCGTTGTATCATCATCATCATCATCATCATCATCATCATCATCATCATCATCATCATCATCATCATCATCATCATCATCATCATCATCATCATCATCGTGAGTTAGGTCCAACATAAAAAAAAGTACAACGGGTCATATGAATTTTAAAATAAATGAGCAATTAGTGAATAAGCTCTAGATAAATGCACTTAGAATAAGCATTAAACGATGAATGTTTTTCTTGACAGCTTCTCCAAGACTCGACAAGCGCATTAAATATCGCCATCGAGAATTACTTCATCGACGAAAACTTCAAGCAATTTATGAACACCGTTCAACACAGGGTTCGTGTCAGTCTGTCTGTCTGTCTGTCTGTCTGTCTGTCTGTCTGTCTGTCTGTCTGTCTGTCTGTCTGTCTGTCAATGCCTAACGAATTATGCATGCAGGATGGGTTGATTGGTTGGAGATGAGTTGTTCAAGGCGCCGCAGATGTTATGCAAGAGATGAAGATTATTGCGTCAAGACGTTGCTCATTTAAAGCGAATCTATCATTTGATCGGCTGTTACTGCTACGGAATTCCGTGACTTAGGGAAGCTACCAACGATGCCTAACTAGTTTCAGTTGGAAACACAGCTACAAACGGAGCCCCACGAAGTGGACCATTATTATTTATATGATACAAGCATTATGTTATGGTCTTGTGCTAAATAAACAAAAGATTAACGTTTCACGTCAATTGTTAGAACAGCAAGAAGATACCGTGAAAACTGGCTAAAGCAGTGTTTTCATTTTTCATGTTTTCATTTTCTGGGCGAAAAGTAAGTGGAGCCTTGATCTAATCCCGTCAGACTCTTATATAGGCTATCTGAGTGTTATCGACTTCATTTTCTTAGCTTCGGCCTATGAGGACGAGTGGCCAGTCCTCTCCCTCGCTGCCTGATCTTCCCAACTATCGTGTGCTAATTTCACAAGTGACTTTGATACGGGGCGCTAGTGTTATGGAATTTTGAGCTGGGAATTGAATTGGTGCTATATAAGTTTGTTATTTTTTCTGGACAGTTGCACTGCTGTGGTGCTGAGTTTGGCTACGCTGATTACGGGCATCATCCGGGTCATGACCTCTCAACAGTCTGCGAAATGCAGTTCTACGGAGAGGCATGTAAAATTTCGGATCAGGTCATCGGATCATCAGATCATCTAGATCAGATCATTTGGATCAGATCATTTGGATCAGAACATTTGGATCAGATCATTTGGATCAGATCATTTGGATTCGATCATTTGGATCAGATCATTTGGATCAGATCATTTGGATCAGACCATTTGGATCAGACCATTTGAACCAGATTATCTCGGATCTTAGAGGTCTTTACAAGATGTTTAAAAGCAGATGGAATCTCTTGGATTATACAAGTTTTTTTACAAGATCCAACAGAAGTCGGATCAGATGTTATTTGAAGACTGCGGATGCTCTGTCTGTCTCTCAAGCCCAATCAGAATCAATTACGTTCAACAGTGTTTACGATTCATGCCCCCACACACACACGCACACACATACATACACGTACGCATTTATATATTATGTGCAGCTAAAGAATGAGGAGGTTCCTCTTGGACTGGATTGTCCTAGCGATGCTTACTTAAGTGTTTTATTTTCAGCCGTGCAGTCAGCCTTTAGCGGAGTTTGTGTCGCAGAAGTTGACGCTCGTTCTTGGACTAACGGGCGCCTCCGGATTTCTGCTCGTAAGAACTCTTCTCCAGAGCTGACCTACTAATTAATTAAAGTCCACAATCAGGGTGCGATTGAAGGGTTAAAGGGGAAACTTAGGTAGGTAGGTAGGTAGGTATGTAAGTATGTTTGTATGTCGATGACTACATGACGTCTGTTAATGTGCTATGTAATAAGTATGTAATGTGTGGTATTTTCCAGTTCGTCTGCTTTTTCCATCGTTTATAGTGTAGGCCTGTAGTATTGACATGCTACAGTACATTACAGGACAACATAGTACAATGTAAGAGATGTGTGATTTGCGTTGCATGTTGTCTTTTCAGGTGGTTGTCTTAGTTCAGTTGCTCGTCATGTTTTGCATTGGATTGCGAACGAACGTTGATGAAGCCATCTAAACTGATTGCTGTGGGGCCATAATAAGATTCATCGTCGTTGGAGACGTGGCCTTGTGAACATGGCCTCAAAATCGACGAGGACATGGGATCGTGGTTAAAGAGGACATGGCCTCGTGGTCGATGGAGAAGTGCCTCACGTGCGAAGGACACAAAACATGGGGACATGGCCTCAGAAGTGAACCCCACAGTGGCCTTATGAAGAGGCCAGTGACTCCAATCGGTGCCTCTTGTTCACGACAACGAACTCCTCTCTGCGCCCTGAAACTACAGAATTCTTTGCTGAAATTAAACATTGTCCATCCTATCATTTTATAATAAAATATCACTGATATTATTTTTTTTACTCAGTTTTAAGTACCGGCGGATCCAGAAAATTCACAAATATAGAAGTTATGGGCAAGGTCCTTATATGTTTTTATGACTGTTATAGCGTTTTCCAGATTTTAATGAGCTACTTTAGTGTGGAACTGCAGTAGGCGACATTCGCCCGAACCAGTTTGGAGGCCAACTGAATAGAATCCGTTACCTAAACTCAGATGGGTTTATGCACCGTGGATTCACTCTTGTCTGTGTAAATATGCATTTACTTATGATCATATACTTATCTTTGTGAAAACTGGAAAAGGTGGCATGAAAAGAGATCATAATTCGTCGGATCGGAACTCGACAACAGTTTCGAAGTTCAGATCAAGTGGATCTTGAGTTTTACAAAGCCTTTCTTGAGTTTAAGAAGTTTATACAGTTACAATTAAAGTATTGTGTTTAATAATCAAAATTGTTTATCAAATGCCTTTATTGTGTACTATTTTATCAAGCCTTATCTTTAATAAATGTAAATGTACACGTTTTTCTATAGCGACATAATGGCCTCAGCCCTGCTCATTTTTCACTGAATTAATCGGGGGAGATCCTTTGCCACCGCTGCCCGTTTGAATAGGCGCCGCTCCATTTAAGGTCCCGTGCTTAGCCTCTGTTTTTTTTTTTTATCCCTGATTCCTCCTCTTCTGTTTATCCTTCTCGCTGTTCCAATTCCGAGCACGATCCACCGTCTGTGTAGGCCTATACCGCTTTGACATTCAGACATGGACTTGAAACAGAACCTGGTCATACACGCAGCAGAGACTTTCCTTTTGGCTGAGCGTCTGTGAATGAGTTGGCTTCGGAATATTTTAAATGAACGGATAACGCAATGGTTCTAACACAGATTACATACTGGCCTAGTACCTCATTGGTTAAAGCGTACGTCAAGGCGCCTCTATGCGTGAGGATGCAGGTTCGCTCCCCGGTCGCGGTTTATTTCAGACATTTGAATCTCGGGAGGGATTCAAATGTCTGAATTTGAATCCCTAACTATTCTAACTCCCACCTTAACTCTAAGGTGGGAGTTAGAACTGAAGCCATACAGTCCAGTTCCAGGATAGCAGAAAATCGGTTGCTATTCTACGTTTCAAAGTGCGAAGAAAAACGTTCCATCGCAATATTGGTTAATCTTTTAAACTGCTAAACTGTTTAGGAATTTTGTTCATGTTTTGGGGTTAAAAATAAAAAATTGTTTTGCCCATCGTTCGAGATACGAAGGCGTCGTTAGATAGGCTTCCTGTGAGGCATTGTAACAGACTAACACGGCATAAATCTATGACGTAGCCGTTTTCTGTGATGTGCCCCATAGACATCTTGAATATTAATTAGAATGCTGATTCAATGATACAGCTTTGACCAAACTTCCGGTTTGCGTTGGCCGCCATACATCTGGCAGAAAGTTCTGTTTTGCGAAACAAGGATTTGTAGGAATTATTATTATCATCGTTTAATACCGATATTTACAATGGTAGCATCCTGTTGTGCGTATAACTGCACCAATCGATGCGCGAGGGGTTCTGAAGTTCGATTTTATAGGTAAGCAACTTTTCGATGCATTGCTGTGTGCACATGTTATCAAAATTTCATCGCGTTCGCTCAGTTTTATCTTGCGCATCACAGAACGAATTACTGACATTTATTAGTTTCACAACTTTTGGTATATAATACAGATAATATAACAATAATGTAACACAGAAAACACTCCTTTTCCGCAGATTCTATCCTGATTCCTCTTCTCCTTTTGTATCCTACAGATCCAATTCTAAACGCCACCCAGCGTAGCCGTCTGACTGCCTGGCTGCCTGCCTAGGACTAGTCGCAGCTGGTGACACAGTGTTTCTCAGAACACGCGCGACGAAGACTCTTCAGACTAGGACTCTTGGATCTTAACCTGGAGCCGAACCCGGCTTGCCTATCGATTTTGTTATGACTGAACACCTGAATAAGCGAGTTCCCGCGACTTAGCTTTCGTTGGGTGTTGTAGAAATGTGGAGATTACGATTACAATCATAATAATAGTATGGCCGAAACATCTGTATTTGTCACTGACCTTATTTTGTTTCGGTAGATTTCCATTAAGAAACAAAGAATTAACCAAACAATGGCTGGCTGCAATAAGACGTGAGAAATGGCAACCGAAATCAACAGACTTCATCTGTTCGGAGCATTTCTCGTCTTCCAGCTTCCGAATCTATAAGTCCCAAATGAGGCTAAGAGAGGATGCAGTTCCAGAAATATTCAAGTTTCAGGCCCATTTAAAGGAGGAGATACAATGTCGTCGTGTTCTTCTGAGAAACACTGTCTCCAGCTGCGACTACAGTTTCAGGTGCTGGTCTCGAATGTATGATGCCTCCATCAACTTCTGGTATGTCAAGAAAACATCCTGATAGTTCAGTTTCTATGACTGATCACAGCTACATGCTTACCTCGAGTCCTCGTAGCATCAAAAGGAAGTATGAGGCCCTTCTAGAAAAGGAAACGCAGCAAAGGGTTTTTATAGCTAAGAAACTCCTGGTTGCTCGCCGCAGATTAGTGCGAAAAGAAATGAAGTTGCAATCTATGAAGGACATAATAAAGGAACTCAGATTACGGACTGACATTAACGCCTCTTCTGTAGACCTGATTGAGCATTGCTTTGAGCAGATTCCATGCGAGATGTTGAGACGGACGCTGTACTCTTCGGTTCAAGAACCATACAGTGATTCCTTGCGATCTTTTGCCATGACTTTGCATTTTTACAGTGCAAAGGCTTATGATTTCGTTCGTCGCTCTTTTCACGAAGCACTTCCACACCCTTCCACAATTTGGGCTTGGCATACTGCAGTGGATGGACGTCCGGGGTTTACAGCTGAAGCATTTGAGGTTTGTTTCTTAACTCTAATAAGGGACATCCATTAAGGACATGTACACAGAGGAGAAGACTAATGCAGACTAATGCAAAAAGGGGGTTATGCCAATGGGGATGTTCACATTTGGTTTTGGTATTTACAGTTATTTCAGTACAGCCTGTGCCTATAGAACCAACTTCACTCAGCCAACAGACAGTCTGTACTGCATTGAGTCTTATTGGAGTCCCTTTGCTGGACACAGTAGTATCAAAGTACCCACCCAGAGTTTGCTGTGCAGGATCAACAAGGTAGCCTAAGCTGGGCCTTAGTACTCCATAAACAAATGTAAACAGATGGGTGATAATGCCAAATGTAATGTCAAATGTAATGCCAAATGCAGACAAGCAGCAAACAAACTGAAATGGAGCCATGGTGAGTGATGTCATCCCCTAAATTTGGTATTTAGGAAAAGAGATAGCATTCAGAATAATTAAATATTTATAGCATGCACGTTAAACAATTCACCTAAATAGGTGAAAAATAGCCTGCCATTAACAAGGTGAGTCTTCAAGAAGTTTTACAGTTTGAAATGTGATCAGTTGAGTAAGATTTGAAGGGGATTATATGAGGTTTGAGTGGTTACATTTTGATTAAAGAATGCATGTATCATTTCTGTGTCTAGTGCCTTCGTCAGTCAGTCTGGCCGCACAGTGCTTTTGCAGATCAGTGGCAAATGCACTAGAATTCGTAGGTGAGGATCTAAATTTGCCTCAGTTTGCTGATGTTGCTCCAACCGTGTCCTTTATTCGAGTAATTGACAGACTTTTTGATATTCTTAACTCAAAGAATAAGTTTGAAAAAGAATTTAAGTCTGTATTAAGACGTGACAATGAGCAGTTTTGGCGACCTTTTCTGTTACAGACAATTGTTTATTTGTCTACTCTCAAACTTTTTGGACTCCCACTTCATCAGACCATGAGAAAGACAGCAGTCCTGGGCTTTTTAGTTACAATAAATAGTGTTATTGCCTTGTTTGACGAGTTTGTGTCAACAGGTGTTTTGGCATATTTGGCTACATATCGTTTAAGTCAGGATCACATTGAGCTGTTGTTCAATGTTGTTCGCTCTCGTGGGCGATGGAACAACAATCCCACAGCAGGTCAGTTTCAAGCTGCTTATAGGCAACCGCTCATGAAGCATGACCTCAAAGCTAAGAGCACTGGTAATGTGGTTGCTCAGGAGGATTTGGTTCTTCTGCCATCAATTGCGGTTGTTGAAAACCGTGAGGCCTGTTTGACTACTTCAGAGATTTTAAAACGATGTGGTTTGGCCCAGAGTGACATTAATATCAGTGATCATGACTATGGTGTCACTCCGAATCAAATTCAGTTGTCTGAGTTCAGTGAAAACATTGTGACCTATGTAGCTGGATATGTTTCTCGCAAACTGTGTACGATACTTGCATGTGCGGGGTGCAAATCATCCTTAATTTGTAGTTCCAAAATTGTGGAGAACTGCAAACTGATTAATCGCAAAAATGCTGGTGGTTTGTTGTATCCCAGCCAGTCAGTTGTAACTGTATGTAATGTTACAGAACGTTGTATTCGTTTTGTGTGAGGCCGAGCAGGTAATTCGGTTCCAAAGCAACGGAATTTGCGCCTTGCTTTGCAGGTTGCAGTTTTGGAAAGAATACAGCATTCTCATTTGTTCTTGGATACAGCTGATGATCATTCATGTGTACTTGATGTTTTTGAAAGCCATATTATCAATCTCGTACGTTTAGTCGTCAATGAATATGTGAACATTCGCTTTTATGCTATGGGTAAATTTTTTCAGATAAATTAAGAGGAAAAACTCTTAGATTTAACAGCAATAAGAATGTATTATTTGCTCACCAGTAAAATTTTATGTCATTCTTTCACGTCTGGTTGTTTGAAGGGCTAGTATTCTTAAGTGTTTAATGCCAGCTCGTTCGGCTTACCCAGAAGTTCTTTGCCTTTGAGTCACTGTTTGTCCGTGTTTTCAGCTTATGTATAGAACATGTATAATTATAGCTTTCTCAGATTCCTTTTTCATGTTTGTTATCTTTGCAAATTGCTGTTGTGTATGTGCATGTATATATAAGTTGGTGTCAAGAAGTTCAGAATTTCTATTGACTTGATTTTTGTTGCTTGTGATTAAAACTGCTGTTATGACCAAAGAAACAGTCAGAAAACACTTGTGATTTAATTAAAGTCCTTAAATTTTGATTTTAGGATAACCAAAACAGCAAACTAAAGTGTCAGCATTGTATGAAGTAATTCTTACCTATGACATTATGTATAGGTCTGGCTCATTTCACCTCAAGGCATGAAGTGACCAAATTTAAGAAACACGCGCACAGCAAAATGTATACATTTGTCTATAGTATTGATTCAACTCTGATATTCATTTTGAGAGAATTTATAGGGGAGATCCGTCACCAACGGTGCCCGTTTGAATGGTTACACGCCATTTAAGGGTTGTACGGCCGTGGTAGCCTGAGATCCAAATCTGTTACATATAGCCAGCCCACAGTCGGTACGCGAACCGGCATCTTCACGAAGATGTAGGGCAATGAAGTTAGTGGCCTTATAGAACTGTGCGGACCTCAATAAGCAATATTTCGCTTTCGACAATCAAACTTGTACATTAAGTACAATAATTCACGCTAGTGAACTTGTTATAGTGACAATAGACCTGCTTAATAAATTATAAGTTTAAAATAAAGGGGGATGAGGTTGCTAAATTTATTCTTTAAACTTAAAACGGTAATGAGCATTCAGTTGCTTTCTGCCAGATGTTTACCCACAACTCCCTGAATGTCTTTGCGTCAGTTTTAGCTCGGCCAGACCCAAGCGTTCAGCAGTCTAATTAATATGCATAATGTCTAGGAATTTCGTTCATGTTTTGGGGTTAAAAATAAAAAATTGTTTTGCCCATCGTTCGAGATACGAAGGCGTCGTTAGATTGGCTTCCTGTGAGGCATTGTAACAGACTAACACAGCATAAATCTATGACGTAGCCGTTTTCTGTGATGTGCTCAGGATCAAAATAATAACACAGGTCTTTTATTATTGCAGTGTGCGATCATAGAAACGGAAAGACTATTAAAAGCATGGATCTGGATATTCCAGTAAGTGCACGTCCAAAAAAACACAATAAAAATCTGGAATTTAATTAAATGCCAGTGCACAGAACTTGTTCGCTTACCTTCCTGGACGCTGGCCGATCAAGTCTTTAATGACAGGCCCAATGGGTCTCGTGACGGTTCTTTTTCGGGAGATTTAGGG
The DNA here is from genome assembly GCA_964023275.1 of Norana najaformis. Classification (NCBI taxonomy): domain Eukaryota; kingdom Metazoa; phylum Annelida; class Clitellata; order Crassiclitellata; family Hormogastridae; genus Norana; species Norana najaformis. The sequence goes on from OZ029917.1 coordinate 40,715,512, forward strand.
TTTGAGTTAAAGAAATGGCGAATTATGATCTCGACCTCTGCCCTGCTTTGGTGTGGTTAAAATTTAGTGGTGCGGTTGGTGTTTTGAAGTGTAATTATATCTGAGCCAATGGAATGGACGGCGAAATTTTTGGAAGTGGAGGGGCTAAGAAGAATCACTGGCCACACAGGTTGGTAGAGTGCTTTAGCTGCTTTTTTGGAAAGCATTTTTTTGAACAAAAGATGCGATCTAACAATTTGCGATTACAATCACATCAATTGATTTGTAGTGTTTGTGATGTTTCAGGATGAAATCGAGGGACTAATGGGATCTGAAGATGACGAAGAATTGGATGACGAAGAAGAGGAAGAAGTATGTGCAAAATAAACCAGCTTCAGTAAAAATTTGGTGCTGTAATTGTGGCTTTCTCAGCAGTTGAATCCACATGGATAATGTAATCTATGACAACTGATACGGAATTTGTCCAACTCGTCTGTCTTTCACCCAACTATAATTTCTGCTGTAAATTATCAATTTAATTTTGATCTTGAATTGACTAAGGATTAATTTAATTAAGTGATTAATTGATTAAAACAATCGTTCTTTGGTTTGCTAGGTTGAGCCTCGTCTGAAGTATGAACGTCTCGGATACGACTTGCCTACAATTATGGCACATGATTTCCCGACTTGCCTGGCTGTTCATCCCAAAGTATTTCCACGACAGTTTCATTTGTTTCATTTTATCTAAAACTGCAAAGCAATTCCTGAAATAGCTTTCCACTAACTGAGTAAAGCACTGATAGCTACGCCGGACCTCGTAATCGTATTTATAAACTTGAAATTTGTAAAGCGCTACTTAGAAGCTAAACACAGGGCACCAGCTTATTTACAAGCACTGTGTCAAGTCAGTGGGGTTGTCCAAAGATGTCAAGAACTAAGTCTGGTTGCCAGAAGACCAGAGGGAAAGGGGAGAGGAGCTGTTAGGGTGGGATGTGTTTGAGCTGAGAGAAATGACAGTCTTTTAAGGCAGATTGATATAGCATCATGAGGAATATGAATCCTACATTTGATTCTGCTTTCGAACGTAGCCTCATTGGGCTCCAACCTCTGTAGCATGTATCTATGTTTGCATCTATGTTTATTTATTATATATATATATATATATATTACATATATATATGTATTTAGCATAAGCAATGCTTTTGTGAAGTACCAAAAGGGGCTTATTAAGTGTCTAGATGCATACGTACGTCTGGCTATTTATATAGCGGCTTTTAGCAACGTAACATAGGGCTAAAACATGGTACTTCTTTTGAGACCTACTTGTAGCTTTAGAATGGATGTTGTTTTTTCGTTTGGTTTCAAGATTTTGTTGCGTTTCTAATTTAGTGTTGGGCCTAATGGGTTTTGTTGCAATTAAATGCATTCTGGTATCAGTTCTTCATTTTGTTCTTGATTTCTTGGCAGATTAACTGAATAATGAATTGACTGATTGACAAATTGGTTGATTGATGCATTGATCTATGGAATTTGTTGTTCGATTTTGATCGATTTTGAAATATTTGTTATTTAGTTCATTGCTCTCGGGACAAATCTGGGATTGGTTCGTCTCTTGGACCTGATGGGTAACAGCATTTGTCTGAGTTCTGCTTTAGTTGGGGTAAGTCGATCCAATCAAGTGTAACATAGTCAGATATGGCTCATGTTCTACCGTTTTCATAATGCAGTTTTAGGCATCAGTCGATGGTCAGTTTGAAATGAAGCATCTCGTGAGTTACAGCATTTGTCTAAGTTTTGCTGGGAGAATCTGATATATGGGCGATGCCCATAATCTATGGTAGAAGAAGAAGAGTCCTTTATGCCAACCCCGACAGGCAACCATGGGTTTGATTTTCGTTTTTGTTAACCTCGTAATTTGAGGGTGGGTAGCCATCATATGGAACGTGAAGTGCTTTCTTAGTCTCGGAATATGAGGGTGGTGGCCAGACCTCTTGCTGACTGCCTGATCCTCCAATCAACAGTCTACCATCAGTGTACTTACTTTATTTTTGAGATAGATTTTTGTTTTGATTGTGAAAGAATGTACTTGTAAACTCTTGGTTAAAATGCTTTCCGGATGTCGGAAATGGGAAGGACGTTTTAAAGGAGCTAGATAAATTGCTTATGCTAAACGAAATCCAATGTTCTGTTTGTGTTTGATGCTTCGTAGCATTCTGTGGCTGTCAACTGCATCAGCATCGATGACAACGGAGACTACATGGTCAGCTGCTCCGACGACGGCAAGGTTGCACTGATCCACTTGTTTCTTTACATTTTGCAATTGTTTGTTTTACGTTTTGAACTTGTTTGGTTTTATATTTTGAATTTGTTTTAGTATTTCGAATTTGTTAGTTTTTCATTTTGAACTTGTTAATTTTTTAATTTTTGAAATTGTTTGTTTACATTTTGAACTTGTTTATTTTTATATTTTGAATTTGTTTGTTTACATTTTGAACTTGTTTGTTTTACGTTTTGAACTTGTTTGGTTTTATATTTTGAATTTGTTTACATTTTGAACTTGTTTATTTTTATATTTTGAATTTGTTTGTTTACATTCTGAACTTGTTTTTGTTTTTATATTTTGAATTTGTTTGTTTACATTTTGAACTTGTTTATTTTTATATTTTGAATTTGTTTGTTTACATTTTGAACTTGTTTATTTTTATATTTTGAATTTGTTTGTTTACATTTTGAACTTGTTTATTTTTTATTTTGAATTTGTTTGTTTACATTCTGAACTTGTTTATTTTTATATTTTGAATTTGTTTGTTTACATTCTGAACTTGTTTATTTTTATATTTTGAATTTGTTTGTTTACATTCTGAACTTGTTTATTTTTATATTTTGAATTTGTTTGGTTACATTTTGAACTTGTTTGTTTTTGTATTTTGAATTTGTTTGTTTACATTCTGAACTTGTTTATTTTTATATTTTGAATTTGTTTGTTTACATTCTGAACTTGTTTTTGTTTTTAGTTTACATTTTGAACTTGTTTGTTTTTGTATTTTGAACTTGTTTGTTTACATTCTGAACTTGTTTTTGTTTTTATATTTTGAATTTGTTTACATTTTGAACTTGTTTATTTTTACATTTTGAATTTGTTTGTTTACATTCTGAACTTGTTTTTGTTTTTATATTTTGAATTTGTTTGTTTACATTTTGAACTTATTACATGCACAACGTCAGTGAACCTGAATCTGAGTCATGAAGCAAATATGGCAAACAGCTTGTCTAGAGTTGTTAGATGGAGTCCGCTGAGCCGATTCATACCCACAATCGTCGGATTACAGGTCCATCTTGCTACTGACTTGACATCCACAGAGATTCTTTGATGTCTCTTTTAGTATTTCTTTTGATACGATGTTGTAAACAGCCCTTCAGAATTGTAAACAGATGTTGCTGTTCTTGGAAGACTTTGCTATTTTTGTATTTTAATTGTTATTTTGACATTTTATTTCCCGCAGGTTATAGTAAACGGTCTTTACACGACTGAGAACAATGTAGTCCTGACTCACGATCGTCCGATCAAAGCAGTTGCCATTGATCCTGTCTTCTACAAACCGGGACACGGCAGACGATTTGTTTCGAGTGATGAAGACAAGGTATGTTAGTCTCGAATCTTTTCATATTTACTTTGAGTACGGCTCAGTTTTTGTGCAATTTTAGCACATGTTGTGTCACTTGTGAATGAAATTGTCTAAATATTGATATTGGTAGCTGATTGATAGAGCGCTCAGCTTGTAACATGGAGAGTACAGCATCAAGCCTCCTCCTCTGAGTTACTGTGTAGGGACCTTGAGCAAATCCTTCTCTCACAACTGCTGAGCACCATCGACTGATGTTTAGCCATTAGATGGTGGCAGTTATTAAATTCAGAAATAATTATAATAATAATCACAGCAGTAATAATAATAAAATGTTTATTGAGCAGTAAAATTAGCAATTGACTAGTAATTATGCAATGGAGGATGGTTTGAAGAAGTTGAGAAACATCTATGAACTTTTTTCAACTACATTTGCTTTTTCAGTTGATCTTACACGAGAAGGGATTTCTGAATCGCCATAAGACGTTTGTCCTGTACTCTGGAAAGAGCATGATTCGCTCCATCAAATGGATGGGCTCATTGATTGCCTTTGCCAACAATCAGGTCAGATATGTCAATACCTCTATATGTACACACACTCACGCACGCACACACGAACACAGAAATATGTATGTTTATCTTGTTTGCAATATATGTGTGTATATGATAATTATATACAAACTTTACGTTATGGTCCACACTACCACTGCACAGAGGCGCAGCCTTGCAGTTGTTGGCCCTGCTTTATGGAACGACCTGTCTGGTGGCCTTTGGTGGGAATTCCTATCTCTCCCTCTCTTTTCCGCAAGCGTTTGAAGACCGTGTTATTTCCCACTAGGTCTGGGACATTGGACCGGGAGCGCCTCTAATGAGTTTATCTTGAAGTGGCGCTTTATAAGTTTTTTTGTTACGTGATTGAATGTATGTATGTATCAAAGGACCTTTATGGAGTCTCCTTTAAGCTTATACAGTTATCTAACTTGTGGAAACTGATGCGACTCTTGGTAAACAGAGAATATATCATTTTCATTGTGTTACTTTACGTGATATCATGACGTTATCTTATGCAGGACGTGCACGTCTTTGACATGACCATTCGAAAGAGGATCAGCTGCATTAGTTGGGAGGATTTGAGGTTTGTTGAAAGTTGCTTGTCATTAAGTCAGCCTGGGAAATGTCTGTAAAGTGTAGAAATTGTAGGAAGTAAATCTCACATATCCTACGGTGGAGGTGTCCATTTCCATCTCTTAGGCACTTGAGATGGCGTTTTGTGGATTCCAAGGTACTGAAATGTTTGCGGCTCTGTGGTCTATTCGTAACGTGTTTGGTCAATGATCTTGCAGTTGCGGGTTTTACTTCATGCAACCACCCTGGGCAAGTCATTTGCCACTGTGCCTCTGTCATCAAACAGTATAATTTGGTACTGGCATAAGCTGGGAAGTAAACAGTAAGTCCTGCGATGCACTGGCCCCATGTCCAGGACTTTGGAATTCGTCATTTGCAGGCTCAAGGGCTTAAAGAAAAGCAAATGAGCGCCTCCCCTACGTCTCACTTGTGGGATGATGATGATGATGATGAGTTTTCTGCTTTATGGGATATGGGATACTTGTGGGGTATGGGATACTTTATTTTGTAAGGTACTGGGCACATTGCAGGCTTTATCATTTACTTCCCAGCTTGTGCCAGAACCAAATTATCTTACTTGTTGACGGACGTGTAAGCACTAAAAAACTTTCTTATTGTCATTACATAGTTGACAGATCAGCAGGTAACTTACTTACATGAATTTCAAAGACAGCATTTAAGGGAGTTTCAGCGTAATAAAATAATTTAAAATAATAATGATTAAAATATTAATTCTGTTCTGTGCATTGTGAGATGGTTAAATATTTTTGTTTTTTGCTTGATCAGCATTCGAACAGAAAACGTTCGGTGTAACCTGTGCTGGAAGGACGAACAGACGCTTTTCATCGGCTGGGGAAAAACTGTTAAGGTGAGGTCAGATCTATTAAGGTCAGGTCACAGAGCCATCCGACTAGAACCTGGTGGCATTTAGAATAAGGTTTACACTTTTACTCCTGCCACAAAAAAATTACTTTTGCTGTGCAATAGAAGAATCAGATTTTCAGAAGATTATTTATTAAACATGTTTTCAGTTTAAGTTTTCTGGTATAGATAAGAAAGTTAATAATAAATAAGTTTTGGAGAGAAATCTTGTTATCAGAGTAATTTTGGTAAATCTGATTTATATATAAGCACGGCAATGAATCTGAATATATTCCAATTCTGATTTGTTTCTGACTTGCTGGGTAACAACATCCTAACAGATGAACTTTGTTCTGAGTGACATTGAACGTCATTTCGACTGATGGAGACGGCACTTGGGATTAGTTCCGCTTGATCTAGCGCTGTATAAATTTCTAACTACAATTCTATTTTGTAGAAATGTGGAAGTGTTCATCCTTGGGAGTTCTGCAGAGACGTTTGTACACAAGTGTGTTAACCTTTTGGTGTAAATATTTTTTATTGTAGGTGTGTGTTGTGCGGGTGACACCAGGTGTTGCTGAGGGCAGGGAGCCGCAACAACAGAGATACCTCGAAATCAGTCAGTCTGCTGCTTCCTATGTCTGTGCTTGTGATCTGTGTATATCTAGGAATTTCATATTTGAAATTTTACGCAATTTTACAGCTATTTCAGAGAGTGACATCTTTGCCTGACATCAAGTCTGTATTATTTGCCAGTGGTCTCACTGGTTCGGGTCGGGAGCGCTTCTGATGAGTCTATTCTTGAAGTGGCGCTTTATAAATGTCAGATTACAATTACAATATGCAGCCAAGTCTTGTTTGACTTAAATTGACCGTTGATGGATGCCTGGTGCATTATGGTAACAGCGATTAGATTAGATTAGATCACTGGGATAGGCGTTGGGGTATGATTGATTGTTTTCGCTGGCATTATTACAGAGGTGCTATAGAACTTTTAAGAATGGATTCGTATTTGTTGGGTTTCAGATGTTGTGAAGAAGTTTGATTTTCTTATTTCTGGAGTTGCTCCACTTGGAGACAACCTTCTGGTTCTCTCCTACGATGAACAGACCTCCTCTGCCCAACAGGTAAGACCTATAATATACCTCCTCAGACCAACAGGTAAGATAGGTTTTATGTAGCTCCAGTATTTGAGTGATACCATGTACTTTACGACAGAAGTTTCAATTTAGAATCGATTATCTTAGCAGTCTGTCATTGGTTGATAATGTTTCATGTTGCCCGGCTTTAACTTGTGCATACTAACCTTTAGCATTTCACTTGTATTGTGTTGTATTATCATATATGCCTCTGAACTGATGAAGTTTCACTTTGGGTTGTTTCGTTTGTTTAGGGTGGATCGAGCTTTCCAAATCGACCCCATCTGCGTATCTTCAATCTGACGGAGGACGAGGAACTGTCAAATGACGCTCTGTCGATCAAAGGATTCCAGGATAACAAGTGCATCAGCTATCAGCTCGGTATCTTATCTCATTCGAGTAATCTAATCCTAATATGATCTAATCCTTCTTAAGGAGATCTTATCCTTCCTAACATGATCTAATTCTTCCTAACATGCTCTAATCCTTCCTAACATTATCTAAACCTTCCTAACATGATCTAATCCTTCCTAGCATTATCTAATGCCTGCCAACATGATCAAATCCTTCCTAACATGATCTAATCTTTCATAACATTATGTAATCCTTCCTAACTTGATCTAATGCTTCATAACTTGATCTAATGCTTCCTAACATTAGCTAATCCTTCCTAACATGATCTAATCCTTCCTGACATGATCTAATCCTTCCTAACGTTATCTAAATCTTCCTAACATGATCTAATCCTTCCTAATGTGTTCTAATCCTTCCTAACATGATCTATTCCTTCCTAACATGATCTTTTCCTTCTTAACATGACCTAATCCTTCCTAACATTATCTAATGCCTGCCAACATGATCAAATCCTTCCTAACATGATCTAATCCTTCATAACATTATGTAATCCTTCCTAACATGATCTAATGCTTCATAACTTGATCTAATGCTTCCTAACATTAGCTAATCCTTCCTAACATGATCTAATCCTTCCTGACATGATCTAATCCTTCCTAACATGATCTAATCCTCCCTAATATTATCTAATCCTTCCTAACGTGATCTAATCCTTCCTGACACGAATCCTACGTCACCTTCATCACTGTTCATAATCTGTTCGTCATTAGAAGTACTGCTAGAAGTGAGGTTTCGATGGTGTATTAGTTTTGTGATATGTTTCAGAGTGCAACGTTGAAGAAGCGATGTTTTTCATAGTCAGTCCAAAGGACTTTGTTGTTGCTAAGCTTCGTGATGAAGATGACCACGTCACCTGGCTTGTGGAGCATGAGATGTTCCAGGTAAGAAAATGCTAACATTGCGTGGCTTTTGGGAAATGAAATGTTCCACATAGCAAACTGACAATGCTGCTTGGCTCACTGAGCATGAGACTGGCTTTATGCTATCTTTGGAAACTAGTTTTACGCTATTATTGGTAACCCATTTTATGCTATTATTGGTAACCCATTTTATGCTATTATTGGTAACCCATTTTATGCTATTATTGGTAACCCATTTTATGCTATTATTGTTTACTCGTTTTACGCTGTCTTTTCAAACTGAGCAATCTACAGATGTGATAGTCATGTAAGAAGTTGCTTTATCTGTGAGAGGTTCTTGGGAAAATTGTAAATTAACGACCTGTTAATTGTTTAGCAAGCGATGGACGCAGTGGCCAAACACGGAAAGTTCCTGAAGAAACACACTCTCCACGTAAGTGTTGATATACTAGAAATTCTTTATACCTTATTTTACCTTACCTTACCTTACCTTTACCTTGTATTGCTGTACCTTACAATACCTTGAGTTAACTTACCTGTTGCCTTAACCTTGCATGAGTAAAGCATTTTGCTGAATTCCACGTTTACCCAACTCCGCCAAAGCCGGTCCCAAGCCCGGTTGAAAAAGGAGGAGGGTTCTGCGGTGGGTTCACGTTACCTTGAGTTAACTTACCTGTTGCCTTAACCTTGCATGAGTAAAGCATTTTGCTGAATTCCACGTTTAATTTAATTAATTTTCTGTTGAGAGTAAACTTAACAAGCATTGGTGAAACGTGTTTTCTTCAGAGCGTTGGCACCAAATATTTTGAGTTTCTGATGCGGGAGAGAGAGTACGACGAGGCCGGTAGTCTCTGCCAGAAGATTCTCGGAAAGAACAAGGAACAATGGGAAAACTACGTCCTGCTATTTACGCAAGTCCGTCAGATTCCGGTGAGTTCTATGTTTGTGTATGTCTGTGTTTGTTTATGTATGTGTGTGTTTTTGTGTGTGTCTATCTGTTTGTTTAATTTGGCAGTGGGATACCTTGTGTATATACCAAATTTACAAGGTACATTTTTAGAGCACTAGAACTTAAATTGGTATTCAGATTACTGTAAAGTTAAGTTACAATGTAATGTAATGGAAAATTCATAAAGCGCCACTTCTAGATAGACTCCTCAGAGGCGCTCCCATCCCGACAACCCAGAAGCACTGAGAAATAGGAAGGTCTGTGAATATATTTATAGTGCTAGAATCTGTTGCATTGCTGTTTAGCAGTATGTAGTTCAGACTAACTTGTCTGTTTGCTAACCATTGCAAGTGATAACGTTGCTTGATTCACTTTGGTTGTTAGGTTATTGCTAAGTACATGCCTACAAGGGAACCACAGTTGAGTCGCAGCACTTACGAATTGGTTCTAAACGACTTCCTAGAGTCAAATCACGAAGTAAGATCTGTTGAATTCTTCTCAAATATACATGATTTACAATTCTATGTTACAGTTTGACATTTTGCAGCAACTCCATTTGAATGTAAGAACAGTAACGCTATTAATGATCCCTAATCCAGTGCCTCAATGCTTTATGTGGTACCTTTTTGCCTCCTGGATTTTGAGAATTTGTAGCCTTTCGGGATTCGTTGTCTTATCAACTCCAGATTGATTTGCAAAGCCCTTGTAAAAGTCAAGAATCCCATATCCCACGAGTGAGAAGTAGAGGAGGTGCTTATTTCCTTTGGTTTAGGCCCTTGAGATGGCGGTGGACGAATCCCAAGGTCCTGGATATGGGGCCAGTGCGTCGCAAAACTTTCCGTTGGCTTCCTGGGGTGTTATGTGTGCCTCAGGTAAAAAAGTATTAATAATACCTTAACATACTTCACCCTATCTTACCTAACCTTACTTCACTTCCCCTCACATTTTTCCTTTATAGTCATAATCATAGATTTATATAGGGCCATTTCAAGAGAAACTCATTAGAGACACACTAACCTTAATCACCCCACTTCACCTTAACCTTAACTGACCTTATCTTGCCTTACCATAACGTACTGTGTCATGTTTAACTGGCTCATGCTTTGTGTCTTAGATGTTCTTCCACTTCATAAGCACATGGCCACCAGATATCTATAACATTGAAGTCATCCTCAATGCCATCTTGGATAAGCTTGATCGAGATCGAAATAACAAACTTCTGCTGGAGTCGTTAGGCTTAATGTGAGTTGTAGAACATTTCTGGTCTGCTTATATTTTATCTCTACTCAAATTTCAGTTGGACTTTCTAGTTTTTTGTGTACTTTAAAAAAATTCCCCCTTAACAAACATTTTGAACAATTATGGCAGTATTGTCAAAAACTGAGAGAACAACAAAACTTAGAAAAGTCTTATGTTGTCTCTTTTTAGCAGGAGTTTATCTTCAGGGGTTAAAATTTGCTCTTTCGCTAACGGAAGGAAACATTTTGTGACTTGTTGGGGCTCAGCATTCTTGCTGATCTTTCATAATAATGTGTTCAAGGTGTTTAAGTTGGCTGGATTTTTTTGTCTTTGTGCTCTTTGATCAAAAAAGATTTAGCAGACTTCGTCATCAACTGCTTCTGGTTCTGTATGGTGGTCTCACTGCCACGTGAGCTTTGATTGATGCCATATTATTATTATTTTTATTATTATTATTATTATTATTATTATTGCCCCAAGGTATTTATTATCTTGAAGTGGCGCTTTATAAGTTTTTGATTACAATTGCTATGACAAGGCATCAATCGATGGTGCTGAGCAGTTGAGCCGTGAAGGACTTGCTCAAGGTCCCTACGTGGTTGCCCTCTCTGGGGAGAAGGCTTGAACCCATACTCTCCGCATTACAAGCTGAGCGCCATAACCAGTTGGCTACCATGTCACACTACCAATCAGCTTAAATAGAAACCTAACCCTTAGAAGTCCTGAGATTAGATTAGATTAGAAAGATTCAGCTTCAGTGTTGACTCCTCTGAGTTGTCAAATAGGTAAAGATTTGCTTAGTTTGTTGTACATTACTTGTATGAGACATGAAGAATAACGCATATGACCTTTAACCCTTTCATTCGTTGTTCTTAGATACACCTATGACAAGAGGTACGACAAGGCACTCTACATTTATGTCCGGTTAGTCATTCTAATTCATTTACTGGTACCTAGTTATCTATTAAAAAATTAATATAGCGCCCATTTGCCGATTTTATTATTTTTGTTGGTATGTTGTGCCATTTTTTTCTGGTTGAAGCAAACATCTTAAATGTTTTAATTAATTTTATTTCAAGCATTTAATTTGTGCGTACAGATTGTTTGTGCTTTTATTTAATTACATTTGAGGGTGCCCAGTAGTCTAATGGTTAGCGGGCTGGACTGTCAGTCAAGAGGTTGGAAGTTGAAATCCCAACCAGAGTCAAAAGATTGTTGCTCCAGTTGCATCCCTCAATGAAACCAGTTATGAAGTGAGTACACTGACCATGCACTGCCTGTGTGAAGATCAGACAGCAAGGGAGAGAAGAAAAATGAAGTCACCCATGGCAGCCTCTTGGGGATTAGCTTAACGGACTGCTGTTTACATTTCTTCTTCAAATATCTTCTTCATGCCTACAATTCCTCGCTCAGTCGATGGACTTATGGTGTGTTGACAAATGCAAATACATTGCTTACTTATATTTCTGTTGTTTTTCTAACAGGCTGCGTCACAGCAACGTCTTTGAATTGATCCATCAGCACAACCTTTTTGATTCCGTCAGTCATCGCATCATCGCTCTGATGGAGTTCGATCCGAACGCAACCGTCAAAATGCTTCTCGACAACATGGACAAAGTTCCCGTCAGTAAACGTTTGTTGCTTTTTTAAGCCGTGTAGATAGTCAAGCTCTTTGAGTGTTGAGTCATGAGCCTTTTGGCACTTTTAGGTCTTGGCAAGTTTTCTCTTAAGTTGAGCTCTGAGAACGTCAGTAATTTTCTGTGGTTTAGTCAGAGCCTTGACAGCTTCTTGGCTTCTTGAGAGACGCTTTTGGAGTTGATTATGATTGAGGACTCGGTGCATACTAAATACGGTAGCCTAAGATAAGGTAAGGTAAAGGTAATCTAAGATAAGGTAAGGTAAAGGTAAGCTAAGGTAAAGGCAAGGTAAAGATGTGCTAAGGTAAGGTAAAGGTAAGATAATCTAAGGTAAAAGTAGGCAAAGTTAAAGGTAAGCCAAGATCATAATGTTGCTGGTTAGCACTGAATCTACCAGACTGTCAGAATCTAAAGGCTGAAAATTGTTGATGTTTTTGATTATTTGCTCTGTTTAGGTGACTAAAGTTGTGCAGCAGTTGGAGCAGCACCCGAAGTATCTTCACACGGTACGTTTCTTTTCTTTCTTGCTGGATTTTTATTGGCTTTGTTTTGTTCTGCCCTTCCATTGTCTTTTTCTGCGATAGGGATTAGGGGAATTTTGCCTGAATGTTTTTAGATATGTTTTGTATTCTGCTTTTTGTGAAACTAGAGGTGTATTTTGAGTTTGGGTCAGTCAGGGTGTGGATTGCTTTCTGCTAATGTCAGTCAGTGAATTAAAGTTGGGTGAAGACTTGTCATGGGACTCTAGCTTTAGACTTCATGTGGTGGAGTTGGTGCAGTTTTTATTTAGTTTTTATTTTATTTTTGGACTAAATTCGTGATTTGTGATTGTTTACAGTGAGTTTTGATCCACTTTGGTGCAACACGCACTTTGTATTTTGGAGCTAAGGAGTGCAGATTTCATCCAATATTACCAAAGTATCAGTAGGGTCTGTAAATGAAATGGTTTTCAAGTCTGGAAGACAGTCAAACAAGCAATTCTGTTGATGGAACAGCAGTGAGTCATTGGATTGCAAAAGAGTTGTAATGTTAATAGTGGAGCACAGTAGCTTGGCTTGTGATGCGGACAGTATGGGTTCGAGCCTCCCCTTAGACGGTTTCTGTGTAGAGATTTTGAGCAAGTCCTTCACTCACAATTGCTTTGTGTCTCAGATTCAGATTTACTGAACTTGCTTGTATAATTAATGCAACGTTAATAATGTTATCTGTGGCTTGTTTTAGTATCTGGACCAACTGTTTCACAAGGACCCAAACCTCGGCAAAGACTACCATGGCCTTCAGGTCAGACTGTACGCGGAATTTGATCGGCCAAAACTGCTTCCGTTTCTCAAGGCGAGCAACTACTGTTCGCTGCAACAAGCTCTCAAGGAATGCGAGGAAAGAAGCTTCCACCCAGAAAGGATTTTCCTCCTTGGTAGTTTGTTGGACAGTTTTTGTGTCATAGTTTATATCTTCATTTCTTGCTTTTATAATATGCAGAGCCTTCGTTGAGTAAAATGAGAAATTGGTTGCAAAGAGCCGTAATATGCAGAATGGTGTTTGCTTAGTGAGAAATTGGTTGAAATGATGGATTAACTGATTTTATAAATTGATGAAATGCTTATTGCATTGCTATGCAGTAAGACTGTATAGTAAGAAGTCTGATTTAATTCTTTTGCTATCATTATTTGGTGAATAAAGTTACATACAATAGTTCAGTCAATTTTATACCAATCAAATGTCATAACTTTTACTTTACTGATGCAGTGTGCATCAGTCAGTCAGTGATTGTAATTAGTAAATTCCAATGTGCCGTTGTCTAACGCACAAGGCGTCAACCGTTGGCACACCAAAGCTAAGCTGCAATTGGGTCAATATCCAGAAGGCCAGAAATTTCCAGACAGCTGGATATAGGCAGATTGTAGCCTAGGATTGCAGGAAGTGATTGGATTGTGTGTGCGTTTAAAGTCTAGATTCCTCTGTTTATTTAGATTCGTATCTGATGATTGTTTAGATCGAATGGGCAACACAAAGCAAGCGTTGCAGCTGATTACAACCGAGTTGAAAGACGTTAACAAAGCGATCGAGTTTTGTAAAGAGCACGACGATCAAGAGCTCTGGGAGGATCTCATCAACTATTCCACCGAGAAACCATGTAAGCTGGTCTGAATTTTGCATAGGTTTCATATTTTAAGGACCCTGTGGTGTTGCTCTCTCTGGCAGCATCACTCTTGGGATTTATGTGTATCCAATTAGATGCTTTAGGTGTACCCTCCCACCCATGCCAGTTCAGTAAATGCTTCAAAATGGATTCTGGGATTCCAACCCGGACCTCTGATAAAGATTACGACATTCCCACAGACTCCATAGTTGGCAGGGGTTTGGGCTTTTTGGCATTCTTGATTCCAGACCCTCTAAATTTTCATCCAGGTGCTGGGCCAATGGCTAAAAAAGCTGCCGATGCCAGGAACAGAGAGGCAGTATTTTATAATTTAAGTTGCTACAGAAGGACAATTAATTCATTAATTAAGAGTCAAGAAGTATCATTTTTTTCAAACAATTCCGTCCACTTGAGAGGACTTTATTTCAACAGAAACTTGGCTGCATATTTTGGACGTCTAGCCTCTTCTCACCTGGCGTCTGACTAACCCTAACCCTCAGATTTGTATTTCTTTGTGGCTTTGCAAGCGTTAAAAATCTTCATAATAATGGTTTGTAATAATGCATTATTGTTACCAGTAAATGCTTACGTTTCACTTACATTAGTTTGTAAATTATTCTATCAAGTAAATCATTAATTATCTGTTTGCTCAGCTTTCATTTCCGGCTTATTGAACAACATTGGAACGCATGTTGATCCGATAATTCTCATTCAGAAGATACGCCAGGGACTGGAAATTCCGGGTCTGAGAAATTCTTTGGTGAAGATCCTTCAAGACTATTATCTTCAGGTAAAGGACTGTCAATTTGGCAACGATAGTTGCTTTGAAAATGTTCGCTTGCTTGCTGCTTTTGAAACAGAAGGTGTGTTTCAACACACCGTGATTTAGGCATTTGTAAAGTTGAACTCTAAACCTTGAAAACAGTTGTATTATAGAAACCTTACAAGTGACTGCTTTGAAATCTTCCAAAAGCCACAGTTTCTACCAACGATGCTTGTTGTTATTTTTAATCCTTGATCAACGCTATGATTTGTTTTGGCCGATTAGATTTCCTTGAGAGAGGGATGTAAGAAGATCTTGGTCGCTGATTGTTTCCATCTTCTTTCACGGCTCATAAAACTGCAAAAGAAAGGAATACATGTCGAAGGTAGTGACTCCTAGAATTGCAGTGGGAATGGATTTAGACCAAATTAGTCCAACTAATTATGAATTAAATGCATCATTTCAATGAGAAATATGATCAACTCATGAGAGATAGGCCTAATTATAAATAGTTATTAGTGCTGCTATTCTTTAAATAGGAATTATTAAAATGTGCATTTAGTAATTCTTTTAATAAGATTTGAAACTTGTATAATAATAGATATAACTAGTGATCAGTAATAGATATAGTTTAATACATTGTAATAAAATTTTGACATTGTTTGTTGTAGAATCTCAAACTTGTTTGGTTTGCCATGAGAGAATCATTTTCCCCAGTAAGCTTTCCATCTGTGTTTCTATTTATTTCTATATTACAATTTGTTGGAGCTGAGGAAGAGTGGAGTTTAGTTACTGTGGGATTATTAGACAAAAGAAGTCATGCTTGCTGTAAAATGATTTGTATGACCAATCACCAGATGGCTACACTGGCCGCTGACATCGACCCATCTTATCTCACAACTTAACTAAATATTTAAGATCTTCTGTGAAGTAAAGTTTTTAATAGTAATCTTGCATTTGTAGATGTGAAATTTGCGACCACGGTTCTAGTGTACTATTGCCATCACACATTCCACGAAGATTGCCTTCCAGCCGGAAAAAGTGTGAGTCTGTCAGTTTTTTGGTATCTTGGAAGAGTCCTAGCGACAACCGTGAACTGTGAAATTTTAGTTTTTATTCTCCCATTACATTTCAGTGATATTACCCAGACTTATTTTGTATTTTAAAATTGTTTTGAGCCACCAATCAAGAAACTCCTTTAGCACCATTTTAATAGCGCTTAATTGCTTGCAGTAAAACTCTAGTAACCCATTTGTGGGGAATGGTAGCAGACTGGTTAGAGCTTGTAATCCGGAGAGTACGGGTTCAGGCCTCCCCTGAAGTGGATACTCTGCAGCAACTTCTAGCAAATTCTCGTGCTCACAGTTGCTTGGTGCCATCGATTGACGCCTTGTCATTAGATAGTGGCGCTTAATAAATGCAGAAATGATGCTAATAGGAACAATTTAAAACCTGTGCAGGGTCTATTAGTTTTTGAATGATTATGAGAAACGGACTTTCCGTGAGCTAAAGAAAGAATTTCATTTTCAAGCTTGAGTGCAGTCATTCCACTTTTGGTTTGTTCTTCTTTGTTCTGATGATATTTAAAAAGATAGGTCTTGAGTCGTGAATTGAACTTGTCCAGAGATGGTAATTCTTCACATGGTGAGGAAAACTGTTCATGCGTTCGGTCCAGCGACGGAGAAGGAACGCTTGAAGAACCTCATGGACCCGTGGATCTCTTCTGTTGTTACTGTTCGGTTATTTAATGTTTTTCTGTTTCTGTTACAGAGATTCTGTCCAATCTGCAGCGCTCAGAGACGGGCAACCGGCTCAAAAGACGGTTGATGTGCACGACAAACGCAAAGCACAGAGAGAAAGTCAGTTCGAGTGAAAATACAAGTAATTCGGATTTTCCTCGCCTTGCATTTTACTTTCTTCAGTTTAAAGTCCTTCAGCTTTTACCTGTACTATACTTGGAAATTTCATTTTTGTATACTGTTGGTGATAAAGCTGAATGGGGCATCCATTAAGGACATCCAGAAATCCCATATGCGGACAAATGAGAAATGCAGACAAAAGTGACAGAGTTACATCCGTGTGGACATGTGCATCTAAATTTGGACAGTTATTTCAGTGCAGCCTATGCCTTAAACATAAACTTGACAGCATACAGTCTGTACTGTGTTGGATCTAAGAATAGACCCTTTGTTGGACGTGGCAGTATCAGATTACCTCACCTTGTAGCACAGTTAGCCCTGCAGGATCAACAGGATCTATCAATCTGCACCTTAGTATTCCTCTGGGGTGTGAACGTATGCAAGGGTGTTGGGGAGGGTAATGCGAATGCGAACGGGGGCAGAGAGGGGTCCAACTTTGGTCATTTTTGCAGACGTCCTTTATGGACGACCCATTTTTAATTAGCTTGGTTCTGTTCTGTGAGTTTGGCTGCTTCGTCTCATGTGCTCAGCTGTTTAACTGGAATTGAAAGAAACTTCAGATTGCAACAAATCAACGTGTGTGTTATTTGCTTTGAAAATTCTACTGAGTAAATTCTTCTGCTTGGGTGGACGACTTACCTTTTCTTCCCAGTAAACCTCCCTGGTTTTTAACCCAATTTCGGGCTAGCTTGGTCCTACACGGAGACCTTAAATAGCATGGTATCCATTGGTATGGGCCGCCGTGATGAAGGTTCTCACCCGATGAATTCATTGAAGATGAGCAGAGTCAAGGCCATACAGTCACTATAGAATAAAGTGTACATTCACATTTTCACGAGTCCCTGACAGTGCGTGTCTTCACCTAAACTACTCTGATTGCATAAATCTACAGGTCTTTGAATAGTCTCAGTAGTGGTAAGTAAGCTTTTATAGTAGCTGGGCAAAGTAAGTTATTACATTACTTAAAATCCACTTAAATTGATTACTTTGGCACAGTTTGTCAACATCATCATCAGTATCATCATCAACATCGTCATAGCCATCATCATCACAGTAATTGAAAGTAATAAACATAATGTAACTTCAAGTTGCCTTTATTAAAGCAATCTCCTCTAGAACCTAGTCAGTAAAAACAGTAGCAATAATAATATGATGCATAAAACATTTTCAATTACAAAAAACACAAAGGCAGCTAACAGTTCACTGCCCTTTAAAAATGACAGTTTTCACCCTGTACAAGTCCAAAGTAAGTTTTGTATTGGTGATGCAGTCTAATTTTTATGTACGGTGAGTCAATGGACCTTATCAGATTAACCTGGTGGGATTGGTGTGGTTTCCAGCCCATGCTCAGCAAGAGACACAAAACTCTCACTGCCAATAAAACGACAAAGTATTCTTTACATGGATAATTACATTATTATTAAGTACAGGTTTCTGACTTGGTCCTATAATTTTACGGATAAGAGTTCAGCTGATTTACACACAGGTATAGCATCAGGTGATAGAGAAATTAGACCACCTCTGCCCTTAATTTCAATCAAGCCAAAATCATTTTGGCTAACATCATCTTGTCTCACAGATCGTAGTGAACCAAGGCATAACTCACAAGACAGGTCAGATTCTAATGATCTCACAACAAAACCAGAAATATAAAAAACATTAACAAATTTTGACAAAGGTGCTATACTTGGCAGATAGTCATGGTCAAAACAAACTGAACCAGATTCCTTAACAACATCACTTAGCAGTTTCTGATGAGTTTCATCCAGGCGTCGCTTTAGTGTCCGAGGGCTTGGCATAGAATACAGGTGATTGCATTGTCTCGAGATTGCTTGTTGTAACTGTTGCCAATGGTTCTGTTGAAGGGAGATATAGTAGTCCGGAAACAGCAAGCTTTGGCACATATATCTCTTTTGGAGCTCTGTGTGGCTTACAGTTCTTCTGCAGATGTGACGATAGACTGAAGATGGTTGGAATAGCATCTGTAAATAACACAGTATAAGCTCTGAATGATCATCGTGTTTGACAGATACTTTAGAGCAGCACTTCCCAAACCTTCTCTGTGTCACGGACCGGCAGAAATTTTCCCATTGCAGCAGGATCAGTGTCCAATTTATTAATTATTCTGCTTTCTTGAGCACCTAAAATTTCCTAAATTCCTAAGATACAGTATATTTTAAAATCATGTTAAATCAGTTTTAGCCACTTCTGTGACTCTATTGCCCGTTAAAATGCTAGCCTAACAAGTGTTTTTGTTATGAATTTTAAAAATATAATAGTTCGTTCTAATTTATATGAGAAATATGGCGGAACCATTTCTTCATTATTCTGTTTTCTGAAGATGGTTGTGGACTGGCAACTGAGGGTTCGCGGACAGGCACTGGTTCGCGGACTACCACTTTGGGAAGCGCTGCTTTAGAAACTGGAATTGACCATGTTTCCATGCACGGATATGGACTGAGGGACGCAGGCACAAAACCAAGAGTGGGGGGGGGTCCAGCTGAATCCGCCCACTGGGATATAGATGTAAATGTGACTTCCGAAATTTCTCAGCGCCACTTGAAAGCCGCGTAAAGGAGGCCAACTTATACAGTGGCGTTAAAAGACCCATCGGTTGAAGAGTAGTGTATGAGAAAGATGTGTATTTTATGGGGATAGTCTCAGAAGTAAAGTAAAGTAGTTTCCCATAGCCCACAAGTGAGATGTAGGGGAGGCGTTTATTTAATTTTCTTTAGGCCCTTGAGCCGACAGTGGATGACTTCCAAATTCCCAATATTCTGGACACAGGACCAGCGCATCGCAGGACTTGCCGTTTACCTTCCAGGTAGGTGGCAGCACAGTTTCGAAAGACAATTAGATCAACGCTGGTAACACGACTTCTATACACGTGTTGACCACTCCTTTACATTCCTCCTTTATCCGTCTGTCTGTCGTTGGTTAGGATTAGGCAGGACGCACGTGTGCTGCATGCAGGTGCGAATAGACTTGTTGGCGCCGCTTCTAATTTAGTAAGCTTAGGTTCTCGGTTTGCATGTAATTATCCATCGTTTCATGTCCATCCTACAGCGCACCTGGTCTCAGATTTCGGCGCGAGTCCGCCAAAGCCAGCTACGTTTTGCACCTGCCTACATACACTAATTTTACCGCTCTGTCTCAGCTGGATGACCGCCGATCCGTTTTTAATTGAGGGGGCCACACAAAAACCGAGTCAGGGAGACCAAAAAAGACCCACTGGAAGAAGCGAAATGTATGAGGAAGATGTGTATTTTATGGCGATAGTTCCAGCAATAATGTTTCCCATATCCCACATTGTGAGACGTAGGGGAGGCGCTCATTCCTTTTCCTTAGGCTCTTGAGCTGACAGTGAACGAATCCCAAAATCCTGGACACGGGGGCAGGGCATCGCAGGACTTTGACGTTTACTTTCCAGCTAGGTGGCAGGACAGTTTTGAAAACGTCCATTAGATTAAATCGCGCGCTGGTTACACGAATCGCATACAAGTGTTGACCACTAATTAACAATCTGTATGTCTGTTTTTCTCTGTGTTTGTTCGTCTGTCGTTGGGTCGGATTTGGCAGGTGGCACGTGTGCTAAATGCAGGTGCGAATAGAATTGTTGGCGCCATTTCGAAATTTATTACGTTTTAGTTTTGTGTTTGCATATAAGTATATCTGTTCTAGGCTGCCCATCCCACAGCTCACCTGCTCTCAGATTTCGGTTGCGTTATGGACCTGCTAACTTAAAATAGTTTTGTCGCGCTGGATGCCCGCCGATACCTTTTTAATGGCATAGTGCCAGAACCAGAGGGATATATCGGTGGCGGCTCCAGGTTGTTTGCGTGGGGGCAAGAGCATTTCCAAGGGGCTCCACATTCTCGCAGTCCTCCATGCACGGCTCTGGTATGAGGGGCGCAGACATATAACCATTAGAGATCTTTTGCAATGTCCAACAACAGCACTAACTGTTATCCATTTATGAGAACCATCTTGTCTCAAAGTTTATAGACGGTCAGTGGATGGCTTTTTAAATAGCTGAAGACTAAGACACAATTTTGTATAATTTCATTGCCTAATAGAGTTGTTAAATTGTTTTATCGTTTGAATGGGTGAGTTAAAGTAAGGTAATATAATCGAACGGTTATGTAGCGACTTCTAGTAGCAACGGTTTAATGAATAAAACAGATCATTTTAGCTAAACCAAAATCGATACCAGTATTGATGGAAAGTGGATGAGAATGTTATAGTCAAAATGAGGGGAGTCATTTGTCACAATTGTTAAGGTTTGTTTGAACTGCTCTCAGATATATTATGTGGCATGGTATTCGATTGGCTTGAACGCGAAATTGCTCAGCGCCATCGGTTGATGCACTGTCAATATATTTCGGCGCTGAATAAATGATGTGTTGCATGTGATCTATATATACCCGGTATATAGATACCATATATATATATGTATATATACCCGGTACAGATGAGACTGTGGTCACTAAGGTGGGAAAATACGAACTCAAGTGGCGTTGTGTGATAGTTGAGGCAGAACGTTTGCTGTCTTCATCCCTTGAACTTGTGTGTGGTCAGTGAACCGTGACCCTCGAATTGGCCAACAAGCCACAAGACACACCTGTCTGTTTCAGGCGATTTGCATGCAGTAGGTGGGGCTTGAACTTTATGTGCGTAATGTCAGTCCGAAGCTTGAACGAAGGAGACGGGGAGACGTCTGCGGCTTATTACTTACTGGGCGAATCGATAGAGTCTTCGCTCGGACGGTCTGCAGCGAGCTGAAGAAGAACTCGGGCGATTCGAAGGAGGATTTTTGGTCGACTGGAGAAGCGGTGCCGTGACTGAAGCGACGGAAAGCCTGAGAAGTGAAAAAGCGCTTAACATTCCAAGGCCTTCGTCTTGGTAAGTGTCGATACATATGTATACAAATATCAAAGGGGTGCTATATAAATTGATTATATATATATATAGGCCTAATGCTAATTTCAAGCCCGTTTAAAGAGTATATGTATTTAGAATATGTGCGCTTGCGTGTGCTTAATTGAAATTGAAGAGTCCATGCCCTAGTTGTACACACGGTTTCAAGCGTTTGAATTCTTTTCATAATTAATACGCGTAGATGTTATGTAGATACCGTTGACCTTGACGAGATAATTACGTAGATATACTGTTAACAGTGGGAAGGTTTCTGTATCAAGATAGTTGAATGCTTGACGGATATGCTGGAGGCAGATGTGTTATTTAGCGCCTCTTCAGGTTATCCACTCAAAAAGGGGACCTCTTGCAAGAGCCACCCCTGTTATAAACGCATCCGAAAATAGTCATTACAAAATGGTTTTTCATTTACTTATTCATTCACTCAGTTTCAATGTCTTTAAATTTCTGCTTGCTTCCTTGCTTCACAGCCTTTTAATTTTATTTTCCAATATCTGTTTTTGCAAGGCCAAGAAAGCAAATTGTTTATTCACGCATTAATTATTATCATTATCAAGTATTTAGAGTGTAGGCCTATATGCGCTTGTGTGTGCTTAATTGAAGAGTGTATGCCATGCACACTTCATTGTTGTGTAGATACAGTGAAATTGTTTATCCGCCTGAGATATATGGTAAAACTATTGAAAATATTAATTGAAGAGTCTAAGGCAAAGGGTTGCCACATAAATTGAGTATATATGCGCTTGTGTGTGCTTAATTGAAGATTCTAAGGCAATGGGGGTGTTATATAAATTGATAAGCCCAGTGAGTATTTACAGAGTATATATGTGCCTGTATGTGCTTAACTGAAGCATCATTTGGAATATAGGTGTGCATAATTTAAGTCTAAGGCAAAGGGATGCTATATAAATCGATAGATTGCTTGTGTGCTTAATTGAAGCATCTTAGGCAAAGGAGTGCTATATAAAATGAATGTAGTTGGAAGTATATATGCGCTTGTGTTTTTGTGTGCTTAGCAGAAGCGTATAAAGACAAAGGGGTGCTATATAAATTGATAGAATATATGGGCTAGTATGTTTCTGTGTGCTTATTTGAAGAGTCTAAGTCAAAGGGGTGCTTTATAAATTGATAAGCCTAGAGAGTTAATTTCAAGCATGTTTAAGCTTGTCCGTGTGTATTTGTGTGTGATTAACTGAAGCATCTAAGTTTGGAATATAGGTGCGCATAATTTAAGTCTAAGGCAAAGAGGGGTGATTAATAGAGGCCTAGTGTTAATTCAAAGCGCTTGTTCATGTGTATTTAATGTTTATATGCACTTGTGTGGATGCATCTTAGGCAAAGGGGTGCTATATATAATCAAGCCGAAAATAGTCATTGCAAACTGGTTTTCAATAATTTATTCATTCACTCGCTCATTTTTTATTTTATTTTCCGGTCTTGGTTAATTCTACTTTCTAAAAGTATTTTCCTTGATTGCTTGCTGATAAGAGAAGATGTCCTATATGCTAAAATGTGATTGTTTGTTGATATTCTTCATTTCTTTAGGTTTCTGGTTCGGGCGTGCTGACTGCGTGTAACGACCCTGCCAAGCAGCAGAATTTGGTATCGGGCAAGTCCTGGCCATTCTGAACGGATCAAGGGCCTAACAGGATAAAGCAGCATAAACTAAGTAAGTTCCAAGGCCGGAGAGGCTCTCTCTCTCTCTGTCTCTCTCTCTCTGTCTAAGTCTTCATCTCTCTCTCTCTGTCTAAGTCTTGAAAGCCATCGACTGCGACGCAGTCGATGACCTTGAAAGACTTAGTTTATTTTGGCTCGGCTCTCTCTCTCTCTCTCTTTCTCCTCCTCTTCCTCCCTCTCTCCTTGGCACTTTGCCAAGTCTCTCTCTCTCTCTTTCTCCCTCTCTCTCTCTTCCTCTTCCTCCCTCTCTCTTTGGCACTTTGCCAAGGAGAGAGGGAGGGAGAGAGAGAGAGGGAGACTTGGCAAAGTGCCAAGGAGAGAGGGAGGAAGAGGAGGAGAGAGGGAGGAAGAGGAGGAGAAAGAGAGAGAGAGCGGAGCCAAAATAAACTAAGTCTTTCAAGGTCATCGACTGCGTCGCAGTCCATGGCTTTCAAGACTTAGACAGAGAGAGAGAGATGAAGACTTAGACACAGAGAGAGAGAGAGAGACACAGAGAGAGAGAGCCTCTCCGGCCTTGGAACTTATACTTAGTTTATGCTGCTTTATTCCTGTCAGGCAGGTCCTGGACACGACGGGTCTCTCTCACTCCAGCTGAAGATCGTCACTCGTCTCCATGTCCAAACCAATCTAGGTAGACATCAACACAACGCAAACGATTACACATATGACAAACAGCTCTTAACGGGAAAAAAGAAGGGAAAAAAGAAAGGAAGAAAGAGATAAAGCAAGCACACAGGCTAGCAGCTCTGTCTCTCTCACATATGTGAAAAACAGCACACAGCATACATACACAAGAAAGAGACACACAGAGATAGACACTTTCAAACCCAATGACTACTAGGCTCGGACTGATGGCGAGAGCAAGCACTTAGGCACAGGCAAGCAAGCGTGGGAAGGAATGAAGATCTAAACTAAACGATACCTTACAAGAGCACCAATCTAGAAACAATTACACATTTCCCCGTGGAAATAACACGCTGAATTTCTAAGAAATCTACTCTTGACATTAAGCGAATACAATTCAACATGCGTGAAAGGATCCACTGAATGATATGTCAGTGTGGTGGCGCATATGGAATTCACTGAAAATCTGATTCCTCCGTACAAAATGGCGAGCGATGAAAGAATTCAGACAAAACTAGAAGCTGGATTGCTAAAAACCATATGCCATCTGGCGAATGCAATTTAACTAGAATCATTAAGATCATTTATCATGATTCTTTCACCGCTCGCCATTTTGTGCGAATTTTCTGAGGAGAGAGAGCTGCATTGATGCCTATGAAGAAGATCCGGAAGAAGAGTATGGGAGGGAAAAAATCTACGCTTACCGTAACTGCGTTCTGGCGACTGTCCTGTGAGAAGAGGATGAGGAACAGTGGCTACTAGGAACAGTGGAAACTCCAGCTGAAGATCATCACCTGACTTCTCCGACTGCAAACCAATCTAGATAGACATCAACATAAAACAAGTTACTACACATGCATATAGCCCTTTTCAATGACAAACAGCACAAAGACAATTATGAGTAATGTTTGCCTCACCATATGTACAGCTCATAATAAGGCTGACAAAGAGTTTCTCCGTGGAAATCAAATTTTCTGATATTCAGAGTCAAATAATTTTACAAACGAGATCCTCAGTTTCTAAAAAAGTTACTAACATTTAACGAATACAATTTAACATGCGTAAAATGATCCACTGAATGAAGGATATTTCACATCGGCTCAAAAACTACGCGAAAACCAATAAATTGTTTCTAGTGTGACCGTGCAAATGGAATTTCCTGAAAATTTCATTCCTTCGTACAAAATGGCGAGCGATGAAAAAATCTATGAAACATTAGAAGCTGGACTGCTAAAATCAGCTGCCATCTGGCGAATGCAATTTATCTAGAAGAATTAATGTATTAGCTAGACGGCAGAAGAACATTTATCTATCCAGCTTCGCGTACACATATTAATGATTCTTTCATCGTACGCCATTTTGTGCGAATTTATTCATGTATCGAAATTTCAGGAAAATTGATTTCAGAGTGAGAGAGAGAGACACGAGTGACTGGCTCAAATACTACGTTTAAAACGATCAGCCACCGTACAGTAATTCTAATTCAGGCTAGCAACGTATTCAATAGCAATGAAATCGTAATCCCAAGATTTCTACAGTACCAATGCAAGCAAGCACGCACAGGCTAGCAATAAAATCAGTAGCAGATCAAAAGCAAGGAAGCACGCTGGCTAGCAGCGAAATCAGTAGCAACGCAAGCAAGCATGCAGCCTAGCAATGAAATCAGAAGAAATGTAAGCACCCAGGCTAGCAGTGAAATCAGTGGCAACGCAAGCAAGTACACAGGCTAGCAATGAAATCAGTAGAAATGCAAGCAAGCACGCAGGCCAACAATGAAATCAGTAGAAATGCAAGCAAGCACGCTTGTTATTTCAGTTGAAGGACTTAGTTTATTTCCTCTCTCCTCTCTCTCTCTCTCTCTCTCTCTCTCTCTCTCTCTCTCTCTCTCTCTCTCTCTCCCCCACATTCCCCACGTATGTGAAAAACAGCACACAGCATACATACGCAAGAAAGAGACACACAGAAATAGACAATTTCTAACCAATGATTACTAGGCTCGACTCGCGCTCTCTTTCTGACCCTTGGACTGATGGTGAGAGCAAGCACTTAGGCACAGGCAAGCAAGCTTGGGAAGGAATGAAGATCTAAACTAAACGATACCTTACAAGAGCACCAATCTAGGTAGACATCAACATAACGCAAACAATTACACATTTCGCCGTGGAAATAACAAGCTGAATTTCTAAAAAAAATCTACTCTGACATTAAGCGAATACAATTCAACATGCGTGAAAGGATCCACTGAATGATATGTCACAGAGGCCAGAAAATTGTTTCCAGTGTGGTGGCGCATATGGAATTTCCTGAAAATCTGATTTCTCCGTACAAAATGGCGAGCGATGAAAGAATTCAGACAAAACTAGAAGCTGGATTGCTAAAAACCATATGCCATCTGGCGAATGCAATTTAACTAGAATCATTAAGATCATTTATCATGATTCTTTCACCGCTCGTCATTTTGTGCGAATTTTCTGAGGAGAGAGAGAGCTGCATTGATGCCTATGAGGAAGATCCGGAAGAAGAAGGAGTTGGGGACGAAAAAATATCTACGCTTACCGTAGCTGCGTTCTGGCGACTGTCCTGTGAGAAGAGGATGAAGAACAGTGGCTAATACGAACAGTGGAAACTCCACTTGAAGATCACCTGACTTCTCCGGATGCAAACCAATCTAGACAGACATCAACAAAAAGCAAGTTACTACACATTCACATAGCCCCTTTCAATGACAAACAGCACAAAGTCTAAGTATGAGTAATGTTTGCCTCACCATATATGTAGTTTCACCGTGGAAATCTAATTTTTCTGATATTCACAGTCCTCCATAATTTTAAGAATGAGATCCTCAATTTCAAAAAAATTTACGACATTTAGCGAATACAATTTAACATGCGTAAAAGGATCCACTGAATGAAGGATATTTCACATCGGCTCAAAAACTACGCGAAAACCAATAAACTCTTTCTAGTGTGGCCGTGCAAATGGAATTTCCTGAAAATTTCATTCCTTCGTACAAAATGGCGAGCGATGAAAAAATCTATAAAACATTAGAAGCTGGACTGCTAAAATCAACTGCCATCTGGCGAATGCAATTTAACTAGAAGAATAAATGTATTAGCTACACGGCAGAAGAACATTTATCAACCAAGCTTCGCGTACACATATTAATGATTCTTTCATCGCACGCCATTTTGGGGCGAATTTATTCATCTGTCGAAATTTCAGGAAAATTGATTTCAGAGCGAGAGTGAGAGACACGAGTGACTGGCTAAATATTACGTTCAAAACGATAAGCCACCGTCCCATTGAAGTAGAGTAATTCTAATTCAGGCTAGCAATGAAATCAATAGCAATGAAATCGTAATTGCAAGATTTCTACAGGCTAGCAATGAAATCAGTAGCAGATCAAAAGCAAGGAAGCACGCTGGTTAGCAATGAAATCAGTGGCAATGCAAGCAAGCATGTTGGCAATCAAAGAAGGCATGTAGGATAGCAATGCAAGCAAGCACGCAGGCTACAATGGAATCAGTAGTAATGCAAGCATGCATGCCGGCTAGCAATGAAATCAGTAGCAATGCAAGCAACATGCAGGCTAGTAATGAAATCATTCCACCGTGGAAATCTAATTTCCTGATATTCACAGTTCTCCATAATTTTGCAAACGAGATGCTCAATTTCTAAAAAATCTACTGATATTTAGCGAATACAATTTAACATGCGTTAAAGGGTCCACTGAATGAAGGATGTTTCACATCTGCTCAAACACTACGCGAAAACCAATCGCCCACCGTCATTTTGAAGTAATTTTTCAATTAAAACTTTTTTTGTCACTGGGCCCAGAAAATAATAAACTGTTTCTAGTGTGGCCGTGCAAATGGAATTTCCTGAGAATTTCATTCCTTCGTACAAAATGGCGAGCGATGAAAAAATCCATAAAACATTAGAAGCTAGACTGCTAAAAATCACCTGCCATCTAGCGAATGCAATTTAACTTTTATTGTATTCACTAGATGGCACATCATTTATCAATCTAGCTTCGTATATATATACACATATAATTATGATTCTTTCATCGCTCGCCATTTTGTGCGAATTTATTAGGTATCGGGAGAGAGCGAGCGAACTGCATTGATGCCCATGAAGAAAAACAAGCAGCAGAAGAAGAACACGAACAAGGAATGATGAAGAATTAAGAATTACAAGAAAAACGACAATTAGAACAGGAAGAAAAACAAGAAGAACTAGAGGCAGAAGAAGCAGAAGAAAAAGAAGGCGACGATTAAGAGAAGTTGGGGAGGAATGAAGATCTACTATGGTAAGTGACGCTTACCGTGGTTGAATTCTGGCGACTGTCCTGTCAGAAGAGGATGAGGAACAGTAACCACAACAAATGGAAACTCCAGCTGAAGATCATCACCCGACTTCACCGCAGCAGTGACAACGTCAGTAGCCTCGTCTTGCCTTCAGAAAGGAAGAAGAGTACGTTACCGGAAACGAGTTGAAGACGTCATCAGGCGAACTGGAGCTCCACGAGCATGACTCTACAGGAACGAATCAAACGTAATTAGACAGACAGACAGACAGATAGATTTCACTGACTCACTAACTCGGTGACCGACTGACTCATGCACTCATCACTTACTCAATCACCGAGACTTGTAGAAAAAGCAGAGTGAGTGCCTCGAACCCTTAACGCCAAAGTCTCTCTCTCTCTCTCTCTCTCTCTCTCTCTCTCTCTCTCTCTCTCTCTCTCTATCTTCTCTATCTATCTCTCTCTCTCTCTCTTTCTCCTTGGAACTTAGAAGTTCCAAGGCCGGAGAGAGAGAGAGAAAGAGGGAGAGAGAGAGAGAGAGGGAGAGAGAGAGGGAGAAAGGCAGAGAGGGAGAAAGAGATAGAGAGAGGGAGAAAGAGGGAGAGAGGAAGAGAGAGAGAGAGAGAGGGAGAAAGAGAGAGAGAGGGAGAAAGAGAGAGAGAGAGAGAGCCGAGCCGCAATAAACTAAGTCTTTCAAGGTCATCGACTGCGTCGCAGTCGATGGCTTTGAAGACTTAGACAGAGAGAGAGAGAGAGAGCCTCTCCGGCCTTGGAACTTAGTTTATGCTGCTTTATCTTGTTAGGTCCTGGACACGGGTCTCTTACTCCAGCTGAAGATCGTCACTTGTCTCCATATCCAAACCAGTCTAGGTAGACAACGATTACAGATATGACACAGAGAGAGAAAGCATGAATGCAGGCTAGCAATGAAATCGGTAGCAATGCAATCAAGCAGTCAGTAGCAATGCAAGTAACATGCAGGCTAGCAATGAAATCAGTAGCAATGCTCTCTCTATCTCTCTCTTTCTCTCTCTCCTCTCTCTCTCTCTCTCTCTCTCTCTCTCTCTCTCTCTCTCTCTCTCTCTCTCTCTCTCTCTCTGACCCTTGGACTGATGGTGAGAGCAAGCACTTAGGCACAGGCAAGCAAGCTTGGGAAGGAATGAAGATCTAAACTAAGCGATACCTTACAAGAGCACCAATCTAGGTAGACATCAACATAACGCAAACAATTACACATTTCGCCGTGGAAATAACACGCTGAATTTCTAAAAAAAAATCTACTCTGACATTAAGCGAATACAATTCAACATGCGTAAAAGGATCCACTGATCACAGGGGCCAGAAAATTGTTTCTAGTGTGGTGGCGCATATGAAATTTCCTGAAAATCTGATTCCTCCGTACAAAATGGCGAGCGATGAAAGAATTCAGACAAAACATAGAAGCTGGATTGCTTAAAACCATATGCCATCTGGCGAATGCAATTTAACTAGAAAAATTAAAATATTAGCTACACGCCAGAAGAACATTTATCAATCCAACTTCGCGTACACATATTAATGATTCTTTCATCGCACGCTATTTTGGGCGAATTTATTCATGTATCGAAATTTCAGGAAAATTGATTTAAGAGTGAGAGACACACGAGTGACTGGCTCAAATACTATGTTCAAAACGATCAGCCACCGTCTCATTGAAGTACAGTAATTCTAATTCAGGCTAGCAACGAAATCAATAGCAATGAAATCGTAATCGTAATTCCAAGATTTCTATAGTAATCGTAATCGTAAACCCAAGATTTCTACAGCGCCCAACGAAAGCTGCGCCGCGGCGACCAGCTTATTCACAGGCACTCAGTCAAAACAAAATCGATAGGCAAAAGGGTTCGGTTCCGGGTCAAGATCCAAGAGTCAGGCAGAAAGACAGCGTGGCAGCTACGGTGGGTGATGTTTGGGGCTGGAGAGCAGAGGCAGATAAGAGGAAAAAGGGTTGTAGCGATGCAAGCAAGCACGCACAGGCTAGCAATGAAATCAATAGCAGATCAAAAGCAAGGAAGCACGCTGGCTAGCAGCGAAATCAGTAGCAATGCAAGCAAGCATGCACAGGCTAGCAATTAAATCAGTAGCAATGCAAGCAAGCACGCAGCCTAGCAATGAAATCAGAAGAAATGTAAGCACCCAGGCTAGCAGTGAAATCAATGGCAACTCAAGCAAGTACACAGGCTAGCAATGAAATCAGTAGAAACACAGGCAAGCACGCAGGCCAACAATGAAATCAGTAGCAATGCAAGCAAGCAAGCACGCAGGCTAGCAATAAAATCAGTAGCAATGCAAGCATGCATGCAGGCTAGGAATGAAATCAGTAGCAATGCAAGCAACATGCAGACTAGTAATGAAATCATTTCACCGTGGAAATCTATTTTTCTGATATTCAGAGTCCTTCATAATTTTGCAAACGAGATGCTCAATTTCTAAAAAATCTACTGACATTTAGCGAATACAATTTAACATGCGTTAAAGGATCCACTGAATGAAGGATATTTCACATCGGCTCAAACACTACGTGAAAACCAATCGCCCACCGTCATTCTGAAGTAATTTTTGAATTAAACGTTCCTTGTCACTGGGCCCAGAAAATAATAAACTGTTTCTAGTGTGGCCGTGCAAATGGAATTTCCTGAGAATTTCATTCCTTCGTACAAAATGGCGAGCGATGAAAAAATCCATAATACATTAGAAACTGGACTGTTAAAAACCACCTGCCATCCAACGAATGTAATTTAGCTAGAAGTGTTATTGTATTCGCTAGATGGCACATCATTTATCAATCCAGCTTCGCATATATATAATAATGATTCTTTCATCGCTCGCCATTTTGTGCGAATTTATTGAGTATCGGGAGAAAGCGAGCGAGCGAGCTGCATTGATGCCTATGAAGAAAAACAAGCACAACAAGAACATGAACAATGATTGAAGAAGAATTAAGAATGTGAAGAAAAACAACAACAATTAGAACAGGAAGAAAAAACAAGAAGAACTAGAAGCAGAAGAAGCAGAAGGAGACGAAAAAGAAGATGATGATTAAGAAGATTTGGGGAGAAATGAAGATCTACTATGGTAAGTGACGCTTACCGTAGCTGAGTTCTGGCGACTGTCCTGTCAGAAGAGGACGAGGAACAGTAGCCACAACAAATGGAAACTCCAGCCGATGATCATCACCCGACTTCACCGCAGCAGTGAAAACGTCAGTTGCCTCGTCTTCAGACAGGAAGAAGAGTACGTTACCGGAAATGAGTTGATGACGTCATCCAGCGAACTGGAGCTCCACGAGCATGACTCTGCAGGAACGAATTGAACGTAATTAGATATATAGACAGACAGAGAGACAGGCAAACAGACAGGAAGACAGGCAGACAGAGAGACAAGACAGACAGATTTCACTGACTCACTCACGTAACTCAGTGACTGACTGACTCATGCACTCATAAATTACTCAATCATTGAGACTTGTATAAACAGCAAAGTGAGTGCCTCGAACCCTTAACACCAAAGTCTTATACTGGCATCACTGCCCACTTATCAAACCGATGCCAGGTTCCGACGTCAGTCACGGTCCGCAGGTTTCGCTCGGGTGGTTTGCATGTGGCTCTGCTTGGTCTGGGAATCCATGGGATACAAAGCTACGTCACGCCTGACCTCGTTTACACGTAATGCCATCTATCTAACTCTGCTCCTAACAGAGCAACGATTAGTTAATTGTTTCTGTTCTTGTCTCACTCTCTCTCTCTCCATTTCCCTTAATTCCAATCATTTCTTCTTTTCTTCGCTTTTCTTCATTTTTTTCCTCTTTCTTTTGTTTGCTCTCTAAATCAATCTTCAAAATTTTCAACTCTTCTTTTTTCTTCCTATTCTTATCTCTTCCTCTTCTTTCTTTGTTTATTAGATTACATCTCTTCATTCTCATCATTTTTGTTTTCTCCTTTTTCCATCTCATTTTTCTTAAACTTCTTCCTCCTCTTTCTCTTCCCCCCTCCCCCTCTTCCTCTTCTGACTATTTTAAAATCAGATAATGGATTGCTTAGACTCACTAGCATCTTCCAGGTTCTTCCTCTATTGATGCCTGCTCCTCATTCAGCGTTTCTTCTTGTCACGGTTTCTGCTTCTCATCCATTTCATGCTGGAGATGTTGCATGTGATGCTCCTATAAAAAACACCAAACATCTCAAGAAATTATAATCCCAGGTGAATTAAACAGCCTAGAGATAATAGCACTAGTTTTATATGATTAATGATAAAGTCTTCGTTCTGAGGATACAGCATGGCAAGCACAGTGAAGTTAAGCAATGTCAAGCATGGTTAGCACTTGGATGGGAGAAGATCCATTGCAGAACAAGCCACCTATGCCAATCAACCACCATCCTCTGGAGTCGGTATATGGGGAAGGATTCAATTTAGTTTTTTTTTATTATTCATGCATTTATTGAGCAGCGTCTTCTAATAACTAAAATCAATTCTTTAGGCTCGGCAATTATGAGTAAAGGACTTGCTCAAGGACTCTACAGCTTTAAAATGAAAACTTGCCTCTTCAGTTTAGAGCAAGGGATGGTCTCGGTGTGAGTTGCACCAATTGTCCGACTTACCTTACGAATTCTCCAACTCTTGGTGAATTCTTGCAATATCTGCGCTGGTCTTTCACTCAAAACTGAAAACTATTTCCTTTTAATTATTCGAATAAAACGCTTTTCTCAATATCAACTCAAAATCAATCCATATACAAAGGCACTGTGCTGCCCCTTGCGCTCAAACCACAGATCGACGTACAAGTGTCTACATGTTTCAACAGTCGTACCTTGTATAACTCAAGAGGTCTGGAACGAGGAGGAGCGTCGGACCAAACAGCCAGCGCACCACATGTCTGTTTTCAAACGATTTGAATATCGTAGACGAGTCTTGATTGTGTAGTCAGCAAACCGTGACCGTTTTTAACAAGTGTGAAGTGAAACGAAAGAGCGTTCAAACCAATCGGCCAGCTTACTACATCCCTGTTTTCAAACGATTTGTAGATGGGTCATGCGTGGTCAGCGAACCGTGACCGTGTGTAAAAGATGTGGAGAGAAAAGAAGGAGTGCTCAGTCCAATCGGCCAGCGTACCATAAGTTTTCAAACGATTTGCATATCGTAGACGAGTCTTGATTGAGTGTAGTCAGCAAACCGTGACCGTTTTTAACAATTGTGAAGTGAAACGAAAGAGAGTTCAAACCAATCGGCCAGCTTACTACATGCCTGTTTTCAAACGATTTGTAGAAGGGTCATGCGTGGTCAGCGAACCGTGACCGTGTGTAAAAGATGTGGAGCGAAAAGGAGTGCTCAGTCCAATCGGCCAGCGTGCCACAAGTTTTCAAACGATTTGCATATGACAGACGGGTCTTGAACGTGAGTGTGGTCAGTAAACCGTGACCGCGTTTAACAAGTGTGGAGTGAGAAGGAGCGCTTAAACTAATCGGCCATGATAAAGCCAAAAATGGGAGAAATACTATTAAAATTACCCTAAGCATACACGCGCATCCTTATGATACAGTCTAAAGTTCGCCTTCGTGCTATCTTGAGCACATTAAGGCAGCGCTCTCCCTCGCCGGCTGATCTTCTTACCGATAGTTCCGCTGTTATTTAGCTAATATAATAGAAATAAATGCATGAACACAAACTAAAAGATGGACAACTAAATAATTCTACCAACATCTAGGAAATAAATTTTAAAATGCGCAACAACATCCATTATGTAAAGGACATTTGCTTCTCACGTAAGGCCCACATACTACTTTCACACCCTCAGTCACCGTCTCATTGAAGTAATCGTATTAAAAATGTTTTATCTTCAATCTTTTCCATCTTCTACTTTTTATCTTTTATCTTTTCCATCTTCTAGTTCGTGTTTACGTCATTAAGGCATAAGGCCTAACAGATAAAATAATAAATTCTTACCAGTTTCGCCGTGGAAATCGAATTTTCTGATATTCGGACTCCTCAACGAGGTATTAAAAGAACTAGAGGAAGTGCTGCCGTGTGCTGGGCTTACGGCAGCGGAAGTGACGTATCACTAGGCCACCTGTTAGACGGGTCAGCTGTCAACAACGCATCTGCCAAGGCAATTAAGATGTGGAATTTGGCCAAATTTATAACAAAAATATCTGTCTCCAGTCTCACTGAATTTTTTTGTTATTTCTAACTCAAGTATTAGACGCTAATTTTGTGTTTTCGTTACGTAGATGGAATAACTGAGCCTACGTTAACAGGCGCCTCTGTGCGTGAGGATGCCGGTTCATGGACCGATCGTGGCTTTTTCAGAGATTTTAATCTCGGGCTAGCACGGTCCCTACACGGGGACCTTAAATGGCGTGGTACCCTTTTAAACGGGCAGCGGTGATGAAGGATCTCACCCGATAAATTCATTGAAAAATGATCGGGGTCGAGGCCATACGGTCGTTATAGAAAAAGGTGTAAAAGTTAAACTTGGCATGAGTCTTGGGCTCAGACTCTTGTCTTGTTTGAGTAAACTATAACTTTTTTGCAAGGCTACCTGATTTAAATTTCGGGGACCCATCAAAATGGAGTAATCTTGTAACTTGGGGACCATAATTAGGCCTAAAGAATGGACATGGGTAACCCCTTGCTTCCTCTGTAGGCGATGGGATGCGATACTGCTCCATATCACGACGTGAAGTTATGCTATCTATCCGAAGAATTTTGCCTATCGATTTTGTTTTGACTGAGCGCCTGTGAATAAGATGGTCCCCGTGACGCGGCTTTCGTTGGGCGCTGTAGAAATCTCCGGATTACGATTACGATCACTGAGGCTAAGTGTAAACGAGCTAATACTCACGCATGGAAAGTTATTTCTGCCGTTCTTGATTCCAGAGTGGCAACGTTACTGCATCCAAATGCAACACAATTTTTCGTACAAACGTTTAGATTTAGATTTACTTTCTATTTCAGCCATTTAGCACGTTTTTTCTACACTAATACCAACGAAGTAATACAAGAACGCTTTGACTCCGTCTTCTTGCAGGATGGCAGCCCTTTAGCGTCAGCCATATGACCTCCTTCGGGGGCCTGAGTAAAACAGAACGGTACAAGTTTTAAAAAATGAATAAACACCAAGGTATATAACAGAAGGAAGAGCTATGCTAAAACATAGGAGTGCCATTCAAATGGACCCACTTAATTCGGAATTCGATCGACTTCTCCTAATGTATATGATTTTAACTAATATTCCATGTGACACTGGCGACTCAAATACGCGGAACATGTCTCTTTCCGGATCTGCCTGTTGTATCCCACCTGTATTTTTATGTAATATATTTTTATGCTGTTGTTTTTTTTTTGGGAGCAATAAATGAATTGAAAATGAAAAAAATAAACTTCGATTTTGACTTGAAGCGACCATCGATTGCTGCCTTAAGCATTATGATAACGGCGCTATAGAAGTCATTAGATTAGATTAGGTGTTTGGAATGAGCTACAAGACTTTCCACATATTACCTAGATCTGAGTAGGTATGTTAATTAGAAGCTGATTGATGCCTCTTTCAGAACAAGTTTGAAGGCTGCTTTTGTAGACGATGTGAATGAGACCAGTTTGTCACCGAGATCTGAACCTTAATTACTGTCTGCCTTATCTTCACAGCTGGATCGTGTGCTCTCCGCCATTTTAGCTTATCTAATCTTTTATTTCTGTAATTGGGTGTAGCAGCCCACAGCGATATAAAATTTACCGCATATTGTTGCCATCAGTTAAGTTTCTTCTTGATGTTTTCTGCATTTTCGAGAGAAGAATGCAGAAAACTTTCTGTCAAGGCAGTTCACTTGGTGCGTTATTTATAAATAGCTCATTCTTCATTTTATATGATGCACATTATGCAGCACAGAAGTAACCACTTCAGTGTCCATCAACTGAATGCACTCTTCGTTGCCTTTATCATTTGGTCCGTCGGTTTCTCTTGCGCTCCGATGAACTAAAAGAAACGAAACGAGTTCTCTATCTCTGATTTTCTGCTTCTCTCGATGCCTTAATGTGGTCTAATTATACTCACTTTACAAGACACTTCTCCGAACAATGTACGGCCGGCAGATTGCTTTCTCTGATTGAAAGCGTCGCATGATAAAGAATTTCATTTCGTCGACGCGATCGCTTATTGAAATGCGCTTCGCCTTGCCCGGAAGTCGTGCGTCTTGAGCGAAGAATATTATTAACCGAGATACCATCCACCGAATGCAAGGAGTGTTAATGGAACGGAGGCCCACAGCTTTCTCGTTTCTCTGCTCTATATGAGCGCGGCACAATGCCACACTTGGCTACTTTGTCTATACGTATGCACAAATGTATGATGGGACACATAAATAACTATTTAATACATATATGTATATATGTATGCATGTATGTGTGTATATATATATATGTATGCATGTATATATATATATGTGTGATTTACAGACAAAGCTACAGTCCTGAATGTTGCCAGCGAGATTAATAAACAGTGTGATTACAGACAGTATATATATATACGGCATCCCCCTTTCTCGCCTATCAGTCATATAACTCTTGCTTGCCCTTTCTTCTGCCGCATTTCGCTCAACACTGAATACCGTCAGGCCATCCTATCCTGCTTCCCCTTCTGCACCATGCCCTGACCACCATCACCAACCGTTTCCACCATGTTGTCTTCCTGGCCTTGACCCATCGCCTCGCGGATTTTGACCTGGCCCTGATACTGACCAAACAACCTAGCTATCGCGGACTTGAATTGATATAGCGCAGCTGTTTAAACTGGTATCACTGATGCGGCTTATCTATGGCGCTGATAAATTTAGGAATTACAATTACATTTACACTGCTTATGTACACATCAATAAAGGCCTGTAATATATAGCCTATATGTATACGTGTGTGTTTGTATGTATGTATCTGTGTGTATGTATGTATATATGTATGTATGTATGTATCTATGTATATATGTATGTGTGTATATGTATGTATGTATGTAAGTATGTATGTATATGTATGTATGTATGTATTATTTTCTATGTAAGAAGAGCAGAAATCGAGGAATTTTATAAATATATATTCCTGTATATTACACGCAATAGAACATATAGACGGAACATACGTGTAGGCCTATATATGCGAATGACGAAGTGTTGTTGTGGCCTGAGGCTGTACACAGAGCAGCCATAGTTTTCAAAAGCAACTAGTCACGTGTTGCTCCATGGTAATGCATATTTTCTTCTCATTATTAAGGGGCAGAAGAAGGTCCTTTCCATTGATCCTACGGAACAAGTCCTCCCGCGTTGCTGTATGTTTATATATATACATATATATGTATATATATATGTATATATATATATATGTAAGCAGCAACTTGGGATCTTCGCCATGTGTATATATAAAAGGGAAAGTTCAGCTTTCAGTGCATGTGGTCGACTTACTTGCTACAACGTTAAACGTGTATTGGTGTAAGCGGACTTTCCTTTGATCCAAGGTACTCGACGCTCAGATATTGTTGTCCATTGGGACAACTGAGGCTGCAATGCCGACGGGTTATTTGCAGGTGCTCTACAAAAGCCCACATACATAGAAATATATATATATATATGTGTATATTAAATGATATCATATATTAGTTTATGACACCAGCCATATGCATAGGCCTGCCTGCCTACCTACCAACCAACTCCATACATACATACATACATACATAATTAAATGAAATCTAATCTAATCCGACTTCCTATCTACCTCTTTCTGTCTCTTTCTTCCTCTTCTTTCTTTCTTTTCGGTTGCTGGACCTAGATTTTGAAACTCTCCCTGTGTGTGTATGTATGTATGTATGCACGCATGCATGCATGTTTGTATGTATGTATGCACGCATGCATGTATGCATGTATGTATGTATGTATGTATGTATGTATGTATGTATACACGCATGCATGTATGTATGTATGTATGTATGTATGTATGTATGTATGTATGTATGTATGTATGTATGTATGTATGATGTATGTATGTATGTATGTATGTATGTATGTATGTATGTATGTATGTATGTATGTATGTATGTATGTATGTATGAGTATGAATGTATGTATGTATGCACGCATGCATGTATGTATGTTTGTATGTATGTATGCATGCATGTATGTATGTATGCATGCATGTATGTATTTGCGCATATACTTGGAATTGGAATTGTAATGACGACAAATTATACAGCATCGCCAGTAGCAAGCGGCGCTTACAATAAATGGATGATGTAGAAAATCAAATGCTATTACAGCTAACAGTAAACAAATTTTTTGTATGTATGAATGAACGAATGTAAGTGTGTATGCATACGTATTTACATATGTATGTATCTGGTTATTTATATCGCGCCTTTTCGAACCTCCCAGAGACACGAGTGGGTTAATGGGCGATTGAGTATGGGCAGGTGAATGGATGATTGGGGTAAATGAGTGGGGTAGTGGGTGGCAGACGAGAACCAGATGTATCTTGAATCGATGCCAGCGACACGTTCGACAAAAGTCGTCGACTGAATTAGCGCGAGGAACACATCGACCGCATCCGGTTCTAGCGGCGCTCGCAAGACACGGGCGCAGCCGCTGGCTTTGTTTACCGCTACAACGACGACCATTGGCAGGCACTTAACGCGCCGAAGAATAATAGACCAGCCTCCGTTCCCTCCTCTGCGTGGCCCACCTTTTGATAAATGTCGACGCACACGAAGGTGGTGGGGGATAAGCAAGGGAGAATGGGGGAAGAGGAAGGTAGATAGATAGATAGATAGATAGATAGATAGATAGATAGATAGATAGATGAGATAGATAGATAGGTAGATAGTTAGATAGTTAGTTAGATAGATTAGATAGATTAGATAGATTAGATAGATTAGATAGATTAGATAGATTAGATAGATTAGATAGATTAGATAGATTAGATAGATTAGATAGATTAGATAGATTAGATAGATTAGATAGATTAGATAGATTAGATAGATAGATAGATAGATAGATGAGATAGATAGATAGATAGATAGATAGATAGATAGATAGATAGATAGATAGATATAGATAGATAGATAGATAGATAGATAGATAGATAGATAGATAGATAGATAGAAAGATAGATAGATAGATAGATAGATAGATAGATAGATAGATAGATAGATAGATAGATAGATAGATAGATAGATAGATAGATAGATAGATAGATAGATAGATAGATAGATAGATAGATAGATAGATAGATAGATAGATAGATAGATAGATAGATAGATAGATAGATAGATTAGATAGATTAGAAAGATAGATAGATATATAGATAGATTAGATAGATTAGATAGATTAGATAGATTAGATAGATAGATAGATAGATAGATAGATAGATAGATAGATAGATAGATAGATAGATAGATAGATAGATAGATAGATAGATAGATAGATAGATAGATAGATAGATAGATAGATAGATAGATAGATAGATAGATAGATAGATAGATAGATAGATAGATAGATAGATAGATAGATAGATAGATAGATAGATAGATAGATAGATAGATAGATAGATAGATAGATAGATAGATAGATAGATAGATAGATAGATAGATAGATAGATAGATAGATAGATAGATAGATAGATAGATAGATAGATAGATAGATAGATAGATAGATAGATAGATAGATAGATAGATAGATAGATAGATAGATAGATAGATAGATAGATAGATAGATAGATAGATAGATAGATAGATAGATAGATAGATAGATAGATAGATAGATAGATAGATAGATAGATAGATAGATAGATAGATAGATAGATAGATTAGATAGATTAGAAAGATAGATAGATATATAGATAGATTAGATAGATTAGATAGATTAGATAGATTAGATAGATAGATAGATAGATAGATAGATAGACAGACAGATAGATAGACAGACAGATAGATAGATAGATAGATAGATAGATAGATAGACAGATAGACAGATAGATAGACAGAGAGAGACGCAGAGAGAGACGCAGAGAGCGACACAGAGAGAGACACACACAGAGAGAGGGGGACATAAGAAGAGGAAGAAGGAGAGGGAAAGAGAGAGGCAGATAGAGGGAGAGAGAGAGGGACGGAGAGGAGAGATAGGGGAGAGTGGAGACGAAGGAAGAGAGGGAGAGACAGAGAGAGATAGACAGAGAGAGATACAGATAAAGAGAGACAGAGACAGAGAAAGAGATAGAGTAGAAAGAAGAACAGAAAGAAGCAGAGGGAGAGAGGGACGAACGAGGGAGATAGAGGGACGGAGAGGAGAGATAGGGAGAGAGTAGAGATGAAGGAAGAGAGGGAAGGAGAAACGAATGCGCGGGAAAAGGTGACTAAACGAAAGCGCACCTGTACAGCAATCGACGTGTCGCCGAAGTCTTTGCAAAGATATGGAAAGCACGGTTTTTGTCGCCATCTGAATGTGCGAGCACCTGCGCATACAGCGCTCGTCTTAACCGAAGAGATTGTCTGTCTGTCTGTCTGTCTGTCTGTCTGTCTGTCTGTCTGCCTGTCTGGAATTACTAGTATGGGGACTGTGTTTGCTTGTGTGTACCTGAAAATTTATAGAGAGCCGTTTTAAACCTTTCAAACGTGCTGACACTTGGTTAATTGGCAGATCTGAAAGGTGCGACTAAATTTCAAAATACGCCACAGCCTTTTGTATAATTAGACGATTCCTTTTGTTATACGTTGCAAATTACGTCTTGAGTCTTGATGTTCATAGAAAGACTGCCTCGCCCGACGGCATAATTATCCAAGATTCGTGTGATGAAGAGGAGAAGGAAGAAGGAATCCGATCTCCGCCGTCGCTTGCGCAGTGATTAGCTGCGATATGCTTGTTGATGCGTGCGCAGGGAATTCAGATTTTCAGATAAAGATGAGAAGCAGCATCATTAGGGAGAGAGCGACAGGAGAGGGAGATAGAAGGAGGGAAATAGAGAGAGAGAGAAAAGAGAGAAAGAGAAAGAGAGACAGAGAGAGGAAGAAAGAGAAAGAGAGACAGACAGAGACAGACAGAGAGAGAGAGAGAGAGAGAGGAGAGGGAGAGATAGAGATAGAGAGACAGACAGACAGACAGATATATATATAGAGAGATAGATAGATATATATATATCATCATATATATAGAGATATATATATATAGATAGATAGATAGATATATGTATAGAGATAGAGATAGAGAGAGAGATAGAGAGAGAGAGAGAGAGAGAGAGAGAGAGAGAGGAAGAGGGAGATAGGAAGACAGATAGGAAGACAGATAGGAAGACAGATAAGAAAAGAGATAGGAATAGAGATATAGAAAGAGAGAGCCAGGAAGAAGAAGATAGGAAGAGAAATAGGAAGAGAGATATGAATAGGGATAGAAATTGTAATTGTAATTAATAACTTCTGTTGCGCCTGTGTATAATGCACAAGCAATCAACCAATGGCGCACCAAAGCCAAGCCGCAATCAGGTCAATATTCAGAAAGGTCAGTCTACAAGACAGACAGGTTGCCTACGGTGGATAAGCAATTTGGAAAAGGTGTCTTCAGTTGAGAATGAAATGACGCAAATACATCACATATGCACACATATTCATGAATACATACATACGCAAAAACATGCATTTATATCTCCATAAATACATACATACTCGCATAGATACCAGCCACCAAATCGCTCATTCATCAAATGTAGTCATCGAGCCCGAACTCTACTTCATTTGGCGAAAAAAAATCAGAAAAAGTTCTACTAAACTATCAAATACTTGGTATTCCTAAAATTAGTAAATAAATATATTAATTTTAATGAAACTGTTGTAATTGTAATTGTAATCTGACATTTATAAAGCGCCACTTCAAGAATAGACTCATCAGAAGCGCTCCCGACCCGAACCAGTGAGACCACTGGCAAATAATACAGACTTCAGGCGCTTGCGAAACTGTGGAAGAGACAAACTGAGGAATATTAGCCGAAGCTCTCGGGAAAGGCGATTCCAGCTATTGGGTCCAACATAGGCAAAGCTTCTAGACTGCGCTGTAGCAGTGCGCATACGAGGGACAGTCAGAAGTCCAAGGGAGGCCGACCGGAGAGTGCTACGGCCTGGAACCAAGGAGACCGAAATGCAGAAGTCCCTAAGATATGATGGAGCAGAGCCAACAAGACAATTACGCATAAGCGTTAGGATCTTGAACTGGATACGCTGCTGAATGGGAAGCCAGTGTAGAGTGTCCCGTATAAAGGAAGTTATATGGCCATACCTGGGGACGCCTCCAATAAGACGGGCAGAAGCATTGAGAACAGATTGAAGCTTGGAAATATTGGCAAGTGAGAGTCCAGCAAAGATAGCGTTACCAAAGTCCACCCTAGTGCAGATAAGGGCATGAATTAGAGTAGTAACGGCATGAAAGGAGAGGGAGCGGCGGATGGTACGAAGCTGACGAAGATGGTAAAAGCATGAGCGGGAGACACTTTTAACATGATCGGTCAAGGAAAGTTCCCGGTCCAGAACAACTCCAAGATCACGGACTTTGGAACAGAATAGAATGTCCGGAAACCTCTGGCGTAAGGATGATGAATCAATCTTTGCCAGCTGAGCACGACCACCAAGCCAGATGAACTGGGTCTTAGCAGAGTTCAGTCGGAGGCGATTAGAGGACATCCAGAGACCAAGGGCAGATGTTGCGTCAAGAATACTCTCAACCAGAGAGGAAGCCGCTTCCGCTGGGCCATGAACGAAGGCCTGAGTGTCGTCTGCATACTGATGGACAGCAACACCCATAGGAAGGAGAACCCCTGCCAGGTCGGCAGTGTACAGAATGTAGAGGAGAGGGGCCAGAACAGAACCCTGAGGAAGGCCAAAAGGTATAAGGGACCAGGCGGAACGTGTAGGCCCAAAGATAACAGAATGAGAGCGGTCTGAGAGGAAAGACTGAAACCAAAGAAGGGCCGTATCAGTAATGCCAAAAGATTTTTCTAGACGCTCCAAAAGGATAGAGTGATCCACAGTGTCAAAAGCAGCACTAAAATCATAGAGGGCAAGAAGAGTAACATGTCCACGGTCAAAAGCTCCAAAGACGTCAGCCAGGAGACGTGTGATAAGTGATTCAGTAGAGTGGAACTTCTAAATCCGGATTGAAGAGGAGGCATGAGGGAGTTAGAGTCAAGGTAGTCGACCAGTTGGACGGACACACATCTTTCAAGAAGCTAGAGAGGAAGGAAAGGTTAGAGATAGGTCGGTAGTTAGAGATATCATTGGGGTCAAGTTAAAGCCACTCCCTTGAAGAAACAACATTCAAAAATTAGCAGAATGAAGACCAGCTTTTAGCAAACCGCACACTCGTTCCTTTCACTAAACCGCAAACGTCAGAGTGACGTAGCCCACAAGTAGCCCAAAATTCGCGTCAAGTAAGTAATTAAGTAAGTAATGCAATTATTAACACGCCATATGTGCACAATTTTAGGCGCATTCTGAAAACTGTGGACGCATCGGGGTATTCAGCTCATGGTCTCATATTGGTGTATGAAAATTCCATCCTCTTACGTACTGTTTGAGCAAGTTGTGCATTTCAGTCACTAAGCCACAGAACTAAACCGTACATCGATCCGTACACTCATATAACGCATACACTGTGGCTCCATTCCTGTGCACTTGGCTACAACGCGGTTCCCTTATCACGAGAATATTCAGACTGCGTGCTGTCTATGTTACATCCACGCAATCGCCGTCGGATAAAGAGGTCGTCTTCTTCCCCACCGGCTCACTCCACAGATCCCTTTGTTGTTCAATCGATGTTCCCGTTTCTCAGACGACAGACCCATAAAATTCCATTAAAGACGACGCAGAATCAGACGTCGGTCTCTCCTTTATTTAGCGCCAGTATCTGTGTCGTTTGTTTGATTGGCATCGATGCAAAATGCAATCGCTAATGAGATCAAACGACATTCGGTTGGATAATTTAGACGAAGGACAGAAGAACTGACGTATGTCGGGGG
Organism: Norana najaformis; assembly: GCA_964023275.1. Classification (NCBI taxonomy): domain Eukaryota; kingdom Metazoa; phylum Annelida; class Clitellata; order Crassiclitellata; family Hormogastridae; genus Norana; species Norana najaformis. Next base: position 40,759,767 of record OZ029917.1, read on the forward strand.
AAAGCTGGATTATTGAGCGGACGGACGGCGCAAAGGCTGGTCCGACTGTATATCTCCAGCCGCTCATCTTGAGGACCCACAGCGGACGAGGCAGCTGTGCTTAGATTACATTATACGCCCATAAACATATTGATATGTGTATCGGAGGTTGGATCGCTGCGGAGAAACAAGCACGTCCGGACAGACAGAAAGACAGACAGAGATAGAGACAAAAACAGACAGACAGACAGATAGAGACAGAGACAATATAGACAGACAGACAGACAAGCAGACAAGCAGACATACAGATAGATATAGAGACAAAGTTAGACAGGCAGACATAGATATAGACAAAGACAGACAGACAGAAATAGAGACAAGACAGACAGACAGACAAGCAGACAGACAGATAGATGTAGAGACAAAGCTAGACAGACAGACAGACAGACAGACAGAGACGTGGATAAAGAAACGAAATGAGTGACAGACAAGAAACTTAATGCTACAGAATGGAGACAAGAAAACGAGGAAAAAGGACGAAGTAATTTCTGAATGAGAAAAAAGAAAAATAAGTTTAAAATCAGATCCAGTGAAACCACGTAGACCAGTCTGATCTAATCTAATCTAATGACTTCTATGGCGCCACTATATTGATGATGCACAAGCATCAATCGATGGTCGGGTGAATTGAAACGGCGTAGTCAAAGCCCGTAATCCTTTGGGGGAAGCCAAAGGAAGAGCGCCATCGAAGCCCGTAATCCTTTGGGGGAAGCCAAAGGAAGAGCGCCATCGAAGCCCGTAATCCTTTGGGGGAAGCCAAAGGAAGAGCGCCATCGAAGCCATGTCACAAGAGACGTGCAACTCATTCAGAAAATTTCTAACCAGCGCCGGTCGAATCCTCCCAAAAGCCTAATTATTTCACTCTGACTTGAGAGTTTTTAAGACGAGTCTTTATCACTCCTTACGCTGCAAATGATGCCTCAAAAGTGCAATGATATCGGGCTTCAGTGAATACAAGTGGCCAGTGACGGAGTTAGCTATAAACGCCTGGGGGCGGTTACTCCCGCGCCCCTCTTGGTGTTATGCCGACGCCCCTCAGAACAGACCAGTGAACTGCCAGAATGTGGAGCCCCTGGAAATGCCCTAGCCCCTCATGCAAGCAATCCTGAAGCGGCCACTGCAAGTTAAGGGTTTCTCAGATCCGTTAGCTTACAGCACAGACTTATAGCAGCGAAGAGCCGCGTTGTATGATGGGATATGCAGGTGCGCGTTCTTTGTGAGAGACGTACGTGTCAAATCAGTTGACGATGGCCTGTCACGTGGGAGGAATTGACAGACTAAGCACGAATGACAAATGAATATCATCACATCTGTCTTCATCAAACCATCACACGATATGTGTTTAATTTGTTAAATGCGCATGTCGACAAACACATGTATCGGTCTTACTCGCCCACACGAGATATCGCTTTCACGTCATTGTGATTGCCTGCCTGACTGTCTGTCTGTCTGTCTGTCTGTCTTCCTGGGTGTCTGTCTGGCTCTCTGGTTTGAGGTCTCTAAATGATTGCGTTCTTCTATCTGTATCTCTAAAACCCCTTCTTCCTCTTATCTCTCTCTCCGCTGCAATCCGAAACACCACCACCCATAGCTGCTATCCTTCCTCCCTTCCTTCCTTTTTCTTCTTGCTTCCTTGCTTCCTTGCTTCCATTCTTACTTCCTTCCTTCCTTATTTCATTCCTTCATTCATCGATTCAGCTGGTACTTCGTTCATTACTTCATTCAGTCATTGATTCATTCGTTCGTTCGTTCATTCTCTCACCCTATCTCTGTCACACGTGCGTCTGTCCAGTTGCCTATCTGGCTGTCAATATAAATCCCATCCAACCGACGGCACAGAACAGAAACCGTTGCAGCTTCACGAGGCATTATTTAATAAAGAACTGACATTTCGCGATAAGAGAGACACACGACCACAAAACAGACAGACAGACAGACGGACAGACATACAGGCAAGCAGGCAGGCAGACAGACAGAGTTAAAGGCCGACATATGGATAGATGGATAGACAGATGGACCGACAGACTGACGATGAGATAGGAAGAGAGATGGAGAGGCAGACAAACAGACGGACAGACAGAGAGACAGGATCAGGGACGATTAGTAGCGTCCAGCTCTGTCCAGAGATGGCCAGCTTGAGTCCGGCATCAGATTAACCCGTCACTGGCCGATTATGGCTCATTATGGTCGCCGGGTAGATTGCCGCGATATCGGTTGCCATAGAAACGCGGTCGGATGTTGCCATGGCAACGGACTACGTCACGCCTGGCCTCGGTCAATTATCTTCCAGTCTCGTTTGAAGTTTGGAGTTCTTCAAGTGGCCGCCAAATCGAATCTACTGCGCTCGATCTAACGGCTAATCACATTAAGGCAAGTCTGGACAATTTCAGGGCAGCGAGCACCTGCCAACGCTCGGCTGCCAGGCGCACTAAACCAGTATTTGGTCGGCGATTGTGTCTATGACATCCGGGTACTTGAACTAATACGATTACGATCTGTTCCCAGCGCGCATGCGCGACTTGTATGCATGCAATGGCGCACCCAGGCGTTTTGAATGGGTGGGCAAACATTGTCAAATATTCTTCACCGCATGAAAAGCACCGAGTTTGGCAGCTGTGGACACTAAGCGACGCGTCTACAAAACCTCTGGAGAACCGAGTGTCTCTGCTGATAGGCTAACCACGGTCTCGCAAGAAACAGGGAATTTGTAAAACAATTGTTTACTCTTTTAAATTCTTTTTACCACATATTGCTATATATCATCGTAATCGTAATCGCAAACTATACCCCAAAGAAAGCGAAGTCGCGGGAACCAGTTTATTCATAGGCTCTCAGTCAAACAAAATCGATAGGCAGGTAAGATCAGATTCGGTTCAAGGTCAAGATCCAGGGGTCAGGCAGGCAGACAGTCAGACGGCTACGTTGGATGATGTTTGGAATTGAACCGAAAACAGAGCTAAGGGGAAGGGGAAGAAACAGGGTAGGGTTTGTGGAAAAGAAGTGTTTTCACTTTTTGAGTGAAAGACCTGCGCAGATATTGCAATGGTGAAGTGTCTGTTTGTGTGTGTGTTTGTGTGTTTGTGTGTGGGTGTGTTTGTGTGTGTGTGTTTGCGTGTGTGTTTGTGTGTGTGCGAGGTGTGTGTGTGGGGTGTATCCTACTTCAGAAGGCGCAGAAGGTGGCGTGAGACGAATATGATGATAGTTGAATGGACGTGTGTATTTTATTCGTGTGTAATATTAGGTCCTTAATATATTTTTGTGATGGCGACGCTAAGGCTACGCCAGATTATTTAACAAGAAATGCGCCAACAACTGACAAATTGGATTCCTGCGTGTGACGCATGTGATACGCGATTCACAGGAGGAAGAGGAGGAGGAGGAGGAGAAGGAGGAGAAGGAGGAAGAGGGGAGGAGGAGGAGAAGGAGAAGGAAGAGGAGCAGAAGCAGGAACAGGAGCAAGAGGAGGAGCAGAAAGTGGTGATAAAGGAGGAGAAGTCGGAGGAGGACTATCAAGAAGAGAAGGATTATGAATAGGGGAAAGAAGATTAGGAGAAGGAGAAGGAGGAGGAGGAGGAGAAAGAAAAGAAGTAGGAAAAGGTAGACGAGGAGGAGGAGGAGGTGGAAGAGTAGGAGGAAGAGGAAAAGGATGAAGCGGAGAAGGAGGATCACGATGACAATGAGGATGAGGAAGACAAAATTGATGTCGGCTAAAGCAGCATCCCATATATACATATATATACGTGTGTGTGTGTGAGCGTGTGTGTGTATGGATATGCAAGTGTATATATTTATATAAGTCGGTATCCTCCTGCTGATGGTGATGTATTGTTCAAAACTGGTGATTGGAGCAGAAGTTTCGTCAGCGCGGAGACGGGGATGGAGTTGAGCCTTCGTTACAATTCGGAACGTGTTGGGGTTAATTAGGCCAACGAAACCCTTCGCTCCTACCCCACCCCTTTGGGAGAAGAAAGGGCTGTGTACTGAGAGAGAGAGAGAGAGAGACAGACAGACAGACAGACAGACAGGCAGGCAGGCAGACAGAGAGAGAGAGAGGCAAAGCCAACGAGTCATCTGGCGTTTATGGGAAGGAATGGGTCGAAGGTCACTGCCCCCGATGGAACTGGACTCTCCATCTCTTTCTGCGTCATCATCGACTTATAGACATATATCACTCATTGGTTCATTTGTTCATTCATTCCTTTCTTCCTTCCTTCCTTCCTTCCTTCCCTCCTTCCTTCCTACCTCTTCCTTCATTCCTTCTTTCTTTCCTTTCTTCCTTCCTTGATTAATTCATTCAACCATTCATTGGATACATAGTTTGTTACTTCATTCAACCATTTATTAATTTGCTTATTCGTTCATTCGTTGATTAATTCGTTCTTTCATTCTGGTGATTCAAACAGCTCCTCCTAAAGGCATCTGGAAAGAACAGCATCATATAATCTGTGACCCATCCAATTACTAACCTCGCTCAATAGTGCTTAAGTATCTAAGCCAGAGTCTTATCAACAACAACAACAACATCTACATCGCTTACACCTATTGTCAATTCTAATAACTTCTATAGCGCCAGTGTAATAATTCACTCCACAGTCGATGGTGGCTGCCAATTGAAACCGATGGAACAACCAGAGTCGGGACAGAGATCGAGATAAATGTTTATGTGCGAATGATAAAGCTCGTCACGCATGGTGGGAGACATTTCCGACGAGGCGTGGCCACTCATGCGTAGAGAGCTACGGCTGCTGATAAAACCGACAGCGAAACTCTGTAAAAAGTGACGATGTTCATTGAATCAGACGCAGGTCATGTTTTCATCGACGCTCTCATATCACACGATCGAAAATGAACTTTGTCAAACGTAGAACCCAAAACACACAGATGCCTCGACTATATATCGCTCCCGAAATTGCCTTTGACACATCGGTCGGGACAACGTCTGTCTCTTATCATTCATGGACCTATCCAGTGGCGTCAGCTCGGTTTTGAAAATGGGGAGGGCACTGGCGGATGGATACAGAAGGGAATGAGGCAGAGGAGTAATTTTGGTGTAGAAAACGAGAGGTTATAGTGTTCCTCGTAATCTGGGTGAAATGGTAGCGAATTCATATATGAAATAACCGTAGAAAATTAACTTAGAAGAAACTGTTAAACCATGAGATTTTCATAGTTTCTTCAAGGTTCCCGAAATTCCTTGACTTGTTCGTTTCGTAATAGTAATCGTAATCAAAAATTTATAAAGCGCCAATACAAGGTATACTCATCACAGGCGCTCACGGCCCGACGGCCCAGAAACACTGGGGAACAAGCAGGTCTTGAAGCGCTTGCGGAAGAGAGGGGGAGAAAGGGTGAGAAGTTCATGGCGCAGGTCACCACGCAGGCATTTCCAAGACCAATAACGTCGTCCACCCCTCGTTCTAATCTTATCTAATCCAATCTACTTTGCTCTGTTCTATTCAAGTGACTTCTATAGCGCCGTTGTTACATTACACGTGGCATCAGTCTGTGGTTGTTTCAAGTGAAACCGTGCAGTTTGCAAAAAGCAGGAATCTGGTGGGGGAGTCTAGACGAAATTCGTTCAGGGAAATATCAGAAGCAAGACTTCGATGGGTGGATGACGTTATTGACACCATGACGGATCCCTGGAGGGGCTGAGAGACGATGTCACCCTCCCCAGTCGCCGGGACTTAATCGAATTTACCAAATATTGATGGTCTTGCTCGTTCGTTCAAAGAGATCACAGGCGCCTCTCGTCGGCTGAGGGTCAACGCACCTCTCCGCTTAGGGTCACGACCCCGAGACGCCTAAGGTCATGACCCTAGACGATTCGCTCGAAATGTGACAAAAAGCGATTGCGTGTGTTTTCGTGGAAGATATGTCCCCCTGTTTATATGTATGTATGTGTATATATATATATATATATGAATATGTAACAAATAAATCGATAAATCAATTCATTGGAACACACAGTACCAGCTTAACTTGCACAAGTATCACTACTGATATAAGATATCGTATCATCACCAGATACATTCGTCAATGCCAAAAAAAACAGTAATGTAATCTACATTGTAACATGTTACACATACTGTCATTTATGATAAACCCATGAAATTATACATATATTTATATGATATTCTTACATAGAGGATAAAATTTAGTAAGGTATAGTAGGAGCTGTACATAGAAAGATTGTTTCTCTTGTAGCTTTATCGGTCGGTGGGTCGGTCGGTGGGTTGGTCGGTCGGTCATGGTTCGGTCGGTGGGTCGGTCGGTGGGTTGGTCGGCCGTTCGGTCGATGGGTCGGTTGGTCGGTCGGTTGGTCAGTCGGTCGGTCAGTCGGTCGGTCGGTGGGTGGGTCGGTGGGTCGGTCGTTCGGTCGGTCGATGGGTCGGGAGATCGGTAGGTCGGTGGGCCGGTCGGTGGCTCGGTGGGTCCGTAGGTCGGTGGTTGGTCAGTGGGTCTGTCGTTCGGTCGGTCGGTCGGTCTTTCGGTCTTTGGGTCGGTGGGTCGGTTGGTGGATGGGTGGGTCAGTCGGTGAGTCTGTCAGTCAGTCGGTCGGGCGGTCGGTCGGTGTGTATTCTTTTTATATTTCTATTGGTCTAAATACAGAAGACATCGAAAGACCGAACAACCGAACGAACGGCCGAGACATGATGCTTAGCACACTCGCCTCGCAACGATTCGTGGTGAGAGGAGCACGCTGCCGCTGATTATGATGCTACTGTTGCTGCTACTGATGATGATGATGATGACGATGATGATGATTATGATGATGATGATGTGATGTTGTGCTGATTTATCTATACAGGTACTGAAACAGTAACTGAAGCACGGTTATCCAACAGATCTGTAATGAGGTTTAAGTAAGCTGGTTAAGTAACCCGCAAAAATGAATCTTGAGCTGTCTATGCTGAAGGAGATTATCCTAGTGAGTTGGTAAAGTACACGTGTACTTGGGATCAGCCTGAATTTACCTGGCGCTCAATGGCCCCCTTTCTCGTGGCGGATCGTTCACCGTACGACGTCTCAGACAATGACGCCCCGTACAAGTGCCCCAAGAGCTGAAGCTTAGATCCAAATCGAGCATTTCAACCCTGCAATATACGCGTTGACGTCGCGAATACCGAGACAGCGGGTGCGACGCCGCATCAGGACCGGGCGAAAACTGTTCACAGAAATTTTGTGATTGGTTCACGTGACTAGGATGAGAAAATCTTTGTTCCGCACATACCATTTCCTGCCGGCTTCGATCTTCGAAATAAAGTGTTGTCGTAATTAGAACTGCGTAAGTACAAACTCTTTGGCAAGTGCTTGTACATATTATTTATCCACGTCCTAACATGTTGTTTTCTATCAACGGGGTACTTTAAAATTCGTCCGACTATGTTGTTCAAGAGTTGGCAGCGTCGGAACCGTCTTCGCCCGGGAGCCGAATTGGAACCACACCTGCCGCCGCCGACTACTCTGCAGTGGCAGGGCCTGGGTCTGATTTCCTCCCCCGCCTCCTTGAAAGTACAATCATTGATCGGTTGGCACCATCATCAACGCATCGAATCGATTCGATCGCAATCGGAAACAAAGCAAAGGCGTCGGAGCGTGTATGAGCGCCGTGAAAGGAACGGTGCACGGCGGCCTTTATCAGGCGGGTCACACTTGCCTGCCTCCGTCTTCGATCAGGACGTTAGCGCATACGGGACCCACGGTAATTAGAAACATAGCCTACCTCTAGACATTGATCTATGGGTAGACGCCGAACAAGGCAGGCTTAACAGTCGATGCAAGATCAGCATTTGTCGCCGTGACATACGATAGCTATTATAGTTAAGGCCGATGCCTATTCTAGGATCTTCGGCGATATTGTAAGCGTTGAGTGTAAAAGGGAAACCACTAGAATGAACATATTTTTAAGATCGACTAAACCGACGAAGTGATTTCGTCTGTTTTTTGCAACATTGTAGCAGTAATTGTAGGCGAAAATTTATTTAGCGCCGCTGCGAAAGATACTCATTAGAAGCGCTCAGTCTTAACTTTGGTCCATATATACGGTACCTCCCTCATCGATGTAATTTTTGGTTCTAGAAGTTCATTCACATTGTAAGTTGCTAAAAATGTAAATATATGTTACATATGCCATTAGAAAAAAAACGGACATATAGCTGGAAACTGCAGATTTAAAAAGAATGTTTTGTTAAAAAGTAGTGTCTCTGTGGTCAGTCAGAAGTCTCGTTCTATGCCAAACTCAACTATGTTAAGTACTTCGCGATTTTGAGAATGAGGCGCCGTCAGTCTTGACAGAACACTAAGTTCATGGGCCAACAAAGTTCTTCATCTGATAATATATTGCCATTTAAATCTATTTATCTTTTGTCTGCGTTGTTATGCAGGCTACATTCATACTACACACACACACCACACACACACACACACCTAAGAATAATACTGTGAATACTAAATAACAATTTCTGCCGTTACGCTAGCATTAAATTTTCGAAACAAAGTTGTTTCGCTCAAAGAAAACTCTTTATAGATGAAAGCCGCTAGTTTCAATCAAACACGGATATGGATTTATGGCCGGCTATTTTGCAAAGCAACTAACCGTGAAATGTCTAAACTTGCGCTACAACATGTCCGCGCACGACAGCAGCCGGCGTTTAGATCTCGGTAGATTTATAGTCTTCGGGAAAATTGCCGTCTTCTGATGGAGGTTTAATGGCCGCCACTGTCTGCTCATACTCATAGGGTTTGCCGTCTGAGTTAGGATTTTCGGTGAACGATATATCGTGACCGGCATGACATTTTCTGATCCAGGTCTCTCGATCTATGGCTATTTATAAATAAAGGATTTACGAAATGACATTCAGTCGTCCATAATTGAAATTTGCAGTCGTCTTTCATGTATAAAACGCTTTTCACGATGTCGCTCGCGTCCGTCTGTGTTTACAAGTTTTGCTCGCGTACCCTGAGCGAATAAAAATGTGGACTGGGAGGTAAAGTGGTCTTTGTGGTCTACCACTGAATCCAATTTACCTAGATGTGCTTTTAAGTCCATATAGGCTACGGTTTGCGAAATCACACAGACGCCGGAAATGTTATTACGGTGTGAAAAGTAACACTGCGCGTCAACAGAATGTAAGGCAGTGATGCGGCCAGGAAAGACACACACACACAGTGTTTGGTAATAAAGAACAGCAGCTGTTGCTTATCGCCAGACATTCGTGTCCTGCACAATGACAGCCACACTCTGAATGCTAGATGTATGTATGCATGTATCTAATCTTTTATATAGCGCATTTTAAGAACCTCTCAAAAGCGCTGTGAACATGGCTGCCCAGTTAGTTTAAACAAGTAAGTCTTGACTAACGAAGAGAATGTTTAGATGATGTGCCGGCCACACGTGTGTGTCTATTAAGAATTAGAATAAGAAAATTGAAAAATATCAGAAGAAGAAGTAGAAGTAGAAGAAGTAAAAGAAGAATATATACAAGTTGAAAAATAAGATAAAGATATGCCTACGTGACATGTGTCCGCTGCACAGACCTGTATGAAAGAAGAGGACTGATACCGTAACAACTCACCGCCCTATTATGGAAATTCGCCGCCTTCGTTTGCCGTCGGTTTCCTTCGTCATCTTCAACCGAATACGATCTCGTGATTGGCATCTTGTTCCTCGTTCTTCCTCTCCTAAACATCCGCCAACAACTCCGCTGGATTTTAAGACATCACTGACCTCTGCGCCTGAAGGAAGGAAGGAAGGAAGGAAGAAAGGAGGGACGGACAGAGGGAGGTAGGGAGGGAGGGAGGGAGGGAGGGACGGACGGACGGACGGACGGACGGACGGAGGAAAGGAAGGAAGGAAGGCAGGAAGGAAGGAACAAAGGAAGGAAGGAAGGCAGGAAGGAAGGAAGGAAAGAAGGAAGGAAGGAAGGATACGGAGATAGGCGGAGAATAAATACATATATACATAAATAAGGGCTGAGGATTGAGGAATCAGAGGAAGCGGAGGTGGCCTAATTCTTCGTGTGATAATTCAAGCGGAAGTCATTCGACAGCTAATGACGACATCCGTCTATGTATACATGCGCCTAATCGGCCATGAGACGGAAAATTGTTCGACTAAGTCGCCGAAATCGACGCCATCAAAGCCAACATCTGCAGCCAGGAGGAAGACGAAGAAGAAGAAGACGACGATGAAGAGGATGAGCTAAGGATGGCAGGAAACAATCAGGGCGGAAGGAGAGGCGGTCGTGTGCGAAGGCCGAGGCACGTGCAGTGGAAATGTATCCATGCGCCCCGTAACGAAGGACGAGGAGAGTGCGTTGGACAGAAATTGTTGATTGGAGGAACAGAGACTCAAATTACCGACTGAAGCAGATCGGTCTTAGAAGGAGGAACTGCGGAAGCAATACAGCTTCAGACATTTGGAGCTGCTGCTGCTGCTGCTGCTGCTGCTATAAAGAGAATCCTCTTCTCTCTATGGCTCTGCTTTCCTCTCCTCTCTCCATCCACTCCTCCGCCATCTTCATCCTCTCCCCTCCTCATCCATTCTTGATCCTCGACATTTTTTGCATCTACTTTCCTGTCCTCTCGACACTGATTTTGACTCCTCTGCTCTGCTCAGCTTTGCGCTAGTTTCTTCTTCTCTCGACTCCTCTATTCTCCACCTTTCTCCTCTCTTCTTCTCTCCTCTATACTCCTATCCTCTCTCTTATATCGTCTTCTATCTCGTCCTCTCTTCTCCCATCTTCTCCTCTCCTCCCCCCTCCTCTCTCCTCCTTTCTTCTACTCCCTTCTCCTCTCCTCTCCTCCCTTCTCCTCTCCCCTTCTCTCCTCTCATCTTATTTCACTCTTACTACGAGATTTAGCTACGCTGTCCTTGCGATGACACGATCGTGCGGACTGACCTTCTGGATATCGACCTGCTTGTGGCTTGGTTTTGGTGTGCCATTGGTTGATGCCTTGTGCATTAGACACTGGCGCATTAGAAGTTGCTAATTATTATTATTACTATTATCTATTCACATGCCCTTAACGTAATGTATCAGGCGAAAGTTCACTAAGTTCCTTGTAAGGCGGCTTTTGTGCTCAGCGTCCTAGTAACCGCAAATCGGCGCTATATAAAAAAAAGCCATTATCATCCATTAGGATCCGTAATTCTGCTGACCCCAGTCAGTTTCGCTTAGCGGCTTTCGTGGTCTCCGCAAGAACAAGATGGAGACAATTAGGGTGCCGCTGTACAAAGCCTTTGTCCCCTCTGTCTGTCTGTCTGTCTGTCTGTCTGTCTGTCTGTTTTTCTCCCTCCCTCTCTTTTTGTCTCATTCTCTCTGACTGTGTCTCTCTGTCTGTCTTTCTCCCATCCTCCCTCTCTGTCTTATTATTTCTGCATTTATTAAGCGTCACTATCTAATGACTATGGATCAATCGATGGCGCCGAGCAGTTGTGAGTAAAGGACTTGCTCAAGGTCTCTACACAGTAACCGTCTCAGAGGATGAGGCTCGTCGCTCTTACCAACTGGCTATACAGTGCTCCACGGTTATATAATTTTGTGTGTGTATGTGTGAATAAATTCATCTATATATATATATATATATATATATATATATATATATATATATACCTACAAACACACATGAGCACATACGTAAACAGTTCTGCCTAGAGGGGTATAACGAAAGTCTTTTGACACGGCAGCCTTTCGCTTTGAACTCAGATTCCGAGCTTTGCCGCGAGCGACAGGAATCCGCTTTCTTGAGACAGCGGTCGCCCTATACCTTTGAAAACACATCGAGCATTGAGCTGGCGCTGGTCATAGAACAGGTGCCCGGTTGCCTAGCAACCAGAAGACGCTCATGTTTTCACCGGAACCGAATCTTTAATCTTCTCAGCATCGACGGTCGACGGTTAAAATAGCGAGAAGTTATTAAATGTTTTATAAGGCTATTTTTATTCGAAAATGCGCATAAAATTGGACGCATTCAGTGGCTATTTTAAGAAATCATATCAAAGCGTAGTGTATGTAGATTTGCAATCTTTTCTAAAGATTTTAATAATTTGTAAGAAATGTCTGAAACTTGTGTTTCATCTGAGCACACTGACCATCCCTTCACCCCTTGCAATCTCTGCGCAGGGTTTGAACTCAAAACTGAAGCCTCCTCTTCCGCAGATCATATCCTCGTTCCTCTTCTTCCCCTTATCCGTCCTGCAGATCCACTTCCAAACACCATCTACTCTATCAACTGCCTGCCTGCCCCTGCCTGACACTTGGATTTTGGCCTGGTACCGAACCCTTCTTGCCTATCGATTTTGTTTTGACTGAGCGATTGTGTATAAGCTGGTTCCCACGACTTAGCTTTCGTTGAACGCTGTAGAAATCTCGAGTTTACGATAACGATTACAACCGGAAAGCCCCGCTTCGAGCAAGAAGCCTAACTTGGTTAAAGGCTTGTGATAAAAGTTGATTACTGGTTTTGTATTACGACGCCGATATTGCTCTTCGTTTGCAACAAACTTTTATGTTCTCATACTCTTCTCGAGATGGCGCTAACGTTACATTTTGTTTTTTCTAAAAGGATCACGGACCACGCATGCGCCTAGAGCGATATTAACAGATACTTACAATTCCTATTGGAACCGATGCAGTTGTCCGCCCCTTTTGCTGTGCGTTATAAAACTCATTGACTCAGAGTTTACTGCTTGACTTACTGTTCACTTGACAGCTAATATAATATTCTAATATTCAGGAAATCCAAATTCTTTTCTCACTAGTCCATGTTTGCTGGTTTGCCCGCCCGATAAATCATTTTTCCAGTTCTTTCCAAAGAGCTTTGATCGAGCGATACCGAGGCAGCGAAAATATCGCCACCTATTAACCGCCGAGCGACATAATATACACGCGGAGGAGTTCGGTGTTTGCAGTCGGCCGCTAGGTGGAGGCGGCTACTTCGTAACCCGGATGAAGGATTACAATTCCCGGGTCAATCTGAAGAATAGGCGAGGCTGTGATTGATGGATTGATGGGCGGATGACTTAAACTCGATGGGCGGATGGATGGATGAATGGATGGATGAATGGATGGATGGATGGATGGATGGATGGAAGGGTGGATGGAAGGGTGGATGGATGGATGAATGGATGGGTGGGTGGGTGGGTGGGTGGATGGATGGATGGATGGACGGAGGGATGGATGGATGGATGGATGGATGGGTGGATGGATGGATGGATGGATGGATTGGGTTGGAATAATGAACTCTGTAGCAAATGGTCATAAGGCAGCCTTCAAATGCCGATAAAATCAGTCAAAAAGACAGACAAACAGACAGTCAGGAAGACGTGAGTCAATTACTTTTTACTTAACTTTGCTTTCTGTCACCATGACAACCAAATGAGACTCTCAACTCCCCCACAGCGAATTCGCACATCCTACAACAACCCTCGAGCGATCGTCTGGAACCCTGGAGCCCTATAGAGAGACAGAGAGACAGAGAGACAGAGCAAGAGAGAGAGAGAGAGAGAGGAGGAGAGGTAGAGAGGGGTACAAAGTAAGTAAGTAACGCATTCGTTAACAAGTATTATGTCCATCAGCCGAGCGAGGAATAGTAGGCAAAAAGAGAGACAGATAGATAGAGAAAGATAAAGAGACCGACAGGCAGAGACAGACAGAGAGACACAGACAGACAGGTAGGCAGACAGACGGCCAATGCGATCGCCTTAATTGTCTGCTAAGTGTCGATGGCAGGCAGCGTCGCTTGCGTTGCTGCTAGCGCCGTCAGCAATCACTTCCAGCGCTGCCAGCAAACGCTTCCAGCGCTGGCAGCGATCAGATCCATCGCTTGCAGCGACTGCTTGTGCGTTGCGCGCGCTGCAACGCTTCTTAAAGATTGGCGATTGGACAGAGAAGGCGGCAAACCGCAGACGACAGCGGAACAATAGTCGTCTGCTGGAGAAGGGAAGTCGTCTGCCAAAGTGCGGACCACAAAGAAAGTGGAACCAATGAATACGCTCGGGTAGGTTGAAGCACGTTCCATAGTTGCATTTACGTGTGTAAATGTTTACGATTTATTTACGTTTTTTGTAATGTAATCGCCCTTTTACTGTGCCTCTCTTTCTGTTAAATCTGTAATTTTGTTACTGTAATCGAAGATTTATATAGCGAAAGTTGGACCAACCAGAGCGAAGCTTCTATGCCGCGCTGTTCAACAGAACTAAGGAATCTTCGGCCAGGAATGGATGAAACGGAGATAAATAACCCTCGGCAGAGATACGAAGGAGCACAGTCACGCCAGATTATCACGCACAAGCGGTGGTCTATCGGTAACGCGTTTGGTCAATGATCACGCGGTTGTGGGCTCGATCCATGTCACGATCCTGGGCAAGTTGTTTGCGCACACCGTGCCTTTGTCACCAAGCAGTATAATTTGGTACCGGCGTAGCTGGGAAGTAAACGGCAAGTCCTGCGATGCACTGGCCCCGTGTCCAGGACCTTAGGATTCGTCCATTACCGGTTCAAGGGCCTAAGAAAAGGAAATGAGCGCCTCCCCTACGTCTCACTTGTGGGATATGGGATACTTTACTTTTTATGGTCTAAAACTTATGCAATTCTACCCGCATAAAGCTGGCTCTCTGCCGAAACCTATGTACATCTACCATGAGCCGAGCGGCAGCGTTCAAGATAGACTGCAATTGGTCGATGCTGGAAGTAGTTAGCCCTTCCTTCATAGATAGCATTGCCATCATCAACCCTGGTGAGTATAGGAATGCATGCATCAAGGTCATGGCCGCTTGGGTTGTCAGCGAATCTGGCGAAGATGATAAAAGCGCGTTCGACATACTCTTCCCACATGCTCCTCAGAGAGGTCAGTTTCTGATGTGAGGTCACATGCAAATCACGCACAGTAGAAGAGAAATAGAAAAGCCAGGGTAGCGAGTCTGCTGCAAATTAGGCAGATTGATTTTACAGATGAGAATCGAAAATATGCATTGTTAGAAATTCAGTTAAGGATTGATAGGTCTAAGCGGCGTTCCGTGGGATGTTCGATTGGGTCTGCAGTGCCACGGACGGGGCGTCATCTGCTTGAAAATCACAATCACAGCGATGCTAATTAGCTATAACTTGTTTTTCAACCAAAAACTCCTCCATCCCTACCGTCATCCAGCATTCCATCCATCCATCCTTCCATCCATCCATTCGTCAATCCATCAATCAATCCAACCATCCATCATTCAATCCATCAGTGATTCCATCCATCCATCTGTCATTCATCTACCTAGTATCCATCTGTCTATCCATCTGTATATTTCTACCCATCTCTGTTTCTTTGTCTTTCTGTGTCTGTCAGTCTGTCTCTCTCTTTCTCTCTATCTCTCTATCTATCTATCTATCTCTCTATCTCTTTATCTATCTATCTATATATCTATCTATCTATCTATCTACCTATCTATATATAGATATATATCTCCCCATCTCTCTCTAACATTTGGCTTCGCATGAGAGAAAACCCAATTGCTTCACCTTGCCAGAGGCTCAGGTATAAGACGGCTTAGGTGTAGAATCACAGATGTATTACATCGTCTGTCATAAGCCCACGATCTTTAATTATCTTTGGCGCAAGACGGGGGCCGATCTACCGCCAATCAGTCTCGCTGACCTTAGTGAACGATTGGAAGAAGGCCTCGAATAGCTGGAGCTGGTCGAACTCTTACGCAAGATACAGGAAAACCAATTTCACTGGGACTTGATCCTTTATGCAAACGATGACGGTTATAGTGGTGGTGTTGGTGATGATGATGATGGTGATAGTGATGATGATGATGATTATGGTAGTGATGATGATAGTGATGATGATGATGATGATGTTGATGATGATGGTGATGGTGACAGTGATGATGATGTGATGATGGCGATGATGGTAATAACAATGATGATGATGCTGTTGTTGTTGTTGATGATGAAGATGATAATGATTCTGATGATAGTGATGATGATGGCGGTGGCGGTGGTGGTGGTGATGATGATGATGATGATACTGATGATATTGATGTGTTGATGATAGTGATGATGATGACGACGGCGTCGCATAGTGTTTGACGACAACAATGATGACGTTGCTGTTGTCGATGAAGCTAAGGATGTTGAGAATGATGGTGAGAAGGAGGAGGATGCGTTGGAGAGGCTGCTGCAGCTGACCGAAAGGACGGACTCTCTTCGAGGAATAATCGATGCTCAGTGCTTTGCCACGCAACTTGCCATCTTTAATAAACGAATCGACGCTTTTTTCTGACTAACGTCGAGTGGACTACTGAAGCCCTCGATGGCCACCCTGTCCACCTCGAGGGTCTCTGATGAACCGAGGAGGGGGTAGCACATTAGAAGGGGAGGGGAAGGGAGATGAGGGAGATACGAAGGGGAGATTGGGTAGGGTCTACGCCGGCCATCACTGCCTGGGTGAGATCAAGCCAACGACCGACCTCGCATCAAAACATGTGCATAGATACATACATGTATGCAGACATACATACATACATACATACACACATACATACATACATATGTACATACATACATTCATAAATACATACATACATGCATACATACATGCATACATACATACATTCATACATACATACATTCATACATACATACATACATACATACATACATTCATACATACATACATTCATACATACATACATACATACATACATTCATACATACATACATACATTCATACATACATACATACATACATGGTTATGCAGACATAGATAGACATGCATACAAACACAAATATAGACGCAATCACGAATAGAATCAGATATCCTTTGATAGAACAGCTTGAATGTGGGAAAAATATAAAAATATTTTAAAATTATATTATATAATTATATTTTTATATTATAAAATATATTACAAAAATATTGAATATGAAAAACAATGCTGATGTAACCTTCGTTTCTTGGATCGGCTGGATCAAATGCCTCTCATGGAAATTACAACGATTTTGTACAGTTTTTGTACCGTCCATCAGAACCATTTAGATCCGCATAGATCTTACCAGATCCACTTAAATCTCGTTAGATCCACTTAGATCAAAGCAAATCATTTACGGTTTATTTTTCTAAGTCAAAGATCGCTCGTCTATAAAGAGGTTCTTCGCGTGTTGGAAGCGACAATGAAAATCACTGTTGCAAATTTATAACAAAAAATCTAGCAATTAGTATTAGTAACTATTCAAACAATAGAGATATATCAGATGCTGAGTAAATAGAAAGACTTTAATAGAACCGAATTAATAAGATACTAACAGAAATCGATGTGTCCGTTTGTGATTAGTATAACCTGAGATTACATAAATTAACTTCATCACACGAAGGAGGGCAAGCGATCACCCGCGACTTCCGTCGACATTCAACGAGTCAGCGGAAGATGTTGTGTCAAGATGGTCTCTTATTTCGTCCAACCATCACCATCATCTTGATGCTGCTGATAATACCAGGGCCAAGAACAGGTAAAGGTAAGTCCAGTTTACTAACAGGTTAAAGAAAATCTGGTCGAAGAACTGGTAAAGGTAAGTCCGGTCCAAGAACAGGCAATGGTAAGGCCAGCTTTCTTGGCTAATCTATGTAAACAAACCGCTTTATGGAACTTACCTAATCAACCTCTACTCAAATGACCAACTAATCTAATCTAATCTAAAGACTTCTGTAGCACCGTTATCATAATGTCCAAGGCATCAGTCGACGGTCGCTTCAGGTCAAAATCGAATCCAAAATCATAATCCATTGAAGAAGCCGGGTCGAATTCCGATAGGTCAGAGAAACCAGAAGCCAGGTTATGATGGGTAGGCAAGTTGGAAGAGATGCGTCTTTAGTTTAGACCCGCATGATATCAAAGTTTTGGCAGAGCGAACTGAAACGGGCAGTGAATTCCAAAGCTTTGGACCAGCTACCGAGAAGCCCCGAGAGCCCAACGCCGTTCCGGTACAGAGCACACCAGGAGTCACCAACTGAATTAACCAACTTAACAAACCTACTTAATTTCCTTAGCAACTAATTACCTCGCTAATTAGATGCTTTCTGAAGAGAAGCAGAGCGTGATGCTTAAGCACGTACTGTATCTGGCCATTTATATGCCGCCTTTTCAACGCCAATCTTCGTCGCCATAAACTGCACTTAGCTTCTTTAGCGATGCCATTCGGCGGTAAGGCATGAACACAACTCCTTGCGTTCAAGCCATAGGTCCGTCGAGTATGGCATAATTTATATCAGCTGCGCCCTTAGTAGTAATCTCTTGAAGCTTTAGACACTATCTTGTGGCCCACGTGCTCAACGACACACTGTCTAGTGATAGAGCACAGTCAACGTGGCCTATACACAGACATTATTTAAGTACGCATAGAAACTGCTTTCTGGTGGCAAGACATGTCTTTTTAAGATATATTATGACTGATTTTGAACTCTTTTACAGAGCCCTTTTCTCTTGCTTCGGTCGTGCTAATGTGCTATATAAATTCTCTTATAATAATAATAATAATAATTTTTATTATTATTATTATTATTATTATTACGTCTGAGTTTTACTACACTAGTCTCTGGTCCTAGCAGACGATAATTTAAGACTGTGCACGCTTACGCTTTTATGCATGCATTTATGCATAGGACTATTTTTATAGCGCGTTTACACGTACAAGCGCGCTAGAGGTTGTGATAAACTCGGCCACCAAGCGACGAAGACAGCGGAAACAAATCGTCTGCTATTTTTATGCTTCCGGACTTGCGTTTAGCAGACGTCATCCTTTGAGGCTGTCTTGCGGCAGGCGATCGAAATAAATTCAGACCAATTTCTACAATTAACCATTCAACGCCACCTAATCCAATCGCTCATACGCAAACCAGTAGCGCCATCTATGCGCCGACGACAAGATGGCGGAAGTGCTCATTATACAGGTAAACATGGCCGTCTGTCCTATTATCGCCCATCTGACCGCCCGATTATCGCCCATCTGACGACGCCATAAATCTTGCGGCGTTAAGACGCTGCCCTTTCGGGGGAAAATCCGCTACAGCGGGGCTTTGCAAATCCGTCAGGGCGGCTCAGCGGGGCACCTGTCAAGGCGAATGGCGCTCGTTCCGTAGGAGCTGCACCGATAATTCACTGGGGTGGGAGTCTTCGCACTCGCGGGTGGAAAGGGGCGACCACTTCTTGCTCCTGGATTCACTCTCACCCCTACACCGCAGCACAGAAATCGACGAATAGATCTCTTTGTCTCCCTGTGCATCTGTGTGTGTGTCTGTCTGTCTGTCTGTCTCTGTCTCTCTCATCTCTTAAGCCTCGGCCTGCTTAGTTTTAAACAACAGTGGGGAGAGGTAGAGAAACGCTGCAAGGCGAGCGCTCAACCAATCGGATATCGTGACCCACATACAAGCCGAGCGCTCTAGCCAATCGGCTACCGTGACCCACATACAAACTGAGCGATCTAACCAATCGGCTACCGTGACCCACATACAAACCGAGCGCTCTAACCAATCGGCTACCATAACCCACATACAAACCGAGCACTCTAACCAATCGGCTACCGTATCACGTGTCTGTATATGTGTGTTGTATATATTGGTTTGTTGGGTATTTGCCATTAAACATTTCGTATATCGCATCCGTACGATCTAAAAATTCTGCTAATATACTACTGTACCTAAGGTACTTGCCTATAAAATGGAAAAAGGAAATTAACGAAAATAGAAGGAACAAGAAAAATAAAATGAAAGAAAACAATAGGATATAAAATCAATAGTTTCGTCAGAATTGTTACACCGAGTTGGCTGAGCTCCGTCGAAATGATTTAATTAGAGTTGAGAAATAATTAATTATTCATGAAGAGTTGAGCTATATTTAGATATGCCTATTGTGTAGCTGCCTGAGGTTCACGCGCGTGTTCGCTTGAGGTGTCACGCAAAAGAATCTGAACACAGATAATTTTAGGCAAATGAAGAGACACACTTAGGCATAGATAGAGAGGCACTTAGGCAGATAAAGAGAGACACACAGAAAAACAAAGAGGGAAAAGACAGACAGACAGACAAACAGTCAGACATAAGGGCAGACAAAACGAAACACAACTGCAGTCAATGAGCTACACACAGACAGACAAAGAGAGACAGACGACAAGCAGAGGCAGTCATTGAGAAACGCTTAGGGAGATAAGGGCAAACATTTAGCCGAACAAACAGTGACACAGAGGCAGACAAAGAAGCAGACGGTGATCAATTTCGACGCGATGAACGATGGGATTGGTTATCGATGTTACGTTCGCTGTGTAATCGAGAATCTTTGATGCATCGCGGCTGCAGCATCTGATGAGGAGGACGAGGAGGAAGTTGCAGAGACGAAGACATCCGATCTCAGCCTCAGCAACTTAAGCCACATCAGCATCACGAAGGATGCTCGATGACCAGGAGAAGGAAAAGGACGCAGGACGATGCATTTTCGCAATCGATCACATTCAAACACCAACAGTTGCAGTCAAACTCCAAATCTCTCTCTGTCTATGTCTCTCTGTCTCTGTCTATGTCTCTCTCTCTCTGTCTCTCTCTGACCCTGTCTCTTTGTCTCCGTCTGTCTCTGTCTCGCTCCGTCTGTCTCTGTCTTACTCCGTTTGTCTCTGTCTCGCTGCCTCCGTCTTTGTCCCTCTCCGTCAGTCTCTGTCACTCAGAAATGGGATAAACGGTATCTGTCTGTCTGTCTGTCTGTCTGTCTGTCGTCTGCCTAACTATAGCAGAAGGTACATTCTGAAGTAGTAAGATAAGGGTTGGTTCGTCCTTGTTTGGGAGGTGAAGTTAAACGCTTCCTTATCTTACTACTTTCTGAACATCCGATCTTAATGGTTCTCCTTTTTACAAAAAGCCGCAGAGCGTTTAATGGCCGCCTGAGTCACCTGCGCTGGGCTTTTTGACCGACTATAAATTGACACGTGCTTTCACGCATGAACGATTTCAAGTCAAGTCTACACCAACCAAAACCAACCCAATGCAAAGCGATCCAATCCAATCGAATCTAAAACCCAACCAAATCCATTCCAACCTTATCCAAACTAATCTAGAGATTTATAGAGCGCCGTCATCGCAAAGCGTCAATCGATGGTCGCTTCAAATGACGGCTCGTTGTCAGAAACTGACATCCTTTGGTCGAAATCCAATATATCAGCGAAACCATAGTAATATGTCTATGTAATGATCATAAGGATCGAGATCGATAGTCGGGACGTCCTTCTTGATCATCACTTCGATCCACGATAAATCCTCCTTCTCCTCCTGCTCGTCCTCCTTCTCCTCCTCCTCTTCATTCTCTTCTGGTTCTTTCTTTCAAAGACACCAGAAACCAACGTCGATAATAAATTGCTCTGTTTACACAGATCAATTCTTCTCTTCCACTTAGCATATGATCCTCTCTCGCTCTCCCAAGTATAGTCGTACCACCTGTCTGTCTGTCTGACTGTCTGTCTGTCTGACTGTCTGTCTGTCCGTCTGTTTGTCTGCCCGTCTGTCTGTCTGACTGTCTGTCCGTCTGCCTGTCTGTCTGTGTCTGTCTGTCTCGTAGGCTTCCTATTATAGTTCATCCCATTCACGTCGACATCATAAGATTCTGTCTCTTCATTAGCAGCTTCATTTTAACCACTACGCTTCATTAGCTCTAAATATGCATCAAAATATCATGTATACACAAACACATATGCTATATGTAGACGTATATATATGCATATATATTTGTATATTTTATGTGCTGTATATGTGGAGTCGTAATTCTTTTGTTGACTGAGTTAATCCCATCCTTCAATCCATCGTTTTCTTTAGGATCCCTAAATGGATCGGTTACGCTTTCATTACTGATCAAAAAATAGCTAATATGGGCTTCTGTCCACACGCACACACACACGCACACACACATGCACACACACATGCACACACATGCACACACATGCACACAAACAAATACACATGCATACACACAAAAACATACACACACACATAATAAATATATATTTCATAAATATATGAAATATATTTATAACTATATCAATATATATATATATATATTTCATTAATATTTCGTACATAAAAAGCTGCTTTATTTTCATTTCCTTTATTGTTTATCGTCTGTCTGATTTCCTTCGTCTTATTGTCAATTAATTCCTTTTGTCTGTACTGCGTTTTTATCTCTTTACAATTTCTCAAATGCAATTTATTATCGTTCATCAACTGGATTTATATCTAATAATCTTCAAAACTTCTCTCTGCTTTCGCAAATGGATTTCCTATGATTATAACCATCCGTCTCTTAAAGCCAGTGTCTAAAAACACCAGTGACTGATGTAAGCATGAAAAGTTGACCGACGTCAATTGTCTGCTCGTAAAGCACAATTACTGTGGCCTACACTGATGTCTGGAAACTGCAAACATTAGCGCATATCCAGAAGAGTGATTCATAATTTTACTGGTAATACATTGGAGTTACTATATGTACACGTGGCCAACAGCTAGATACTATTGTGGCCTCTTCGAGCAATCAGATACAACTGTAGTCTTGTGGCAAGCGATAAGTGAATGTGCTCTCGATCAGTGGATACGGTGACTCTTGTTGGCCCTCGTTGCAGAACAATGTCGGGTTCTTGAGCGTTCTCGATAGCTGATCCAAAGCTTTGGAATTCACTGCCCGTTTCAGTTCGCTCTGCCAATTCTTTCATGTCATTCAAGTCTAAACTTAAGACGCATCTCTTCCAACTTGCTTACCCATTATAGCCTGGCTTCTGGTTTCTCTTACCTATCGGAATTCGACCCGGATTCTCCGACGGATTATGATTTTGGATTGCGATTTTGACTTGAGGCAACCATCAACTGATGCCTTGGACTAATATTATGATAACGGTGCTAGAGAAGACTTTAGATTAGATTAGAGATGACACCAGATGGCATATTTCTGCGAACCACACTATTCTCTGTTTTAATGTCTGACTTAAGGCTACACACGGGCAGTGTACGTGTTTTATTATCAGACAATCAGTGTTTATGAAAGGTACTTAATAGGCGCTATATTAAATGTCTAGATACATACATACCGTCGTGTCTACAAGAATATTGTCTACAGCAGAATATTGCAGAATATTGACTACAGCAGTGTCTGATGCTTTCAGACACACACGCGCATGTGCAGCGGAGGCGTTCTCAACGCCAAACAGCGTCATAGTTTGACGGGATTTAAATTTCTAATTAGATTCGTATTGTCAGGAGGATATCTTCTCTTTTAGATGGAACTCTGTGTTTTATATACAAAGGCTTGAAACTCGGAAGACATGTTCTTCACACCCTGACTGCAATTGCAAGCGTTGCAGGCGCTGGCCCCAAGCGACACGAGCCGCCATATTGATTTTGGGATACAACGGCCATACTGACTTTGAGATGCGACGGTATCGCGTATGGAAAATACTGTTTCAAATTTTTCCTGTAGGGAATTGACTGGACAAAAAGTTAGAAAGATAATTGAAAAGGGCTGATCCAGCGAGAAGTTACTAGTAAGAAATATATTTTGGGCGGCCATTTGCAATATGGCGGCTCTTAGCGCTTATAACCAATAACTACAAAGCTTAAAATTACAGGAAGAGCATGGAACATTGGTTAAAGCGTACCTCGAGGCACCTCTGAGCGCGAGGATGCCGGTTCGCAAACCGATAAAGAGATTTTAATCTCAGGCTAGCACGGTCCGTACTCGGGGTCCTTTTGGCATGACGTCCATTCAAACGGGCAGCGGTGGTGAAGGATATCACCAATGATTATTTTCTTGAAAAACAAACGGGGTCGAGGCCTTGCGGTAGCTGTATTAAAAAGTGTACTTTTACATCTAAAGTTACAGGGAGTGGAAAGTTCTACAAAGTTTATTGTTCTCCGAGTTCCTTTGATATTTGAGTGGGCATGCCCACCATTTGATAGCGTGGTTTGGATCGGGCAAATATATAATAATTAAATTCATTTTATCTCGTAAGCTCGAGATTTCTACAGCGCCCCACGAAATGTAAGTCGAGGAAATTAGCTTATTCACAGGCGCTCAGTCAAAACAAAATCGATAGACAGGAACGGTTCGGTTCCAGGTCCAGATCCAAGAGTCAGGCAGGTTGGCAGGAAGGCAGACGGCTATGGTGGATTTTGATTGGAAGTGAACCGGAAAGTGAGATAAAGGGAAGAGGAAGAATCAGGATAGGATTTGTGAAGGAGGAATGTTTTCATTCATTAGCTAGAACGGCCATTGTTCCGATGGAATCACTGCTCGTCTATAAACTCACACGTAAGCCGTAAGCACGAACACACACAAATACACACACATACGCACATACATACACATCCCCACCCACACATACACACAGATACACATGCACACATACACACACATGCACGCACATACATACACAAACACACATACACACGCTTCAATGCACGTGCGTTGCAGGTGTTCTGCCCGTCTCCCAGCGCCTTGATCTTGGGCTGGATGGGGGGTTGGCCAGCCCCCTCTCGTTGTCCATATTACCTTCGTTGCCTCGGGCCAACAATTTTCATTAGTGTCTAATGATGATTGCGGCCCAGCGCACCCCCCTCACCTCAAGCAGCCAAGATGCGGACCGGACGCCGTCGCCAAAATTTACGACCTCGTTATACTTTCTCCCCAGCGTCGTCGACGTCGGCGGCGAAATCTGATGATCGGCGAACGGCGGGTGGGAGGTTTGAAGGGCCCGGAGGAGGGAATTGGGTTTTTGGAGGGCCTGGAAGAAGAGTTAGGTTTTTTGGCCTGGAGCAGGGTTTTGGTTTTTGAAAGGCTTGGAGGAAGGGTTAGGTTTTGGCCTGGAACAGGGATTAGGTTTCTGGAGGCCCTGGAGAAAGGATAAGATTTTTGGCCTGGATGAGGATTTAGGATTTTGTAGGGGGTTATGTTTTTAGCCTGGAGGAGGGTTTAGGCTTTGGTTTAGATGAGGGGTTTGCGTTTTTGAAGAACCTGGAGGAAGGGGTTTTTGGTGGTGTGGCTGGCAGTGATGGAGGTTGTTGTCGTTGTTGTTGATGATGATGATGATGATGATGATGATGATGATGATGATGATGATGATGATGATGTATTCCTTGCGATGTAATCAACAGCCGAACGAAATCGATCAGTGTTAATTGTGCAAGAATTGGCGGATGACATGATCGATCTCGACTAATTAGTTTCTTCCTCGGTCGTCGTTAGTTGCAAGAAGACGTCACGTGATACACGTCTGCGAAATGGCCGACGATGGACTAATGTCTCTAGGACATGGAATGTACGGGCAGCGATGGAGGAAACAGACAAGGCTGTTATTATTGTTTCCGCATTTATTAAGCGCCAGTATCTAATGACTAAAATTCGATCGATGGCGCTGAGCAATTGTGAGTGGAGGACTTGCTCAAGGTTCCTACACAGTAACCGTCTCGGGGGAGGAGGATCGAACCTGCGCACTTCATGTTGCAAGGCGAGCGTTTTAACCAATCGGTTACTGTGACCCAAATATATTAGCCAAGCTCTCTAACCAATCGGCTCTCGTGACCCATATACAAGACAATCGCGCTAAACAATCGATTACCGTGACCCATATATTAGCCGACCGCTTTTACCAATCGGCTACCGTGACCCATAACAAGATGATCGCTCTAACCAATCGGCTACGATGACCCACATACAAAACGATCGCTCTAACCAATCGGTTACCATGACCCAAATATTAATCAAGCTCTCTAACCAATCGGCTCTCGTGACCCATATACAAGACAATCGCTCTAAACAATCGATTACAGTCACCCATATATCAGCCGACCGCTCTAACCAATCGGCTACCGTGACCCATATACAAGACGATCGCTCTTATTAATCGGCTACCATGGCAAGAGGATACGGCAAGAGAGTAGATGGAGCAAAGATGCTGCGAAGTATGGAAAAGAAAAGGAAGAGGACCAAGAGAGAGACAGAGAGAGGAGAGAGAGAGAGAGCGAGAGAGAGAAAAAGAGAGGAAGATAGATAGATAGATAGATAGAGAGATAGAGAGTGTGTGTGTCAGAGAGACAGAGAGAGAGACGAGGAGGAAAAGAGAGGGAGGGAGAGAGGGAAGAAGGGTGGGAGGGATGGAGGGAAGGAGGGAGGGAGATGGGAAAATAAAGGAGGAATAATAAGATGGAAACCGAATGCAGATTGGAGACATTGTCATCATGACAGCCTCTGTCTTCCCCGCTGGACCTCCCGTCGACACAAGACGGTCGTAGGTGTAATTGGTCCTCTGGTCAGCACTGACCAGCGCTGGTCATCGAGCCATGGTCAGCCTAATTGCCACCTAGCGGCCAGTTCCTGCAACTACCGTCCGTCCGGACAGAGCAGCTACTTGGCGACACCCCCCTCCAGAGCACTCGAGGGGTCGAGGCTCTGGGTCACCGGGTCACAGCGGAACAATGCTTACGACGTCATTTAATTGACCCCAAAGGGCCAAAGGTCGATGGCATAGGGTCACACAATATGCCGCCTTCGCAATTATCACAACTTAAACACAGGACACGGTAATGGCTCCTCTTTCGCCTTCGTTTTACCGTCATCTCCCAGCAACCGGAATATGTTATTCTTCACATGATATCTCTCCCACCTCTGCATTTCATCAGTCATGAGAGAGACAGAGAGACAGAGAGACAGAGACAGAGAGAGGGACAGAGACAGAGACAGACAGAGACAGAGACTGAGAGAGAAACATAGACAGAGAGACAGAGAGAGACAGAGAGAGACAGAGACAGAGAGTGAGATGGAGAGATGATGCTGATGCTGCTGATGATGTTGATTATTATTATTATTATGATTATGATGATTATGATGATGATCATGACGCTGATGATGAGTATGATGCTGCTGCTGATGATGATGATGACATCGACGAGGACAATGATGATAATGATGACGATGATGATGGTGGTGGTGGTGATGATTATGATGACGACGACTATCCAATCGCGTGTACAATCTTGACCTCTGCATAGCCTCCCACTGACCTTCGACCTGTTCCAATTCTTCGCCCATCACCAGCCAATCAACGCAGGCTTATAAATGCGCTTGCATGACAACGGACATGCCTGACAACGGCATGCACGGCACGGGATCTCACTTGTCACATAAATCACTCGACCGAGCCGGACAGAAATCTTTTCAGACTTCAAGACGAGCGGACGACGGTGGTTCTGTGACCTATCGCCCGTTCCTGTTCAACGGAGCACAACAGTCGCTGAAACCTTAAATATTCCGACACACGCCACTGAATACGAAATGACTTACCGCATTGGGTGCCATCAGATTCAAACAGGGTAATCGTACTGGGTGGTGTAAGATTCGGTTCCGGGTCTGGCTATTTTTCATTAGAGGATTTGAATTGTCAACCGTGGACGGGAATTCATTTGTTGAGCTCGGCGTCTGCGTGAGACTGCTAGTGGGGATCTTCTTCATCTACAAGAGCATCATTCATGCACAGATGAACTTGTTACTTCTTTTAGAACTCTAACATATGTAACATCACTTAGGCTTCCGAAAAAAGGTATTTTTAAATATCTGAGAAGCGCTACAAAAATGCCCCGATACATACGAACATATATGCATACATATATGCAGGCATACGTACATGCATACATACAATCATACAAACAATGCGATGCATAACGATGACGGCTTAAACCCAATTAAAACGCTAGACGTTACTGCACCCGATGCAGTTGTTGCTTTGTAGAGACACGCGTGGAAGTGATGGGATGAATGGTAGGAAGGAAGAAAGGAAGGGAGGAAGGAAGGAAGGAAGGAAATGTAGAGTCTTGGCTTGATGATGGTCTCAGCAACTTAATGATGCTGATCGCAATGAAGCAATGATTTACGATGGAGCCTTGTGCTACATCCGGGGCCTTGACTCTGACGTGTGCGACGTTGAAGTTTTATGCTCTAAATCTGCTGTCTATTTGGATTTCCTCTCTCCTTCCATCCGCTTTCCACTTTCTCCTCCTCCTCTTCCTTCTTCGTCCTCTTCTTCCTCCTTCTCCTCATCCTCTTCTTTGTCTATCTCCTCCTTTTCCACGCCTTCCTCCTATCTATTCTTCTCTTCCTCCTAATCCCTTCCTTATCCTCTTCCTCCTCCTCGCCTTCTCTTCTACCCATCAGTCAGTCCATCAATCAATCCATCCGTCAGTCCATCAATCAATCCATCCGTCAGTCCATCAATCAATCCATCCGTCAGTCCATCAATCAATCCATCCGTCAGTCCATCAATCAATCCATCCGTCAGTCCAT
Source organism: Norana najaformis (assembly GCA_964023275.1). Lineage (NCBI taxonomy): Eukaryota > Metazoa > Annelida > Clitellata > Crassiclitellata > Hormogastridae > Norana > Norana najaformis. The sequence goes on from OZ029917.1 coordinate 40,788,155, forward strand.
CAATCAATCCATCCGTCAGTCCATCAATCAATCCATCCGTCAGTCCATCAATCAATCCATCCGTCAGTCCATCAATCAATCCATCCACTCGTCCTTCCGTCCGTTCTTCCCTCCTTTTCCATTTCCTTTAGTTCCTGTTCCTGCTCTTTATTGCAATATCTCCTTCCTTTCTCTAATTTGTTCCAAATTGCAACTCATCAGACTTCTTCATTCAAACCCCTTCCTCCTCATCTCTTTCTATCATTCTTCCTTTCTTCATTTCTTCCTTTCTCCCTCCGTCTGCTTTCCATTGTATTCCGCCCAACAGACTTGAAGATGCTCTTCCATTGTTACGGCATGTCGACCTCTCCATTGTCCTCGAGTGACCTAACCCACCATCGTGTCGACGTAATCTCATATCCTATTCCTCATCAGATTTAATTTTCCGGCTGACTTCCTGGACCATTCGGTCATCCGTTGACCAGTTGGCCATCCGCTGACCAGTTGGCCATCCGTTGACCAGTTGGTCATCCGTTGACCAGCGGTGTGACATTCAGGGGAACAGAAAGGGGCAACGGGGATACGTCCCCCAAGCAGCCGGTTGCTTGAGCCAAATTCTTGCGCCATCAATAACCGCTGTCGTCTGCTTGTCTTGCGTGGCGGGAATGTTTCTGGCAAATTGCCATAATTAGGCCCATTTGGGGGTGGATGGCGCTAACTGTGCGCAGCAGCGGTGGAAATGAAAGATGGGGATGGAGGAGTGGGGTGGGAAGAGGATGAGAAAGAAGAGGATGTGTTGCAGTTGGAAGAGGGGAAGAGCGGAATTATGCCGGAGGAGGAATTTATGAATAATGTAGGATATCAGAGGATTGGATGGGTATGTATGCATACTTGTATCTATATGTATGTATGTACGTACTTATGTGTGTATATATATATGTATACATATATGTAGGTGGGTATGTGTGCATGTATGTGAGAATATATTTATTATTGATATACGCATGCACATATGTATGCATGCATGTGTTTATGTATGCATCCATGGATGTATGTGTCTATGCACGTAATGTATCTATGCAATTATATAGCGCCTTCAGCAGCCCCTGAAAGTCATTGAAACGTTACTCTGCCTAACAGTCGGATCGATTCGGATTTTCAGCTGAAGCTTGTTTCAAAAGGACGGTTCTTTGCAAGAGATCGCACTAAGTGACATCAGCGTTGAATTCGGTCGCATTAACGAGGCCAAGAAAAACAAGGCCGAGGTCGAGCTCCACGATGCCGAGGCCAAGAAACCACGAGGCAGAGGCCAAGACACCGCGAGGCCAAGAGGCTAAATTTTCTGTCTCCAAATTTTCATAAAACTATACCGTTTGCCTAAAGTGCTCTTCAAGATTGTCCGCATGGACGCAACAACTGTTGAAACAACTCCAAGATTCAGAAAAGATTTGTTTCTTGTCTAGGTTCTCAGCACAGCGGCGAATACTGCGACACGGAGGTCTTCCGAGCAGAATGTCCGGAAGGCGAGGTGATCATTCTAGAAAAGGCCCGCTATGGTCGCATGAAGATCGGGAGGTGCGTTGAAATCAACCTCGGTCACCTCGGATGTTCGACGGATGTCATCCAGACGGCAGACAGACGATGCTCCGGCAAGCGAGTCTGTGAGATCCGCATCCCAGATGCTGAGTTCGAAAGCTTCAGGCCTTGCCTGAAGGAACTCAAGACGTACCTGGAAGCCAGCTACCACTGTGTCCGAGGTATCCGCTGGTCTTGTTATCTACATTGGTTAGCGCGTGCGTCAAGGAGCCGCTGTGTGTGAGGATGCCGGTTCGCGTACCGATAGTGGCTTATTTCAGAGATTTGAATCTCGGGCTAGCACGGTCCCTAGACGGGGACCTTAAATGGCATGGCGCCCATTCAATTGGGTAGCTTTGGTAAAGGATCTCACCCGATTAATTCATTGAAAAATAAGCAGGGTCGAGGCCATACGGTCGCTATAGAACGTCTTCAATTGCATTAAATAGCCGAATTAGTCATTTTATTTCCAATTAAATAATGACTGATTTAGTAGCGCTTAATCGAACGAACTACTTTCTAGCAAAAGATTACTAATTCATAAGCTTTATGACATGCTGAACTAGTAATTTGGTTTTTGCTAAATAACAACTAATTATTAGTTTAGTTTTTCTTAAATGAATTAGTAAATTCTTATTCAATTTCTATACTGAGATACTATTAAGATATCGAGTGAGCTTATGCATGAATGATTTTTAATTGCAGCTATTTGAGGGGAGCTATATATACGGCCACATAGGTACATACAGTATATATATATATATACGATGTGTAGCTAAAAATAGAGATTATTTGTATGCATGACGTTTCTTCGCTTGCAGTTGAAACCGTGACCACGGATTACTGCAAAGTCCACGATCACCTCAACGTGACGTCATTATCGTCCGGTTACATAGCGAGCATCGTGACGTCAGATACGCCACACTGCGACGGCAGCAGTCACCCGTGGGTGATAACAGCCCTCCGGGGTCAACAGGTCAATCTCACCTTGTATGATTTCGCCTTGGACCGGGTGCTCACCCATTCGACTGCCCGTGGGGGTAGCCACACCCAGCTGAGAGGCTCAGCCAATCAGACAACCGTCTCGTCCGCCTCAACCGTCCCCTGCACCCAGTACGGCCTCATTGAAGACAACGGATACGATAAACCGGTTCCTTTATGTAGCGCCAATCGACGAGTTCACGCCATCTATCGGTCGCGAGGAAACGTCGTCAAAATCTGGGCAACAGCGGGATCGGCTCCGACGGATCTAAAGCGATTTGTCATCCACTATTCGGGTTAATAATAATAATAATAATAATAATAATAATAATAATAATAATAATAATAATAATAATAATAATAATAAGCAACTTTTATAGCGCGGGTGTGAAATGCACAATTTACGTCTAAATGACGTATGTTTTATCCTCTTCAGTGATTGGCTAACGTTATACAAACACCGCGATGACGTAATGCATATCAATAGGTGACGTATGCTGTGTCGTGTGCAGTGATTGGCTGTCCGAATCCAGTTGTTCCGGAGAACGTCCGGTTTACAAGAAAAAGTGAGCGGCACGGAATTCTGGGATGCCTCTACACCAGTATGACGTCAGCCATTGAATGCGCCGCAGACAACACGTGGAAAGGACTGAGCGCCATTAACTGCACGCTGCGTACGTCATTTGCCTTTTTACATTACACTACGAGATTATGTAAAGTAATCGGACTGTAATATGTTACTGATCTTTACGGTCGTGCTTACCGAGAGGCAGTTCTTCTTATTCTTGTCTTTCTTGTCCCTGTTCTTCTTGTTCTTGTTCTTCTTGTTCCTATTCTTCTTGTTCTTGTCCTTCTTGTTCTTGTTCTTCTTGTTCTTTTTCTTCTTGTTCTTGTTATTCTTGTTCTTGTTCTTCGCTCTTCCTCTTCATGATCTTCTTTATTTAGAGAGACAGACAGGTAGAAAGGCAGACAGACTGACAGACAGGAAGACAGAAAGACAGACACACACACAGACAGACATACAGACAAAGCGAGCAGGCAACAAAAGAAACTGCACATTTAAGTCCCGGTGACTTTTTTATGGTCGGCCTTTGTTGTTACTTCGTTTGCGAAACGTGGGTGGTCCGCTTTTATGGAAGCTCCCTCCCCCTCTACACAAATTTGAGCTTTTTAATCCTTCCGTTTCCCCTCGAGAGCTTTTAGGTCAAAGACCTGAGCAGAGTCGATCTAATCCGCCTCACCATCATCATCATCATCATCATCGTCGTCGTCGTCTTTAAAAACATCTACCTGTTCGAGAAAAAATATTTGCTTCGAGTTCATATTATTGAACCAATCGTTCATAATTACCTGACGTAAATGAGGCTTTAGCAATTATTACCTGTACAGACAGACAGACAGAGACAGAGAGAGACAGAGAGAGACAGAGAGAGGCAGAGAGAGAGACAGAGAAAGAGACAGACAGAGAGAGACAGACAGAGACAGAGAAAGAGACAGACAGACAGGCACACAAACAGACACACAGACAGACAGACAGAAACATAGACAGACAGACAGGCTGACGGAGAGAGATGCTTTTTGCAGTTGGCAATGTTTCAGATGGTGGCGTTTGAGGCATTGGTCTTTGAGATGGTGTAGTTGCTTTCACGCGTGTGCAGCTGCCATGGACTGGCACTGCGTTTTCATTTCCTCTTCGGCGTCCGGCCTTTTGCGATGAAATTGGCGTCTGATAATAATAACAACAATATTTTGTCTTAAAAACCACAGCATCCATCGCGCCACAAGCATCAGTGCCGGAGAGGAATGCCGCCTCGGCTGCTGAAACAGCGGTAGATGCTGAAGCAGCAGAGGATGTGCCGTCCCTGCCTTATGGTAAGTAAGCATCCCGCTGCGCCATGGCGACCTCTATTCGATGGCTTAATTATTAGCAAAGGATGCCGCAGTTAGCTTCAAATTCACTTTGTAATCCAAAGCCTTAAGATGGACTTCAACAGGGACAACTGTCATCATTGTCTTACTATTATCATCATCATCATCATCATCATCATCATCATCATCATCATCATCATCATTATCATCATCATCATCATCATTGTTGTTGCTGTTATTGTTGTTGTTAAGTGATGATGTCCTTGCTTTGTTTTTGATGAACGATGAGGACAATTGTGTTGTTGTTGCTGATGAAGAAGAAGGTGATGACGCGATGACGATGACGACGACGATGATGAGGATAATTACTAAATGGCGATAACAAAGATATTTGTTTTCAACAAGACAATCAACTTGACTAAGATCAGAAACTTGGTTACTGGAGTTTAGTATTACACTTACGATTATCTACTCTAATTGAATCCAGTGGCTCTGCAGTTTAAGAGGGAAATTTTTACAGTGTAGGAACCGCTATATAGTGGATATTTTGCTCATATAAAAAGGGAAATCTTTTACAGGGTAGGCGGATATTTTGCTCATGTAAAAAGGGAAATCTTTTACAGGGTAGGCGGATATTTTGCTCATGTAAAAAGGGAAATTTTGTATAGGGTAGGAATCGCTATATAGCGGATTTTTGCCAGTATATAAAAAGGGAATTTTTTACAGTATAGACAAATGTAAGAAACAGATCAGTCTTAAGTTCGGACATGAAGAAAGTTAAAGAACGACTGAAGAAACAGTGTTGAAGAGTGATTTCCAAAGCTGAATCAATCTGAATGAATGAATCAATCAATCAATCAATCAATCAATCAATCTGTCTATCAGTCAGTCAATCTGAATCAATCCAAATCAATCCGATCCGAATCAGTAGACTTTCAGTCTGCTGATTGGCTGTAGTTTTGACTTTCAGTCAGTCTGCTGATTGGCTGTAGTTTTGACTTTCAGTCTGCTGATTGGCTGTAGTTTTGACTTTCAGTCTGCTGATTGGCTGTAGTTTTGACTTTCAGTCAGTCTGCTGATTGGATGTAGTTTTGACTTCCAGTCTGCTGATTGGTTGTAGTTTTGACTTTCAGTCTGCTGATTGGCTGTAGTTTTGAAATGTAGCTTTTGATTGGTTGTAGTTCTGACGTTTATTCTTCTGATTGGTGCTGCTGTCATCGTTTCTGCCGTCACATTAATCGTCTGCATTGTTCGATGTCACAGGTCAAGAAAAATTACTTTTGAACTTCTTTTTAAAACGACCTCCTTTCCTCTTTTTTGCCATTTTCTTTTACCTCTGTCTTTGTCTTTTTACCTATTTATACCTCTGTCTCTTTTTACCTCGTCGTTACCCTGCTTTCTCATAACGATGATTGCGATGATTTATTTATAATGACATGATTTTGAAAATGACAGAGCGACAACGATGATGATGATGATAGCCATGATGATTATTGAGACGATGATTATGATGATGATTGCTATAGGTCGGTGATAGCGATGACAGCAACAACAGTCTTGATGATTGATGAACAGTTGAAGGAGAAGAAGAAGGAGGAGTCATCTGGAATAGGAGCTACATAAAATGTGCACTTATGATTACGATTAGTCAATTACGATACATCTCTTCGACTGAAGAGATGTCATTTGAAGTTCTGTTTTCTCGTCCCATCCGGGCTTCGAACTTAATTTATTAGTAGTAGTTCCACTGTTTAACGACAGCTTATGGCATCAAAGGCCGTTCGTTTTAAAGGTGTCTAATGGCAGCCTACCTGATTGAGACGTTTACGTCAGTCTTACCTTACCTGGCTTCAAGTTATTTACAACTGTTGGTTGTAGACGTCGTCAGTTAAAGCGAAGCGACGTCGTTGCCCTTCGTAAGCGTCAGAAGGAAACGGACTCAGCTTTGGCAATTGCTGCAGCGGCGAACGAAGGCGACAAGTCCTGCCACCTGGCGAATGCGACGAACACTACAGCCGTCACGGAGCCGTTGATGGGATTCCGCCAGCAGCGCCACCCAGTGAAAGTCAACGGAAACGACTACGAGCACATCTGGCAGTCCACCCTCCAGCAGCAGCAGCAGCAGCAACACCAGCAGACGACGCCCAACGGGGCCACGGGCTACATCGCCCCACAGGTCACGTGCAAGACATTCAAACCGGACAACCCTAGGCCAGTAGGGACAGCCGCGAGGGGACACTGCTCGCCAGAGGGACTCACACTAACCGACGTCTAGAACTGCCACGATGAGATAACTATTACTACCCGTCTTTTTATTCAAAATCACATTCGGACTGAATCAGTCAACGGGAGATCGAAGACGTATTTAAGGTACGCACCGAGTGTGCTCCGAGCGAATTAGGAACACAGGCGAGCGTATCAATGTCGCCGCTCGCAGTATACCCGGTGCATACTCGAAGCGGACGAGGAGTGGATCATAGACACCATGATTGTTTATGTTGTCTATGGAAATGTTGAGAGGATATCCGCATTGAGTAAAAGACTTTTGGAACTTAGCACGTGGGTTTCCAAAAGACTACGAGGATTGCAAAGCTGCATCATAATGTTTATTTTCTTGAAATAAAGTGAAAATATCAGTCAGAGCTTTTTATTCGAATCTGCCTATCGACGATCATCTTTGTTGAGACGAGGCTACTACACAAATTGCCTAGATCTTTCATGCGAGGCTGTTCTCTTGATCGCGAGATGTCGTAAACAATATACCACAAAATTTAGTACCACACGAAATGCAAGGCTCCATTTAGACACCTTTAACAACACACCTTATTCTCCTATGATAATCATCGCCCGAATTCAATCGCTAGATTCTACTTCCGACCGTGTGTTAGCCGTCCGATGTCGTGAAACAGTAGGCCTTGGGCTACGCTATATAGTAGGCCTCTTATAAGGAAACAAAAAACCCATTCGACACCCTAAATGTGTTATTACATTCCTGTATTACCAGCAATTACGCAATACATAACTGTAATACAAATTTCAAATGTTATTGTACATGTCAGATAGGGCAGATGTAACAAAGGTCATAAACCCACCAGGGAAGTTCACAGGTCCCAAGTTGGCTGCAACATCTTCTACCCTCTGAAATAAATTCCCGCCAGAATTAGGACAGTTATCTGACTCATCCTACGACCTGTCAACACTTCACCCCTTGCAATCTCTCCGCAGGTCTTTCGCTCAAAAAGTTAAACACTCCTTTTCCACAAATCCTCTCCCCAGTCTTCCTCTTGCCCTTCCCTCTTCTAAGCACCACCCACCGTAGCCTTCTGTCTGCCTGCCTGACCTTGACACTGAACCAAATCTGACCCCACCTGCCTATCAATTTTGTTTTGACTAGGCTGGTTCCCCGACTTGGCTTCCTTTGGGCGCCGCATAAGCCTCGAGTGGTGTACTATTACGATGTACAATACCATGTCGTCCAAAGGGTTGGCACATACAATTGATACATCCTACTGTTCTATGCGTACCTAGTTATTGCTTGAAACGTTGACCAACGATAGCAGCAGCGAGCACGGTCACAACAACCGCAGCTGCATCATAGTTAGTATAATAGCTCAGCGAAACATGTATGACGAATTCAACACACCATACTTCATCGTACCTGGATTCTGTTGATGCTTCCCCCAAAAGTTTTATCATCGTTAAGCATTGCATATGTTCAGTTTCCAGCTCTGCTTCAATTGTACTCCAGCAAAACTTCTCATAATTAACAGTTTGGGTTGTGAATGTAAATGTACACGTGTGGTCTCGACCCTGCTCACTTTTTCAATGAATTAATCGGGTGAGATCCTTCACCACCGCTGCCCGTTTGAATGCGCCTCGCCATTTAAGGTTCCCATGCACGGACCGTGCTAGCCCCAGATTAAAAGCCACGTCTCAGTGGGCACTAGCACAGCTTTAAGAAGCTGGGAAGAATTGGCTGTTAAAAATTCCCGGTTATTTTGCAGTGGTTCAAACAGAGAATACTTAAAATTGTTGTTATGTTGAGTTAACTGTCTTGTAAAATGTTGCCAAAGTTTAAAGGCAAATGTAACACACTTGATAAAACGCATCTGTGGAAACTCCTTAGAAATAACCATTGTTCTGAGGTCGAAGGCTAACTCAGATGAGATGCTAACTCCGATGAGATGTAAACGGGATGACGACAGCAGTCCAGAAACAAGACCTCTTTCTAAAACTCCCAACATGACGTACTTCTTTGCTGTAAGAGAAACCAGCATCACAATAAATTTGTCCGAATTTGCTGTTAAATTAGCCGACTTCAGTAAGAAACGTTTCATCGAATCAGATCTTCCAGAAAGGGAGGTACACGGTCCGTATGTGGGGACCCGAAATGGCTTGGCACCCATTCAAACGGGCAGCGGTGGTGAGGGATCTCGCCCGATTAATTCACTGAAAACTGAGCAGGGTCGAGGCCATATGATCGCTATAGAAACACGTGTACATTTACATATTACGGTAATGTCGACGTTAACTGCCCTGGTAGCCGCAACATGTCGTTCCAAAAACTGGCTATAACCTATTCTGCATCACATGACCACTAAGAATTTATCAGAGGACCACTACCCAGACACTTTTGATCACAAAATAGTCACATGAATTGGGCTAGCCTACACGAGAAGTCAATAAAATCAAAAACACTAGTTTTGATTAAAAGCTCTAAATCCTGAAGTATTCTAATAGTTTTTCTTAAGAATACCATTCTGTTTACAGTTTAGAATGTCCAATTCTAACATTGCACGTAACATAAGCACAACAAATAGTATGGAATTTTAACTGAGTCCTATGCAAATAAAAAGTTTATATTAAAGACTTATATTACATAACCTGGGAATGCCACAAATAATTTAAGGAAGAAGTAAACAGATGAATAGTTTGCTAGTAAAGCAGACAAAGAATCCGTGGTCAGAAGAGAAGATGCTCCTAATCCCATGGAAAAATCAGGAAAAGGAAAAGGTAACGTTCCCAGAACGTTCTTCAACTACGATTCCTCACTCAGTTGATGGTCATATGGTGTGTTAACAAATGCACTACTTACTTACTTTTCATATTTCACACCAACAGCATACTTAAAAAATTCTTAATTCAGTTTTTTGACTCAAACAGATAATCAGGTTAAACTTGTCCCTACATTTTTGGAATAAGTTTCTGCAGTAAGAAGACTTCAAAATCGATAAAGTAATTCCAGGTCGTGTGGGAAAACACACCATCAGCTGCCTCCATCTCCTTTGTGGACTGAATTTCTAGTACTGACCTTGCTACAGCTGGGTTTTGGTCTTCCATCGCTTGATGCCCTCTGCATTAGACACCGGCGCTATAGAAGTCTATTATTATTATGAGTTAGTAACCATCTCTTATTACATTGTGAACTGAACAAATAGGACAGTGGTGGGACTAAGTATTGTTTTGAAATTACAGAATCCCTTGGTTCTTGACATGGCATCTTTGGACAACCCCACTGACTTGGCACAGCGCTCGTGAATAAGCTGGTGCTCTGCCTTAGCTTTTAAGTAGCGCTCTAGAAGTCTTGAGTTTACGATTACACTACATTGTACTACAATCTCACATCACACAGTGGTAAGTCTTATTTGGAAAAATTTAAATCACAGCTGCAAACAAGTTCCGATTACGTCCAACATGAAACACACTTCGATCAGTTACAGCTTGACTAGAACAACATCTAAAAGAATGGAAGTACGTATGAGATACTTCAGAACACAACACCACTGAGTAGCCACACCAAAACGAAATCGTTTAGCCCAAATGTTTAGACGTTGCATTTGGAGAATTTTCAAGAAATGACATAATTCGATTCAATCAGTAAGAACAGTTGGCGAACTGCACTGCAAAACTCATTCAGGAAATGAATGCAGTTGATTTAAGAACTTTTCAGTAAAACATTCAAACTGGAATGTAATCAGAATTGAGACAACTTTAACTTCGTCACTTCTTACTTAGTTGGGCACGGTAGTCGATTGGTTAGAGCGCTCGGCTTGTAATGCAGAGATTATGGGTTCAAGCCTCCCCTGAGATGATTACTGTGTAGGGACCTTGAGCAAGTCTTTCACTCACAATTGCTCAGTGACATCGATTGACGATTAGTCATTAGATAGTGGCGCCTAATAAATGCAGCAAAAATACTCAGAAGGTAGCACTGTCACTCAAGTGTAACTCAAGTGTAACCTGTAAGCCACTGTAAAGCAGGTTCTGGTCATTACAAGATGTAAACATCGCTATTAACCAAGGAGATTACGACCATTACTCTAACGCAAACAGCTCAAGATAAGCAATTTCAAGCAAACGGTTTAAAAACCAGGAATGCAACAGTTCTGCGGCTTTGCTTAAGTTAACAGAAAAGTTTATTTCTAAAACATTAATATGATGTGCATTTGCAACTCAGGACATTTTGTTTGTATGCTGACTAGAGCGGCTTCAGCATTTTTACAACTTCCATTCAATGATAATAAAACAATTCATAATAGAGCAAATAAACTCTGCAGTACTGTTATTATGCACCTTGCAAGACAGAATGTGATCACCTAGAATTAACGATATCACAAGGGATGGTCTCAGTTGAAGGGCATCATTTGGAATGTCCTCAAAGCTGGAATTGTAATTTTATTTCTATTTATATATCGCCACTTCAAGAGAATAATAATAATAATAATAATATTAATAATAGTAATAATAATAGTAATAATAATAATATTAATAATATTAATATTAATAATAGTAATAATAATAGTAATAATAATAATAACAAGAATAATAATATTAACATTAATAATAGTAATAATAATAATAATAATATTAATAATAATAATAACAATAGTAATAATAATAATAGTAGTAATAATAATAATAATAATAATAATAAAAATAATAGAAATAATTCTAACCTGCACATAGAAAAACTGTTTGCTGTTTAGTTAAACTAACACGTACATACAGTAGTATTGCCATAAACATAACGCTTTAATAAATAAACGCAAAACACAGAATATGGCACAGTTGCAAAATTTCTGAGTAGATTCATTTCTACGCAAAACATTATTCTGCATAACTTCATCATACACTTGATTTCAGAAACGGATGCAACCTCTAATGCAGCTGAAACACTAGTCAAATCGAACACACAACCCGTCACATTCATAGAAACACGTAAAGAATCATTGGTACCACATCTGCTGAAAGGACTAGAGAAAAACTGAAAAACTGTAAAACAACGAAGACGACGATCCTTTAATAAAGGTTGGACAATGATTCGACTTCTAACACTGCAGGATAAACGGATCACGATCTATCCACTAACAAACGTATCACAACATCAACAACTCCACAACGCAGGGCAGGAAGATCGAAGGGGGCTAAACAATGATCGAGGATTGCGATCCATACTGCAGCTAGTTTCTACACGTATATTGTCCTAACAAATCTCCAATGCTGCCAGCTTTCTTCCCTGCATCAAAGACTGAAACGTGGCACGATCGAACACACATTTCTTTCGACGTCGCCAAGATCACAAAGTGCCCCAAATGCAAGCGAATGTTTCATCACTGGACCCAAACCATTCGTCTGTTTCAGTTTGTTCCCTAGACTTTGGTCGGCTGGTCACCGCTGCCTTTTGCAGAAGTCGGTGATTCGATGAAGATCTGGGGTGGCCTCATCAAGGTGTCCTTCTCGTTCGTCTTGTCCTCATCGTCATCGTCTGCTATGCGGAACTTGACCGGCTGATCCTTTGACGAGGGTGTCACTACCTTCTCTGAAGCTTCCTTCCTGAAATTCACGACTGTACTTGCAAATAAAAATCACAAATTTATATAGCATCACGTCAAGAGAAACTCTTCAGAGGACCTCATGATGTTCAAATCAATATCTAATCTAATCTTATCTAATCTAATCTTATCTAATCTAAAGACTTCTATAGCGCCGTTATCATAATTCCCAAGGCATCAGTTGACGGTCACTTCATCTCAAAATCGAAATCCAAAATCGTAATCTGTTGGAGAAGCCAGGTTGAATTCTGAGAGGTCAATATGCTCGACTCCAAGCCCAAATTACGCAAACACTCCCGACATATATGACATCTTAGTAAGTCCGATGACTTAGTAGTCAAAACGTGGTCTGACTTATCGGTTATTGCAACTCACAGAAAAAAGAAACATAACAATTCACATCGTTAAAAATTACGAACAAACCACAAGAATAAAGAAAGTAATATTCTTTGTATTTATATTTTTTACTAAAATATCACTATTTATTATTATGTTGTATTTTTATCATCATCATCATCATCATCATCACCATCATCATCACTCTACATGAACTTGTTTAGAAGCTTCTACAAATGTGTTTACTCAGCTAGTTAGAACATCTTTGAACCTTGGCTGGAACGTGTACCAAGTAGCTGAACGTACCGTGAACGCGTCTGGTTTTCGCTGATGTCTCCACCACTCAGATGGCGCCAGATGGAAGTCTTGGACATTTCCTCGGAGATGTTCACCTGGTTCAGCTTCGGATCATAGGACGATGCAGCGTTGCCAGATACCGCGATGCAGACGGTTGGCTCCAGTGGAATTGCACCATTTCCTTCCTCCTGTCAAAAAATTAATTTGTAGACATATTAAACTTTTATTATTTAATCTGTGATGTTTACGTTAAAGTCCAGTTAAACTGAAGTGACGTCGATCAATTCATCATTTCAAACTGAACTGAAGTTACAAAGACGAGATCTTGGTCCTTTCTCCAGTCTACCCTTTGTATCCCAGAAATATTTTTGTCCTATTATGTTTCATCAAGAACAATGAATGAATGAATGAATATTTTCTGTCCGTGTTTGTTAGGTCTTGGACAGGGCCAGCATTCTAAAGACTATAATACTTTGATCCGCTTTTGGAAAGTATCTTGCAGAGTAAATTTTGCATGTAAGATTTTAACCATCTTTAGGCTCAATTTCAGGCTCAATTAAATTAAAGTTTTCTTATATTAAATTTCTGTCCTTTGCTCAATGAAATGAAACTTCTGTCCATGACAGATATTTAATTAATTAAATTAAATTAAATTAATTCCTTAATTAAATGCAGAAATTAGATTACTGGAACTTCTTCTCCCTCGTTCTCCATCATCTTCTTTTCCTCTTTTTCTCGTTTGTGTGACTCTGGCATGATGTCATCGAGCCATTTCAACTCGTGACGAGTGAAGACGTAATCGAGGGACTTGCGGATGAAACACATCGCCAATACCTCAACAGAAAAATGCAAATCAAACAGCTAAACACTGATGCTGGCACATTTGTCACTGCCTCAGAGAATCCAAAATCACAAGCGAATCTCATTCTAAATCAAATCAGAAGTGAATCTCATTCTAAATCAAATCACCAGCGAATCTCATTCTAAATCAAATTACCAGCAAATCTCATTCTAAGTCAAATCAGAGGTGAATCAGACCAAATCTAAGCACATCATCTAATCTAATAAGCGCATCTAACCATGAGTGGAAATATGATGGAGATGGAATCGATTTCTTTGACGATACACAGACCGGACAGACAGCACATCTGGATGGCTGTGAATAGATGAACACGTTGGATTCGAACGTTACGAAGGAACATGTAGTCCGGCTGATACTTGGCCGGCATAAACATCACCATCACACGCTGAACAAACTGAGACAACAACAACACAACAGTCTACGTTGCCTTATCCAGAGATGACATTTGACAGCAAGTTATTAAAACATGTCATGTAAATATAATCACAAATATACATACACCAGTCAAACCAAACACGTCAAGGAAACAATCAGCATCCTTACAAAACAATACAATAATTTGACAAATACCCTCCTTACAAAGTTCAGAAATGCATGTTAAGCTGGGGAATGGGAAATATTTAAGAACCATACAAATGCTGAAAGAAGTAAGCTTTCAGTTTAGGGACCTGCCCAACCCACATAAACCAATTCAATCATCAACAGAAAACACACGCACGCACACACACAACAAAGTAACTGCAAATCACTAGACATTAACTGAAATACTATGCTCAATGTTAAAGAGATCTGAACTGGTGTTTAATCAACAAAATATGCAGATGAAAATGTAAAAGTACAGGTTTTTCTATAGCGATCGTATGGCCTCGACCCTGCTCATTTTTCAATGAATTAATCAGGTGAGATCCTTCACCACCGCTGCCCGTTTGAATGGGCGCCACACCACTTAAGGTCCCCATGTACAGATCATGCTAGCCTGAGATTCAAATCTCTGAAATATAGCCACTATTGGTATGCGAACTGGCATATAAGTAACGTTTCATCGAACCTGAATTCCTCTGAGAGATGATATACCCATGAACAAGAAGACTCCATACAAGACGGACATCGGGATAAGCTAGACAAAGAAAACAATACACAACACTATACAATACAATACAATACATAAGAATTTTGGTAAATAATAATAAACAGCGTGATAATCACTCATTTTTAACACAATGACTCTACCAGCAAGAGTGCTTAGAGCAGTCAATTGATTTTCCTAACATAAGTAGTTGAATTTCAGTTAAATAATATTTACTATCTTTATAGTTTCACATAAACAAAGACATAAGCACTACAGTAAAACAATGTTTTAAGTGCTTTAAATAAATAGGTAAATTAAAAAATCCAGGTATTCTTCGGATTTAGACTCCTGATTCGTTTCCCTTGAGCTAGTAACAAGTAGCAAGTAGTGGGTCATGGCAGCCGATTGGACAGAGCGCTCAGCTTGTAACGCAAAGAGTATGAGTTCAAGCCTCCTTATGTGAGACGGTTACAGTGTAGGGACTTTGAGCAAGTCCTTCACTCACAATTGCTCAGCACTAAAATTGATGCTAAGTCATTAGATAGTGCAAATGCAAAATAATCCCACTCTCTGACTGGTGAAGAAACACCACTGCCTTACCTTTAGAACCTTGGCCATAAATGCTGACAGTCCAACCATTATGAACACGAGTGTCCCAGTCACACGCTGTTCTCTGCAACCACAGAACAAGCAAATTGCATGCCTTCATAAACATAAAAAAAAGCACCAAACTTTCCACTGAAGCAAGTTCATTACTTTAACCTTTGACCTTGTAACCACTCAGTCCGACAGGATCAGAAAATGCTTTTTAAAAGCGTTCAAACATAAATACCTGACACCAAGGAACTTGGGTCTTTCACCCGGAGCAGCTGATTCCGATTCCTTCGTTAGGCTGCGAACGTGGTTGATGGAGAGGACGGTGGCAGCGACGAACCACGGAGTGCCAAGACAAGTGCAGATGCCGATCTGAAGAGTTATCAGCAGCAGATCCAAGTGGTACCCACTGCCTTTCTGGAAATAACAATAAGAAGAAGACGATGCCCCCTCAGGTCCAATGTCCAATGCATTACTGAGGCACTTGAAATGTGCTACATTAAGTGCTTTCATACATACACACATTATGCCATTGTAATAATGCACTGGGCACCAAATGATGCTGCAAAGTGAAACTGACGGTCAAGTTAAACTCCCTTGTAACAGGGAAGGAGGATGTGAAAAAAATATATTATCATTTCTGAATTTATTAAGCGCCAGTGTCCAATGACTGAGCATCAATCGATGGCGCAGAGCAACTGTGAGTGAAGCACTTGCTCAAGGTCCCTACACAGTAATTGTCTCAGAGGAGGAGGATCAAACCCCTCCTCTCCATGTTTAAACCAATAGGCTTCCGTGCCCCAAATACATGCTCAGCACTCTAACCAATCAGCTACCGTGACCCACATACAAGTCGAGCACTCTAGCCAATTGGCTACCATGCCCCAAGTTTAGTGATCTGTTATCTGCAAGCCAAAATAGCCCAGGATAAGTCCAGTCAAAACAGAGCAGAGCAAACTTTTGAACTTGCATGACAGCCAAAACTGCAAACAAACAAAGTTAAACAAGCTCTGATTATATTGCAAATCGAAGAAGATGTCAAAGATGTTACTGTGGCTGTTAAATCATGAAAGACACAAATTGTCTTGTAGTCAAGGGCAGTTTCACTGAACATAAAAAAGCCTGGGATACCCTCTATTAAATTAAGCGAAACATGTGAAGCTTCAAGATTCTATCTGCTTTTGAATCAGGATTTACAAATTGATTCAACTGAGTAATGATGATAAAATTCTTTCTTCATCGTTACCTTCAGTTTATGCTCTTTGCGGTTGATGATAACCGCTGTGATCTGTTGATCCATGAAGATCAAGATCGTCGAAAAGAGAGCAGGAGGTAAACCGGCTGGCACCGCATACCACGGATTCTTACCACTTTCAAATGGATTCACCAACCAGCCACGATCAGTTCGAGTCGGCTGAAAACCAAAAAGACACAAGCCGTTCTAGCATTTGAGACACCTGAAAGGTTAAAGGAAAATACCAATCAGTGCTTTCTGACCCAATCACAATAGATTACAGATAACTCTGAGTCTACCTATAGGAATTTACCAGGCTTCTCTAGCGGAACGGTGGTCTATAGGTAACGTGTTTGGCCAATGATCATGCGGTTGTGGGTTCGACAACATGTAATGACCCTGGGCTCGTTATTTGCGCACATGTGCCTCTGTTGCCAAGCAGTATAATTTGGTAGAAGCATAAGCTGGGAAGTAAACGGCAAGTCCTACAATGCACTGGACTTGTGTCTAGGACGGTGATTCCTCCACTGCCGGCTCAAGGGCATAAAGAAAAGATGTGAGCGTCTCCTCTACGTCTCACTTGTGGGATATGGGATACTTTACTTTTTTCTCTAACAGATTACGATATCTGACTGTAGTTTTCTCTTGGAGTGACCATCGACCGATGCTTCGTGTATTATGATTACGCCACTACAGAAGCCCTAGATCAGATTAGAATAGAAAGTCTCTATTTGTGTTCACAACAAAATTGACAAACGGATTTCTGGTAGAAGTAAGGAACTCTTACTCGTAAATTTGCTGGTACTTCCAGTTTGGCCGTCTTCAGCCCAACTAAGGCATCAACACCGACCATCAGACAGATTGCAGTGAACACCGCAAAATCACTAATGAATACGCGGGCCTTGAACAGAAATTCAAAAAACGTAACATCACTAGCATAACAAGGGTTTCAAGTGGTTTTGAAGACATATAATCTCTGATAGAATTGTTGCAGATTAACCAGGGATGCTTAATAGCTAAATCCTTCCTAGCTTCTTTTTAAAAGCTGCACCCAGTGAAACAGTACATTCAACCAAACCATTCAACAAGTCTACAACTCTTGCACCAAAGAAACTCTGTCTAATGTTTCTGAAGTATAGATGTCATAGTGTTCAACACACAGCAGAACCCAAGCCAGGCACAAAAGCAAACAAAGCAAAGTATTGTGCACACATAAAACAGTGTTTTAGGTATGTTGAGATGGGGACTCTGATAAAACTTCCTGAATCAATCACGGTGTCACTGACTGACTGAAGTGAAACCGACTCACCTTGTTTGGAAAGAAGCGGGTGTTTCTGAACATCTTGAGGGACATGGACAGCGAAAAAGTCCCGATGAAAATAAGGCAGGAAAAGAAAAAGACGTCTGGAACGTAGCGCCGAGTATTGCATCCACTGCCAAGAAGAACTCCCTTCTTGTTAACGCACTCCTTCTTGGACAGAGACTCCCAATCGACAATCGCAGGAAAAGACGACGTTGTGTTGCCTGAAATGGTCGATAATCCTGCAAACACAAAGCATCTTGGAGCCGTGCTATTAAAATTCTCTGAATCAATGACTGATTGAAAGGAGAACTGAAGTCAACAAAGATTACATAACATAATGTAAATTAATCTCTAATTTATCCGTATCTGTGATCTTGCAACATTGCATGGGCATCAAATTATCCCTGCCGGATAAAGAGATTAAAGAGATTATTATACTCCAAAAATGCAGCCCTTATCGTTGCAGGGTTACCAATCTATTCTAGTACTCAATGACATTTTATTGATCTAACAATCTGAAAATTAATCATATTAAGTTATAAACATCATCAACGTCCCCTATCTTTCTGTGATTATATCCCCTACTTATTTAGAACAGTGGGGCTCCAGGATTGCTTGCGTGGGGGCAAGAGCATTTCCAGAATGGCACCACATTCTGGCAGTCCACCACGCACAGGTCTGGTCTGAGGGGCGCCGGCATATAACCACGAGGGGCGCTGGGGTGAACCGCCTATAGCTAAATCCCACACCTATCGAAGCCAGTGATGACCTATTCTGCTAGTGACTTATCACAATCGTAAGCTCGAGATTTCTACAGTGCCCAACGAAAGCTAAGTTGCAGAAACCAGCTTATTCAAAGGCGCTCAGTCAAAACAAGATCCAAGAGTCAGGAAGGCAGACAGTGCATCTAAAAAAGTGCATCTTAAGTTTAAATAGAAATCTGTCTCGTTCATCAGTCATAACAATTTATAAGTAAGTATTTCACCTTCAAGAACAGAGGTAGTCGCTGTAGAGAAGGAGGTAAAGTTAGCATTGAGAATTTCAGTCGGTGGATAGCAGGTGCAGTTGTAGTCAAGCAGTTCGTCTGGATGCAGGTTGACCGGAAACTTCTCTAAGCCTTGGAACTGCTTCATGAACGCCTCGTAGATGAAGATGATCGCGATGAGCATCGCGAAGCTCTCTTCCGTGAAGCGCGTGATGTAGCGGACGAGAGCACTCAAGTCGAATGCAACGATGATCATCAGGAACAAGCACATCCACATTCCGATCCAGAAGCGGAACTCGAGGTAGTTCCAGTCATTTTCGCTAAAGTCAAACACGAGAACTGTAGGAACCGGTTTGAACGTATGTATTTGAACACCTATACAGCACCTTTGAAGAACCTCTCGAAATCTTCATAACTCAGGAATTGTATGTGTATGTTAGGTATATATGCATCTCTCTTATAGCTCAAAAAAGTGCTGCATTTAAACCAGCCAACCTGCATTTAAATCAGTCGTTCCAAGCTCATTCCTCGCACTAATAGATATTGCCCTCGATCAAAGGACACTGTGACTCTTTCTATGCTCCGTACCCAAACAGCGTTGGGGTCTCGGGCCTTCTCGGTAGCTCGTCCAAAAGCTTTGGAATTCACTGCCTGTTTCACTTCGTTCCGTCAATTCTTTTATGTCATCCAGGTTTAAACTAAAGACACATCTCTTCCAAACTGGCTCACCCATCATAACCTGGCTTCTGGTTTCTCTGACCCATTGGAATTTGACCCGACTTCTCCAATGGACTATGATTCTGGATTGCAATTTTGACTTGAAGCAACCATCGACTGATGCCTTGAGCATTATGATAACGGCGCTGTAGAGGTCTTTAGATCAGATTAGATTATGAATTTATATATACATGTATGTATGTATTTATGAATGTATGTATGTATGCATTTACGCATGTACATATTTATGAATGTATGTAATTACATACTTACATAATAGCTATTTTACAGGTTTGGCTAAATATTAATGATGTTGTGCTCTGTTTATGTGGAGAACTCACCCACAGAATTTGTAGACGATTTTTTCAAAGATGAGTACCGGTCCAGTTGAGCCAATGATGGTCAGTGGCTGCCCAGAGAACAGGTGATACGTAACACCACATATTGCACCACTGATCAAACTCTCCATGGCCGCCTGAACCAGTCAACAACAACAAAGTAATAGTAGTAGTAATAATAGTAGAAATAATAATAATAATAATAATAATAAACTACCTTGGGTAAGAAAATAATCATCATCTGCATAGCGTAAACAAACACACCATACCATAAAGCTGGCAAATACTGACACTACATGAATATAAAAGTAAGTAAGGAAAACAGATATATTGCTCAGGAAGAGGAACTGTCGTGAAGGACCTCGCCATACGATCGCCATAGAAAACGTATACATCTACATCTACATTTACTGTCAGTGACGGCTAAAGGTCCTGTTCTTCAGGCCAAAATCTCTTAATCTTGATGGGGTTAATTTCTCCCCGATGGCTTAACAGCCCTGCTGTTCATTAATTTGGGGACATCGTAGGCGCCATTAATCTGTCACTGACTCCATAGACAGAGTAGCTGCATGCAGACAACATGGCAGAGCCAACAGAGATCCCTTGATGCCATCAGGTGCTCTTTTATGGTTTGATGTCATAACAAACCTCAGCTCCACCTGAATGTGTGGCGCGTTCGTCCGGTCTGTTGCGCTTAAACAAGGGCGGATCCAGAAAGAAAACAAGGGCAGATCCAGAGGGAAACATCAGCGTATCCAAAGGAGAAACAAGGGCGGATCCAGAGGGGAAAACAAGGGCTGATCCAGAAAGGGAAAACAAGGGCAGATCCAGAGGGAAACATCAGCATATCCAAAGGAGAAACAAGGGCGGATCCAGAGGGGAAACAAGGGCTGATCCAGAAAGAAAACAAGGGCGGATCCAGAGGGAAACATCAGCATATCCAAAGGAGAAACAAGGGCGGATCCAGAGGGGAAACAAGGGCTGATCCAGAAAGAAAACAAGAGCAGATTCAGAGAGAAACATCAGCATATCCAAAGGAGAAACAAGGGCGGATCCAGAGGGGAAACAAGGGCTGATCCAGAAAGAAAACAAGGGCGGATCCAGAGGGAAACATGGGAGTATCCAAAGGAGAAACAAGGGCGGATCCAGAGGGGAAACAAGGGCGGATCCAGAGGGAAACATCAGCATATCCAAAGGAGAAACAAGGGCGGATCCAGAGGGGAAACAAGGGCGGATCCAGAAAGAAAACAAGGGCGGATCCAGAGGGAAACATCAGCATATCCGAAGGAGAAACAAGGGCGGATCCAGAGGGGAAACAAGGGCTGATCCAGAGGGAAACATCAGCATATCCAAAGGAGAAACAAGGGCGGATCCAAAGGAGAAACAAGGGCGGATCCAGAGGGGAAACAAGGGCTGATCCAGAAAGAAAACAAGGGCGGATCCAGAGGGAAACATCAGCATATCCGAAGGAGAAACAAGGGCGGATCCAGAGGGGAAACAAGGGCTGATCCAGAGGGAAACATCAGCATATCCAAAGGAGAAACAAGGGCGGATCCAGAGGGAAACATCAGCATATCCAAAGGAGAAACAAGGGCGGATCCAGAGGGGAAACAAGGGCTGATCCAGAGGGAAAACAAGGGCAGATCCAGAGGGAAAACAAGGGCTGATCCAGAAAGAAAACAAGGGCGGATCCAGAGGGAAAACAAGGGCGAATCCAGAGGGAAAACAAGGGCGGATCTAGAGGGAAAGCAAGAGCGGATCCAGAGGGAAAACAAGGGCAGATCCAGAGGGAAAACAAGGGCTGATCCAGAAAGAAAACAAGGGCGGATCCAGAGGGAAAACAAGGGCGAATCCAGAGGGAAAACAAGGGCGGACCTAGAGGGAAAGCAAGAGCGGATCCAGAGGGAAAACAAGGGCAGATCCAGAGGGAAAACAAGGGCTGATCCAGAAAGAAAACAAGGGCGGATCCAGAGGGAAAACAAGGGCGAATCCAGAGGGAAAACAAGGGCGGACCTAGAGGGAAAGCAAGAGCGGATCCAGAGGGAAAACAAGGGCAGATCCAGAGGGAAAACAAGGGCTGATCCAGAAAGAAAACAAGGGCGGATCCAGAGGGAAAACAAGGGCGAATCCAGAGGGAAAACAAGGGCGGACCTAGAGGGAAAGCAAGAGCGGATCCAGAGGGAAAACAAGGGCAGATCCAGAGGGAAAACAAGGGCTGATCCAGAAAGAAAACAAGGGCGGATCCAGAGGGAAAACAAGGGCGAATCCAGAGGGAAAACAAGGGCGGACCTAGAGGGAAAGCAAGAGCGGATCCAGAGGGAAAACAAGGGCAGATCCAGAGGGAAAACAAGGGCTGATCCAGAAAGAAAACAAGGGCGGATCCAGAGGGAAAACAAGGGCGAATCCAGAGGGAAAACAAGGGCGGACCTAGAGGGAAAGCAAGAGCGGATCCAGAGGGAAAACAAGGGCAGATCCAGAGGGAAAACAAGGGCTGATCCAGAAAGAAAACAAGGGCGGATCCAGAGGGAAAACAAGGGCGAATCCAGAGGGAAAACAAGGGCGGACCTAGAGGGAAAGCAAGAGCGGATCCAGAGGGAAAACAAGGGCAGATCCAGAGGGAAAACAAGGGCTGATCCAGAAAGAAAACAAGGGCGGATCCAGAGGGAAAACAAGGGCGAATCCAGAGGGAAAACAAGGGCGGACCTAGAGGGAAAGCAAGAGCGGATCCAGAGGGAAAACAAGGGCAGATCCAGAGGGAAAACAAGGGCTGATCCAGAAAGAAAACAAGGGCGGATCCAGAGGGAAAACAAGGGCGAATCCAGAGGGAAAACAAGGGCGGACCTAGAGGGAAAGCAAGAGCGGATCCAGAGGGAAAACAAGGGCAGATCCAGAAGGAAAACAAGGGCTGATCCAGAAAGAAAACAAGGGCGGATCCAGAGGGAAAACAAGGGCGAATCCAGAGGGAAAACAAGGGCGGACCTAGAGGGAAAGCAAGAGCGGATCCAGAGGGAAAACAAGGGCAGATCCAGAGGGAAAACAAGGGCTGATCCAGAAAGAAAACAAGGGCGGATCCAGAGGGAAAACAAGGGCGAATCCAGAGGGAAAACAAGGGCGGACCTAGAGGGAAAGCAAGAGCGGATCCAGAGGGAAAACAAGGGCAGATCCAGAGGGAAAACAAGGGCTGATCCAAAAAGAAAACAAGGGCGGATCCAGAGGGAAAACAAGGGCGAATCCAGAGGGAAAACAAGGGCGGACCTAGAGGGAAAGCAAGAGCGGATCCAGAGGGAAAACAAGGGCAGATCCAGAGGGAAAACAAGGGCTGATCCAGAAAGAAAACAAGGGCGGATCCAGAGGGAAAACAAGGGCGAATCCAGAGGGAAAACAAGGGCGGACCTAGAGGGAAAGCAAGAGCGGATCCAGAGGGAAAACAAGGGCAGATCCAGAGGGAAAACAAGGGCTGATCCAAAAAGAAAACAAGGGCGGATCCAGAGGGAAAACAAGGGCGAATCCAGAGGGAAAACAAGGGCGGACCTAGAGGGAAAGCAAGAGCGGATCCAGAGGGAAAACAAGGGCAGATCCAGAGGGAAAACAAGGGCTGATCCAGAAAGAAAACAAGGGCGGATCCAGAGGGAAAACAGGGGCGAATCCAGAGGGAAAACAAGGGCGGACCTAGAGGGAAAGCAAGAGCGGATCCAGAGCGGATCCAGAGGGGAAACAAGGGCAGATCCAGACGGAAAACAAGGGCGGATCCAGAGGGAAAACAAGATCCAGAGGGAAAACAAGGGCGGAGGGCGGACCTAGAGGGAAAGCAAGAGCGGATCCATGGGAAAAACAAGGGCAGATCCAGAGGGAAACATGGGTGGATCCAAAAAGAAAACAAGGGCGGATCCAGAGGGAAAACAAGGGCGGACCCAGAGGGAAAGCAAGAGCGGATCCATGGGAAAAACAAGGGCAGATCCAGAGGGAAACATGGGTGGATCCAAAGGAAACAAGGGCGGTTCCACAGGAGAAACAAGGGCGGTTCTACATGTGAAAGCAATAGCATATCCAGAGAGGCTAATCCAGCCCATTTGATTAAAGGCGCTAACAATCCTGAGGTACTGGAAAGGTTAAGTAGCACCTAGGTTACTTGGTTTCCCTTTGGAAAGTTCCCGATTGGCCCGTGCATCAGAATGCCGATACATCTATCTCGTTGGAATGGCCTTCCCATATATCATTCTTTATATCTCTATCCTGGATAGAGGTAGCACACCTTTATCAATCCTTGAAAACTGTTCTTTTTTCACTAAGCGCAGGATGTGCTTCTGACCCAATATGGAAGACACGCAGAGGTGTAATAGAAATTTACTAAATAAACAAATTAATTAATGTATGTATACTTATTGCCATATCAGCAGGAATCAGTTTTAAACCACTATTTCTCAGAACCATCAGGTAGTGCTCGTCATTAGATTCTGGCGCTACACATATTTACTGAATAAATTAATGAATGAATGTATCAACGAATGAATGAATAAATATAGAAATGTATGAATGGATGAATGAATGTATGAATTGACAAATTAACGAATGCACGAATGGATGGATGGATGATTGAATGACTGGTGATGCTCACAATGTAATTTCCAGTGGCTACTCCAAGCAGTCCGCCAAATGTGATGATTGGGGTCAACGACGCAAAGTACATGAAGAAGAACGCAGCGATACATTGGACGTGCAACGCGTCCGTAAAGTCACTCAGATACCACGGCGCCTTCCTCTTCACATCAGCAATCAATCCACCGAACACTCTAGAAATTAACACCAAAGAAACAAGACAGGTTCTTAAAAGCACTGTAAGAAGCTTAAGAAAAGGGCAACAACATTAGTCGAACCAATTCGTTTCTGCTGAATGTTCTCATTGACACTGAAATTACGTATTTTGTTGCAAATGGATGATCAATAATTGGTTTCAATACACTGATGCTCTAAATAAGCAAAAACAAGCTCTACCTAAATGTCCGTTTGAACAGTTTACATCTGATACTGTTTGAACTTTAAACCCAGTGGCTGGGGGTCAAATCCCTGCCTGGACATAATGACTCCAATTTCCACGATCGTCAAAATGGAGAAGTGTGATTTGAGTGAAACCAGACAAACTAGTAAATGATGACTGCTAATCTAATCTAATCCAATCTAATGGCTTCTGTGGCACCGTTATCATAATCCACGTGGCATCAATCGATGGTTGCTTCAACTGAAACCATAGTAACAAATCATAATCCTCTGTGGAAGCCAAGATGAAATGCAACAGGTGGGCATTGGACAGAACACATGCTTGTCACTTTGGGAAGTCCTACTACCTTCCGGTTCTAACTAGTGTAGCATCTCCATGTTCTTCCTCCACAACCTCCACGACTGCTTTTCCATTTGGCATCTCCGACTTCTGCGACTCCGTTTGTTTCTTTCGCTTTTCCTAACACACATATATCACTACAGATCTTAACAAAGGAAACCAATACACGGCATGTTTTAAAGATGCAGCAGACAAAGTGTGTCATCATTATCTTACCTTGCCTTTAGAAGAAAAAATAATCAAATTTAAACTGCTCTAAATTATAATCGTATTATTTATGCATTTGTTAAGCACTACATTCCAATGACTAAGCATCAGTCAATGACGCTGAGCAATTCTGAGTGAAGGATTTGCTCAAGGTCCCTACACAGTAACCATCTCTAACCCTTACTCTTACCATCTCAGGCTGCATGCTCTAGCCAATGGGCTATCATGTCTCTGTTATTAGTCTTATAAAATACGAGACAAGCTGAAATGGAAGGTTAAATAAATAAGGTTGAACTGCTCTAAATACCTTTCGGTCTGCAATAGTTCTTAAAATCAATCACTCCAAGACCTTACACAGCAACAGTTCAAGATAGCCACCAGCACTAGAAACCAACAGTAACCGAACCCTTCTCGCCTATCG
Source organism: Norana najaformis (assembly GCA_964023275.1). NCBI lineage: Eukaryota > Metazoa > Annelida > Clitellata > Crassiclitellata > Hormogastridae > Norana > Norana najaformis. The sequence continues at coordinate 40,814,089 of OZ029917.1, forward strand.
ATTTTTGTTTTGACTGAGTGCCTGTGAATAAGCTGGTTCCTGCGGCTTAGCTTTCATTGGGCACTGTAGAAATCTCGAGTTTACGATTACAATTACTCAGAAGAAGTCAAATCACACGAGCAAATCCACAAGTAAAAACTTTAGTGGCAATAAAGTAACCACATTTCTGGATTTCAGCAGAGGCATCACTCACCTGAGATGGAACGCTTTTCGGTGGCTCAATCCTAATCGTCGGATCCCATTCTCCAGGAGGAAGCACAGTCACACAGTCAAGGAATTCGTCTATGCCAGCAAGCAGGTCATCACGGTCACGTGCCTTGTATGCAACGTCGTGGAACACCTGAGAATGATATCAAACACATTTTCCCACTGACATCATCGTAATCACACCATTACCTTGTCTTGTCTTCAACCGTCCTCGAGCCGAGGATCGGCTGCACCATGCAAAATTTTGTGCCATCTGCCTCTGTCCCTCGTCTCTTGTAATAACTGGTCGAACGATAATTCAGTCCACGGCCTGATGTTGTCTGTCCATGTCATCTCGGGTCTTCCCGAGCTCGGGATTAAGGAATTGTGCCTTGATGATCTCCAGGCGGTCTTCATTCTTTCCAATATCAGTCCGTTTAGCAAATGTAAGTCTCTGAAATTTCACAGCAAAAGCCACCTTAAGGAGACCAGCTCACACTGGCGCTACATCGAATCAACTACCCAGGTTGTTTGGTTAGTGTTGGTGCCAGTAGTGGCTCCAGGATTGCTTGCGTAGGGGACAAGAGCATTTCCAGACAGGCGCCACAATCTGGCAGTCCACCATTCACGAGTCTGATCCTAGGGGAGCCGGCATATAACCAAGAGGGGCGCAAGGGGGCAAACCGACCCTCTCCACGCCTATAGCTAAATCCACCACTGGTTGGTGCCAGGTCAGAATGGGGGGGATCAATCCAGGGCGACAGCAGGATGTCAGGACGGTATGCAAGACAAACCTCATCGGACATGAGGGTTGCTATGGATCGACCAATCTCATGGTACTTCTGCTGATTATCAGGAGGACCAAGCAGCGTGAATATGAATCTCGTCGGAACGGGAACTTCTGTGATGTCGCCGAGAATGATTGCCTTCTGTAGACGCACGAACGCCACCAACGGAGCCTTCAGGAAGTCCACTTCTCCGACGAGGATGTTCGACGCCTCGGCTCCAGGAGGTATTTTCTTCAAGAAGTGCTGGTTGAACTGTGAAGAAGAAAACAGAAAAGCAGGCAGATACCTTCTTCGAGAAAGGGTGTTTAAAGAAAACTGAAACAATAAAGCACCAGTGAAAACTTTCTGAAAACTCCTTCACACAGATAAGATTTGGAACTTGAAAAATTCCATAAACAGAAATATTCATTTATATTTGTATATGTATGTATGTATGTATGGATGGATGGATAGCTGAACATTTCTCACAAAGGAGTTACCCACATGCTAAAATCACGTAAGAAAGAGTCCAGTGAAACGACACCTTAGTCCGCAAGCAAACCAGTCCTTAGATAAATGTTGAACTGGAAGGGGAAGACCTGGAAGAAGTTGGTCTACTCAAAATGTAAAGTGAAGTCTAATGGGATCAGGAAAGTGAAACAGTCGAGCAAATCAGTCCTGAATTTTGCAAAACCGTAGAAGTTCCTCGTCCATGCAGCTGACTCATCCCAGGCTTCGTCTTTCCTCGGCTCCTCTCTTCCTCCTCTCTCTCCCTCTCTCTGTCTCTCTGTCTCTCTCTGTCTCTCTCTCTCTCTGTCTTTGGCTCCTTATTGACGTGTGACACTAGAGAGAGACTCTAGTGTCACACGTCATTAAGGAGTCATGATTCATCAACTCAATACAATTCCTGGCCTGCTATTTCCGGGACATTAATTTCAATTCACACATAAACACTCACACCCGGCCACAAGCATACATATATGCATATACATATACACATACATATATATATACATATATGGATCTATTTCCAAGTGTATATGTATATGTAGATATTTAGATGAGACAACATCCAACAGCCATGAATACCGTCAAGCACTGTGGGTGGCAACGACGTCCTGGCAACCAAGACCAAAGAAGAGGACACTGAAGGCAGATGTGCTTTTATGGGGAGGGTAGTATTTGTTTACATCAGAAAACCGTGGAAACAAGGGCAGTTTGACAAGGAATTTTCTGTTTAATTTAGTTCTCACAGTTGGAATAACAATTTCGTCTCATTTGGAAAATAACCCAGAGCTGACACAGTGCTATTCTTCAGCTCTAAATTAAACAGGGCAGATACTGGCCTCGTTAGCTACATTGGTTAACGCGTACGTCAAGCGCCGCTGTGCGTGAGGATGCCGGTTCGCATACCGATAGCGGCTAATTTCAGAGAGTTGAATCTCGGGCTAGCACGGTCCGTATACGAGGACCTTACATCGGATGGCTCCCATTCAAACGGGCAGCGGTGGTGAAGGATCTCACCCGATTAATTCATTGCAACGTGAGCAGGGTCAAGGCCATACGGTCGCTAGAGAAAAACGTGTAAATTTACATTTATTTACATAGTTGTTGAATTTTAATTCCTCCTCTGTCGACGATTATTATGTAAAGATGCAAGAAGATCAGTTTCTACAGCTACTGCGGAAAGGCAGTCAGGGTATGAACATGGTAGCACCTTCATTTTCTTAGCCTCGGCTTCTGAGGATGAGGGTGGCTAGTCTTCTCAGTCACCGTCTGATCTTCCCAGTGACAGAGTACAGCTGATGTCTTAATAAAAAGCCGAGAATCTTATGGGGTGTTATATGCAGTGGAACAGAAATGTTTAAATATCTTCATGTGATGCATCATGTGAAATCTGTTATTCAAACAGTGGTGCATCATGTGAAATCTGTTATTCAAACAGTGATTCATCATGTGAAATCTGTTATTCAAACAGTGATTCATCATGTGAAACTGTCAATCTGTTGCTGATTCAGAATGCAATGTTGTCCAATAGTGGTCTGATTTTCTCGATTTCTCTCCAGCGGAAAGATCAAAACGCCGAGAAACTGCAGAACTCACGGCCCTCGTCAAGAGAAGCGTTTAGCAAAATGCCTTATCTTCGTCAAGGACTGCAAACAGTGATTCACTCGACCGAGCGGCTGCAATTAATAACAGCCAGCTATGCATGTTCGATGCACTGTCAAGATGCTTTGCAAGATCTCAAGAGTCTGCGCTGCTGAATCTGACACAAGTTCAAGGCTCATCAAATCAAAGCTGCACACTTCTGTTGCACTCCAAGTAAAAGTAAATCTCCCATGTCCCATGAGGAACAATGGGGAAGCGCTCATTTCCTTTTCTTAGGCCCATGAGCCGGCAATGAACAAATCCCAAGGACCTGGACATGGGGCCAGCGCATCGCAGGAATTGCCGTTTACTTCCCAGCTTACGCCGGTACCAAATTCTACTGCTTGGCGACAGAGGCACGTGTGCACAAACTTGTCCAGAGTCGTTACACGGGGTTCTCTGAGTAGGCTCGAAACCCGCAAGCGCTAGGTCACCGACCCGGCACTGATTACTAAACAGACCTCGGCGTCGCAGATCCAGAGGGAGACTAATCCGGCTGAACGGCCAAAACACTGATAATGTTGTTGCACAGTCAAAGTGCGTGCAAAGGTAACACTAAGTTCCTACATAGAGGCAAATAGTACGATCTCCCTGATTCCGCCAAATCGCAGTTCTAACACGCCACTTACGCTTGTTCTGTCAACAGCCATGAATACCGCAAGCACTGTGGGTGGCAACGACGTCCTGGCAACCAAGGCCAAAAGGAGAGACACTGAAGGCAGATGTGCTTGTACGGGGGAGGGTAGTATTTATTTACATAAGAAAACCGTGGAAACAAGGGCAGTTTGACAAGGAATTTTCTGTTTAATTTAGTTCTCACATTTGGAATAACAATTTCGTCTCATTTGGAAAATAACCCAGAGCTGACACAGTGCTATTCTTCAGCTCTAAATTAAACAGGGCAGATACTGGCCTCGTTAGCTACATTGGTTAACGCGTACCTCAAGCGCCTCTGGGCGTGAGGATGCCGGTTCGCATACCGATAGCGGCTATGTTGTCCAACAAACGCCTGCCGGCAATGATCCGGGCCCCGAATGGGTTCATCCGGTCCACCTAGCCTTTCAAAATATTGATTTTTATCTCTAAAATTGTGAACTGCTAACCTGAGTATTTGTGTAAGCAAAAGCAATATCGGGTATCCAATCGTACAGAAAAATCAGCAAAATGGGAATATATGGTATTTGATCGTTAGATAGCCAAATAACAAATGGCAATATGACCCTTCACCCCAAAAGGTTGGCCACCCCTGGTCTAGAAAGTGGGCATATCGATTTCGTCCCTTCATTTTTCCATTTGCGTCAAAAATATCGTCAGATTAATAGTATAAGTCGTTGGGATACAGTTATTCACGGTAAGAAAAAGTGTGGGTACGTTAGCCCAGTCCAGAGACTGCGGACTATGGATAACACATCCCCCCAGAAAAAATGCAGATGTAACCGAGTAAAATTTTGTAGAATCTGAAAGAAGAACAAACCTTGTGAGCCGAAGGGTCCCCAACGTCGACAGAACTACCTTCTCGGCTCAAATCGCCGCTAATGTCCTTCGAAGATCCGGACTTCGACAAACCGGTTGGAGTCAGGTGACAGGAACTGTGATTTGACTTTGTTGCATTTTCTAAGGCATTTTAAAAAATAAAGAGGTTACAATAAACGGAAGGAGGAGGAAGATGAGAAATAGGAAAAAGAGGATAAGGATTACGAGAGGAAGAGGAAGAAGAGGATAAGGATCATGGACAGAGGATGACGAGGTTAAACAGGAAAAGGAAGGAGAACAGGAAGAGCAGAAAGAAGAGAAGTATTATGGAAGGAGGGGAAGGAAGAAGAAGAACAAGAAACGGAAGGAGTAGGCAGATGAGGAATAAAGAGCAGCAGCAGAGGGCAAACAAATAAATAACAAGCAGCCACAGCTGGGCCTCGTGGTCATTCTTTGTCAGAAGCACTGCATCTAGTTTGGAAAAACGGTCAATTATGCGATAAAAAACCGCAGATAATATTCCTGTACGGCTTCTGTTAAATCATTTATTTAATGGGAAACAATAAAACTCTGGGCTAAATGGGGGCAAATCAATAAAAAAAGGTGCAACGTCATGATGCATTCTATGTCTGCACCAAGTGTACCCCGAGCTACTGACTGGAACACTGGGCGAGTACATAGATACCGCTCGGAGTATGCTCTGAGCGACAAGCGTGGAATACATTCTTCACGGAACCACTTGGTCAGTTATTGGTTGACCTTGGGAAAGCAATTTGGTTCATGAATTGCTGTTTGTCCAGTCTGTTTGTAGAAGTCAAGGACCGTGAACAGCCAATCAACGGGTATTGTTAATGGGTATTATTTATACCTGAGCTTCCCATTACACACCCACATTTTTAATCCACTATGGTATTGATCAGAGGTGGAGCATTCTGTGTAATTCATTGGCCACTTTCTTTAATTCATTGGCCAGGTTCAGGAATTCATTGGCCAGCTTCAATAATTTTCATTGGCCACATAATGGAATTCACTGGTCGCCTTCATGACTCTCGGTTCGATATTGACAATGCTTGTTCAATATTTTTTTGTTTTCAGTCCACACTTTCTTCGGTCCACACCAGCATGTTCAAACAACAGTCTTGACTCACCACTGGTTACAGTCAGCATTATTAATTCTGGATTTATTAAGCTCCACTACCTAATGACTAAGCATCAGTCGATGGTGCAAAGCAATTATGTGAAGGACTTGCTTAAGGTCCCTACACAGTAACCAACTCAGGAAAGGAGAATCAAACCTGCACACTCCACGTTGCAAGTGAGCGCTCAAACCAATCAGCAATGACAAAATGCCGCACAACCCTGGACAATTATTATTTATTATTATTTCTGCCTTTTTTAGGCGCCACTAACTAATGACTTAGCATCAATCGATGGCGCTGAGCAATTGTGAGTGAAGGTCTTGCTCAAGGCCACTACTCAGTAACCATCTCAGAGGAGCCCCAAGCGCACTATCCAATATGCTACCGTGGCCCACTGGATTCCACGTGAAACAACCACACACCTTAGCATCATGTTGTCTCCCGAACTGACCTGACCGGCTCCAGGATTCTGACTTGGCACCAAAACTGCCTCTGCAACTTGGCTCTTGCGAACTTGATTTGATATAACGCCAAATAATAAGCTGGTCATCAACTTTTTATGTGGAGATTTGCATTTCCAATACGCATCCACCAATCGTAAAAAGCAATACAGTTCGACCGTTACTCTTTTCTGCCGTCTCCCAGCTCACAGTCATCCATTCGGAACGCCAGATGAAGCCGCCAGCCACCAGCAATCTACCGATCGCTCAATCGATAACGCGATCTCGGGCAATGCCGCAGCCATTAAAGTTCATTGACGATGACTTCTCATCTGTGGGACGTGTATGAATACTACGGATCACAGAGGCACAAGAGAAATAAATCGGAGATAATTAGACAGCGTTGCATGCTGCTCAGCCGAAAACGCAGTACAAGAATCGTGCAGCCAGAGGAAGGTCATACGATGCCAACGCAATTAGAAATTCAGGTATATATGGATTAAAAACATGAAAGGGATTGGAAGACGTTTACATCTTAGGCGTCATAATTAATGCAGAACTACCAGAAGAACCAGAACCGGAACCACCACGATCACCACCAACATCATGACTATCAACACCACGACTACCACCAAGACTACTACCACGACCATGACCACGACAGCCACCACCGTCGCCACCACCATCACCACCACCACCGCCGCCGCCACCACCACCACCATCGCCACCGCCGCCACCACCACCACCACCACCGCCGCCACCACCTCCACCTCCACCACCACCGTCGCCACCACCACCGTCGCCACCACCGCCGCCGCCGCCACCACCACCACCACCACCGCCGCCGCCGCCGCCACCACCACCACCACCGTCGCCACCACCACCACCACCACCACCATCATCATTGAACCGAGAGCAAAAGTGAACGAATTCAGCATTTAGACTGAGAAACAGAGAAGAAATGGTTACCTGGCAAAGAGTCACCGAGTTGTTTTTCGACTCCACTGCTAGCGAGAGCTGTGCCACTATCTGGAAGGAAGCAGAAAAGAACCCAACATGTGGATATGCTGTTTCAGTGCTAAACACAAATTTTATCAGTTTTTTGGACAATCTATTCAGTTTGGTTTGGACAATCTGCACCAGACAGGTACGTAGGTAAAGTAGGACAGAGTAAAGTAAGAGGTAAGGTATTTCGAGGTAGGCCTGCCAAGGTCTGAAGCATTGCCATTTCCACAGTCAGACCAGGTATTTCCAAACCTTTTCCGTCGAGGTTTCTGGCGGACATTTTCCGTCCGATGTCAGCAAGCGACCGAATCATCGGAATTCCCTTTCCCTCTTTGCGCTGGAACTGGTGTCGATGTTTAATCAGCAGGACTTCCTGGACCCTGTCTCTGAGGTCGTCCTCCAGCTGGCCAGAGGCAACCATGCTGTCCAGGATGACGTCTGGACAAGAACACAGACCAGGCAGATCACTTCATTGATTAGTAATGCTCCTGTTTTGATCAGTTAGATAGCCAGGCAAGAGAGGTATATTAAAGACGCTACATTAAGTGTCTAGATACATAGATATGCATAAACATAATCACATATGTATAAACATAATCACAGCCATCGCATGAAACATTCTTATGTAATCATAATAGTAAGCTCGAGATTTCTACAGCACCCAGCTGATGCTAAGTCACCAAGGGAACCAGCCTATTCACAGGCGCTCAGTCAAGACAAAATCGATAGGCAGGAAGGGTGTGGTTCCATGTCAAGGTCCAAGAGTCAGGCAGGCAGACAGAGCACAGGACAAACAGGTTCCCACAGGTAGCAGAGCAAAGGTAAGGTGGGGTAAGTTAAAGGCTGGGCAAGGTAAGGTAAGGCAAGGACAGGTAAAGTAAGGAATGGCGAGGAAAGGAAAAAGAACAGCAGTCCCTTAAGCTAACCCCAAGCGACACCCATGGGTATAAGAGTAGCAACTTCATTTTCTTAGCCTCGGGATATGAGGGTGGGTGGACAGTTCTTTGCCTTTCATTTTCTTAGCCTCCTCATATGAGGAAGGGTGGCCAATTCTTTGCCTTGCCGTCTGATCATCCCACTGATAGTGTACAGCCGGTGTACTCATTTTATAGCTGAGCTCACTAATAAACATGTTTCTGCCCTGGCAGAGATTTGAACCTCTGGTCTCTAGATTGACAATAACCAATGTACTATTCTACATCGTAAGAGTACATTAAAATTTTAATAAGCGCCTCAGCCACCATAACATTAGCACCGAAAGGCATGACTAGGGGGTTGAAGACCTAAGTGGCATGCACCTTACTGCTTCTGAGGATGCAGGTTCGTGTCCCAGTCATGGCTTATTTCAGAGATTTTAACCTCGGTCTAGCACAGTCCGTACACAGGGACCTTAAATGGCGTGGCGCCCATTCAAACGGGCAGCGGCAGGGAGGATCTCACCCGATTAATTCATGGAAAAATTAGCAAGGTCAAAGCTGTAGAAAAACGTGTACAGTTGCTGAACTGAGCTCATGACAAATGTTTAAATTCTTGTGGAAAGGTCATGCAAAGGTCAGTAGTGCACAAAACAAGTTCTTTCAACTAAGCAAATTTCCTGAGCACTTTATGCTTCACGTGGCATTTGGTCAGACTGTGTTACGAAATTTTAACATCCGCAAACGACACCACGTCATGGAACATTTGCCTCATTAACGTCGGCGGTTGCAGAGGATGGCAGGATTGATGGAAATTAGAAGGGAAAATGCGATGGATGGGGAAAAGGTAGGAGGAAGGAAGAGAGCAAGACATGGAGGAATGGAAAGAGGGAAGAATGAAGAGAGGGTGACAGGGTTGGATGGATCAATGGATGGATGAATGGATGGATGGATAGACAGATAGGAAGGGAGGGAGTAAAGGAGATATGATGAGGAGAAACGAAGGTTGAGGGCAGGAAGGATGTAGGGAAGGAAGGACGGAAGAAGCACATTTAGGGGAAGAATGGCAGAGACAGAGACAGACAGAGAGAGACCAAATGACAGCGACAGAGAGACAGCAAGCGCCAGAGATAAGCAGAAGGCCAATTCCAGACGAGGAATGCACACACAGAGGCAGTCCATCTTCTTCCTAACTGGACAACACTGGCCACTCCCTAAACCAATCACCCCTACGCTGTCCATCGTCCAGTCCGTCCGATTAAGACGAAGAGGCGCCGCAGTTATCAGCGGCCGAATCAATAGAAGTCGACGGCAAAAGAAAATTGGATTCCTGCACGGTACGGTGGCGGAGGCAGCGGTGGCCACAGCCGGAGCGCAAGTGTCGGTCTGTGTGGTGTCCGTGAGGGATAGAAAGCACATTCGGCGTTTATAACACAGACTGTTGAATAAACAAAGACAGCGATCGAACAATGCCTGCAACACCCCGCGCCTTTAGGGTAGGCAATGCTGCCACTTCAACTCGCTGCTAAGCTCAACTACTGGACGCAAACACATACACGGCAATTAGCAGAGTAATTATGCTGATTGATGAGGCTGGTAGCTGACTGTTTCGAGCCTTCGGCCTGTAACGCGGGTTCGAGCCTCATCCTCTGACACGGTTACTGTTTAGGGACCTTGAGCAAGTCCTTCACTCACAACTGCTCTGTGCCATCGATTGATGCTTTGTCATTAGTAAGTGGCGCTTAATAAATGCAGAAAATAATAATAAAATGATGACCGAGTGCGTTTTATGGTCATTTGAAAGGTACGTTACCAATGTACGTGTGCACTGTACAGTCACATACCACGCAGTGTTTAACCTCTTCTGAAACGGTTACTCTGGATACAGATGGAGGTAACAACGACCTATGAATTGTGCAAATCCTTCTCAGTCTCCCTGAACATGTTCTGCCTATTCATCTCTTTTTCCTTCCAATCAATACTTTCTTAATCTCCATGAGAAGGGTGAGCAATCCAAAAAGCCAACCCTAAGAGGCAGAAAGGAATTGCTAACGACTTCATTTTCTTATCAGTTTTTTGGACCCTGGATTAGAACCCCAACCTTTGGGCAGATAGTGCAGCATCATAAAGTCACCAGACGACCCCGTTGACCTCAATCAATGAATGACCCTACCTGTGATCTGCAGAACGCTGTTGGCATCCATGTCGAGAATGACCGTGCCCGACATGAGCCCTTTGCGCAGTTCAAAGAGCGAGTGGAGAGAGAGTGTAGCGACGTGTGGCTTTGACCATCTCTCTCCACCTTCTTCCACATCCTCTTCAAACTTTATCCACCTACGCGTATCACCCAAATAACAGCACAGAACAGACAACCAAACCAAACTCAGGCAACAATCCACACAAAGATAGAACAAGCAACAAAATCAACAAAAATCAGATACAGTTCCTTAAACGATATCTGTCATCAGACGTGGTCACATTTGGTACTTCAGCGTGTAAAAATTGTAGCACAGCTGTGTTGGAGCTAAACTCAATTGCCACCAGAGTTTCACGGACAATTCATTCATTTCGGACAAGAACAATTTGTAGACCTGGCTTCTCCAACTGATTATGATTGTGATTGCGATTCTCAGTATTAGTGACCACTGCCTGATACCTTGGCCATTTTAATAAGGGTGCTATAGAAGTCTTGAGATTAGCCACAAAAGTCACCGAAATTCCTACCTGGCCGTTTCCTTCCACTCCATTTCTCCCTCGTCTCCAACCGCACGCAATTCTCCCATTTCACAGAAGATTTCGTGCGTCTGACGAAATTCATCTTCTTCATCCTCTTCACGGCCAAGAATCGACGCAACACGCTGTGATGGTGGAGTTGCTAGAAATCGAACAATGGTACTCTAATCTAATCCAGTGACTTCTAATAATGCAAATACCATAATGCAAAAGGCATCAATCAATGGTCACTTCAAGTGAAACTGTTGTCTAAAATCATAATCTGTTAAGTCCATTAAAAACCTGACAGGTCAGAGAAACCAGAGATCAGGCAGCTGTGGGTAAGAAAGTTAAAACAGATGAGTCTTAAGAGTCTTATGCTTCTCCCTCATCTTTGTTTCTTGATCCCAAAATCGACTAAGATACAAGTCGGACATAAACAGGTTATTGGGGAACTTGAATGACATTACAGTTCAGGTTTGAATTTCTCCTTCAGAAAAAGTTAATTTCAAAATTTTACAGAAGAAAACCATGCAGTCGTGAGACTGTTGTTCAAAGTTCTCGATGGGCAGCTAACAAGGACCAAACCAAATACTAACTACTCTGCCTAAAACTCACTAAGAATGCAGCTGAAGGGTCAAAAAAGGTGCTATATTGATGTGACTGTGCCTGACAAAACACTCACAAAGCTGGAAAAGTTATTTTGCGAGAAATGCGCTCAGAAGGCAAAAAGGCATAAAATGGATCAAATAAGTTCTTTGCATATATTGCTTTCCTCATTGTGAGGGTTTTATGAGGCACAGTCACAAACATTCAGATACATATTTTAAAACATGAACACTTCCTCACTCTAATCCCAAACATCACCCACTGCAGCTGTCACGTTGTCTCTCTGCCCGACTCTTGGATCTTGACCTCGAACTGAACACTTTTGCCTATCAATTTTGTTTTGACCGAGCGCCTGTGAATAAGCTGGTCCCCAAGACGAGGATTTCGTTGGGTGCTGTAGAAATCTCAGGATTACGATTACTCTAGCAAAACATAAATAACGTTAATAAAGCATGCATAAGCATTTCTTCATTAACTTCAGTGTAAACAGTGCATCCTGAATGTACAGACTTGGCTTGGCTGAATCCGGACCATTAGCGCTTTCGTCAACGGCTTTCGGACGCGAATGTTTGCGCCTCTTTCGCTTTTTGTTGTCTTCCGGATATCGCAGACCGATGTACATGGCCTGCTGTTCCTCCCATCTCTCCCTCATGCTCACTGCAAATCAACGAACAATCACGAGGACAAGGCAAATACAAGCTCAGGAACGGACGACCCAACACCCGAAACAATATTCAGAACACAAACAAACACGACGCAGACAATTTGGGAATCACTTCCAGGCGTTCATACTAGACAGAGTACACAAGCAATAGCACAATCTACAATCGATTGCTCCAGTCAGCTTCTATGACTGGATTAGAATCGTTTTGCGGCCCTGTGGCTTGTGCACGCGCAAATGCTGGCACCGCTTTCGGCACTGTCCACCATCGAGGTGAAGGAAAAATACGGGGAGTGTAGGAAAGGACGGTAAATGTAAATGCACATGTTTTTCTATAGCGACCGATCCTGCTAATTTTTCAATGAATTTCTTGGGTGAGATCCTTCACCACCGCTGCCCGTTTGAATGGGCATCACGCCATTTAAGGTCCCCATGTACGGACCGTGATAAGCTTAAGTGGACAGAGTATTTGTATTTGGCACAAAGTGTATTTGGCACAAAGCTAAGTCCTTTGTGGCCCGTGTGTTTGCAACAGTATGCGGCTTCTGTACACAGGACTCCAGGAGTCCCAACATTTAACAATATCATTAATTGCTTGAATCTATTGACAACCATCCAAGAATTATATATTCCTGTACTTATTAAGCACCACCATAGTAATGGCTAGGCATCAATCACTGGAGCTGAGCAACTGTGAGCAAAGGACTTGCTCAAGTTCCCCATGCAGTAATCATCTCAGGACAGGAGAATCGAACCTCGTACTTCTCATGTTGCAAGCCGAGTCCTCTAACCAATCAGAAGAAGCTCACAATTTAACAGTCCCCTATGAATTGCTGTCTTTCATAACATAAACAGGTGTCATATAAAAGCTGTTCACTAACATTACATTACAGGTAACATTACAGCTAACTATCGACTTTATTTTGGCTGAGCACGTGTGAATCAGCCGGTTTCCGCAACTTAGCTTTCTTGGGACATTGTCTAGAAAGCACGAGTTTACAATCACGATTACAGGTCAGATAAAGTTCAACTGCTGTATAAACTCAAAAATCAAAACCTGAAAGTCAGCTCACTATACAGATCGTGCAGAGTAAGACTGGCGATTAAGATGCTTGAAATTTAGACGTTCAATATTCGCGTGCAGCAAAGACTGCGGCAAAAGAGCAAGACATTCGAGACAGAAACACTGAACCATAGTCCTCTTCCCTCCTGGGAATAATAGATAACTGACAACAGAGCCCAGTCATTAATGGCACAATTTGTAGACAACACAGATTTATCTTCCCCATGCCCGCCAAGGGGTTATAATAGGATCAACGACTCCTCCTCTGAATTCTGCATGAGGAGGCATTCCGAAAGACCTGGAGGCGTAAATGGTATCCACCATTAACTTTCGCTCCAACATGCCACGGGCAACCGACTGATACAAAGTCATCAGATTTGCGGTGTTTATTCTGGAAAAATAAGAAATAAATGGCGTATTGGAGAAACGTGAGAGCAGATGAAAAGACGAGCGCACCACGGAATTCGCTTGGGTGGCATTTGACTTCAAGGGATTATTCTCAGGTCCACTGATCTTAGGAAGAAGTTCTGCGTAGCATGAAAAACGCATTAAAACTACAACATAAATTCAGGGTAAGTCTGAAAACTGGACAGAAATTAACAGGAATCCAAAAACTACACTCAAATTACCAACAGACACAACCGTCAGTGTAAAAGACACAGTGGAAAGTCACAGTGGACTAGAGTTCAACTTGTGTATAGCACAAGAATCGAGAGATACAGTGTATATGCAATCAGTTGCATTTTGACGCTCGACGTCCTTTGAGTTTCTGCACAACTGGATCTTTTGAAAACAATAAATCTGCATTCCGATCTAATTTCCTTCGATGCCGAATCGACAGACTTTCAGATTTCTTGGAATTTAAACAAATCAAACAAATTTAGACAAAAGTTACAGCATTACCACAGAAATAAATAAACAACCTTAAACGTCGTTACATTTATCAAGTTACCTTTTACCTTTTTATCTTTACCCTTTTACACTAAAATGGTAAAGGTAACATGGTTAAAAGGTAAACAGGTACAGCAAAACAGAGTAAAGGCAACACAGTAAAAGGTAAAGGCAATGCAGCAAAATAGGGTAAATGCAACACTGCAAATGGGAAAAATGCAACAAAGGAAAAAGTTAAAAGAAACCACGGTAAAACAGGGTGAAAGCACACGGTAAAAGTAAAGGTAACAGGCTCAATCTGCACGCCTCTACAGAAACTCCTCAAAGGAATAGTCCAGGGGTCTTCAGGCCAAGGCAATCTAAAAGCCGAAGGGAGCCCACAGACGTAAACAGGAACCGGCTCATCCATATTCAATGTGAGTCGAGCACATCAGGAACAGCGGAGAAGTCGTTGCAGCGAAAACAACTAACGGATGCAAAACATTTGATTAGCGTAACGTCACAACTGTTCAGATCACAGGAGGCTGGCCTCCAAGCGAAGCAAAACGGATTGGAAAAGCTTCTATGCCACAAATTTGAATTCTGAGGAGGAACAGAGGTCAGTGGTGGTCATACCCTGCATGGCATCTTCGGTCATCGGTGTTGACCAGTGGGAAATGGAGCCATAGTCCTTGACCGGCTTCTCTGGGTCGGAGGCCCGGGTCGCTGGAAGGGCCATTGTCAACGCGGATTAGCAATCAACTTGGTTCTTGTTATTCTTCAGGCAACTTCCTAAAAGCAGAGAATAGCAAAACATTAACCAGTATTATTAATATCTATTATTATTTTCTTACTTCTTTCCTCTAACTTTAATTATTAATAGTTCATTAATGTTATATTTATAAAATAATAATATTTTTAAATGACGAGGTAAGTGAAATCCATTATGGAGAAAAATTATCCAAAGACTATTGATGACATTTCAAATGGCTACATGCCTGGTTCTTGTATAAAGAAGGTAGGACCTTGAAGAGAAGGTAAACTAAGGAACAACAAGGTAATGCAAGGTAAGATATTATCAGCTGAATAAGGAACTAATGCAGTTACATCAGGTAAGATAAGGTGATGTAAGACAAGGTATGGTAATAAAAGATTTATTTTGTATAGCTCAATTATTTTCAATTATTCAATTATTATCAAATATTTTGTAAAGGCTCAATAACTGTAATCTTGAATGGAGCAGTTCTTCATTTTCAAATTTCACAGCTCAAAAATAAATAGCCAGTTTTATACAGATTTTAATCGGAAGCAAAACATTAACCCCTAGCAAACTTGCCAAAAGAAGACAGCTGTGAACCGTCACGCAAAGGTAAGACATTTGTCCAAAGAAACTCCTCAGAAGCATGACCCCGAGGTCAAAGGGTCACTCGGCTCTGCCAGAAACATGACCACATGAGCATTCCAATGACAAGGCGCCTTTTGCAACCTTCCAACTTGCATTGGTACTCATTATTACTGACCACAATGGGATGGAGGGCTGGGTGAGCACCAGGTGGACTGGTATTCTACAGGTGGTCACCCAACCAAATGCTAATCAGACTTGATATGTCTTAACTTCACTGCATCTATCAACAAAACCGAGCAGCCATCCACATATATGTATTTTCTATACATGACATGCCTTTACAGAGCCTCTCAAATTTGCTGTATGCATGGACATAAAACAGTTATTTCCGCATTTATTAGGCGCCACAATCTAATGACTAAGCATCAGTCGACGGTGCTGAGCAATTGTGAGTGAAGGAGGACTTGCTCAAGGTCCCCACACAGTAACTGTCTCAGGGCAGGAGGCTCCGGCAGGTAATGATGACAGGTTCTAATTTTATATGCATAGAAAATCTCATTAGACACAAACAAGCATACGAAGCACATTCTAGGCTTTATATATACATACAATTATCTATATATATATATATATCACTGAGTATATTTGTGTGATATATATTTCTGCACAGTGACTGTGTGGTGCAAGATCGGTTCCCAGGCGAAAACGGTTCCGACTCCGTCCATTTTAGTTGCCAAGGCACGACATACTGAAGCGAATTTTAAAGTATCCAAGCTGCTGCCTGACGTCTTTGGTCACGTGAACTAATCGCGATATTTTCTGAACAGCTTTCGCGCTGTAACTGAACTCCCCCCCCCCCCCACACCGGCCGTTGGAAGACACAGCGATGTTAGAAAACTACCCGTAGATCATGAAAATGAATCCACAGCAGTCTAGAGCAATGGCATAGAGACTTGGTCCCTTCTCAACCATAAAAATGCCCTCCGCTTTTCAGCATGCCACACCTGTCCACTTAATTGCGGCGGTTCCTTCTGACAATCAGTCGGGTTAAGGACCTTCACACATCAAGCTGCTCCTGAGTAACGACGGCCATCATTCTTAGCAGAGGCGTGCAATGCTTAACAACCAGGCGACCTTCCTCTGAGACAGTGTCGTTGACAGCCGTTAATAATGAACAGACCACACAGTGCATGCATAAATACACACAAACGGACCACATTATTTCGTGTATCTTCATCGTAATCCCAAACCCGAGGTTTCTATAGCGCCCAAAGTTTAAGTCGCGAGATTTCTACAGCTGCCAAATGCTAAGTCGCGGGAAACTGCATATTCAAGATGCTCAGTGAAACAAAATCAATAAGCAGGTAGGGTTAGATTCGATCCCAGATCAAGAGTCACTGCCTAACAGTTGGAAAACTATGTGGGGCAAGAGAGATAAGAGGAAAGTAGGAATCAGGAAACGATTCGTGGAAAAGGAGTGTTTTCACTTTTGCGCGACAGATATGCACTGATTGCAAGAAGTGCAATGTATGAATAAACCCAAAATACATTGCAAAAGTTGCTGAACCAACAACACTGCATATAATAGTGATGAACTACCAGCTTCTCTACGATTACTGAGTCATCTAATTAGCAAAATCACTTGTGTAATTAAAACTGTAATCCTAAACCATGAATTTCTTAATCATCCATGAAATCTTAATCATGAACTTAATCATGGCAAACAATTTTTTAGATTAAGCTCAAGACATGAGGGTTCCCGAAAAAAATGAGTCATGCTCAGGTTTTGGCCTATTCTCTACCACTCTCTCCACTTACATGCACATTCTCTCTCTCCCTCTCCCTCTCCCTCTTTCTCCCTGTCTGTCTCTTGCCCCAAGACAACTCGACCACCCACAATCAGTCAATTCATCACCCAAACTAATACCCTTCATTTTGCTTCAGATGGCAAAAATACCACGAATGCTTTGTTCTGTTTTCCGCTGAGCAGATCTGCTCCCTCTGCCTATTAAACTACACGTACGTTGGCCTTGTATTGCATGCAACGCCTATCACCGTCAATCATGCTTATGCGCAATGGAGCTACAAAAATTTTCCTGACATTAATATTACACTACCTTTGATACATACATTACACATACATACTGTTTCACCTCACTTACATTCTCTTCATATCTTAAAGTGCAACTATTGAGATTGGCAGCCATATTCACAGCCGTCAGAAGTCCCTAAAAGGTGTTGTATTTACACAGATACATACATACATACACGCATTCATACATACATTTATACATACTCACACACTAGTTTGTTCCTCAGGTTGCTGCAAGGATGATGCTTCCTGATCCTATTTGCTAAATATATTATACTCATCCGCACTTGCCAAACCCTTGACCATTTCACCATTTCCCTGAATTACCTTCTTCTAAATCCCACCAAAGGGTGCTTCCACTATGCCACACAGAGTTTCAACAATGGTAAATTCATCTATTTTCCACTAGACTTCATCAGTTGGAGACAACATCCACTTTGCTAATCCTATTTTCTTCTCTCAAACACAGCTCCCTTCATTTCAAAAGCAACCACAAGTGACCACAGGCAGAACTTTGTATACATTAACGGTATCTGTCTTCTTGAATTCTTGGTTAAGTATTGCATCAGTTTCATGGGACACTGAATTGCTTACTTTATATATTTCTTGGAATACTTAATTGAGTACTGTATCAATGTCCTCAAATGCTTGATTGAGCACTGGATCAGTTTCATGGAATACAAGATTCAGTACTACATAAACATTCAGGACTACTTGATCAAGTATTAAATCAACTATCTTGAATACTTGATCAATTACTGTACCAAATAACTTCCTTCAAAACTTGACACAGTACATCTTCCTCTGATAAACCTGACGAAATACTTGCAAGAGTACAGTATGACCAATCAGTCGAAACCTAGGTGTTGGATCATTATCCAGTCACCTTACAGTGTGTTACTTACAGAACCGTTGCAAACAGCTTCTGTTCGTCATCACAAGGACCTATCTCGACACGCAATCTGCCACGACGGATTTCATTTTCAGTTGAACAATGCTGTGGCAACCGGTCAACGGGAAACGAACAGCCACTGACAGGAAAATACAAAAGCAATCTGGCCACAATGGACTGCAAACAGGCATGATTGAACAGCGTAAATACATCAGAGCAGAGGTCTGCCTCCTAGCCAGCAACAGAAAATGCAGGAATTCGCCTGCAGGAGTATCTTGATGAAAGTTTCAGCTGTTGCCAACTGGGCTGATCTGTCTGACAGTTCGCATAATTTGCAAGAAAATAAGTATGCCAGCGACAAAGTGTCTCAGCTGCATTGTTATTTCTGTCAGTCATATTTTGAATTGTTTACATATCAGCACTGCGCCAATCCTATGACTTGCAATTTTATTTTTTCAAGTCAAATGGACAAGTTACTTTGAGCGCAAAGCCAGAACCAGCACTTTTGAGAGGTTCTTAAAAAGTGCTGTATAAATGCCTTAACACATACACACCAATACTGCCCTTCTCCAATGGGGTTATCCCCAATCTCTACTGGGGCTGTCCCCAAGAAAGGTTGTCTAAGTTAAACTGCATTACCCAATATTTAGCTTAAGCTGTACCACAGTTTCAGCACCTTTGTGAGGTTCTTGATAGGTATTATGTGAATGTTTAGATACATGCACACAAACGTTCTCTACCACACTGCAGTGTCCTCTGGCTTGACCCACACTCTGATTCTCGAAGCAGGTACTGAAACTGACCCAACAACCTCGCTCTTTCAGACTTCGTAATCATGACCGTACACTTAGGTTTCTACAGTGCCCAAAGAAAGCTAAGCTGCAGAAACCAGCTTATTCACAGGCACTCGGTGATTTGATACAGCACCACTTCATAAGCTGGTCTCTCTGATTCAGCTCTTGTGTGGCCCTTGGAAATTTCAGTATTAACATTACAACACCTTACATAACTCAAAGTGCTGAAAAATTGTTATGTAATATAATATAAATCTCTGCAATTGCTCAGCAACAAACAAAGCCAAGTCAGCGAGACCGGTTGTAATAATACAGGTACATAAACTGGTCTCAAAGCCAGTGAACAATTGGCTTTTGTGGATTTTGTTTGGTGCTGGGCAGTTGCAGAGACTTATATCACATTACATTACAATTTTTACAGCACTGTGAGTTATGTAAGGTATTGTAATGTAAATGTTGAAATTTCTAAACGCAAATCAAGTCTGCAAAGCCAAGTTATTGTGGTCAGTTTTGTTGCCAGGTCAGAATCATGACAGGTCAGGCCGGGGAGACAGCGTTATGCTGTGTTGCAGATGACATGCATGGCTAACAAAATGTTAAATTAAATCTGGTTGTAATTACAACACTATAAATCACATCCCAGAGGGCGCCTTGCTTACAAAATATGGAGCAGAATTCGGTTCGAACACTTAAGTGACATCCCAGCAGGTCTTCCTTGCAAAGAAGCCCTAACAGTCGACATCCAAAATCAATAACCGAACGTGGCCGGCAGAGCACTGAACACGATCTCGTCTTACAGAGAATGGCCTTGCAAGCAATGAATCAACAGATTCAGCAAACATAAGCAAGCCCAGATTCTCGGCTCTTCTTCCTTCCGTTTCTGCCAAATTCCGCTAAGTTGGTTTACCTTGACTGAATTAACCTATGGATTATGTGCACAACTACACATAATATCAAATTCTGGCCATATTTACTTACACAAATTATCATTAATATGAAAATAAATCAATCTGAACCTGCTAGAAATGACTGTGGGAAAAAGGAAAGACCTGACACTCATCCGCTTTAAACTTGTACCAAAGTTTCTCAGCTATCTACTCTAAGTGAATCATCATTTAAAAATAGTCACTAGCACTCTAGTCATCATTCTACCTTAGGACCACAGTGTCTCCCCGGCCTGAACCCCCAGATTCTGACCTGCCACCGAACTCTACCTGGCTCTTGCCGACTTGATCTGATATAGCGCTGGTGACTAAGCTGGCCTCTATGACACAGCTTTCATGTAGCACTGAAAATGTTTGGAGATTTACATCTATGTGATTCAGCTGCTACAAGTACGAAGATTTCTCAGATGTAGTTAGTTCCCTTCGGAGCTTGTGTTCTAAGTGTTGTCTCCAGGCTTAGGTGCCAGCCACATTTTTTTCTCATCTCTTTAGTCTTGTTAAAGTGTAAACTCTGGATTTTTTAATCAGTCATCTGCCTCAGTGGTGTTGACCATTTTCACCACATCACAGTCCTGGGATGTCACCGGCTCCAGTGTCACGTAGGTAAAAACAGTCGTAGTTCGTGACTTTTAGTCTCTGGGCGCATCTTACATCATCCCAAGTCCTCGGCAGGATACACTCGGTGAGTACTGAGGAACGACTTGGACAGCACCCTGCCTAAGTACCACTGGTGCTCTGTATGACAGAAGCACACTTCGGCATTTGCACTCAATCAATCTCTTGGTTGTGGTTTGTCATGGCCTGCCCACTAACAACTGAGCATCTAGAACATGCAGTTGTTAGGCACTGATGCCTCAAGTGTTTCCCCTACCAGAATGATTCAACTTCTATATATAATGATAATTAATAATAATAATAATAATAATAATAATAATAATAACAACAATAACAATAACAATGACAGCAGAGAGATGAGTTGCAGCCACCCTTGGTAAAGCGTTAGTAACTTCATATTCTTAGCCTCAGCACAGAAGGGGGTGGCCAATCCTCTCTCCCTTACTGCCTGATCTTTGAATATTGACGCCATATCTAATACCACCGCCACTGCTTTTGAAGTTCTGAAATGACCCAGTTCCTTCAATACGAACCAACTGGGACTCCATGAGAAACACAGGCTCAATCACAAGAACCTTAATTAACTCTGTGATGCTGCTTCCAATCAGGTGCGACATTCTTTCATGTAAATATAGCGGATGCTTCAACCAGTGGACTGCTGAGTCTGTCTATCTGTGCAGGGTTCGGCAGCCAAAATTAGTAGCCTATAGGAAGCAAGCAGTCATTCAACTTCTGGCATGAAGGTAGAAACCTGCAAACATGCAACTTAACAAGCAGAAGTTATGATAACTCAGCAGCCTCTTTAATGAACCCGTGGCATATAACGAGGGTGATTTGGTTACTATCTGTGGCCAAACATTCTGCAACCTGCCGGTTGCTAATTTCTTCACAGACAGATCATCGAAAGACATACTTCAAAGACTACACCCAACTTGGCTCCAGTGTCAGTATAGAGATTTTTGTTCTGTTGTATTCCAAGTGATATATTGATTTTGTGCGGCGTTGTTTCCGCAACTGTTCAGCGTTCATTGTTTAATGCACGCTGCGATGCACATGTTGAAGGTCATCATTCTGTGAAGCCTTTGCACAGATTTCTTTCCCCATGCTGAAGTAATCGGCGTTTCTTAGACAGACGAATATGTTTCAGTCACTCAAGGAAGGTATTGGTGAACCCCCCCCCCTACCGTTTCGGGCCAAGTTAATCGAATTCTTCACTCTCTGGAAACTATATCAACTTTTATTGTCAGTTTTTGCTTCGGCAAGTTAAGGTACTAAAATAATGACTTCTTGCCAAATTATAAGTCAAGTCTTTTGATTTTAAACTTAATATGTAAGCATGCATATATCTGAATATCTCAAACCACCTGTTACAAACTGCCCACAGCACTGAAACAGTTCTGCCTTCAAAACTGATGTTCAGAGAGAACTCTGTTCTTGTGATACTCAATGCGGCATTCCAAGCAATCCATCTTCAAAGCAATTGTTTCTGCTGTGACTACAGTCTCGCACCAAACAAAGCCAAACGACCGAAAGTGGTAATGGAAAAAGCCTGGTACATTAATTCTGAGGAGCTGTCAGTTACATCAAATACTTCTAGGACCTTTTCAGTCTGTTTTTCTTCTCTCGTGGTGGTAAGTGCTTTGGACATCAATGGGTCACAGCCTTATTGGATAGACTCAAGATCCTTGGAGTAGTCCCTGCCAGCTACCGCGAGGATGCATTACATAATCGTAATCGTAAACTCGAGATTTATACAGCGCCCAATGAGAGCTAAGTTGCAGGAACCAGCTTATTCACAGGTGCTCAGTCAAAACAAAATCGATAGGCAAGAAGGGTTCGGTTCCAGGTCGAGATCCAAGTCAGGCAGACATGCGGGTAGTCTGACAGCAGTGGTGGGTATTGTTTGGAATTGGATTCACAGGACAGATAAGGAGAAGAAGAGGAATCAGGATGGGATCTGCAGAAGAGGAGTGTTCGTTTGTATTTCAAGTTTTCTACCATGCTATCTGGTGAATACAAATTTAATATAATACTAACCCAATCACCTATGAAAACAAACAACCCACATCTCAAAGGTTATGTTTGTGGGTTCACCAAACAGGGCCACAGAAAGAGAACTAATACAAGTTCTCTGTTGACAGACTCAATCAAAACATCCACGATTTATGAGACAAGAAACATTGGTATTATCAGCAAACAATATAAATGAAGTAAATTGGAGGAGTTCGGAAGGTCACATCTGTATATTGGAAATAAACAAAGGCCTAAAATAGATCCTTGCAGAATTCCATGGCAGATATCTTTGATGGAGGACAGGTTCCTTTACACAAAACCTTTTGTTGTCTATCATGAAGATAGCTCCTGAAGCAACCAAGTGGGAGTCCTTAAATTTCAATAGCTGATAAAAACAATTCTATTTACATCAGAAGGATCTTTAAGATATTTAAGACATAACTTAGATTTTATTGTGCAAGATTTTGACAAAGTAGGTGTTATCCAACATGGCTTTGGCCAGTTATACTTAGAAAGGTTTACATGGAACAAAGGCAAAGCTGTATCGTTTGCCTTCTTAAACATACGAGCAACCTGTGCCCCATGCACGTAGCACATAACCTTCTCTCCGTGAATAAAAATAGTCAGAAAAGAAAATTTCTGCAAACCTTGCACACAGCCGAGTGAGATAAACACTGGAATCATCGACAAAACTTAAAAAGAAGAAAATTAATATCTCTGGCTGCATTTCAGCATGACTGGGATGATCACAGATGAAGGGTCACACTGAACAGAAACAAGTTGTAGGTTCAAAAGACAACCAGGCAATAGACAACAAACACTGCCACCTTTTCAGAAGAACTCAACGGAATGACATATAACCATTCACTGCACAACACACGTTGTCTACACATTTTTTCCAATTTCATTATCCCAAGTCTTCACATGTAAGTGCAAAACACTTGAAAGACCTCTGGCAATGATACGATGCACAGAAAACCATTCATCAGCACTTTAGTATAACCAGAAAGAGAATGACCTGAATACTGTTAACATAATCACTGATGCTGAGAATGAAGAAATGCCCATGAATAAAAGATGCGCCTCCTATCCTGACAGCCATTAGCACGTGATGAAGAATAACATTCATGAGCCTAATGCACAACACGTACATCAGTGATGCTAACCTATTCAGACATCACCGAACCTGGTATCTCAGCAGAAATCCTGGATTTAAGAGGCCAACTGATCAAAAATCCTGATGCACTGGTTAAGACTGCAGCTATCCTGTACCAACATATCGAGTTCGAGCCCAGCCTGGAGTAGGAATTTAATTTCAGAATAATTTTTCCTCTAATGTCATGCTATGAAATATCATCAAAAAAGTCTATAAATAACAATGTTTTGTTAAAATACCTTCATTTGTCTTTCTGTCATACGTAAGCATAGTGTATGAATTTGACAGGCCGATAAGATTTCAAAGAAATGCCACAGTGAGTGTGCTTTATTACCAGACAATTTAAGCCTAAGAGCGTTCCGGATAGGTTGGTATCTGCTACTTCCAGATACTGCTTTTAAGAGTTTAAGATTGCAACTAATTGAAACGTTTCAATTAATAACAATCCTACAATCTTTTGTTAGTACTGCAATAGTTTTGCAGAAGAATGATAAGGTAAGATAAACCAACATTTGAAATTGTAACTGAACATAATTTATAAAGCACTGCTTCATGAGAAACTAATCAGAGGCACTCAATCGCTACATTAGTTAAGATGGTGTTCAATGGCCAATGAATAATATTAATTGTTCTCATAGATTCATCTACGGATTGAAGATCTTTTCAACAAACCAAAGCAACAGTGATCCAACAACTAGATACTCTTCACTTACAAGACAAAAAAGCTCAATCATATGTAGCCAATCTTGCAGCACACCTAGATTTGAACCCCATCTTCATCTGCCATCAACAAATCACCCCAAATACAGTAAATGCACCTTTGTTTATGTTATGCTCCTATGCTTTGCCGCCACTGTCCCAAAGGCATTGCAAATCCCTGAAACACGTCGTATTTTATCACAGGCCATCTACTTTCTATTTCAATTACCGGTGCTTGGAAGAATTTCATGTTTCTGCACAGACGTGAACAGAATAGGTCAGTGGACCCATTAAGAGGCTTCACGCAAGACCATCGGACAAGGGACATCGATTTGCAACCAACAACCCAACACAATCTCGCTGCACAGCCAGAACATTTTATGCAAGTCTCCGGCAAGCCTCTGCCACTGTTGACTGATAAGCATATTTCATCAATAGCGACACACCACAGCACAGATATCACATATCACATGTTCGATCCACTGCCACACAATATCATGGGGAAAATCTGGATAATTGCAGGAGAATTAGTGAAAAGCGCACATCTGAGCATTGTGTTTTTTGCCTGTCAGAAAATTTATAAACTCGCGGTGACTTCTGCTGCCCTAGAAGAAGGAAACAAGCAGTCCCTTAAGCAAGGCCCCAAGAGGCAGCCATGGGTATCAAGTGTTGGTGATTTCCGTTTCTTAGCCTAAGTATATGCAGGCGGATGCCATCCACTCACTGGCCGCCTGATCTTCCCATACGGTCTGTGTACTCATTAAAGTTGAGTTGCCTAGGAGGCACAAGTGGAGCCGAAACCTTGAAATAAATATCCGCCCTTGCAAGGATCTGAACCCCCAACATCTTGGCTGACAGTACAGTGTGCTATCCACGAGACTATCGTGCACAACTCTCTAGACCGCAGATAAATCCACACCACCGGGTAATGTAGCACTCCAATGCCACATTCTACGGAAAATAATCCTACTGGAAATGTGCTGGCTAGATCTTCATGGAAATCACACAAAAGTAAGACTTTGTGCTGCTGGTAAGGAGAACGCACAAAACAATGCATCTGAGAACTACGTTTCATCATCATCATCTCTGTGATTGGCTGAAAGCCCATAGGTGTCCACTGCACATTCACGCTAATCATTTCCATCTACATTCCTATGTCATGCACTGCCACAGCCATGTAGCAGACGTTTCTTTTGTGTCAGTATTCTACGTTGTCGAGCAATTCTCTGCAAGATCCTTCTCTTCTTGTCACGCTTTCATTGATTCCCAACATCATTCTTGTGATTTTTCTGCTCTTATTAATTCGGTTTAATGTCACCAGAGAGACCTAGTTTCCATATGACGATCAGTTGTATTAGGAATTCTTTTATCCCTACTTCTTGTTTAAATGGCATGGCGCCCATTCAAACGGGCAGCGGTGGCGAAGGATCTCACCCAAATAATTCATTTAAAAATGAGCAGGGTAGAGTCCATACGGCCATTTCCTTATTTTTTTGTGCAGGCAATGTCTCATTTTACATGGATTCCCAGACAGACTTGTTCTCGTAAATTTTTACAAGTTGTTCTCTAATTATGACGTTTTCTCAAAGCAGTCTTTCCCATAACAAATGTCTGCTCTACTATCTCCTAGTTGGCAGCTTCCCCTGCCCTGTCCAGTAAACATACACTTCATTGGAATGTTTCCGCAACATCACCCGCAAATCTTAAGTTGTTTCTCATCTCTAATGATGAGATATTGATATTCCACTGATATTCTGATATTCTACTGATACTCCAAGCCATTGTGCTCAATGACTTCCATAACAATTTCTAGTTATCCAATGAGCATAGTTGGGGACACTGCGTATCCTCGTCGTATCCCAACTGTCAAAAGCTTTTAACAATCCACCCAATTCCTGGCCCATCTTTACAGCCGCTGTTAACCTTTGCCCACACCGTGAAGGATCTCTCCCAATCTCTTTCCTGTTCCGTGTGCTTCCCTCTTCCACACGCATTTCATTGCTGTTATTCCTCTGTCACGGATGTCATGGAAATAACATGTCTCCGGGAATTGTTTCGTTCCTTGTATTCACATACAGTCATTACCTAGTGCATAAGGCAATCGATCATAATGGGCTGGCTAAATGTCATCGATTTATGGCTTAAGGGCTACTTCAGTGCCTGTCTTAGAGGAGGCCTGCACTCCGCACTGTAAGGCAAACGCTCTGTCTTTGTATCACACACCAAACATCTTTGGTTGTCAAAAACAGCACATGAAGCAGACATGTGGTAACCATTTCACACTGCCAGAGAAAGTCAGTGGAAATCACATGTCTAGGCAATTTCTTCTGTTGCCACACACTGATGACAAAGCACACACTCTACTGCCACAGCTTTTGAAAATCACATGTCTAGGCAATTTCTTCTGTTGCTACATAATGCACATAGATGACAAGAACAGGAACTGAGTTCCAATAACAGCAGTAACATATACAGCCTAAACATTTCAGAATTTCTAAATTAAACAAGAATATCCTGGTGAGATCCAGGCAAAAAACTGAACAAACTTGCATACTAGAAATCAATTTTCAGAGTTAAATCTGCTCAAGACTCATCAGCAATATGACTTAGCCACAGGTTTGAAAGAACCTCAGAAGTACGCAGATCGGGTGGCTCACTGCGAATGCATTTGCCTTTCAGCTCAGTTTGTCATCGAGCCGAGAACACATAAGACAAACCTGCACAGAAGTGGTTGTAATAAATACTTACTAGCAAGATTCTTTGAGGAAATTAAATTTAAATGTGTAGATTGGTCTAAACAGTTTCAAATTCTGTGCAAGCACCTGACTGAAAGGAACATGGATGACATACAAAAAACTCATATTGATACAAACAGATCAAAACTAAGATTTATGTATAGCATCTTCAAGCGCATCAAAGAATCAGTGGATGTTGTTTTTCTGTCTGATTAATATCTCGCCTGTTTGTCGATATAACCATAACTGTAATCTCTAAATTTCTAAAGCGCTACTTAAATGGGCACCAGCTTATTCAAGAGTGCTGCATCAAGTCAGTGGGACTGTCCAACAATGCCATGTTAAGAACCAAGTCCGGTTGCCGGAAGCCCAGAGAGAGAAGGGGGATAGGAGCTGTTAGGGTGGGTCTTTCACACCTACAGCCTGTTGCTGTTCAGCGTGACCCTTGCTCAAATGCTGCCAGATATGCTGACTTTCTTCTTTTTAAGTTTTGTTGATGAATCCAGTGTTCATCTTGCTCGGCTGTGTGCAAGGTTTGCAGAAATTTTCTTTTGACTATTTTTTATTAAGCAGAGAGAAATGGGAAGGCAGCAGATCTGGTGGCTCAACCAATTCCACATTTATCCTAATAAATAATTTATCTGATAAAGAAATTCATACCTTCTGGGTTGAATGAACCGAGGCAGCAAAGTTCTGTTCAGTTCAGAAACATAGCATAAAACAGTTTCGTTAATACTGCGATCAAGTCAAACACGCGATGCTGAAAAAGAACTTCTGTCCCATGCATATTACTCAACTACGGGTCGGTCTCTCGCACCTTCACGCGAAGAACCCGCTTTAAGCGGTTGGCCGCCGACCCGGGAAACCGCCACACACACGCTGACGACAACTGCCTGGTAAGACCCGAAAAATCTATATCTAGCAGTCTGTCCGGCGGATTCTACTTCACGACATTGGATCCTCAATCTATAACGACCGCGCGCAGACGAGCCGAGAAAACGCAAGCCAACGATCGTCTCCGCTTTCTGTACCGCCGGTGGCGTCCGTCCGGGCCGGCGCAGTCCAGCCAGTCGGTGGAGCCGCCACGCGCTGCACCGTCCAGCTACGCCACCGATCCCGTTGCCGACACACATTGCACGGCTACAGATCAAATCAATAATCGAACTAGTTATGTGTAAGTTCCGAGTAATCCTGTCCCTGACGCCACGGACTGGTCGATGCCAACGCTCGAACCGGGCAATCCATGGATGATCAGGAATCAATTATTACCAGCCAGGGAGATGGAAATCGTGTCGCCAGTATCTTAAAGTAGCTTTTCCAAGATCTGCATAAAATCGAAGTATCGTATATCCAGTCTTTACCGAACAGCATGCCAAATAATCCTCGCATTATCGACCGACATCGACAGTCTTATCTATTATCGCTGGACAACTAACTACTAGTTTTTCCAAAATGTTCACTGTTCCTAACCGCCTGCACTACTTGCCCGGTAAAAACCATGCTCCCATGCCCCATGCATACGGACTGACAAAGCAGTAGCATACGTCTCTCAACACCCAAGACCATGGCAAGGCACAATAATAAAACAGCAAAGCATTCGATCACTCTTACAAGACTTCTAGAATACGTCACTGCCTTATATCCAATGGCTGTAGCTCAATGGTGTGTGTCTCAAGCGTAAGAAATATCGGAATAGCACGGTATTCTATGCTTGAGTTAAACCGCATGGCAATCAATTACTGCATTCGAGCAGAAAGAAAGGTCCAACCAAGACTCCAAAAAACTACATCCTTCACAATAGAACAGCCAATCAGACAGTGAAAAGGACCCGTCCGGCCACTCGTAAGGCCTCCAATTTTAAGTCTGTTGTGTCGGCTGGATGGAAATGCACCTATACAAAATTGGACAAAAGACGGTTGCATTATTAAAGGTACAGCCATCAATTCCTCAGAATATGGAATATTAATGGTATTTCAAAGGCAAGTAACTGCTGAAATTTCTCGTATAAAAGGACAGTTTTCATAAATAAGTCATATTCATCAACACAGTAACTTTAAATTTTAAGCTGAACGACATGTCCTGCAATGTTCAAAGTTGGTCGACTGCTTTTCTAAAGTCCAGCCAACTGCAAGCACAGAATTTCTGATTATTGATAGTATATCTGATAATGCAAGCAGTAACCTCACATCGTTAACGAATTTTCCCTCAAATATATGAATTCCCTGAAGTAGACTTTGAATCAGTTTTACCGTATCAGTCCAACATTTCCAAGGTCAATGCACTTGGCACATTCAGGTTTCAGTGCGCGATCAAGTCCACATCATTAAAAGCAAGCAGGCAGTTGAATTTATGTTGCTGAGGCTTGAGTCTCATTGAACTGGGATTATTCTCTTGTCTAGTGCAATTAGTAGCCTATGGAGTGCGCAATGGTCTAGAGGTTAGCATGATGAAATGTCAATCAAAAGGTTAGGAGTTCAACTCTCCATCTGTACAGAAATTCGATTTCAGCTCCACTTTTCCCCCCCTAGCCAAATCAGCTATAATGAGTACAGTGACCACACACTATCAGTGGGAAGATCAGGCGGCGATAGAGGGCTGGCCACCCACTCTCATATGCTGAGGCTAAGAAAAATAAAGTCGATAACACTTTATACCCATGACTGCCGCTCAGAGCTAACTTAAGGGACTGTTCTTCCTCTAGTCCAATCTTACTTTACACTACATAACAACCGAATTACTCCCCCATCTAATGAAAACAAGGTGGGAAAGTGTCTTCTGGAAACTGTTATAACTTCTGTTACACAACAGGGAAAGAAATTTCGGTAAGCAAGGATGCGAAATCATTTCCAATTCAACTGCTGATAAACTCTAAATGACAGCAATCGACGAAGACCATGTCTACGCGCTCTTACCCGATTCACAAATGCAACGAGACAGAAGAAAGCTCACATCTGTGTTGCAAATACAACGTTGAATTGCAAGAGACGTTAACGCAAGACTCTAACAGTAAGCTCGCATTTGATGTGCATCTCTGTCCACTGAAATCTGTCATCACGGAAGAGTGCTTTTCTACATATAAGAAGCCACCATCGATAGTTGCCTTGTGGTTTACAATAGTTGTAGAAGTGTCCAGATTAAATAAATGTAAATGCACACGTATTTCTACAGCGATCGTATGGCCTCGACCCTGCTCATTTTTCATTGAATTAATCGGGCGAGATCCTTCACCACTGCTGCCAGTTTGTATGGGTGCCATGCCACTTAAGGTCAACTTGTAAGGACCGTGCTAGCCCGAGATTCAAATCTCTGAAATAAGCCACGACCGCAACGCGAACCGGCATCCTCACGCAAAGGCGCCTTGACGTACGCTTTAACCAAAGCAGCTATTCATGCCAGTAGATGTCTTGTGGCCCACTGTACAGCCACAGCATTTAGGTTCTGTTTATTGGTATATTAATGCTAATATTTATAAATAAAATAAAATAATAATCTTCATAAAAATAAAAATAGTCTATACTGAAGGATAAATCTTTTCTAGATGGAAATTCCTGCATCCTTTAAGCCAACAGACTGTCTCGGTTCTTTGACGTTTGTCATGCAACACTCTGTCATTTCTTATGGGATTTTTATCCGCTGGCGTCTTTGAAGCCAGTTTATCTTTTCCGGCTTCTCATTAGAAGCCCTGAGCTGCGTGATCGTCGGCAGTCCATTGCTGACTTCCTAGCAAGTTGTGACTCCTGCAACTGTCTTCACCATTCTGAAGCAGTAACAGTCTTTGTCTGTCTGTCTGCCTGTCTGTCTGTCTCTGTCTCTGATGACTGTCTCTCCGTTCGCTGTCCTGCAGTATTTCAAACTGTTTCCAGCCGAGATCGTATTTATTTATTGCATTTTATACGCGACATAGTTGGGTACGGAAATGTCACATTTATCACAGATCCTAATCAACTAGAGCCGTTTCTGGTGGTAAAACTTCTTTCCTATCACCGAGTGTTATTACCCTCGCGTTATTTATATTCTCAACGATATCCACAAATTCAAACGAGACACAACTGCATCACTGTATTACAATGGAACTATATGATGTAATGTACGATTTACAGTAATTTAAGATCTACAGTAAAGGCCTAACGTCGACTGTGACCATGTAGTGCATGATTTCCACTAATACCTTCACTTTTGACTAGCGCTTTGAAAGTCTTCTAGTCAGATCAGTGACATGAAATTTGACTAACCGAAATAACAAGACGGCAGCATCATAAACGCTCAACGGAAACGAAGACAGTTCAGACAGTTTTGCTTTTAAGCAAAGACTCAGCTCATTAGTGTCACGAAATCCACAATTTATTAGATTTCAAATGCTAGTAATGAAAAGAAGAGGCAGGCTTTTGTCGGTGACGGTATGGGTTTCAGCAACTGTGACTGTTACAGCAGATATCATTTACTCTTTAGAATTTCTATTCTGATAGCTTTGGTTTGCGGCAATTGCTTACAAGTTTCTAAGCGAAGTTTTGCATATTTCGTTCAAATCTAGATGGCACTCATGGCGAATCTCGAATGATTCTGCCAAATTCTCACTTTTTAAAATAAAAAATTTGAATTTAAGTACTAATGCTAAGGCAATGTAGATTTACCAAATTCTTCTTCTGAACCATAACAATAAACTGAATTTGAACATTGATGTTAAGGCAATATCAATTTGCCAAATTCTTCATTTGAAATATTTTAAGAATTCAAATTTAAACATAAATGTTAAGCCAGTGTAAATTTAAATGTCAACTGTTAACAGGGCAATTATATGGTATTAATCATGTAAACGTAAAATGTTTTATTGCAAATGAACGTTTTCATTTATTTCATCAAAGAATATGTGCAGAAACCAGGCTGGCAAGTGAAACGAGGACCACCAACCCATCACACTTTTTCATTTTGCCAATTACCGGTCAAGGCCAGCCTCATAAGAAGACTGCATGAAAGGCCAAGTGGCATTCCTTGTAAAATGTGGCATTAAGCTTTTGTTCTCCTACACAGGTAGATGCAAGCACTACGGCCTTATGGAACTTGACATGAGTATTAGGCAAATGCTTTCAACTGTTGTCAGTTGGAATAACTGACCAGCACCAAAAAACTTCAGGAACATCTGAGCTTTCCTCTGCCTTCATTCTGTCAAAGGCTGGAACCATCTTGTTCAATGGTCTTAGATTCATGTTGTCAGGTTGGGCACACTGCTTACGCGTTTCCTGTGTTGTACAAGAGTCATCCCCTACAATTGAATATGTTAAGGTCTTCATTGTCCTCTTTCTCATCAGGGATTTGCTCTCAACCATTCACTTCTGAATGGATCAAAGCCAGTTCTGGTATGGCATAAATTACTTGTAGGGTCAGGCAAGCAACTTAACTCAAATGAAATATCAGGCCCAATCAATACTGACTGAAACTTTAATTTCTTCACAGCTCATCATATTCCAAGAGCTATTGCGATTGTTAAACGTGATTCAGGACTAAAGTATCTCGGACTGCAAACCAACCGGGTTTATTTGAGCTTACTTCAGCGTGCAGCTTTAATTTTGTCACAAAATGGATTTTTTGTCGAGTACAATCTGCGCAAAAAATTTGGCACAAAATGACTCAAAGATACAATTGTCAAATTCAGCTGGAAGAAATATCAATATAATAAATTTCCGTCATCGTGACCAAACTGTTAGTTACTGCTATTCTTCAAGACAAGCCAACAACCTCTCTCTGCGTTAACCTTCACTCAACCAACCCTAAAAGTAGCACAAGAATTTGCCAGACCTGACTGATAATATGATCCTTATTCAGGAACTCCTGGCTGGTAGTGCTTTATGGAAAATCGTTGACTGTAGCCCAGGTTTTATGGTTTGTGCGGCAAAGGGCAGCCTATAAACGTCAATATTCATAGCAGTAAATATCAGAGGTCAAGATACTTGGACAGACACAGAGAAGCATAACACAGGCAAACACACATAGAAACACACAAACGCCCAAACAGTCCGGTCCGTCCATAAATTGAGGCATAAAATGAACATTGCTTCAGACAAACAATACTTGCATTGGTTTACTTAGCAATGGGTAACTCAGTCTTTACACGTTCACGGCCTAAATTGTTTCGCTGGACTTGATGAGTTTACTTTGCAACTCTGCTGATCATGGCTGCCTTCCCATTTCTCTCAGCTTAAACACAACCCACCATAGCAGCTCCTCTATCCTTCTCTCTCTGGTCTTCTGGCAACTGGACTTAGTTTTGACATCGTTGGACAACCCCACTGACTTGACGCAGCGCTAGGAAATAGGCTGGTACCCTGCACTTAACCTTTTTAGTAACGTTTACGAAATTTAGAGTTCACAATTATGACTGAATTGTTTGAAGGAATTCCACTCACAGTCATCAGCAACACTTGCAGTTAGACAACAAAACCTAATAATTTCTAAAAATAAATATTTGACATCGTCCAGAAAAGGTCCAACTTCCCAACTTGCTATCATATATTGGAAATCAGCCTGGCTTCTCCAACAGATTCTGATTTTTGACTGTGATTTAAACTGAAGCAACCATCGATTGATGCTTGGGCATTATGAGAATGGTCTATATAATAAGTCTTTAGATAAGATTAGATTAATAGATTTAAATCACCTCTCAAGATGAAATATTTTACTCTGGCCTTTGCATGACTTTGTCTTGGCCCCTGCGAATGATCCTAGCACCTCAGATTCAGATTCACTGATTTTGTGTGTGTACTACCTGCTTTAAATGAAAGAAATCAAACTAATGAAATAGTCTAAATTCATAATTTTCATATATTGCTATATCTAAAGCTGACTAAGGCATGCATTCGTATTCAATCAAACCAGCTGCCACTCCAAATGCAACGTTTCACTTCTCACATTCAAATTTACACTTGCCTGCACAGAAGGCTTGCCCCAGGTGGTTTCATTTCTACCAAGTGAGCATCTGTCACCATGGTAAGATAAGACTTTCCAGAGGCTGTGCCACCTTGCAAACTCATAGGTCTTGTGTAGGTGGACCTTGGACGTAACACCCAACCAATCATGTCACCGATCCAGTCTTGTCCACTTCTGCTGTTTCACACTTTAATTGGCAGCTCACTTTTGAAGGTGATTTCAGCTGTCAATAAAAAATACTTAGCAAAAAAACACGAGTTTCTGTTTCCATTATCAGCCTTGTGCAAACTAAAATATGTTTAGCGTATTCTGTTAATACTCAATTGTTGATACAATGAAAAATTTTAATCACCTCTATATAGTACAAGCATTAATTAATCTAATAAATTATACTAATTAATTAGATACCTTCGCTCCACACAAGTACAAGATCCGGATGTGGGCATGTAGTTGGGATTAAGGTCGGCCTCAAGAAAATTTCTACTTTAATATGCAGCCAGAAAACCTGGAAGAAAAGAGAACCGTTGAGATCAACGAGGTAATAGGTTGAGATCAACAGGAGTAAATAAGATATAAAGAGAATGAAGATTTGTTTTATCTCCTCTCCAGCAGTTCACTGTAAACTTTCACTGAATGTCTTTGTAACACGTTACTTATAAAAATAAACATATTAAAATGGTAAAAAACACCCTTATCGTGATTTTTCAAAATGCGACTCGAAAACTTTTTTCTCTGCTAAAGCGCCCAACGATCGACAAACCAGCGATCGGGGTATAATGGTAGGCCTACTTTAAAGACTTCGGCTTGCAGAAAGGATTTGCTCAGCAGCGACCATCGACCGCTGCCTTTAACATTATACAGTGGCGCTATAAAAGTTCTTAGATTATTTTTTGTTATTTTTAAAGACGACGCGCTCTATCATAGCCGCCAACTGATTAAATTCCCTTTTACTCAAATACGCAAAGAGGACGCTATATTGATTTAATCAAACTACGCAGATTTTGAACATAATTGCCACCACTTACTCCTAAATTCACAACTTTACAAATACAATGTGGAGATTGCTGCATTCATCTAAGTGGAAAACATGTCTAACCCTAACCCCAAACATCACCCACCATAGCTGCCACGCTGTCTCTCTGCCTGACTCTTGGATCTTGACCCGGGACCGAACCCTTTTTGCCTATCGATTTTGTTTTGACTGAGCGCCTGTGAATAAGCTGGTCCCCGCGGCGCGGCTTTCGTTGGGCGCTGTAGAAATCTTGGGATTACGATTACCATGTCGTCCTGTAGCAGAGAAACAACTGAAGAATGCGCTCCTGCACGCGTCTTTACAACTTCCGTTGTTCGACCCCGCTATTATGTAGCCCAAGTTTATTTCAGGACTCTTTCGTTATCGTAATCTGTGAAATTTCTAAAGCTCTTCTTTAAAGCTAAACGCAGGGCACTAGCTTATTCACGAGCGCTGCGTCAAATCAGAGGGGTTGTTTAGATATACCATGTGAAGAACAAAAGTCCGGTTGCCACACCAGTGAGCAGAGGACAGAGGAAGTGGTACGGTGAGTAATGCTATCATTGTTGAATATCTGAAGGTAAGGTGTTATTTATAAACAGCATATCCCGTCTTTCTTATCCTCACTGCAATCAGTTTTCAAACCAGATTAGTTTACAATAAATCTTTGTATTTAGTTGGCTGGTTGCGAACGCCACCGCCTTTCACCTTTTCGATTGTGAGGTCCGAATGATTAGGCGTAGCCTACTTTACCTCAGTAACAGTTTTTTGAGGTTATGCGAGGTGACGTCAGCAACCCTTTCCGTCATAAAATGCCGTTAAATGCTGGATACTACCACTATTAGCTTAGCTACGGATTACACAATCATCCTTTTTCAGTTATTAGATATATACCCCAAAACACCTTACCAATACTTAGCCTTCATTACCTTTCTAAGGTCATTTCCTGGACTCTGCTTCGAAGGCGGTGTTAAGATAATAAAACGTTCCTCTGTGGATTATTCAAGCAAATGGTCTCTTTGCAAGACCCCTGCCATAAATTTGGGTCTTGCGCAATGGCAAGACCCAGTCCCTGGCGGAGAGAAGTGGGCGGGAGAACGGTGGTATGCAGTGTATAGAGTAACATCGGGCTCAAAGCCTCTACTTAATTAGCCTATATATTGGAGCGATAATTCAGTCATCGCAGAACTTCGCCACTGCCCTAATCGCACGTATAAAAACCTATCAACGGATATAAATACATTTCCGTTCCGGATTCCGGGTTTCTGTGCTGCCAACTAGCGAAATAGTAGTGCAATATTTGGCATCCCAAATTTCAAAGACGATTAAAAGATAAAAATGTTCATGAATCAATATGACCTGCACAATTTGTAAAGGAAAGGCGGATATATCCGGAAAATCTGCATATACAAATACAGATTCGCCTATATAAGCAGAATGCACAATTCAGGCTAGGATGGTCATGAGGGTACATAAAGAACCCATACGTGGTCCATATGGGTTTCATCATATGTATATGTTTGCACTCTGGCAGCCGCACTCCTCGTATACAGATTCAAATACAGATTCGCCAAAATCCGGAAAATCTGCATATACAAATACAGATTCGCCTATAGAAGCAGAATGCACAATTCAGGCTGGGATGGTTATGAGGGCACATAAGGAACCCATACGTGGTCCATATGGGTTTCATCAAATGGATATATTTGCACTCTGGCAGCCGCACTCCTCGTATACAGATTCAAATACAGATTCGCCAAAATCCGGAAAATCTGCATATACAAATACAGATTCGCCTGTATAAGCAGAATGGTGTGGCACGTGTGTGCAAACATTCTTCCCTCCACATCAGTTTTTTTTTTCTATATTTCTCACCGAAGATTCATTTCCTCCAACATTTTGTTCCTCCCCTTAAGTCTTCCCCACTTAATAATAATAGTAGTAGTAATAATAATAATAATAATAATAACAAGAACAATAACAAACAATAATAATAATAATAAAATTTATATAGCGCCGTAGCACAGCTGAGGCCGAAGAAAAGGGCGCTGTTCAGGCTTTTCCCATTTAATAAGGGATCGGTGACCAGCCAGATCCGAGAAAGGGCGGCAAAACTATTTTAAGTAGGCAGGTGTATTACGTATGGATCTGGCAACGCCACACTCACAGCGAAACCTTTAAAAGCAGGTGCTCAGCGGGATGGGCAGGAAATAACATACATGACTAATTATATGCAAACCAAGAAATCAAGCGTCCGAAATGTAGTAATAACATCAACAATCCTTCTCGTATCTGCAGGCAGCACACTTTCCAGCTGCCTAATCCGCCATAAACACAGACAGGCCGACAGACAAGCACAGGGACAGCCAAACGTAGTCCGAAGGAATGTGAAGGAGTGGTCAACACGTGCATAGGATTCGTGTAACCAGCGCGCGATTTGATCTAATGGTCTTTTTCAAAACCGTGCTGTCACCTAGCGAATATAACTGACATTAATGAACCTGTACTGCCATCTTGCTAATGCAATTAAAACATTTTTGAAAAGAATTATGGTTTTACTTTTGTCTATGCTCAAAGAATTGTCTTTAGGTCCAATCCAAGGAATCTATATGGGTCCAATCCAGTCTTTATTAACGAAAAATTTGGGATCTAGAATTAAATAAGTAATTTTATTAGAGGAAGTAGAAAGGAAAAATGTGTTCACTAAAGCCAAACTATACATATGAAAAATCTTTCATGAAAAATTAAGCATTGCAATGACTATGATTATAAATCATCATAGCAATAAGCAACAACACTGCAACCTTCATCATTTTCCAAAAGCACAAATAACAAGTCGAAATAACACTTCAATGATAAAATAACTGAATCTTTTGTAACCTAAAATTTGAGCGTCAACATAGAAAACTTTACGAATATAATTTAACTGATAAAAATTAAATCAAACTCTGCCATTTAATCAATCTTGAACATGTAGCTGCCACAAGTATGAAGAAACATCCACGTGTTAAACAATGTGCAGACTTCAGTGTCTTTGACAATCTAGATTACCTGCATGCTTCTGAGACATCCTTATATGTGCACTATAAATAAAATATTCTGATACCTAAGTGGCTAATAACTCATTTTCTATTACAATTCTCTTCTGGCCACTTTGTAACAAAGTATAATGTCTCACATGAACAGGCATCATTGTGGTTAGAATGCCAAGACACAAACTGCCTGGTAACAAGGAAATCATTGTGGCATATAGCCAGACATTTAGTGAGGCCCTTGGCAGCAATTGGATAAACTTGTCATGCATTAGGCACCAATGAATGAATGTGCTCAGACATCACACAGAGTCACAGACTGTCCATAACCATTTTGGCCACACTAGCTACCAGACACATACTGCTTTTAACCATGGAGGCATCAAAAACCCATAGCACTTGCAAATAAAGTCTGTACAAACTGACGTCTTAATAACGAGACTAGAATTTACGAGAACTTCCTACAACACTGTGACTTCCGTATTTTTGTCAACGCTTAACATGAGTATTTACTGAGTCCTCTTTTCTTTAGGGCATTATGAAGCAACTACTGAACTGCAAAGACGTTGAAGAGCAACCAGTGCCAAAATAAATGATGCGTTTTGTGGGCTTCTTCTATGAAAATGGGCACAAGCAGTTGACGTTCAAAATGTAGCTAAACCAAAGCCATACTCTCACCTAAAGTCAATTCTGTCTTTTCAGCCGAGTTCAATTTCTGGAAGAGGCCAAATATGATCTAAAGAAATTTCACATCTTTTCAAAATTATCAGACATGAAAAAGAAAATGCAGCATAAGAAATCTAGTTAGAATGGTGGCAACAAAAACTTCCTGCATCACAGAAACCTAACACCAGAAGGAAATGCAATTAGCATACGATGCACATTTCTTTAATATATAGGAATCAGTGTATAAAAACTCAGGACGGATAAGTAACTCCAAAAACGAAAATGCACAGCGTCCGTCCTCTTCACAAAATAGCAGAATTAAGTCAATCACATTAAGAAAAGCTGTCATCAAATAGTTGATGTGAGGTTCTCAAAACATGCTTCAGATACCATTAGTACACTGACAGTAATTTAAAAATAATTTTAGCTCATACAACAAGACTAACCACATTTTACTAGTAAATAATTATTATAAACTAATTTCTAACTAACACAGAAAATTTTTTCTTAAGCTTGATTCTAAAAACGAAAAAAGCATCAACAAATAAAAGCACAAAAATTACTCGTATCAAATAAACGACACTAAGAAAACACAAAAAAGATGCGAATTTCAGTGGTCGGAAAACTTTGAAGGTATTGGCAACTCGGTGACAATCTCAGTCTCAACTACAACTGGACAGGACTCATGGTTTTCCTCGTATCTTGCACAGTCCACTGTAACACCTTTGCATAGACACCTGAAATTTGAGACTTATTTCAGGCTTCATTTATTTATCAGATTCAACAATTCCTAATAGTTTCACTACTGCTAATCACAGAAAATTTCTACCCATCTTGCAATTACAGTGTACCTTGCCAAATTTTATTGCTGTTACTCAATCTTTTTATACTCGCTAATACTGGCCACTCATTTTATTTAGTCAGAACTGTTTAATGTCTACCCACCGTTGTCTGACTTTTGGTTTGCAGGAGCATTTTGATTTCAACAGGATGTTTCCAAATGCTAAAAAATTTTCACTACAGTTTGCTGAAGCAACCATTGATTGATGCTTTGTGCATTGATAATGGTGCTACAAAAGTCAGCACAGACTGATGACTTCTCGCAACCCTACTGCATTTTGCCATCCGGTATCTCCGAATGGTGTACAACCACATCATAAGCAGATGGCATGACATCAGGAATGGGGTCTTCAGTGAAACCTGTTGCTTCCGATGATCCGACAACAGTGGGCGCCTCGGGTATGTTGCACGCTGCCATTCCCTAACAACAATTAAGAAAACAACATTTAAACAACAATCAGCTAAAACAACAACACTCTCTAAAAATTCCTTGTCTACTCAGATTTATTTATTTAAGAACTTACTATGTAGATGTTGGTGCACGTCTCTGGTGCACGTGTTCATTTTTAAATCTATAAAAATGTTTTGCTATGACTAAGTTGTTCAAACCACAACTCTTGTCTCCTGTTCCCCGCTTCAACGTGCAATTCTTTACTTTTTAAGGAAGGCATTTATCAAATTACAGTTGTATTGAACTGTATTAATATGCAAAAGTCAGTAAATCTTAAACTGAGGCACATTAGTAAACATTTTCAGGTTCACACCATCCTCCTTTGACCCTCTGTCCAACATCATCACTGTTATGCTTATCTGCAAAATCTTCTTCCAATAATCTTCTTACACATACGCAAATACCAGAATTCTCTATATACATACATACATGCATATGCGTGCATATGTGCCATTTCTATTACATTCTATGCATATAATTCATATGCACGTATATTCATGTGTATCATACACACATAGATGCATGTGCTAGAATTGTGCATGTATGCTAATCTCGCAGCCTTGTCAAGGAAATAGAATGAAAAAGAGTAATTTTCTGAAGTGAATCTAAAAGATTTTGCCAACACCTGCAGCTCTGCTACATCTGCGTTCTCGGTTTTCTTTGCGTTTTCTCCTCGTTTTTTGTTGGACCCGGGCAAGATGTCATCCAGGCAGAGAAGTTCCTGGTAGGTGAAGACCCAGTCGAGTGCCTTGCGAACAAAACATGTTGCTACAACCTGGACAAATGGAAAAAGACAAATTTATGAAAAAATTCAAATTTATATCATACAAAACAAATGTTTCAATTAAAATTAAAATTATATTAATATAAATTAAAAATTAAAAGCTCCAATGTGGTTAGCAGAATGCCCCTAAAGAAAATACCTTTGGTGTAGCACGGTAGCCAACTAAATGAAGAACTCAGCTTGTAACGCGGAGAGGATGGGTTTGATTTTACCCGGAGACAGTTACTGTGTAGGGACCTTGCGCAAGTCCTTCACTCACAATTGCTCATTAGATAGTGGCGCTTCATAAATGCAGAAATAATACTGGTGTACATAAAAATACTGACCCCTTCAAAGACTGACTGGCACCTCACCAAGGTAAAGACGTGAACAAATTGAGTAAGGGAATGCCAGTGGAGTCTACACCATCAGTGGTTAAAGCATTAACTGACTTTACCCCCAGGGTATACACAAGGTGGACTGGCTCAATGTAAACCCCAAAAACAACAGTTGGCCAAAGGTGGTAGTGACTGCATCTTGGGAGACTCAAGTCAGTCAAAAAGTAAACAGCGCTGATGCAGAACAAGAAAACAAAAATCTTAAGCACGGTGGGCACCTGTGGGTTTTCAGTTCCTGGAAACAGATGATGATGAGGACGAGGAAGAGGACGAGAAGGAGTAAGTAGGAGGAGGAGGAAAAGGATGAGATAAAACTGAGAACTCACCATGAGTGGAAACAGAATGGAGACTACTGCTATCTGTTTGACGACACACAAAGCAGCGATGCAAAGAATCTGAATGAAAGTGAAGAGAAGGATGCGTCTGACTGGGACATTGCGCAGGAATGCGTCGTCTCGCCGGCGGTTCCTCCGTTTGAAAACAGCCATCACTCTCTGGACAAACTAAATTAGAAATCATAAAAACAGTCCCTCAGTTAATGTAGTCAAATCATTTCTTTTGAAAGGTAAATAAAAGGTGCTATAGTAAGAGTCTAGTTACATACCATTTACAATACATACATATATATATAATCACAATACAAACACACATGCATGTATACATACATACTAACTTATATACATACATACTTACATGCATGCATATCCTACTTATATGCATACATACACTGATGCCTGCAAACATACACATATACATGCATATATGCATAAATTACATAC